>CM035411.1:174950762-175335762 GCA_020310875.1 Ceratopteris richardii
AACTAATATCTATGAAATGATCCAAGGAAGACCCTTCCTATGACAACTGCAAATAGTACAGGATTGGGGAACCAACTCCTTGTACTTGCAACACTTAGGGGTCACAACCAAGGTCAATCTGAGGGATTATACATTCAGATATGTACCACCCTTATAATGGAATGCTATCTACAAGGTGCAAGAACATTCAATCTCTATGCATTTTGTAGGTTCTTTTGATTCATCATGTATGCATGAAGATACTTATTTGTGGATTTGTGAGCTCACAAAGGTAAGGAAAGATGCCTAAAATCAAGAGAAGAAGGAACTTCTCAAGGATTTAGACTAGTCAAAGACCTAGCCTAGAAACGAATGATGTTTCCAAATGAAGAATTAGAGCTTCATGGTTGGCCAAAAATCCTAGCCACCATGCACATTGTTCTCAATGAAGAATAGTGGATGCCTCATTGTGATGAAGAGGGTTATGATATCTCTATGTTCATGTGTGAAACCTTGCTAGAGGAGTGTGACTCTAATCAGGTCATAGAAGCAGAAGAGAATGAAAATTTTCTAGAGTCCATTGTGATGGATAGTTGCTTTGACTCAAAGGAGAACTATCTAGAAAATGTAGGAGTATTTACCCAAAAAGAAGAACCTCTGACAAGCATTAAAACTATAAATTCAAGGGAGGAAAGTGAAGGTAGTTAAAAGAAAAGGAAAACATAAGTAGTAAATCAAGAAGAAGATTCATTGTTCAAAGTACTATAGAATTTCAAGAAATATGAAGTTGTAGATCGAAACATTTTGGTATGAATGCCTAAGAAAGAGGCCATCTAGGAGAAGCATATGATAATAAAGAAAAAAGAACACAGATGAAATTGTAAAATCACAAAAATATCAAATATTGGCAAGAAGCATGTACAAACAAGATACAAAGGGTGTACTAGCTTGTTGTGTTGAGGAGGATGAACATAGTAGTTGGTTGCAACAAGCCCATGAAGGATTGCTAGTAAATCACTATTCTAAACCATGAATATTGCAGAATCTGAAATGTTTAGGAGTGTATTGGCCTAGTATGGACAAAGAAATACATGAGTGGATTAAGAATTGTCCAACGTGCCAGAAGAGACCCCCAATGGAGTATTCTACCCTTTTTCATGTGTCATTAGTTCCAAAACGGAGTGCTCCATTGGTAGAATTTATGAGATCAAGAACATTACCCAACAAGGCTAGTCTAGAAAGAAAATGAAGCATGGAGCAAGAGGCTCATGACTACCCCTTAGTAGGATACAATGTATATCAAAGAGGCAAAAATTGTTACTTAAGACTCTGCGCTCATGAATCAAAGTATTTGGAAGTCTTAGAAGCTACACATAGCGGTGTTGTAGGTGGTTACTTTGGACCTGACCGAGTAATCAAGGCCATTCTATTCTCAGGACTTTGGTGTCCCACTCTTCATATGGATGCACATACCTATGTGAAGAAATGTAACACTTGCCAATGTGCACAATATCCGATCAAAAAAGATGAGATGCCTTTGGAGCCAATGATGGAAGGATGTGCATTCTCGAAGTGGGTTTGTAGGTCCTATTAACCCCCCAGCTAGAAACTCCCATGAAGAGTACACTATTGTAGCCACATATTACCTTACCAAGTTGGTAGAAGTAAAAGTCACGACAAATAATGATGCTCAAATGATGGCTAAGTTCTTATTCGAAAATGTGTTCACTAGATACGGGTTACCAATAAAGTTAGTAAGTGATAGAGGTCTGCATTTCTTGAACGAAGTCATTGAAGAGCTTCTCTAAGAATTCTTGGTGATACATAAGAAATCTGCCCCCTATCATCCACATGCAAATGGACAAGTAGAGAGCACAAATAAGATCCTATGTAATGTATTGACAAAACTGGTAAATAATAAAGGCTCTGATTGTGATAAGAAACTTCATCATGCTATTTGGGTTCAACGCGTTGCCTACAAAATGGTACTCAATGCCACCCCATTGCAGATGGTCTTTGGATAGAATGTTGTGTTACCATTAGACTTCTTGATCCCAACTTTAAAAGTAGCACAAGAGCATGAGTGGAATGGACACGAGTTGTCCTCTAGGATATTTAATCTAGAACATTTAGGTGAGACCACGCTACAAGTAGCAACATGCACCTATGCTAGAAAGAAAAGACAAAAGGCATACTTTGATGCACACATCAAGGATGAAGTATTGAAAGAGGGAGACCCAGTGTTGGTCTATACACTAAAAGAGCATGCCTGTAAATTGAAAAAATGAGGATATGGAACAATGGTCATTAATATAATTTCCACTAGGGGTGCAGTTCAATTGCCCACTCTAGAAGGTGACATCTTGCCAAACTATATTAGTGGATGCCAGGTCAAGCTATATCAAGAATCTCTTATAGAGGATATGCTAATAAGACTCAACATTTCTAAGAAGCAAAAAGCTGAAGAATTAAGGGTTAGAGAAGAAGCACAAGTAGAGGCTAGAGAGCACATTAGGGAAATAAGTTAAGAAGACAAGGCCTAGATGTCAATCCCAATGCCCCAAGATATCACATGGTGATGTGCCAGACATTGGGTGTAATTGCTCCTTGAATATTCGATCGACGTCCTGTTGTGACCATAGTGGTAGGAAAAGGAAAGAGTGTAAGGAATGTGAGAGCGTTGATTGACTCAGGTTTGGCAATTAGTGCAGTTAGACTCTCATACTGCCAAGATCTACAATTGAACATCAATTCCATAGAAGCCTATCTCATAGGATTGGGAAGTGTGGAGAACCCAACTTGTTTGGGTGAGGTAGAACTTCCCATCTACCTTCAAGTTGTCCCAATTACAATCAAAATGCTGGTGTGTCAAGATGAGGGCCTTATGGAACCACTTGTCTTGGGTCAAGATTGGAACTATGACCATGCAGTCAACTTAAGCCTAAGAAAACTTCTTCAAGTTTGCGTACACAAACAATGCATTACATTAGAATTAGAGAATTTTACTCACCATGGTAAGCACACCCTGCTTCGGCAACACTAGTATAACCATGATAGATTAGGAAACCTCTTCATCAACATACCCTTGAGCACTAAGCTCAAGATCCCATTTTCTTCACCATACTTCTTACACTGCATTTCCCAAGTAAGCATGCATAGGGCCACATTACAAGGTTGTGCAATAAGGCACATATTTTCTTCAACCCATGCACTAACACACTCACCCATCAATCATTATGGGTTACGAGTACTTGGCATGGCAGCTATGGAATCCATGTTTGAAAGATTCAGAGGACATCAAGGTTACAATATCACCACCTTTGAAGCAAATTCACAACCAACAACTACTGAAAATCAACATTGACAACCTCTTTTGAGCAACTAGCATCTTTTGGAAGCTCACAAATACACCATGATTGAATCCAAGAAAGAAGTACATATAGGGGGGCTAAAACATGAAAAGGCTAGTAGTGGGAAAATAAAGAATAGGACAACACACCCTACTACATTTGGAAGACAACCTACTCTTGTAGATACATGATGCACATTACCCCTCAAAGTACTACATGGAACACCTACTCCAACAAGGGTCTCTTAGGGAGGACTGACTCTAGAGGGGGGAGTGGTTGCACTCAAGGTCAAGCACAAGGCATGAGAATGCATCAAAGAAGTGGACACACAAGAAGAGGGAGCATATAGGGAGATCCAAGAAGTATATGGCAAATTTTTAGAAGAAACCCCTATAAAAACCATGATTTTGATCACTAAAAACCATTGCAAATATCATTTCACATTTTTTTTCAACTCCATTTCATTCAAGCCCAAGATTCCTCAAGCTTGAAGATATTAAAAGCATCTACGTACCAATTTTCATAATTTGTAGACTCCATTTGAGCCCTCAAATAAGCCTTGGAACCTAATTTTTAACTAAGCCAAACACTAGGTCTAGACATGGCCAAAACTAGTCAAAAAACTATAAAAGGAGCTAGAGATCTCTTTTTTGGGGTTAGTCCGTTGAGGTTAGCTGGTTGGAGAGTGAACTTATTCTTGAGCATTGTGAAATTTCTTTGATCTTGCTAAGAGAAAATTCCATTGTTCCTATCATTGGTATCTTACCTTGTGTGCATGTGTGTTTGCATGAATTTATGTGCTTGTCACTCACATTTTCTCACCACAATCGCTCACAATCTTCATATCCTCCTGACGCCTCCATGGATTGACAAGTAAAGGAGGAGTTGCTCATGCTTGGGCTACATATACTATACATAAATTTCTTCTTACTATTCAAAGGAATATAATGAAATGCTTTAGATAATCCTTGTTAGAATGGATCACAAAAAACGAGAACTTTGACAAAGGAGACTACCATGCATATGAGTACAAGATGAGGATCACAAGAGAACTTATGGGGTTTTATTAAAGGGAAAGAAATGCATCTTATAGTACCACAAAAACTTCAAGTTAAGATAAATGGAGATCATGCAAAAATCAAAAGCTAGAAGATAAGAACTTAAATGTTCCTTCTATTTCAAAATGTTCCAAATTATATTTAATACATATGGAAGACTCCTATAGGTATATAAGTTGAAAAACTCTATAAACTATCCTAGAACTAGAATCAATAGATTCATGTTAAAGGTAACATTACTTTTTTATTTATTAACTATGAGCAAATGTATTTAAATGAGCCACAATAGCATATTCATTTGTAGATGTGGACTAAATTAAAGAGTGTGTTTTAATCCAAGCATTAAGGATCTCTAGAAAGAGCATATCATTAATACAGAACTTGGCCATTTAGAGTGGACCACACTTAGATAGTAAACTAGTAACCATCAAAGTGAAAACAAGGAGAAGGGGATGAAGATATAGTGGACAAAAAGACATAGAGATATTAGGAAAATATGCAAAATAGAATCTCCTACTATCATATTTGGAGATGACATGTATTGACTCACTCATGATAAACTATTTTATTGCATCATTAGAATGAATACAATGAATGTAATTCTATACATTAAGGATAGATTATAGAATGCCTTTTTTCATAGGTTGAAGAATTACCTTCTTTATAGATACAATTTATGTTGAGACCAATTCATATACCCCTTCACATTCCTCTTGCTACATACATGATTTTTCATCTAGATGATTTGTGCATACCAAAAAAAAATTCCAAGAATCTCCAATCAAAATCAAATGCATATTTTGTGCCCATTACAAATAAACAAGTCTTTAGATCCATGAATAAGCTTCTATTGGATGCATTGCTCATAAGAACCTATCCACTATAATTCATATCATTCCTCCAACCTGATGGATATGGTACATTGTACTCTAGAGTGAGTTGAAAGATATCACCAAGCTAGGTGATCCCCATCAATTGTATACATTGGTGAAACCAAATTTCTAAGAGTGGCTTGGTCATGAAATCTACTAAATTCTAATTGGTTGACACGTTCTTGAGATGCACATTCTCACTGGATAGAGACTCTTGAATGAAGTGGTTGTCGTACCACACTTTGATGTACTTGGACTTCCCATGATAGACCGGTTTTTTTTGCTAGTGCAATCATAGATCAAATATTAAATACAAGGTAGTCCAAATGCTAGTAGATTTCAAAGTTGGTAGGAAGCTTGGAGAACCACAAGGATTCCTTATAAGATTCAATAAGTGCAAAACAAATTTCTTTGATTGAGGAAACTAACTTTGTGTCTGAGAGAACAATGCAATTGTTACTCTTGTTCTAAGAAATGTACATGCAAAGGATGTGTGTTGCTTACAACAAATCCTTCATGTCAAAGGTTTGATATAGAGTGTAGTTTATCCTCACTAATTCACCTAAGCATCTTAAAGAGATAAAAATGTTGTCTATATATACAAAATCAACTTAAACAACTAGCATCTCTCTATCCATATATAAAGGCAAGGATCTTGATAACTCAATGAAATTGCATAACCATAATTAGCATGGAGAGGTTTTTAAAAATATAGGATTTCCTTCAACCCATGTACCATTTCTACAATTTTATGAACCAAGAAAAAAGTTCATGCCAGTCCATATATATGTCATCATTGAGTTCACCATGTAAGAAAGTTGTCTTGATGTCCATCTACATCATCTCTGGGACCTTCTATGTTGCAATTGCAAGAAGAATATACAAGATCATGGTCTTGAACATGGAAGAAAGTCTTATCTAGAGTTTATTCCATATTCTTGCCCATAATTGTTATGCAGCTAACTGAGCCTTGTATTTAGATGTACGCCCATGATCTGCATGTGTTTGAGGTATGTAGAAGCACACAAATAACACAAAGAAGAAGAAGAAGAAGCTTGGAGCACAACACAATATAGAATGTATTATTAAGTGATTGTATAAAGATAAATGAATTAATTGAAATGTAGACATATATACAAGTCAGGAAAAAACCTCCAAGATTGGGAAAAAGTGCCTCCGCAATCTTAAGTGTGTTCACACACATCACTATCAAAATATATCAACAAATACCCCTAGGAATGACACAATGAACAAGGAGTTGGCACTCATGTATAAGGAAGATCCAAGCTATGTGGAAAGATATATTTCCACAAAAGGAAGTAAGGCCAAATCCTTTCAAAAAGCTTCAAACTTCTCCCTACTCAGTGCCTTTGTGAAATGTCTACAACATTATCCTCTCTCGACACATAAGCCAAAATGATGTCTCTAGTAGAGAATATCTTCATCACATAATGATAGTTCATCTCTATGTGCTTTGTGCAAGCATGAAACATAGGGTTCCTTGCAACTACAAATGTGCTCTCACTATCAATGGAGATGGTGGTTGGAAAAGAGTGACCAACACCCAAGTCACCCAAAAGGCATCTGAGCCAAACACACTCAACAATTGTTTTGAAAGCTACTCTATTCTCAACATCACAAATAGAAGTGGCCACAATAGGATCCTTCTTGCTCAACCAAACTATGCATTAGCTACCAAGCATGAAGCAATGACCACTAGTGGACACACAATTGTCATAGAAACTAGCCCAACTTGAGTTAGAAAAAGCAGATAAACCTGGGAGTAATGATCCACCCTTGGGATAAAAAAATCCAAGTAGTTGGGTACCACTCAACTAGTGAAAGATGTGCTTAACTACTGACCAATGCCTCACACTCAGGTAATGCATAAACTTGCTCATGTAAGAGACAAAAACATGAATATCAAGTTGCATTTTTCATAAGTAAATCAAGCGTCCAACATCGTGCTGATGGAGACCAACATCAAATGCATCTCCAGCACCATGAAGACTCAACCATAAACCTATTTCCATAGGAATGGTAATAAGTTTGCAATATTTAAGTTCAAAATGCTAAGATAATGTGCTAGTATATTTTCTTTGACACGAAGTTATTCCCCCATCAACTCACATATTATGAATGCCTAAATAATGATGCAATTACCTGAAATCTGACATCTCAAAAGAGGCATGAAAATTATTCTTAAATTCAGAAATATGCTTCTCATTAGGACCAATGAGAAGCATGCAATTAAGATATACAGCAATGATCAGAAGTACATCAATTGTTTGCTTAACATATATGGTGCTCTTAGTTAGACACTTCTCAAAACCATGTGCAATCAAGTAGGCATGTATCGTTTCGTATCAAGCATGTGGTGCTTGATTCAAACCATATAAGGCCTTCTTCAACCTACACACTTTGTTTTCATGCTCTTTCCACACAGAACCATGGGGCTGAAATACGTACACTTCTTTGTGTAAGTCACCATTCAAAAAATATAGTTTTAATGTCCAAATTGATGTACATTCCAACCATGATGGGATCAACAAGTACCAATCTTCATAATAGCATCATACTATGATTGCACAACAACCATCCAATTTTCTCAATTTTTTGGTTAGACAACCAAGCCAATCTTGGCCTATGTTGAATCTAACAACCACTTTTCCAGCCATTTTTTCACAACTTTTATGACATGATCATTTCCCTTATAGTATTTTCTAAGTTCTTTCTGCTCAATCCATGTGCTTGAGCATGTATGCCATTCCAATGAAGCTACTCTATAGAACCTACAATAGAAACCATAACACAAACAAGAATTTGAAGATCATCATCTTCAACACCATCTACATCACCTTCAATAACTATATTGTAGGTGTAGTAGGATGTTTTTCAACACCCCATACAATATTCCATAGTCCTTTTGCTACCTATACATAACCCATCATATATGCCTATCATGAGTAAATAGTACCATCCAACCTATCCTAGAAACCCAACATATGCAATAGATCATTGCTTTGAGCCATGGACATGGACTACATACCCCAATGTAGAAAAATGATTGTATCTCGAAAGTTCACTAGAACCACCCTTTCCAGCTCTCCTCAAGATGCATTAGACTTTCAGGCACTTGTACTTGCAAAATGAAACTTGTATATATGTTTGACACAAAAGGATGAAATTGCCTCCACAGGCACTCCCATAATGTGTTCAGAGGCAACAACAAGCTAAGATCAAAATTTTGATGCCACAAAGTGAATCCTCTTTGAAACCCTAAACCCTGTAGTTATGCTCACCAAATTTTGAGCGATCATGAGACTCTATCTGGAGTGATGTTGACGACACCCTAGGTGAAGGGGCATCTTGTTTTGATACCAATTCTTGGAGTTTGATGTTTGCAGAGGCACATGAACAACACAAAGAAGAAGAAGAATCTTGGAACAACTTGCACAATATTCCACAAATTTTATGATACCAATACATATTCCAAAACTCTTTTGCTACCAATACATGATGCATCATATATGCCCAGAACTAGTATTTATTACCATCCAAATTATCCTCAACAACCAACATATAGAGTACATCATTTCTTTCAGCCATGGCTAGTGACTGAATACCCTAATGCAAAAAAAAAGATTATTTCTCTAGAAGTTGAACAAAAATAACCTGTTAAGCTCTACTAAACCTATAGCTGACTTTGAGGCACTTGTGTTGGCAAGCGGAAACCTATGTGTATGCTTGGCACAAAATGACAAAATTTCTTGCATAGTCGCTTTGATAGTGCATTTGGAGGCCAAACACACTTATATCAAAATTTTGACGCCACAAAGTGAAGTTCTTTAGAACTCCTAATCATGCCAAGTATGGTCACAAATTTTTGTGCAATTTTGAGATTTTCATCGAAGGGGTATCGATGATGCCCTTAAGGAATCAATGGCCCATTGTGATACTAAATATTTGCGTGTAAGGTGTGCAAAAGCACACAAATAGCACAAGGAAGAAGAAGAATCTTTGAGCATAGCATAATATAGATTGTATTAACAAGGTGAGGTGTAAAGTTAATAGACCCTTTAGGGTTGTAGGTGTATAGAGAAGTGGGAGAAAAAACCTCCTAAAGAGGGAAAAGAGTGCCATGAGATTCCTAAGTGTGTTCACCACACATCACTATCAAAATATATCAAGATTTTGCTTCAATATGTACACCAACTTGCAACATGATGACTTATTACCTTCTAGTAAATTGAGAAAATCATGAGTGTTGACCTTAAGAATTAATGCCATCTCAGTTTCCATCACTTTGAGCAACATGTTAGAGTCCTTATCCTGCATATCTTCTTTGTACAATAAGGGATGCATTGCATATATCATCATGATTGTTGTAGAGGATAGAAGTAAAGAAAAGCAAGCCCCAAAAAATTTCACAAATTTAGGCATAAGTTTTCTTCTTCAAATATGAAAGACATCATGAGCCATGTAAATGCACTAGAGGAGTCCTCTAGATGCATAAATCCAAAATGTTGTAACATAATCCTTGTAACATAGTAGGAGCTTAGTGTTTTTCTATAACAATGTCGGTCTCTTGTGTGAAAGGACCTTTTTTAGGGCATATGTATATAAGTCACTTGATGACCCTTTATAAGAACTTTTTTCCATTTTAAGTAATCAAGCAGAAGTTTTGAATTTGCCTCTTCTCTGCAGAGTCTTCTCCAAGAGCTTGAGTGTGTGTTTCATGCTTGAAATGTGTGCCTAAGAGTCTTGTCTACCCCATCCCCTCTTGTTTCTGTGACTATAATGCATGTATGAAGCTTGGTAGGTTGTGGAGCTAACGTAGTGTTTCTTGCCGATCACTTATTTCATAGCTTGAAGCACGTTTGTCAAATTTGATTGAAAAGACAATCATTAGATGCATCTTGTTGAGAACTTTGAAATCCTAGTTCTATGTTTATTTGTGAAAAGACCTTTCATTTTTAACATTTTTGGATCTAGCCACAACATTAAGTCAAATTTTAGATTATATTTTATTGTAGAGGAATTTGGAAAAGAAAAAACATTTTTACTAATATTTTTTTCATTACTAATTTTTTGAAGGGAACTTTAAAGTAACTTTTTGTTTAACATAATTAATTTGATTTACCTTTTTTGTTTGTGGAGATTGTAAAACGATTAATTGAAAATTATATATAGATATTTTTTTAAATCCTTGTCTCTATTTATGTTTTGAGTTGCAACAAATGACCATAATTTGTCCACGTCTACGAATTAGTCGACATTTTTCACAAATTTTGCGAATGGAAGCGCACCATATTTGGACTTCCGCCCTAAGAGAAAAGTTCAAATTTGTCCTTACTACTGCTAAAAGTATCTTGGCATGCATTTCCAAAGGATTAAGGAGTAGGAGAGGTAGTTGAACTTAGTTGCATGCATTGTAGCATTCTCACTTCATTTACCATCATGTGTGCACATGTATTCATACACGATATGTCTAATTTAACGGATTTATAATTAAATATGTATTAATCCACCACTATGTGCACTTGTGGGGCAATTGAGTTATAGTCTCAGTTGACACAAGTCCCTAAGTCTCTACGACTTAGGTACACATGTTTTTGGTGTTGTTGTTGGGGAACTTGTCCAATCAAGGTGCCTACATGATGGTGATATTTACAGAGTGAATGTATCATGTGAGTAGAGGTAATGTTAGTAAGTGGCAAGTCTTGAAAAAACTTTTGCACTTTACTGGTGTGTGTAATGAGATTGTAGGGTTTGGAGTGAGGGAGTGAGAGAGAGTTAGGAGTTAGGAGTGGAAGAAAATTTAGGGTTATGATAGGTAAGTTACCACTACAAAATGTTCTTTTTAGTTCAAATTTAGGGCACTTCAAAGGTCTAACTTACATGACTTAGTTCAGTGGGAAATCACTTGCTTTGAATAGTGGTATCGTTGAGAGCAGCGATCAATATCATCATCTTTGTATTGCCTAGAGCTTGGTGTGTGGCTAGCTCTTGGTGACCAACTTTGGAAGGGTGACTGGTTGAGGTGAGAACTCCATTACTCATCACTTGGAAAATTCATTGAATACTTACGGACGTGACATGGAGCACAATGAGTATCGTGGCATTGCATAAAGGGTTTGGAGTGAGATTTGCCACCCATAGTGTGTTGAAGGAGAAGAGGAGTGTGTAAGGAGCACTTTGCACTAAAAAATAAAAATTTAGACCATATTTGGTTGAAGTATCACAGTTGGTTGAATTCAGATATCGCAATACCAGAACTCCCTTGTATCACGATACTCACCAAGTATCATGTATTTTGTATCACCTCTTTGAGTATTGCAATACTGAATAAGTATTGTGTATCGAAAGTAGAGGTATCACATATCGCATAAAACATGTATCGTGTATCGTCCCAAAAGTTGTATCGTGTATCACTAGTATGAAAATATTGTATCATGTAAGGCTAGTACTACATATCATACACCAAAGTATCATGTATCATTGCAAAGTGGTATCATGTATTGTTAGGCAAGCAGTATTGTATCATGGGAGTGGTATTGTGTATCACCCTAGCAAGGTATCACATATCATCTACCCTAAGCTATCATGTATCGCATAATATAGGAATCGTGTATCATGTGATCGAGATATCGTGCCATTCCTGAATGGTATCGTGTATCACGAGCCAAGAAGTGTCGTACCATCTGAAAGAGGTATCGTGTATCAAGTGAGAAATGTATCGTGTATCATGGGGAAGTGGTATCACCCCAAGGGGTATCGTGTATCATGGGGAACTAAAAAATCCTAGGGAACAAAAGTGAGAGGCAACAAAAAACTGGGAGAGGCCGAGAAAGCCAATAGAGCTTAGAAAAGGCCTAAGACCTAGGTGGTCAATGAACTTGAGATCTGGATGAGTGTTAGGTAGTCAAAGGGTAGTAACCACTAACTTTCTCCTTGGGTTAGTCACTCTGTCTCCATTATTGGTTCTCTCCGAGGTTCCTTGACCCTCTAACTCTCCTCTCTTATTAATGTGATTATGATTTTATGTCACTACATAGATTTGGCCTATCTTGTCCATATAGACACCGCCTTCATATTTAACAGCTAGTCTTGGGACTATCTCAGGTTCTGTTGTGTTTATCATTCTCGCAATTGACCTATTGAGGCCGTTCAGGTAAATGGGTATTCCTTGCAAGTTAATGGACACATATTGAAGGATGTCCAATACTTTCCCTTCACAATGGACATAAAACCTTCCCTAGGTATTGAACTATGCATGTCCTCGAAAGCCATGAGTCTTTCCTCTTTAGAGTCACTCGAAGTGTCTGAGTAGATAGAGTGATGCTTGGTTGGGTTGCACTTCCCATAGAAGATATGACATACATACATACATACATACATACATACATACATACATACATACATACATACATACATACATACATACATACATACACACACACACACACATATATATATATATATATATATGTGTGTGTGTGTTAAGAGGGGATTTGATAACTCAAGATGACTATCTGATGCATGTGTACTTGGTGCATGGCTTAGATCTACTCTTACAAATTGATTCACCGACACAGGGAGAAGGCATCAACCATTTGGGAAACTACCTCACAAAACCCATTTGGGACCCATCAAGGTATGGAAAACGTGACATCTTGACAAACAAGCCAACATAGTGTTCTCGTTAGACCTCATGTTGAGTTTCCTATGCCAGGAATTAAACCAGGTATCTTACTTGACTCAATCTAGCAAGGGGGATATCTCTTCACAAGAAACTAAGCATCAAGCACACCACTAGAATGGATAGAGTTGGTTTATTCTCAATACTAATTCTCAATTACATTATAAGTGTAGATGGCTTCTAAAGAATCTAAAGCGGGAATACAAGAACAAGTGCTGGAATTTCAAATGAAGAGCGCAAGAAGAGCAAAAAGACACTGGTTTGGAGAAGATTAACTGGTCATCAAACACTTATTCTTATTTATAGTCAAGATCATGGAAACCAATCACCAATTCCCTGTTATGTCACAGGATTTCAAAATCGTGCATTAAATTCCTTCAACATTGGATGTATTGAAAAAGGTTTGAATTCATCAATAATTTGAGCATCCTATTTACAACGCAAACTTCCAAAGGTGTACACAAGTGATGAACACATTGCATCCAGTGCTAGACATGCCTTCAATGCCCAAGTTGTGTGTTCTCAATGTAGAGGGAGAATGGAATACCATCAAATTCACGCACGAGCTAATAAAAGAAGCATTTGGATGGACCAAAGATGGCATCATGGACCTAAAGGAAGAAAACCATGGAGCCAAAAAGAGAACCTTCTTAGATATCACCCACCTTGACATTGAAGAAGTAGTTCTATTGGTACATCAACACTTCTATTTTCCAAACATGCATCGATATACAACACCTCAAAAGATGGTAGTCCAATTATTATCTCATGCAATCAAACAAGCTGACAACCAAATCAATTTGATGCCTTATGTTCAAGAACGATTATTTGAAGCCAAGATTTAGTAACAATGGGGCCACAAAACATTTCTCAATGGAAGTGTGGCACTAATGGTACTGATCTACCATGCATTGAAAATACGAAACCTCTTCGAAAAATGCCCTCTTTGACGAAAATGGTGAAATATGCAAAAACTACTATAATGCCTAAGAAAAGAAAAAGTGTGAATATTATAGAAGAAGCTGGTACAAGTTTCCAACCATTGATGTGACGAACAAAAAGATTGAGGGAAACAACTAAAAAAGAAGAAACAACTCCAAGTGCGAACAGGATACATGTCCTCCCAAGAAGTCAATTGGAAAAACCTACACCAATCATAGAGACAGAGTTATAGGAAGGAGTGGAAAAGACCCATGAGTTCATGGAAGGATGGATTAATTTGCAAGTATATAGTCATCATTATCAATAGCCCAAGGCAGCATCTCATCATCTACTAGGCAAAAGATTTACTAAGTTTCAAAGATATAGAGAATTGGGGCTAATCAGTTCAAGCTTATCATCCAAATCCCCATAAGAAAATGATCAATCAACCCTACACATGGATATCCACACTGAATCAAACAATGAAGACAGATGGGAAGAATTAAATGAGGTAAACGATCAACAAGAAGTGGAGAGCAAAGAACAAAATCAACAACAATATACTCAATTGGAACAACAATCAAAGGAGGAACACCAAAAAGAAGTTGTATACATGGTTCAAATAAACAAAACAACAAAGCTTCAATTCACATAAGTTGATATTGAAAGTTGACACATAATGAAGCATCCCAACAAAGAGCGTGTAGAAGAAGAGATTATTGAACAAGAATCAATTATGCCCATTCGAGTAGTGGTAGATCCGTCACCTATGGATCTGACATTTCAGGGCAGCTTGTCAAAGCCAAACACAATTGCCAAGGATGAAGAAGAGGTTCATCTCCAAATCAGATAAACATTTAATGAGACAATACATATCGACAAAGGAAGAGATGTAACAATAGGTGAAGAACCAATCATACCACAAACATGGCTAAACATGGACATGGCCCTAAAATTGAAAGTTAAGAATATGATACAAACGGCCATGGATATGCAACAACAGTTAATGGAAGCTGATAAGGATTATGACTAAGCACTAGTATAAAGAAATCGATTCAAAATATTAAGTGAAGAACTATCTGCAAAAGTGTTACAAGCTCAACAAGTGCTAGCAAAAAAAGAGGATAAAATCAAGGAAACTATGGAGAATTGCAAAAATCTCACATAGGAAAATTGAGAACTCAAGGACCAACTCAAAGAGCTTACAAAAATTATGAGACAAATGAAGCAAAAAAGGTACGCCTAATGAACCGAAGCAAAATTTTGGAAACACAAATAAAGATATATATGGATGAGGCCGCACAGTAAGAACGAGAAATAGAGAATTAATGACTTCCATTCTACTCAATCAACTGATAGAGGCATCAAAAGCTTCACAAAAGGATACAGTGGAGCTTGAGGTGCAAATGGTGAAGTATGTAGAACAGCTTAAGAAAGATCAAGAATTATGTGAGAAATGGGAAAGAAATTATATGCATGACACAAATGAGCTTAGAAACAAGTGGAAGGCAACAGAACCCAAGATCATAGAGCAGTGCAAAGAATACACAGATCAATTAGCTATACTTGGTGAATGCTTCATGAAAACTAATGAAGCGCTTAGAATAGCCAAATAAAAGAGAAAGAGGCACTCATGACAATTTTATAGGCCTAGTTAGAAAAGCAAGGAAATATGGGGACACCATTAGTTTTGAGCTCTAAAGTGGCTACTGTCGAGAATGAGGTACACCCTCTTCTCCCCCCATCCCTAACTCATCAATACATATTGAAGAGAAGGAAAATGATTTTGATCAAGATATACCACATACTGAAGAAGTAGATCGAAGAGAGCGGACCATGTTGGTGTCGCAACTTACTACACAATTTGAAGATACGATAGTTAAAGTCATGAAGGAAGCAAAGATTAAGAGCAAAAATTTAGAACAAATTTTCAAGCCATTCAATATATCGTACGGATTGCTCAAAGAAGAAACTAGGCAATACATCAAAAGAACAATGCAGAAAGAACCAGATCAGCAACTAAACTTTAGAGCTGACACTTTTCCTACACACAAGAAGAATTTAATAAAGCATATCCAATTTGGAGGTGCAATTTTTTGGAGAAAATTTGTACTTTGTGGGTGCGTTGGGAGGACGCACCATACTTACTTCAAGTCAACCCTTCTTTTTGTCAAGTACCATGGAGAAGACCATGGGTGAAATTTTGGGAGGCAGACCACCATGTCAGAATTAAGAATTACTGGCTAAATTACCCATTTCTACCAAGCCCACCACATAACTACCTGCCAATGGAGGATTACATGCTGCACACAATAGAATTTGGGCTCTCAAGTTATGCTACATATCCAGATTTAGTCGTGAAGATGACCAATAAAGTGTTGAGCATGCTTCTTACAATTTTGAAAGTCTTGAAGCATGCTGCATATAATTTTTGAATTATATCGGCATTAACCAAGGCACATATGCCTTGATTTTTTATCTTTTTGTTATGTCTAGTCAACTTACAATAATGGAAATATATTCAAGATTAATGTTTCTACCAAGCCCCTATATGCAGACGTTTGAAGAAGCATTTTTCAAAGGCTTTTTTGAAATGGATTGTGAAATCTTTTTGAAAATTTCTTCAAATTTAAATTCTCGACTAGTAGCCTAGGAGCTCAACTTTTTCATAGATCATAGATAGGCACCAAATGATGGTGTTAAATCAGCTCAATGGGAAGAGTTATTGACACATGAAGCCAACCTAGTGAGTCAAAAAGAGCAAACCACTTTCTAGATCTAATCATGTTGCCATTCAAAGCCTGTCAGGGACGACAAAGTTTAGGAATGTGTGGAGGGAGAAACCAATAAATGAAGAAGAAGAAGAAAATGAAATCACAAAATAGTTGAATAAAAGACTCACCTCTACCCAAAGCCCCGTAGGGGCACGCATCAGGTTGAAACGCAAAGCAAGATCTCAAAGGGCCTAAACAAAGAATTATAATAGGACCTTTGAAGCATCACCCACACTAAAAGGGATACAATGTTTATTGACGGGTGTGTGTAGTGGAAAGAAATTAACAAGCTAAAGATAATACATTGTGCCCTAAGTTATGATCAGTTCCTTGATCGCTAGACAATAGTTAAAGAAGTATACACTACCTCTGAACCTTTAAGGCCTCCACAACTAATAGCGGTGGACAACTACAAATAGGCCATCAAGATAATCAAGAACTAGATCCGACAAGGCAAGAAGCAAAGCATGTCCAAGGATGACGGAGACAAAGAGGGGGAGAGTGTTGTAGAAGAAAGAAACAAAGAAAAGCTGGCCCCAAAAAAAAATTTCAAATTAAGACATTATTTTTCTTCTTCCAATTTCTATGAAAGACATCATAAGCCATGTAAATGCACTAGAGGAGTCCTCTAGATGCATAAATCCCAAATTTTGTAACATAATCCTTGTAACATAGGAGGAATTTGGTGTTTTTCAATAAAAGTGCCTATGTCTTATGTGAAATGACCATTTTTAGGGCACAGTATATAAGCCACTTGATGACTCTTTGTGAAAAATTTTTACCATTGTGAGTAATCAAACAAAATTTTTGAATTTGCATCTTCTTTGCTGACTACCTTCTTCTCCAAGAGCTTGAGTGTGTGTTTCATGGTTGAAATGTATGCCTAGGAGTATTGTCTACCCCATCCCCTCTTGTTTTCGTGACTATAATGCATATGTGTAGCTTGGTTGGTCATGGAGCTGAAGTAGTTTTTCTTGTCGATCACTATTTTTCTCATAACGTGAAACATGTTCGTTAGATTTGAAAGTTCATTAAATGTGTCTCATTGAGAGCTTCGAAATGAACCTGTTATTGACCATATCTAGTGTTTGGAACTGAGAGAAAAGTCCGAATTTGTGCTTACTACTGTTGCAAGTATCGCAACATGCATTTCCAGAGGATGAAGGAGTATGGGAGGTAGCTAAACGGAGTTGCATGCATTGTAGCTAGAATTGTCACTTCAATTACCACCATGTGTGCACATGTCTTCATACACTTGATATGTCTAATTTCATGGATTGATAATTAAACATGTATTAGTCCACCACTATATGCACTTGTGGGGCAATTGAGGTATAGTCTCAGTTGACACAAGTCCCTAAGGCTCTACGACTTAGGTACACAATGAAATATTTTACCCTTGGAAAAATCCTTTCAAGAGGATGTGACATTCTATTGGAACACTCTAATGCAAGTGTCACTATTGTTTGGTTATGTGAAAATGATACATTCTTTACTAGGTCATCAAGTTCTTATATATTTTAATAGATATAGGAGGAACATTTATTGCAAGTACTATGTACTCTATATAGGGATCATACCAATAAGATGAAATATGAATTGCTTTGATGCCACTTCTTTTATAGGTTCCGATGGACTTTTATCTCCTTAAAACCATATAGGTTTTATAAATGAACTTTCTAGATACCATAGCCCATAAGTGATATCTAAACTCTCCACTTGTTCCATATCCAAGAAAAATGCATTTCCTACTCTTGTGATAGGTACTCTTGTGATAGATTCTCGTGAAACTACATTGGCACATGCACATAGCCCTCAAAACTAAATAAATTTATGTTATTGTAGTCCTTGTCCATAGCTTTTGCATTACATCCAACCACTTGGTTGTGTTTGGTAATAGGATGATGACATATAGTAGAAATAGTAATGTCTCTACCCAAAACACCTTTGGTAGTTCGGCATGATGTAGCATACACATGACACTCATTCATATTTTGATTTATCTCTTTTGGTACACTATTGTATGTTGGAATGTAGGCAAACATTAGATCACACTATATCCTCTATTGGTAATACTAAATGAGCTCTTGTGATAGACATTCTCCATAATTATCAAATCAAAGTGCTTTTAGTCTTTTTCTAGTCTTTGTGTCCACTAGATCTTATCATTTCTAGAAAATAAAAGAAATCATCCATTATCTTAAGCAGATATTACCACACTTTTATGGCCAAGTCATCCATAGAAGTGATGAAGTATAATGCACCATCAAGAGATCTTATGGGGAGTTCCCAATGATTTTTTGTGAATCAATTTCGAGGTTTTTTTTGAATTTTCAATCAAGTCATAATGCTAACCTTCAACTTGCTTGCCATACTTGTTGTGCTCATTGATTTGGAATCCTACAAAGGAAATTGTGGGAATACAATCTTTTTTAGATAGCATTTCAATCATGTAGGCAATATATTACATAATCCGTTGTTCCATAACTTTGAAAAAGGAACCTGAAGACTGTAAGTAGTAGGTCCTTTTGGTCGATGGATGGAGGATAAATATATCGATGTTACTACTTCTCACAATAAACATACTCCCTTTAGTAATTTGATGTTTTCAAGCATAGAAGGTTATTTTCTAGTCAATATCATCTAAAAACACTACATTGACATTGGAGATTATATTGGACATTAGTCCATGTGAAGACCACTCCATCCGAAATATATATTTGGACATCTACCATCTCGACAATGTCACAAAGATGTGAGCCTTCAAGCCGAATTGTGGCAAGTTTTTTCCATCCTACCTTGTGAACTAAACTCGATGTGGTGTAAGGTGAAATAAAGCTCTCAAATTGAGAAATCAAGCATGCAAGGAGATTTTAGTGAGACTATTTAGTTTTCATAATCACCATCTAGTGAAAGCGCTTCATTTAACATAGTCTCACTAATAAATGTTGTGTTATAGAATAGAAAACACTCCTTTTTAATAGAATCAAAACCACCAAAGTCCTTGTTTTGTATGGGATTGTATTAACTTCCTCAATTTTCCTTTTTGATGTCCTTTTTTGTACTTGCTTTGTACCATGCCCATCACTCGTTCCAATATCTTTCTCCTTATCTTTGTAATTTTTTAGGGCCTTGTAGTCTTTCATTATATGTTGTTTGTTATCCTTTGGAGTTGTCCTCTCCAATCATCATAGCATAAAGGATTAACTCTTACATCTTAAATTTGTAAATCCAAGAAGTATACTAAGACCACAACCCCTTCTAGTTAATGGAATCCAAGAAAATGTAAAAATAGTCCTGATTTCCGAGAAGAACTTGAAAAATGAGCAGGAAAACTAGGGCTTCTTGTATCTAGATCTAAACAATAGCTTTTTCAACGATTCTTGTGCCTAAAGTGTGGCATTTTTTCTATAGATTAAAAATATGGCTCATAATTAAATTTGAATACCTATATCACCCAGAGACAATCGCCATTTTGATAAAACTGAGAATTTCCATTTCCAGCAATGATCTCAAGCATTTAATCACTCAATATACTGATCGTCACCTTTCCTTAAAAACTCCACTTAGTTAAACCTGCAAATTCCATGGATAACACATGAAAAGGACTCAAAAATGAAACATGAACACTCAAAGAAAAGAGAAACACAAATTCCAAACTGAAGCTCTTCCTTCACATGTCATATGAGTATAAAATGATAGCAACCCTTGCAAAATACAATATTTTTTCCTTTATACCTTTTCAAGTGTCCCTTTTCACACTTGAAATTGTTCCTTTTAACTTCTAATCTAAAAATATGTGCTTGAAGAGCTTCTAAAAATTCTCTAAAAATACATATGGTTTCTCTACTTATGAGGAAGACTATTCCTCATTTTTACATCATTTTGATAAATATTTTACAAGATAACGGGTTTTTTACAAAAAAATCATATTCTAACATATGTCATGTCTTGTGGTAGTGATAACACACCTACTACTTTGGGGATTTACTCCTTTTTTATTCATGCTTTTTGCGCTTCCCTATTTGTATCTTGTTGAGATACTTGTCATGACATCCAAACTATGCAAGCTTCACCTATACTTTCTTTCAACATCCTTTCTTTGCAACAGGCCCCATGCATTAGTATAGAATAGTTGGCCTTCAAGTGCACTATTGATGAAAGTCACACAAAATTTATCCCATGATTCAAGTAATGCACACAACAATAAGTGAGCCTTGTCTCATCATTTATATTTGGCTTTTGTGCTTGTATTTTCATGATTAGGACATCAAACCCATTAATGTTCTTTATGCTATCATGTTTCTCACACATTCAAATCTCATATAACCTTTGCATAAGGTATTCCTTATTAGACGCAATGTCCTTCTCATAGGTATTTCACATTTTTTACAACACACTCTCAATTATCTTACATTCTAACATTGAGAAATAAACATAATTGGTTAAATGTAGCTAAATTGTAACCATCTGATCAAGACCTTCCCAAGCATCATTGTTGATATTTGCATGCTTCTTTATTTCGCCTTCCTTCATTTTCCAATGCCTTTTCTAATCAATATAGCCATGATCTAATTCTTCTAGAGTGCAAAGTTGGTCCCAAGTTCTTAATGTCATGGCTCGCCTTTGTTGGAGCAAGGTAATCTTTTTCCATAGCTTGCAAACCAAAACCTCCTAATTAGCAAACAAAGAACCCATATGTGTGAAAACCTTGAATATATCACCTAGCTATTTTGATTTTGAAGCATGAGAGGTCAATGGAGTGCTAATACAATACTCGAATATTATCATCATAGTGAACCCTGCAAGACTAAATCCTTTAAGGTCACTTGTCTTCTTTAGCTAGCAATAACATCTATTTTTGGCTAGAAAACATCTTCTTTAGTGTTTATAAAATTTCACTCAAAAGAACATCCTTAATCCTTATAGGAGAAAATTGAAATGCTTTCACGAAAGTTGGAACCCTAAAAGTTTGTCCATAAACTCACGAAAGTTTAGATAATGTGGCATGTGGCTAAATGAATCCTCCATCACATTAAACTTCCCTTGCCTATACCTAAGATCATAATCAAACTCCTAAAGGATCTTTTCCCATCCGGAATTACAACCTTTAGGGTCTGTTTGATTAGAGAGCCACTTGATCAAACATTATTGTGACTTTGGCACCACATAAGAAATGTCGCCACTTCTTTAAAGCATGGACAATTGCATACAACTCCTCTTCCACGAAGTAATTTCTTTGAAAAGATTCTAGTTTCTTGCTTTGAAAAGCTAATCATCGACAAAATAACTCACGTTCGTTCCAACCACAAAGGATGGATTGGGATTCGATATCGGCAAAAGTGGAGTTGTAGCAATCGCTAGTTGCAATCTCTCACTAATTTGCTTCTATTCACCTCCTAAATGAAAAGCTTTTCCTCTCCCTTTTCCCATAATACTTTGAAGACTTTCTCTATGTTCCAAGTGTTCCTCTTTTGATCAACTCTAAATCAGAATATCATCGAGAAGATCTACGAGGAAATTTCCTAAGTAGGGTACATTGTTCATGAGCACCATGAACATGGAAAGAGCATTGCTAAGACCAAATGACATCACCAAAAATTTGTAATGCATATATCTAGTCCTAAAGACAATTTTAGGAACATCCTTTGCCTTAATCCTAATCTGATGATATCTCCACCTGAGATCAAGGTTAGTAAAGAACTCAGCTTGATGTAACTCATCAAATAATTCATACAACCTAGGTATTGGAAACCTATTCTTGATAGTTACCTTATTCAATGTTCTATAATTGATGCATAATTGCATAGTGCCATCTTTCTTTTTAAGTAGAAGAATGGGCAATGCCCATGAAGGATTTCTAAGTCTAATGAAACCTTTATTTAGGTATTCTTAAACTTGTGTCTTTACTTCTTGATCCTTCGATGCACTAAGCATATAAGGTGGCTTGCAAATGGGTTTAGTATCAAACACCAAATCTATGGCATGGGCAATGTCTCCTCGTAGATGTGGTAGTTCTTTAGGCGAATCAACAAGAAAAACATCTCTATACTCAAACATTAATTGCTAAAATCTTTAACCAAATACTCTTGCAAAAAGGGATAATCAAAAGTCCTCTCCTTAATTACATTATGATCATGAAAATGTACATCTCAAGTGCCATGAGCATGCAAATATTGATCAACTCCTAAACTATGTAATGCATAAATGTCTTGCACATCATGAGAATCAAATGAAACCGCTAATTGAATGCACAAAATGAGAGTTATATTGGGTACATTCCTCTCCCCTTGAATACAAGATTTACTTCCATTTTTGATAAATTCCATAGTATTCTTGTTAACTTCGGTTAAGTGAGTCTCCTTATCCCCAAAACCAGTCTCTAACTAGTACCAAGTCCATCCTATCCATATTCATAATCTGAACTTCTAGATTATCCTTAAATCCATGTAGCTTGACTTCCAAATTAGACACCATTGTGTCTAATATTCTCTTATCTTCGCCTTGCGTCATAGATACAATGTATATATGTACACTCGAATCGGGAATTTCAAGTCTTTTGCCCATTGCATAGTTTATTAAATCGTGAGTAGCATAGTCATCAATCATGACTCCTACTTGAGTCCCGTGTATACTTTTAATCTATTAACAGACCTATGATATCTCCTGACAAATCTCCCTGTCTTGATCTCTAAAAGTGAATAATGGATTCTAATATGGTTGTCCTATCTAGAAGCTCATTGTGTTGGGAGCAATGAATTCATCATATAATCCACCCCCTGGTCTACATCTTTTATATCTTATTCTTGGTCTTGTTTTGTGATTCGTTCCTCTTATTGCGAAGTGTTTTCTAACACTTTTCTAACCCCAAGTTCCATTTTGAATGATACCAATGAGCATGAAATAAAACACAAGTATATCACCCACTGAAAATGAAAAAAATAACTCAAATACACTTACTTCATGATTTCCAAAGCTTGCAAGGCAATTGTGACTTGGTCGAAAAAAATTTTAAACTTTGATCTAGGCCCTCACTAGTCCCAAAATGAAATTGGAAATGTCTTGTTGGATTCGTGAAGCTTAGAAAAACGTCCAAAGCACCATTGCATCCTCAAAACAGCTTCAAATCATGTCAAATTGATTCTCTATAGCCAAAAATTGATCCCCGCTATCATCGGCAAACCTTGCCAATAAAAGAAATGGTGTTCAATACCTAGGGTTTGCCTTAACAATGTGTTTCCAAGTGACAGGATTGAATTTCTATACTCGAGTCTCCCAAACGATGCTTTGGAATGAGTACCTGGACTCTAAAGAAGATTTGCAGACAGCCTTTGACCTACAATCTGTGATCCAAATGCTATGTTCTTGGTATGCTTAGAAAGCTTGTGAAATAATCTACGATTTGCAAGAAGGATCAGGACAATTGAATATTTGAGCAAAGAGAAGCAACTCGTAGAAAATAAGGGAGTAGATGTTGGCTGGAGTTGGAGTTGCAAAAATCAATCTTGCCAAAATGATGATTTGGAAGCTCCAAAAACCCTATCGATTCATACATTCATGACAAATCTTGTAGCACCCTCAAGTATGTACCCCCGAGAGAATGTGTGTATAAAAACTTCTTTAAAACTTGCAGCAAATAGCCTCTATTCCCTTGCCCAAAAAGATGAAAATTTCGAAAATGCAAATAGCTCATGGGCTAGAGGTTTGGGTGTGCTTTACTTTCTCCGATTCCTCAAGAGGCTCACGTGGGGCAGTTCTTAATCCCACATGCAGAAGATCAACATGAAAAGAACTTATATATAAGCAATGGAGGAGGGACTTAACTCCCACTTGAAGAGTGAGGGAGAGAGCCCTTGCCTTGGTGCCTTCACAAGGTGTGTCTCGACTTTCCTTGCGTGTATGTCCATGTGGAGTGAATGCCTTTGTAGGCTGTCCACATATGTCCACGTCTGCATGTCTTTCCTGGATCTGATACCAATGCTAAGGCGCCCTACCAATGAGCTCTTCGGTTGTTTTTCCTTGTCAAAGACACGTCATGAGGACAATGATGCTGAGCTGATAAGCTTGAGAGATGCATGCATTTGTAGTACCTCCCCACCACGTGGTTACCCAATTAAAAACACACACGCTCTCTCTCCATGCACCACACTCAAGTGGGTGTACATGAGTGCCAAGTGGCACAGCTGATGAGCTTGAAAGATGCATGCATTTGTAGTACCTCCCCACCACGTGGTTACCCAATTAAAAACACACACACTCTCTCTCCATGCACCACACTCAAGTGGGTGTACATGAGTGCCAAGTGGCACTCATGTGCCTACTCTCTCTAACGAGAGGTTCACACCACTCCTAATACTATGACAAACTACACCCTCAAACGGATAACATGGATGATGGGATACACTAGTAGATATAATGTGACGATCATTCATTTCATTTGATGTTGCTGTAGACGTGTCAGGATTAGCATTTCATTAACAGATAATACCAGAGTAGATGTTGCAATCATTGCATAGTCCCTATATCTAAACAGCTGTCGAGCATCTCCACTGGAACAGTGATAAAAGCTTGATGCAAGTCCCACTCCCACAACAGAGTCTGCATATAGTCTCTTTGCAAGTCCATTCCTGCAGATTCATTATGGATATCCTTGTTCAAGTACTCAATTACACAAGGTTGTTGTTTCATTATTTCTCATAAAGTCATTGACAAGAAGTTTTACATTGTTCATTCATTCTCACCTCCACTTTCAATGGTATTTGTTAATGTATGTCTACATCAATGGTTTGTTCCTTATTTCCTTTTGTTTCCTGGACTAGAAGCTTATCATCCTTGTATGATGATAAATTTTTCTCCGTCACTTCTATTCCACACTCTCTCATGCAAGTTTTTAGGATTTTTAGGGTTCATTTCTAGAGATTCGTTCTCTAGTAGTTTTTGTGTCTTCTCAATGATTTCCTTAGATAAATGCATTCTTTCTTCCTCTATTTCTGACATTGGATGTACTTTTTCTTGGTCCACTTCTACAAGTCCTTCCTCTATTCTATCCTTGTATGCTCTGATCAAAGTTTCTAACTATTTTGAAAATTCGTTTATTGGTTTTCTCTGACTCTTTTGCTTAACATTAACAGATCCTTCCCCTAATTTCTTTTGCATATTTTCTTGTAGAGTTTTCTCCAACTCCTTTACTTTCTTTTCATGATTTTTTTTCCTCTTCTTTCTTTCCATGAAGAATTCTTTTCCAAGTTTTTCTTATCTTCATCAATGTTTATTTTTTTATTTATTTCTTGATCTCTAGTTATCACTTGTATAGGTGTTATCACATCTTGATCACTACTAAAATTTGATAGAATATCCAAATCTTTCAAAGGTATTTTATTCTTTACATTTTTCTCAACCACGATATGCATGACCTACCAAACATTAAGAAAAAATCATAGAGAACACATGAGTGTCATAGCAATCAACCCAGTCTGAGTAAGAAAAATAAAGTAAATCTAACACTAATGATCCCCCCTTGGGATAAAACAACCCAAGTATTTGGGTACCACTCAAGTAGCAAATGACGCGTTAAACTACCTATGAATGGTTCACACTTGGGCAATGCATAAACTTACTCATCTAAGAGATAGAATGTTAAACTACCAATGCATAAACTTACTCATCTACCAATGCATAATTAAACTACCTATGAATGGTTCACACTCATCTTTTGGAAAGGAGGCATGCTACATTTTGCCCAAAATACAACCTTCACAGACATGTTTACCGGGTGCCTCAAGTTTGGGCAAAGAGGACACCATTTCAAATTTCTAGAGGCATAGCAAACTAGAAAAATTCAGATGACCAAAGCATGCATGACAAAGCTTTGCATCTGACATAGCTTGAGAATCATGTACTACACATGTTGAATCATTCATAAATTTTTCATAATCTATGAGCTTATACAGCCCAGGACATAAGATGCAAAAGCAATAATGTCACCATTTGACAGATCATGAACTATACATTTGTCATCAACAAATATCGCAATGAAGCCAATCTTGGTTAATGCAGAAACTGATAACAAATTTCTCTTGATCCGTGGCACAAATAAAGCACTTGATAATGTAAAAGAACTACCATCAGTAGTAGTCAGAATGATCTTACCAACTTCCATGATAGGATAAGAGGAGAAGTTGGCACATGTGACTGTATTCCCTATAGGGGCAGGCTCAAGTGAAGTGAAGAAATTGTGCTGTGAGGTAATATGTTTTGGTTGCCCCACTATCAAAGTACCAAAAATCTGAGTCTACTACAGACATACATTGCTCATGAGAAGATGGGTCAAAACTGCAAACAGTAGTAAACACCCATTCTTCATTATGCACAAGATTAGCAAACTTTGTTTTCGATGTAGAGGCCTTTGAACAACCATTCCAGCCTCTTTTTTCTTTGCCTCTTTTGCAGCTAGTTTTGGACAGTTCTTTATGACATGATCCTTTGCTTTACATTACTTGGAAAACAATTTTAACTTTTTTGTTTACTTGTCATCTCTGTCATTCTTCTTTGATTGTACAAAATTAGTAGATTTTAGCTTACTAGTAGAAGAGCTCCATTTACCTTTGCCCTTCCGACTAGCTAGGAATGCTTGATCTGCAACATGCATAATGGACCTCTTTTGCCTAGACTGATCTTCTTGCAATAGAACAGAGACTTGCTCCTCAAATGATAAGACATTTGGATTGCCTTTCATCATCAAATGAAGAGTAGAAGCAAACCTTTGGTATGAATCAGGAAGACCATGCAAAACAGTCTGCACAAGTGAACTATCAAACAAGACTTCATCAACAAAAATTAACTATTCCTTCAAATCTTTGATCTTTGTTAGAAAAGTGTCCATAGAATCACCTTCCTTCATATGCTCACTCTCCAAATGTTTTCTAAGGTAAGCAACACGAGCCTCATTCCTAGCTTGGTACAATGTAGTAAGTGTATCCCAGGCCTCCTTAGCTATTCTGCAAGAGCGAATGTGAGGAATAATGGCACATTTGATAGACAATGCTATCAATGCATGTGTCTGAGCATCTCTACCATCCCAATGAATTTTCTCTATAGTAGGTGCAACAAGAACCGTAGCACGAACAATAATCTATAGAATATCACCATCTTTGATGCCATCTTCATTAGCTTCAATACTTGTATTTATAGGTGTAATAGGATGTTTTTCAAAACCCTACACAATATTCCATAGTCCTTTTGAAACCAATACATGACACATCATATACGCCCACAATAGGGAATTCATATCATCCAACTTATTCTCAATAGGCAACATACAAAATACATGACTTCTTCAGCCATGGCCATTGAATAAAATACTCTAATGTAGAAACATGACTGTATCTGAAAAAGTTGAATAGAATTACCCTAAAGGGTTTTGCTAAACCTATAGCAGACTTTGAGATGCTTATACTAGAAAATCAAACCTATATATATCTTTGGCACAAAAAGAAAAAATAGCATGCACAAGCATTGCGATAGTGCATTCAGAGGCTAAAACAAGCTCAGATCGTGATTTTGGCACACATAGTGAAGCTGTTTTGATCTCCTAATCACCTTGAGCATGCTCACCAAATTTCATGTGATTTTGAGACTATGACCAGAGAGGTGTCGACGATACCCTAGGGTAGCGACTTGCTCTCATACCAATTGTTGGAGTTAGATGTCTATAGAAGCATGCGAACAACACAAGGAAGAAGAAGAAGCTTGGAGCACAACACACAATATTGAATGTATTACCACTAGAATGTACAAAGATTATTGATCCATTACGGCAATATGCATATATACAAGCCGGAGGTGAAAAACCTCCTAGTGCATTCACACACATCACTACCTAAATATATAAAATCCCCCCCCCCCTCGATGAGAATAAAGGGTGCCCAATTTACATGCTTACAAATTTTTAGGCATAACTAGAAATTGTTTGAAGCACATAAATTCTTCAAACTTTTCTTTCAATGGATACACCCATGCATGCCTAGAAAGGTCATGAATGAAAGTCATGAAGAAAAGGTACTCCCCAAAAGAAGGTATCTCCATAGGCCCATAGACATCGCTATGAACAAGCTACAATTTATGAGCACCTCTAAGTAAACCATCTTTAGGTAAGGAAGAACATTGCATTTTGCCCAAAATATAGCCTTCACATACATCTTTACAAGGTGCCTCTATTTTTGGCAAAGACAACACCAAATCAAATTTCTAAAGGTGTAGTAAACTAGCATAATTCACATGACCAAAGCATGCACTCCAAAGTTTGCCTATGAGATAGCCTAAGAATCTTGAGTTGTACATGGTGAATCATTCACAAATGTTGCATAGTTAATGAGCTTATACAACCCACAACATAAAATCTCAAAAGCAATAATAACATTACCATTTGAGATCATGAATTGTACATGTCTCATAATGAAATTTGAAAACCAAGCCAATCTTGGCTGATGCTTAAGCTGACAACATATTTCTCTTGATTCCTGATACATAAAAAACATCTGAAACTGGAAAGAACTATCATCACTGGTAGTCAAAATGATCTTACCAACTCCCATTAGAGGATAAGAGGTGTTTCTAGCACATGTGCTAGTATTTTTTATAGGGGAAGGCTCAAGTGAACTCAAGAAGCTGTGCTACAAGGGAATATGTTTGTTTGCCCCACTATCAAAGTACTAAAACATCTAAGTCTATTGTAGACATACACTAGTCAAGTGAAGATGGGTCATAGCCACATACAATGGAAAATTCCCATTCTTCATTCCGCATAAGATTAGCTAACTCTCTATAAGGTGTAGAGGCCCCTCCAACAGCCATTTTAGCCTCTTTCTTCTTTTCCTCTTTTGGAGCCAATTTTGGACAACTCTTTATGAAATGATCCGTTCCTTTATGGTATTTTCAAAACTGCTTCTATTTTTTTTTTCTTCTCATCTTTTTCTTCGTTCTTTGACTACACAATATTAGCAAACTTTTTATTACTAATAGATGAGTTCCAATTACCTTCAACCTCCTAAGTAGCTAAGAAAGCTTGGTCTGCCACATGCACAATGGACATGTTCTACCTACATTCAGCTTCCTACAACAAAATAGAGACTAAACTCCTCAAACATTAAGGCCTTTGAATTACCTATCATCATCAATCAAATCTAATATGAATCTGGAGGAACATTAAGAACTGTCTGCACAAGTGAACTATCTAGCAAGACTTCATCAACAAAAATCAAATGCTCCTTCAAATCTTTGATCTTTTTCAACAAACTATCCATGGAATCTCCTTCATTCATTGCTTACTCTCCAATCATTTTCGAAGTTAAGAAATAAGGTTATAAGTGTACCCCAAGCATCCTTTGTTTTCTTGCAAGAGCAAATATAAGGGATGATGGCACCTTTCATAGAAAAGGATATCAATGCATGTTCCTGAGCATCTCTACCATCCCAATGAAGTTTCTTTGCTATATGTGTAGCAAGAACTGCAACATGAGCAAGAATGTGAGGATCATCATCTTCAACACCATTTTTATCACCTTCAATAACTATATTCATAGGTGTAGTAGGGCGTTTTTCAATACCATGCACAATATTCCACTCTTTTTACACCAATACATGATGCATCATACATGCCCATAATGGGTAATTTGTACCATTCGAGTTGTCCTCAATAAACAACATATGGAATACATCATTTAGTTTCAGCCACTACCACTAACTAAATGCCATGATGCAAAGAATATATGTATCTCAAAAAGTTGAATAGAACCACCGTATTGAGATTTGCTAAACGTGTACCAAACTTACAAAGCGCTTATTCTTGCAAGCTCAAACTTGCATATATGTTTGGCATGAAAGGACCAAATTGAGTGTACAAGCATTGTGATAGTGCGTTCAAAGTTTGTTGCTAAGGAATGAAGACAAGAGAAGAGAATAAAAAGAGACAAGAAGAGTAGGCCCACAAATTTTTTTAGAAGTGGCCATTTTTCTTTTCTTAATTTCCATCATGAAAAAATTGAGAAGCCTTGTAAAATCACTAGAGGAGTCCTCTAGATGCATATCCCTTGAAGATTGTAAAATATCCTTGTACAATAGTAGGAAATTAGAGATTTCTAGAGAACTTTCTGATCTCTTGTGTGAAAGGACCAAACTTAGGGCACATATATATAAGTCAGTGTCGGATTTGTAAAGATGTTTTCACCATAAATTCGAAATACATTCTAAAATTCGAATTTTCTTCTTCTTGCTTGTGTTTCTTCTTCTTTACTAGCTTCTATGTGTCCTTGAGGCAAGGAATGTGTGTCTTGAAGTGTTCTCTACCCCTTCCCAATCTCTTTTGTTTGATATCACGTGTATGTGAAGTGTAGTGAATCTTTAAGAGTAAGAAGTTGATTCCTACCAATCTATTTTTTGGACATAACTTGGAGCGAAGAGGTCCCATCAAGGTGCGAATATGACCATTGTATGATTCTCGATGAGAGCTTCAAAATATACCTACTATTGAACATATTCCGCTATCAGACCTAGAAGATATTGGGGTACATACCTATGTGTTGGAGATGTTTTGTGAGGTGCATACTCATTGTTGCATACATTGCTTGAACCATGGAAAACATGCTAAAGCATGAATATAAAAGTGAAAAACCCCTTATATTTGCTTATTCCTTTTCATTACTTCCTCTAATCAACAATGATTTTCTTCAAATCTCTTGTATCTAGTCCATGAGTTATGCTTTTTTGCATACATGTGTCCATATCCATGTTTGTGTGGATACGAATACTTATGTGCGTGTGTGTGTGTGTGTGCCTACATGACTACTAGTGTGTTGAGGATGCACACCATTAAATCATTCTTTAGATTCCCATTTTTTTTGGCAAGGATCCATTTCTTGACATTGATTGATATCTATGTCACATTAACAAGGAAAAAACAAAAAAATTCACACACTAAAGAAACTCCTTTTATCACCTTCCTTCAAGGAATAACAAAGCTTGGATCTAGGATATTGAACCTTGAACCTTGAGAATAGGTCCAAGTTTTTTGCTAGGTCCGCATCTACCAAGCACATTCAACCCTTCTTGACCCATGTCAAAAGAATTTTTAGGAAGCAAATATTTGCTAGAAGAACGATGTTCCAAAGAGATGAAGAAGGACCTAAGAAACTTCAAAGTCTTTTCTCCAATGGTTGTAAGAGGATCCATGACCTTAGACATAGGCTGAAATTGTAAGAGTGTCTTTGGGATAGTAATGTTATTTCTACTTAAAGAGAATTTTGTTTGGGCAAAGTGGATAGACCTAATAAAAACATGTTTAAGTTGGTGAGAGAAAAGAAAAAAAATATACTGCATTCCCATGCTTAAAGATAAAATTGTTCAGGTGGCCATCAATTCTAAGGATAATTTGAATTTGGTCCATTCGTTCTTCATTCATGTTTTTTCTACTAGTCCAAAGAGTAGGGAGTTCATTCAAGCACCTAGACCTCAAATTGCTAAAAGCAAGAAAAATACTATCTCCTTGGAAATGGCTAAAGTCATGTATCTTCCCCTTTCCATTAATGAGATCAAGGAAATGATTAGTAGGATAACCTAACAAATTTCCTTTGATTGATGGTCTCCCTCACACCTTTTTGACGCAATTTAAGTATTTTATCACATCCCTTATTCTCTTGATCTAGAAAGAGGTCTTTATTCAAGGTTTTGTTCTGCTTGATATGAACATAAGGGTTATTAAATTGATTCATTAGAAAGAATCCAAGAATAACCTTAACAATCGAAGGTTAATCTCTTCTTTAACTTATATTCCCATGATCGTTTCTTTCACTTGTGCTAGGACACTCTTGGAGTTGTAGACCCACAAGCCTAAATAGGTACTTATAGTCCTAGCATGGCTGGTTAACTCACACCAACTTATCAACCTAGATGCTTACTCGATCAAGGGCATAGCAAACTATGGAATGATCTTATAGAGAGGAAGAATGAAGAAGAAAAGTTCAATCTCAGATTTAACAAGCTATCACACTTGAAATGTTCTATCTTTCAAGGCATAGGAAATAATCCCCCCCATCTCATATCAAAATGTTTGCAAAAAATGTTCTCCACATTTCAATAAATTGACATGCAAAAAGATGACTGCTGCAAAAGAACATTAGGCTCTATGTGTACGGTAAGAAATTTCTAAAAAAAGATGACTTTTCTACAAAAGAACATTAGACTCTATGTGTAAGGTAAAAACTTCCTAACCTCTTTTTGGAGCTCTTTATGCATGCATGGTGCTTAAAACACATGGAAGAGGTTGATCCATGCATGTATACACCTCTAAGACACACGTTGCACACCATACATGTCTTTAAAGTGCAAATGATGAGAAAGAAGACCAAGTTTAGAGATTTCACTCAAGAAAACTTTACTCTCAAAGTTTAAAAAATTTTCTTATTGAGCTTTATACAAAGGTAGGCAACCTTGCTCATATGAAAGTGGTTGGGATAGTTAAAAATAGTCTTAGACTACTTGTAGCTCTACTAACTAGGTTAGTGAGGTAAAAAGCTAACCTAAATTGACATAAATACATCTAGTTATTTTCAGAGAGGCTCTTGCAAATTACAAAAGATAATATAAGCCATAAAAATGGGTTTGTGCTAAAAGGATACTTAATTACAAAAAGTGGCTTCTTTTTGTGTCCCCTCGCATACTTTTCCTTCTTTTTCTTCATCATGCTTCCCTAGCTTACTTAATCTTGTTCTTATCATTTCTTCAGCTAGGGTTCTTGCTAGATATACATAACAAATCCCCCTTATTGATGTTGTTATCCTTAAGAGAACTTCAAGGGGAGCTCAAATGTTTTTCGATTCCATTTGCTCATTGTGCTTCTTTCTCTACCGGTCTTTCATGTTGGCTTAGTTTGATGGAAATCCATGAGATAATGTTATTTGACATGATTTAAAATGGAAAATTGAGTCAAGTTAGAAGTTCTAATATCATTTGCATTACCTTTGAAGCTATGAGGCAAGTGGTGAACCCTAAATGCCTTTTGAAGAAATAGGTTTGGAAACCTTATTTGAAAGTCTACATATAATGGTTGAGAGATATTGGGAAATATCTTTAAATATCTTTCAAAGAAACTTGCTTGGAAAACCTCTTCAAAATCTACATATAGTGGTTTGATAGGTGCTAGATTATATAGTAAAAGGCCAGTATAATTTTGAAATGGGGTCAATCACAATCTTTTTGAATTCTATGCACAATTGTTCTACAAGCTATTATCTATGGTAATGTCCTTCATTTTTCATCATAGTTTCTTCCACATAATCTAGACCTTATAGCACCTTTTTAGTTGACATTAGATGCTTCATGGGTTATGATTCTTCCTTTAGCTATGGTGGTGATGGATATGGCACGGTATCTTTGATCTAGCTTTTGACTTCTCCAACAAATGTAGGCACATGTTACATGCTTGTTGTGGATCTTCATTGCATCTCTTTCAATTGAGTATATAAATTGGCTATCGTGGCATTTCTAGCTACATTCTCTTCCCATATTTTAGCGAGGTCTTAGAATTTCTCTTCATAATACCTTGGTTTTCCCATAGAAAAAAGATTCATTGGTAGTGGTGCCTTAGTTTTCAGGTACACTAATAGATTATTGTTGCATTGCAAAGTTTATTGTTATCCTCCATCAACTTTTAAATTATTTTGTTCATTCTTATGTAAGAAATTGAGTGTTGCATCTTGATCTTTTGTAACCCTTGCTGCACTTGTTTTATTGATTCTTGGTGATCTAACTTGTCTTGATGGGGTAGAAACATATCTTACATTAATGGACCATAAGTTATCTTTAGACTTTGCACTTCTTTTTGTAGTTCTATGATCTAGTTTTGGCTTTTGGCCTTCTACGAATGCTCATCAAAGCATCATTGGTGCATGCTAAAACATGTGTTATCTACTTGATATCAGGGTGTTCTAGAAAATATATTGTAAGTTGTAGGAACGTTTTTTTACTACTCAATCTCATCTACTAACTTTGATCTACACTCCTGAGTACATGTAGTGATTTGTGTTTGAAATAGTATTGACATCCTTACTATATATTTCATTGTAACTATGGTTGTTTGTATAATGGCTCTCATGAGAGATGTTGGAAAGGTTTCCGTTGCTACTCATGATGTGCATTGACTTAATTCTCCGCCTTCTACTTCTCATGATCGCATGTTGAAAAATTCTAATTCGAATTCAATAAACACAATTTATGGTAGTTAGGAAGCTTGTGATGTATTTATTTTTAAATCTAGAATGTCTAAAAATTGTGGGGTAGACAAAGTAATAGGGATTTCTAATTGTGAACTCTTCCCTAAATCTTCTTATCTGGTTTCATATTGTGTAGAAAGATATCCTTCTCAAGATAGTGGTATAGATTGGATCCATACCTCTCTTGTTCTGTTTAGAACTATGACATTACTAGGCCTTATGATGTGAGGAGATCCGTATATTGCACTTTTAGGCATTGTGATATGTGGCATGCCTTTATCTTATGCTTCAACAATTAGGTTGAATAGTTCTCATAAAAACTCAAATTCTTCTCTTTTTATTGGTTCTACTTCCTTCTCTTTTCGTGTTATAGATTAGGTAGGTAATGCTCTTTGTCTCAATTCTCCATCTTGTGCCTTCATCCTCTACAATGCTTCTTCCTCTTCCTTCCTTATGTTTTCCATGATCTCTTCAATGCTTCTAATAGAGGCTCTAGTGCTTTCTTTCCTTGTCATAGTCTCTGCTTTGTTATGATTATCATAAGATGACTAGTTTTGGATGTCATTCCTTCTTTTGTTCCCAAATTACCTCTTCTCTTTGAGTCATTGATGAGGTGCATGGGCTACCTAGTGGTCTTTGCACTGAAGATGGCATTCTAAAGTGTAACCCCTAAGCTACTTGTTTTGAAGAATGATATGAGGCTGTTTTTTGTCTTAGTTTCTCCTCTTCCTCATGTTATATTATGTCTTCTTCTTCTTCACCACAATGATGAGATTCACTACGGGTGCACGATCTAAATATCCTAGTGGTTCTACTGATGTCATAAATTCCCCTCTCATCTTCTTTATTTCTTTAGCTTCAAATGGCAAAGACATTGAAATAGAATTGTTTCTTACAAGTTGTATTATCCTTAGAGTCCATTTGTGTGTACTTAGTGCAGGTGACGATTTGAATTTTTGTGCCAAATCTTTTTGAGTGATCCTTGATAGTGTAGGTGTTCTAAGAACTCTTTGCTTCTTGCCCCATCTTGTATGTAATTTCAAAGATCCATGAAATTATGAAAGGTCCTTATAATATAATGACATAAAACACCCCATGCTATATTCCGTTTTAGGGGATGGTATATGTGTATTGTCTAGGAATATAGAAATGTTTATGTATCAATCTTAGAGATACCTCTAGTTCTCAACCTTTTAGGTTTGTGAAGGCCTTAATTTTCTCGTAAATTTCTATTGAAACCTAAAGGTTTGTGCATGTGTGCATGGGTCTCTTAACTTAGGTGCCTTATGCACGATCTTCTGATTTAGCCTTACACATACATACTTTAAGTCAAAATGCTCTTGATGGTACAATGAGCATTGGTCCTTAATAAAGTATGAAGAGCTTCCAATTGTGAGACTTTTTTTCCTCTTTAGATTTCTAGTAGTATGTTTGATCATGGTGTCTTTCGTGGTCTTGTGTGATTTATGATTTCATCATTTATTGTGTGAGTTTTAAATTTTAGGCCTCCTACCTTATGTATATCCAATCCTTTCTTACATTAAATTGTTCCTTCTTATGACTTATGAACTCCATGTTGTTATTGTGTCCATCTATCCACTCTTTCTCACTTTGATATCCTCATTCTTGGGTTATTTTCTTATGCTTAAATAACTCTATTAGATACTCATATTTGGTATGAAAGTCCCATGTGAAGGAAAATCACAATGAAAAGTACAGTAAATGAATTCCTTATAAAATAAAGACTACGAGATGTTTTCTAAACACCTCTTCTGTCTAAAGGAAAACATATTTTATTCTTTTCATATAGAAAAAATCATATTTTCTTTTATTTTTTCTCTTTCAAAGAACAAGAGCTAAAGTGAGATCTCTAAGGTAGAGTGAGATCACTCCCATATCTCTAAGCTAATTTCTTCTTTCTCCTTTCCTTAAAAGAGAAACATATGAATTTATTTATTCCTCTCTTACATAACTAATGCATAATCCCTCATTACTTACATTCCTATGAAAATAAATTCCTTATAATGGTCAGATCCCTCTACTAAAATGGTTAGGAAGGATATGACATGATACCATAAACACGTGTGTATCCATACTAAAGAGATATCTCTTCCAACCATCCGCTATGTATGGATCTATACAATCCAATCAAACTTATGGAATTATCCTTCTTGAAAACTTCAAAATGAGTATGTGATATCAATGGTGATAAAATCACCTATCACATTCTTTACTAGAAGAATAAATCTTCCTTAAACTATGAAGGATAACTCGCAATCCTAAGGAGATGTCTACTAAGAGCTTTCCTCTGATCTAGTGAGACATGAGACCATGAATGATGAGTCTTTTTCTCCCTGGCCATAGAACAAGAGTGCTCAAAGGGAAGTCATTTCCACCATCCTATACTAGTGAAAAATTCTTCCAATTCACGGTGTTATACCTACACTAAATTAAAGATATATTCCATATATATGTAATGGAATATGTAGGTGGACTCTAATGAATCCCATATCCTCAACTCATGTTGATGGACTCAAATGAGTCCTATGTCCTCGAACTAGTTAGTTTGGTTCTAATCATCATGTGATAGTGGATATCCCTTCCTTATTCCAAACTAACTTGTTCCTAGGTACCAAGACAAAATCTAAGTACCTCTCTATAGATCCCAATATACATATATGTATTGGGTACCCCAAATATTTCTAACCAAGGGATCTATGCTGTAAATCATAGAGCTAGTGCCATATTTGTGGCCTTCCTAATCATCACTCGAATCACATAAGCACCCATCGATGCTTTCTCATGAAACCTATCTGTGTGATCCCATCTAATTGGTTTCCTTAGTAGTGTAGTGGAAATGCTTCACTACTCAGTCAAGTGATATGCATGAGTGAAACTAGTAACTCTTTGGGTATTCATCATGATACCCCATAGTCTCCTAATCATACTGTGAGACTCTTGTGAAGATAAGTAAATCTTCACTATATTGGAGATTATCATATATGTATCTCCTGTGCCTGTATGCAACTTCATATAACCTATAGAATTTCATGTGCACATTCCTAATGGTGAGGGTATATGTCCTTCCCCTTAGCAATTCTATGGTCTAAATCCATAAGGATTATGTGTAGGGATCCTATGCACTACTTAAGTTGCCTTATCTTTAGTACTATGATGGTCCTAAATCCATCAAGCACACACTTAGAAGTATGCTAATACCTTACTGATGTTTGCAAAAAAGGCATGTTACCATGCCACAACATTCTTACCTAAAGATAAGTGCATATATAATGCCACGAGGTGAGAGAAATTTCAATAGCATTTCCCCAAGGAAATGAAATCCCAAAAAAATTTAACCATAAACTCAATGGCACATAGGCCATCCGACAACATAGGGCTTGACAAGCCCATGGCATGCATGTCATAAACTCATACATGGACTCCATAACCTCCAAAAACATAAAAACAAATGCTAACAATAATTCTCTTTGTTGCATAACCATGTAGTTCCTGCAAACAATCAAAAAGTGTACTTATTGCATGTTGATCCATACTTTTAGAATTGAAACAATGATCAACTTGGATATATGCACTCCGATCCATGCATGTACATACATAACATGCCATAAAATAAAGTAAGATGCCTGAAAATATAAAGCATACATCCCTTAATGATTTGATATTGGAATTGCATGCATCTAATCCTTCTCGATGAGCTTCAAGACCTCTGCACCTTCCTCTTTAGATCCTAATATAAACTTTTAAGTGTCTGAGAACATCGAATCACTTCCCAAAACATAAAGCATGGTTAGATGATTACGAAAATAATGCAAATTTATCCCAAAAATGCATTTGTAATCCCTCTTTAGACTTGTAAATTTTTTTAAGAGCTTGCAAATAAATATAAAATGAAATATATATCATGTGCAAGTGGCTCGAAGTGAAATTACTTCAATCGCCTTCCGGGTTTGTAAGATATGGCTCCCAGAAGGTAATTGCCAAAAACTATTCAGACTTTGCAGACCTTTACAGACTTGCAAAAAATACATAATTTGCAAAATTCTTTTCACTAAGCTTAAATTAGACCTTGTGCTCTTCGAAATTAGTGATAGCACGTCCAATTTGGAGTTTTCTAGCATAAGATATGGCCTTTCCAAGAGAGACATGCCAAATTAGTGGACTATTGGAGGGGCTGGAAAAAGTGTGAAAATGTGATTTTTAGAGTGCCCAAGAGCATTCTTTCATCAAGAAAATCTTAGAATTCTCTGCATAACCTCAGAGAGTACTATATGAAGATGCTTGGGGCTATTTTTGCGTTTCCAAATCATCCCTTAGTGCATGCTAATTTGCTCCCCAAAAGAGGCCTAAATCAAGATTTTACTTTCATGCAAAACGTTAAATGGGAGATTATAGCCAGCTTCTGATCCACTCCTAATGTGGATTTGTCTTGGATTTTCTTGTTTCCAATGGCAATATATATATCGTACTACATGTATGTATACATTAATCCATGGGAATCCTCTCAAATGCTTGCTCCCAAAAGTGGAGAAGTCCATATTCCATATTCTCAGTATATACACTTTTTTCCATCCATCCATACCTAATGCACCTTTTTTTTCCTCTTCCAAAATGGGTATTTATTAAATTCAGGTGCTGAAATTTTTTTCTCAAACAGTGATGGAAGGGGGTCTTGTGGAGCTTGAAACTCCCATCATACTGAGACATTTTTTGGACTTCTTGGTTCTATCTGGAAGTCAATATAATATACTATGGTCATGTATGATTTTTCCTACCAAACTAAGAAAAATCCTGCTTCATATCCCCTTCTCGAAATGGATACTTATCAAAATAGATCTTGCAATTTTATGTAAAAATCATGAAAAATGGCTATTTTAGAGGTATCAAAAGTTTTTGCTTTATTATATTTTGAGGGATTTACTGGCTCTAGGTGGGATTATATATCTCATGCTCCCCATACACATAGTTTTCTTTAAAAAAAAGACTTTTCCCACAGGCCATCCTTTCTTTTGCCAAAATGGAGTATTACTAAGATTAACTCCTATGAATTTCAATAAATTCAAATTTGCACATACGTGGAATAGAATTCTCGGTATCCTTCTTTGAATCATACCTTAGTACCTCTCATAGCCCATCTAATAATACTTGCATTTCCAATGCTTCTTGGGTACACGATGCTCCTCCCAATATCTTCAACATGCACCTTGACTATATCATAAGTACTTTCAACCTAGTACATGTCAATCTCAATGCTTTTTCTAGTCTCCTTTGATCACTTGGGTCCGGATTTGCTTTGCTTTGGCATCTCCTCATAAATCCAAGAGTACATGCACCACGGGTAGCTTTGCTCTATACGCATATAATATTTCTTTTCTACAAAAGCATCTTAACAATGAGCTGATGGTGAATTGGATGGGCCAGAGTTAGTATTTGGCATCGCATGTTCAAATCCCACCTTTAGCACACACGCAGAAAGGCCATCGTATATGGATCTGATACCAAATTTTGCATGAGCTTGCTATTCTTTTGCCATTGCAAATGCGGATCCTTTGCACACAGGGATTAAATCGTTTTTTTCCTCCCAGTCGTCAAGCCCCCTTTGCATGAGTCTCATCATCAGACTCCCTCGTGAGTTCTCTCCTTGATTCCTCCTAAGAGAGAACATACTTTCTTAGTTCTTCTACCATATGATATAAGTCAAAATAGGTGCCAAGTGGCATCTCTGCCACCTCATCCTAAGAGGTGTTCTCACACAACCTTTATGATGTGACACTATTCATGATTGTATATGTAGAATCTGGTTGATGTCCACACAGCTCAAGATTCTTGGTTGTGTCCAATGATGTAAAATTTTGGTGGATGTCCATAAATTATTTATCCTTTTATGTGTCGACCTTGGTTTGTTATGTTAGACATTTTCTAGTTTGTAACTTGAACATGTACATTTTGGATGATGTCCATAATTTTTTTTAGTCATATATATAGGCTTTAGTTTTCGTATTTGGTAATGAGAGTCAAAGTACTACATTTAACATCTGTATACCTTGCTTGTTGTCTTCATTCCTTGTTTGATTGGTGGCATATTTGTACACCTTTATGGATTCCCATTAGTTGGCTTGAACCATGTGTAGAACTAGTGACTCCTTTAGGTGTACAAAACTCAAAATAATTGATTCTATTTGAATCGAGAATGATTTTTCTAAGTGACTTTGAGATTCCTAGTATGTGATATATGTTTCTCAAGTAATGTGCATAATTTTTTCTTTCATATAATGGATTTTTTCCTTTTGATAAAAATCACATTTGATTATGAATTTTTATCTTGTCCACTACCATAACATCTTGAGAGGCTATTAAAATGAACACAAAACATGATCTAATGTATGTTCTAATTTCTCATTAACCTTTGAAGTATAGTTAATATGTGTGCTAAGTGATTTTTTCAAATTCTCTTTGTAGAAGTCATGTGATTTTTTGGAAAATTCTCAAAAAAGGAAACCTAAGTGTGCTATTTTGATATCAGACTAGTGTTAAGGACCTATGTATCTATGCCATAACCTACCAAGAATTACAAAACGTAATGGTTCAATTATTAAGCCATCTATATTGTGTTTATCTTTGCTACTTCTCCCTTCCCCTTGTTTTTCTCATGCATTTAAAAAAGATTCATTTTGACAACTCAAAGGTTCCGGGCAGACATAAATGGATTCCTGAAAGGTTTCATGTCCTTTTTTTCTTGTGCTCTCCTAGAGGCAATACGAGTGTGCTGGTTAATTTATGTCTGCTTATTTATCATGGATTTGATAAAGATTGTTTCTCTTAACATCAAGAGTTTGGCAGACCATGCTAGAGCTAACTGGCTTAAGGATCTTTCTATGGTCCTTGATATCATTTGTCTTCAAGAAGTGAAAATTGTTGCATTTTATTTGTTGTGTAATCTGAGAGCTTTATCCTCTAACCATACTTGGCATGTCACGAAGCATATATCTAGCAAGGGTGATACTCTTATTGGCATTGCCTCTCATATAGATAATGTTGTTGTTGACATTATTGTGAGCCCTATCAATTATACTTTTATCAATATCTTTATTGCTAATAACTCCTCTCATAGAACTCAATTACACTTTTATCAATATCTTTATTGCTAATAACTCCTCTCATAGAACTAGTTGTTGGAATGATTTGTCTATTCTTGATGGGGATATGTTACTTCTCGGGGAATTTATTATGGTCACTAAATCAATAGATAAACATGGCAATAAGCGTAACATTTTACAAGGAATTGAGAAAACAGCTTAGTTTAATTTCGATGCTTTCTAAGAACTTGGCTGATTTCTCTGTTAACATCCGTCTTACTTGGAATAATAGAAACAAGAAATTTAATTTTGACGTTTGCTAAGAACTTGGCTGATTTCTCTATTAACATCGGTCTTACTTGAAATAATAGAAACAAGAATTCTTATCCGACTAGTAGACTTTTTTTTTTTTTTTTAAATAAAGGAAGTTCTGCCTTAGCCTAATCTCCCGGACTTTAATTATAATAAAGAGAAAAAGTTACAAGTGAATGGGACTAGTGCCCATGGGACCCCCCAAATCCCACAATGCAGGGGAGGAGTATGGCAAGCTACAGGGCATTACAAATTAGATGGATAAAATTATCATCACCCTCATGTGGGACCCATTTGGGTTTCAACTTGTTGTTTTCGAGGAGATAAATACAGTGATGTCTAAACGGCGGTGATCTCTTGGCTCGGGAGATTCTTTTACCAAGGAGAAACAAGGATTTCTCGATCGACCATACTTTAGGGGTTTGGTCAAAATTGACAGCACAACGCTCCCTCCAAATCTTCCAGAGAGCCTCACCTCTGATGGCATTCCACAGCCTCGATGAGCAACCGATCACCTCACCCAACATCACATGTTGCCAGTTGATATGACTCGTGAGTCTCAAAATACGGGTCATGTGATGCCAGATAATGCGGGACTTGGGGCAGTCGAAGAACAGGTGAGCTACATCTTCGATGCACCGATGGCAACGTTTGCACCACGGCGGCACACCACAGATTTTGTTAGCCCTTGCATTGGTCCAGATACCTTTATGCAAGATCTACCACATGAGAACGGACTTTTTGACCTCAATTAGGGGGTGCCAAATAGACATGAATTTTAGCTCCCACCGAAGTTTGGTCCAAAAAAGGCACCATCTCTTGTTAAGGGTGAGGTGAACATCCAAATCCTCTTTGAAGTTGGGGATTCTGGAAAGCTTCTTACCATTGCTCCATTTGAGGCCCTCCAAGCAAGGAAGATCCTGACCGCAGAGAAGGCGGGTAGATGAGCGGTCCCAAGCTAAACACCTGCTTTGAAGAAGAGTCCATTCCTCAAAGGTAACTCTAAGTCTCGGGTCCAATTCTTCGAACCTAATCCACTGGCTGGTCTCTTGTTTCCAGAGTTGTTTCCACTGTTTGAACCCCTTGTTCCATAACCGCCTTGCAGTTTGGAGGTTCCAAGACTCCACCCCCCGAATGCCGCTGATCGAGAACCAAATAGAATCATTTTGTCTTATGCCAGCCGCCCACTTCCACTCATCACTGATTCTGATGAATTGTTTGACCTTGTTCCAATTCTTCCATAAGGAACATACGAGGCTAGAGCCTTTAGGGAAGACCGGGTGGGGGGAGAACAAAAGCGTGAGCATCCCTAAGTTCTTCCAACCAGGGTGGCCAACAAAGGTAAGGTCTTCCGTGTTTCTGAAGATTAGTTTGGCCCAAGAGGACTCCCTATTGCTCCAAGCCTTTTTAAGCCACTTTGCAGCCAACTTGTCAGCCAACCCACCAATATCCAAAATTCCCAATCCCCCTGAGTCTTTAGGGCTAATGCAAGTTTCCCATTTGATTTTGGGAATCCCCCTTCTATTGGGGTCCCCAGTCCAAAGGAAGTTTCTGCAGATTCTTTCCACTTTGGCCAAGTCTTTCTCCTTAGGACTCCAACACGAGATAAAGTAAATAATTGTAGAGAGCATAAATGTGTTAACAACCATAGCACGCCCTGCCAGGTTGACTTGCATACCTTTCCACTGATTCAGCTTCCTATCCAGCTTGGATAGCACCCAGTTCCAGCGTTGGTCCATTGAGATATCGAAACCCATCGGAATGCCAAGGAGACGGAAGACTTGACCGCTAGGGATAACTTGACACCCCTGATCCACCAACAATTGTGGAGTATGTCCGCTGATAGCTCTAAAAGCAGTTTTAGCATGGTTGATTTTTGAGCCTGATGCCACACAAAAGGTATGGAGGCACCACCAAAACACCTCAATGCTGTTAAAATCGTTATGCACAAAGGCATTCATGTCATCAGCAAAAAGTCTCACAATCATTTGGCCGTGGTTTAGAGGTAAGGAAAGACCCTTTAGGTTGCCAGCGTCCATGTGATGCTTTAATAGGCAGCTGAGTCCATTCGAGGCGATGGCGAATGGTAATGGAGCTAGAGGGCAGCCTTGCCTAATTGATCTTTTTAAACGAATGGGCTCAGAGAGCTTACCGTTGATGTTAATTCTAGTTGAAGCATTTCCAAGAAGAGTGGAAACCATCTTCGTGAACTTTTGGCTGCATCCAAGGTCTTTCAATGATTGAAGAATAAAGTCCCATTCCAATCTGCCATACGCTTTGTCGAAGTCGATCTTAATGAAAACCAGATCTTGAGCAGACTCCTCAGCAAAAGCAAGGCCTTCCCAAATATCGATAATTGCTTCAAGTATAGATCTACCTTTGATAAAACCTTTCTGGTCCTCGCACAGCCATGACTTTAAATGACAAGAGATTCTGTTGGCGATAACTTTTGCAATTATCTTGTATCCAGTTTGGAGCATGGTAATCGGACGCCAGTTTTGAATTTTGTTCTTATCTCCCCGTTTGTGGATTAACTTGATGATGCCATTATTCAGGCACTCAGGGAGGGCGCCGAAAGAGAGAGCCTCTTGCCACACGAGGCGCAGCGGGGTGGCCACCTGATGTTTGAAGGACTTGAAAAACTCATTGGTAAGGCCATCCGGACCCGGACTTTTCCCATTAGGAAGGGCATCAATAACCTCGATAATTTCATTCTCGGAGATGTTAGCATCCAGTAGAGCAATCAAGTTCTCTGGGATTCTCGTTTGAGCAACCCTTGAGATGGTTGCCATGGCTTCGCACCTGTGGGGGGAAAGAGGAGTCGAGACCCCGAGAAGATTGTTAAAGTGTTCGACAATGATAGATCTATTCTCCATTTCCGTGCAACATTCAGTTCCATTGTTATCGACCATTAGGGGGATGGATTCCCTAGCTTGTTTCCTTTTGAGGATGTTACACATCTCTTTCGTTGGTTTGTCAGCCTTCCCTGCCCACCAATCTTTGAAGAAAATTTGAAGATTTTTCCTTTGAACCTCCTCCTCTAACCTTAGTCTTCCCCTGATTTTCAAAAGACCTTGTTGGCAATGTAGCTTACCTTTGTTCACCTCTTCTTCAAGCCGTGATAGCCTCCCGTACACTGTTTCTCTTCTTTTTTTTTGGATTTCTCTTATAGCCTTTTGAGTCCTGATTAGAATTTTTCGAGTCCTTTCTACTGCGCTTCTCGAACACTTAGCCGGTTCATTACAGTAAGCAAAGGCTTCCGTCCACACCTCAGAAATTTCTTGGTGGACAGAGGGGAGGGCAAACGATGTCTGACAAGCATGAAACCAAGGAGCTTTTTGGAGCATGGGAATCGGTTTGAAAGACAGAGTAATCGGATAGTGGTCTGAGATGGTCAGGTCCATGTGTTGGCAAATCAAAGGCATACCCAACTGAAGGATGGTGTTCTGGTCGATGTAGCATCTATCAAGTCTTGCTTTCCTCAAAGAGTCCCTCGACTGGAGATTTGACCAGGAGAACCCCTTACTGTCTTTCACCTCAACCAGGTCGAGATGGAGCTTGATTTTATCCCATATCTCTTTCTCCTGACCGTCAATAATTTTTCCTTTGTTATTCCAACGGTCCTCAGGAAACTCAACCATGTTGAAGTCCCCACAAATAAGAACATTGTGTGAAAGGGAGTCGAGGGACGCCCAAGTATCCATTCTATCTGCTTCACCATTAGGGGCATAAATTGAGACCACAGTGAACTGGAAAGGGAACCCGAAAGAGGCAGCAATCCAACGATGATTCCGACCTTCAAAGGTCGAGGTCACATTGCCAGACACGGAGTGACTAATGCCGATAGAAGCACCCCCCGTCCCTTTGGGTGGGAGGTGGAGAACCAAAGGTGCTTCGGAGAAATGCATTTAAGCCGTTTTTGTAAATCCACTCCGTCAAGTTTAACCTCTTGTAAGCAAATAAAGTCCGGGGCGAAGCACTTGTCTTTGAACCACTGGCCAAGAATCGAAGCTCTTGACGGGTCAGACAGACCCCTAACATTTAAAGATGTGAATTTCATTGATGAAGGTTGCCCTCTTTGAGGGGAGGGACCGGATCTTTTTTCTTCTTGTGGTCTTCTTTTTTCCTCCCTACTTCTTGACTAAGAATCCTACTCTTGAGGGGGCTCTTCCAAGGCATGCCGGAAGGTTGTTTTCCTTTAAGCTTTGACTTTTGTTGCGGTAATCTTGGAAAGCATACCGGGAGGGTAGGACCTAGAGAGGAGCTTTCGCTGTCTGGGTTGTCTTCATTGCTGGTAGTGAAGCCTTCCTCTTTACTCGTGGTATAACCTTCTTGGTTGTCTTCTTTGCTGGTAGAGCACCCAAGGGTATTATCAGTGGGGTCTTCTTCAAAGTGGTTGACCCCTGGGAAGTCGACCTCATTAATCTCTTTTTCTAGGTTACTGTATATGTTATTCGAGGGGGCAACTGTCGTAGTATTCCTTGCTGTTGATCTTCGAGGGCTAACTTTCCTCCTGCGTCTCACTTCAGTGAATCCTTCTGAATCTGTCTCAGCAACGCGAGTTCCCTCTACTTCCTCCATTGGAGGGGGATGACCCCGAGAGTCATCTTGGGGGAGAGGGTCTAGGGTCCCATCTGGTTTAAGCTTGTTTTTATTGGAACTTTTCTTTAGGGGGCAGTCTTTGATCCTATGACCTTGATGCCCGCACCGGAAGCACGCATTTGGCAAATTCTTGTAAGTGACCTCTTGTGTCCAAGTCTTACCATCTCCACAGTTTATGGAGATCTTCGAGGGAAGGACCTGGTTCAAGTCTGTTTCAACGCAGATCTGTGGATGCCATCTTGCATTGAAAGAATGTTGAGCACCGTCGTAGATTAACCCCCCAACATCCTGTCTTGCGGCCATTGGGCGACCGATCGGTGATACGATTTCACGAAGAAATCCATACATGAAGAAAGGCAGATTGGGAAGCTCTACCCAAAGCGGGTAACGAAGAGGCTTTGATCTGTTCGGGACAAAGTCTGGGGTCCACTTAAATAGGCAAAGGGTGGATCGGCCCACTTGCGAGGAGCCAGCTTGCAGGGCTTTGAATGCCATCTCTTCATTCTCAAATACTAGAAGTAGGTGATTCGCCGGCAGGAATTGACATTTGCTCACAATTAGGCCACGCGGGAACCACTCCTTGCGAAGCCAAGATCTCACACTTTCCAGAGGGGGCCTAGGGCCAAACATTTGACCGATCAGACAAGTTTTCATGAGTTCTTCTTGTTTTGCGGCCACAGACTCCTTGCATAAAGAGACCACTGGTGGTGCGACTTCCGCTGGGAAGGAATCCAACTCAAGGGGGCACACGGACTGAGGGGGAGCCACATTGTTTAGGACTAACGAGGGAATTAGGGTCGACATCTTAATGACCAGACCCCACCCCCCCCAAACCACTAGAAGCTTTCTACTCTATAGATGAAGAGATAGAGACTTGAAAAGTCCCTTGATAGAGGGTATGTATAAGTCAATAAACTCCAAGAGGTTTGGCAAATTAATTGTGACATTGATCCCACTTTACACATCTCTGATCATGCTCCTAGGATGCTCTAACTGCATAGGAATTGTTCCAACTATAGAGCTGGTTGGCCTCACCTTGATCCTTCCTTGCTTACAATCCTCTCTGTTATTGATAAGAGTAAAAGAATGGAGCTGGTTGGCCTCACCTTGATCATTCCTTGCTTTGAATCCTCTCTCTTATTGATAAGACTAAAAGAATTTTTGTATAGCAGGACTCAATATTGTTGAGGTCCTTTTACAAGAGTAATGGGAGGACATTAGGATTTCTATGGCTCTGGTCATGTAAGTTGCTCTGTTTGTGGTGGCTCCTGCCCAGAGCACAGATTGTATATTCCTCTTTTAAATTCACTTTCTTGCTTTCTCAAAAAATAAAATAAAAAAATTGTTGAGGTCTTCCATGCGGATTCCTGTGCTGCACAAATGCGTGGATTCACATTACACAGAGTAAAGCAAGGATTGTTGATGTTTCCGTAACTTCTTACGTTTTCCAACATCCATCAATGTCAGACCCATGTGTGCTGAACATGGCGCAATTAGCAAGCAGCTTTCCAAACCTTGCGTGACACGGTCATACGGTCCCCTTCAGAGCGCGCTTTGCAAAGCACTTTGCGATCAAGGACCAAGGTCCTTCTACACAGAAGTTAATGGCGCTTCACCAGAGAAGTACAGGCATGCTCTGCTACATGAACGCAAATCATATTCACAATCAGGCCGGCCTTATTTCTCACTCATCCATTAATGCAGACTCCAGAGTCGATTTCTGACGACCTCCGTATAATATTCACATACATTGAAGATGGCGGACTGGTCAAGCAGCTTTCCATCCTCTTCAGTGCTCACTCAGAGGAGTCACTACCATACTCTCACTCAGAGGAGTCACAGGGTAGTGAAAAAGTATTCCTTTAATGTAATCCACAACTACAGAAAGGTGCTTAAATTTGACGTTACTAGATGTTTACCCGTTGGACCTGGTCTAGAAGTTGGCGCCTTTTATTTTTTTTTTAAATAAAGGAAGTTTGGCCTTAGCCTAATCTCCCGGACTTTAATTATAATAAAGAGAAAAAGTTACAAGTGAGTGGGACTAGTGCCCATGGGACCCCCCAAATCCCACAATGCAGGGGAGGAGTATGGCAAGCTACAGGGCATTACAAATGAGGCGGATAAAATTATCATCACCCTCATGTGGGACCCATTTGGGTTTCAACTTGTTGTTTTCGAGGAGATAAATACAGTGATGTCTAAATGGTGGGGATCTCTTGAGTTGGGAGATTCTTTTACCTAGGAGAAACAAGGATTCATCGATCGACCATTCCTTAGGAGTTTGGCCAAAATTGACAGCACAACGCTCCCTCCAAATCTTCCAGAGAGCCTCACCTCTGATGGCATTCCACAGCCTCGATGAGCAGCCGATCGCCTCACCCAACATCACTTGTTGCCAGTTGATTTGACTTGTGAGTCTCAAAATTCGGGTCACGTGATGCTAGATAACACGGGACTTGGGGCAGTCGAAGAACAGGTGAGCTAAATCTTCGATGCACCGATGGCAACGCTTGCACCATGGCGGCACACCACAGATTTTGTTAGCCCTTGCATTGGTCCAGATACCTTTATGCAAGATCTGCCACATGAGAACGGACTTTTTGACCTCAATTAGGGGGTGCCAAATAGACATGAATTTTAGCTCCCACCGAAGTTTGGTCCACGAAAGGCACCATCTCTTGTTAAGGGTGTGGTGAACATCTAAATCCTCTTTGAAGTTGGGGATTCTGGATAGCTTCTTACCATTGCTCCATTTAAGGCCCTCCAAGCAAGGAAGATCCTGACCGCAGAGAAGGCGGGTAGTTGAGCGGTCCCAGGCTAAACACCTGCTTTGAAGAAGATTCCATTCCTCAGAGGTAACTCTAAGTCTCCGATCCAAATCTTCGAACCTCATCCACTGGATGGTCTCTTGTTTCCAGAGTTGTTTCCACTATTTGAACCCCTTGTTCCATAACCGCCTTGCAGTTTGGAGGTTCCAAGACTCCACCCCTCGAATGCCACTGATCGGGAACCAAATAGAGTCATTTTGTCTTATGCCAGCCGCCCACTTCCACTCATCACTGATTCTGATGATTTGTTTGGCCTTGTTCCAATTCTTCCATAAGGAACACACGAGGCTAGAGCCTTTAGGGAAGACCGGGTGGGGGGAGAACAAAAGCGTGAGAATCCCTATGTCCTTCCAACCAGGGTGGCCAACCAAGGTAAGGTCTTCCGTGTTTCTGAAGATCAATTTAGCCCAAGAGGACTCCCTATTGCTCCAAGCCTTGATAAGCCACTTTGCCGCCAACTTATCAGCCAACCCAACAATATCCAAAATTCCCAAGCCCCCTGAGTCTTTAGGGCTAATGCAAGTTTCCCATTTGATTTTGGGAATCCCCCTCCTGTTGGGGTCCCCAGTCCAAAGGAAGTTTCTGCAGATTCTTTCCACTTTAGCCAAGTCTTTCTCCTTAGGTCTCCAACACGAGATAAAGTAAATAATTGTAGACAACATAAATGTGTTAACAACCATAGCACGCCCTGCCAGGTTGACTTGCATACCTTTCCACTGATTCAGCTTCCTATCCAGCTTGGATAGCACACAGTTCCAACGTTGGTCCATTGAGATGTCGAATCCCATCGGAATGCCAAGGAGACGGAAGACTTGACCGCTAGGGATAACTTGACACCCCTGATCCACCAACAATTGGGGAGTATGTCTGCTGATTGCTCTAAAAGCAGTTTTAGCATGGTTGATTTTTGAGCCTGATGCCACACAAAAGGTGTGGAGGCACCACCAAAACACCTCAATGCTGTTTATATCGTTATGCACAAAGGCATTCATGTCATCAACAAAAAGTCTCACAATCAATTGGCCGTGATTTAGAGGTAAGGAAAGACCCTTGAGATTGCCAGCGTCCTGTGAAGAGATGGATAGGTATGTGTTGAAGATGAAGAGGTGTTGCAAAATCTTTGCTCTACACTAGCCAAATGAACTCCAGGAGTAGATGGTGGGCCCTTTTAGCTTGCCAATGGATGTATTAGACACCCTATGTACCTTGGAAGATCACTCTCAAAAAGATAGATCAAAACAGATAAGTTGGAGTTAGCTCAGAGATGAAAACTTGCTATTCTTGGTTAATACACCTGTCCAGTGTTTTACATAATTCTCTGAGCACAGCAGCAATTAGATTAATTCCTCTTGGGGAAGGCTAGGTAGCTTAAAGAGCTAACTTTAGAGAGTAATCTCATCAAAAATAACAAACCACACACTGAGAATGACTTTTAACAAGTGATGACATCATCCCGATTTTCACGGGCTGCTACAGAAATAGACTAGTGAGTAGAAAAATTAACATAACTCAAGATGTAAGAATCCAATGATCATGAAAATTTGTATGCTTATACTAGACAGTAAGTTGAATCCAACAAGCTTAAAATCACGGAATTTGGATGAGTAAACACTGAGAAATGACTCTGACAAGATGACTGAAAAAGTCGGGTACCTGACAGAGAAGTGAAGATGAACATACCCTGTTGACTTCAAATGAACATAACTGAATATTCCAACATCCAAATGACATGAAACTTTGTGAGCATATAGTAGCCTTATAGAGCTAACTTTACCAAGTTAAATCACTGAAAATGATGAACCAAGTGCAGAGAAACAATCTCTGCAAGCTGACTGAGAAAAACTGAAGTAATGGCAGTGAGTAGTACACATCACAAGAACATGGAAAGATGAACTCAAATAATCATGAAAATGAAAGTATATTGCTTGTACAATACAATGACTTACTGATACATATGTGTGCCTTGTAATCAATCACACCTTGATATGGCATAAAGCTCAGCTCTTTGAGGTCTTCACATAGGTCTCTCTCACCACGACTAAAACTGCCATCTATTTATAGTTGAGTTTGGGAGGCTAACTTCCCTCAATCACTCTCCAATCAATCAATGATTGATTTGATTCTCTACCTACCACAAATCACGAATTCGTGGCTCCTCTTTCCATTCTTGATCAAGTGGACTCAACCACTTAAGATTCTCTTACTTTTACATTAAGTAAACTCTTCAAAAGTTACAAGAGGTAGTTCACAAGTGAACTTTACATAGTCTTCATTTTAAGGCTTTTTCTATGACTTTGTGGGACTCAAGCCAATACTTAGGCTTGTCATAGACTTGCTCCAACAGCTCCCCCTCAAGCCAAGTATGCTTGAGGTCTTCAATCTTCCAAGATTACCTGCAAACCAATCATAGCCTTGAATTTGCAAAGCTTTGTACCATCCAATGCTTTGGTTAGAATATCTGCACATTGTTGATGAGTGGACACATATGATATTTGAATCTCTTTGCTTAGAACCTTCTCTCGTACATAGTGATAATGAACTTCAATATGTTTAGTCCTTGCATGAAAAATAGGATTAGCAGCCAAATGAATAGAACTCATATTGTGACAAAAAATAGTTGGAGTTCCAAACTCCAATCCAAGATCTTTGAATAATGTCTTCATCCACATAGCTTCTTGTGTAGCTATAGCAAGACCTCTATATTCAGCTTCAGTAGAAGAGAGAGCAACTGTGGGTTGCTTCTTGGATGACCATGAAATAAGCTTTGAACCTGCAAAGGTAAGATAACCTGAAGTGCTCCTTCTATCTTCCTTGGAGCCAGCCCAATCTGCATCAGAAAATAGCTTCAAACCTAAATCAGATACATAAGGATAGTAAAGTCCTTCATTTATGGTTCCTTTGAGATATTTGAGTATCCTTTTGGCAGCATCCATATGTGGTTTCCTTGGTGTGTGCATAAATTGGCTTAGCACACTCACACTGTAACATATATCTACTCTTGTCAATGTGGCATAGTTGAGACTACCCACTAGACTTTGATATGATGTGATGTCCTCTATGAGTTCACCTTCATGTGAGCTCAATTTGTGATTAACCTCCATTGGAGTACCTGCAATCTTACAATCTTGCATCTTGAATTTTGCCAACGTGTCCTTAATGTACTTTCTTTGAGTGAGAAACAAACCATGATCTTTGTAGACAACTTCCAAACCTAGGAAGTAGGTAAGTGAACCCAAATCACTTATCTTGAACTCTTCTCTCATCTGATCTTTGATCTTCTTCATACCATCTGCATCATTTCCTGTCAATATAATATCATCTACATATACACATAGGTAGATGACCTCGGAATTACTCTTTTTAATAAAGAGTGAAGGATCTGCTTTGCTTGGTTGAAAGCCTTTGTCCTGCAAGAATGAAACAAGCCTGAAATTCCAAGCTCTTGGAGCTTGCTTGAGACCATACAATGCTTTGTTAAGTTTACACACATAATTAGGATAAACTTGATTCTCAAAACCATGTGGTTGTGCCATATATACCTCTTCTGTTATCCAACCATTCAAAAATGCATTCTTTACATCTAGTTGAAGTATCTTCCAATTCTTGGAAGAGGCAATACTAAGCAAAACCCTAATAGTAGGCATCTTTGCCACAGGAGAGAAAGTCTCCTCATAATCAATTCCCTGAGTTTGTGCAAAGCCTTTTTCCACAAGCCTTGCCTTATACCTGTTAATTGAACCATCAGAATTTTTCTTGAGTTTATAGACCCATCTTGAGCCTATTACCTTCATGGATGAAGTCTTGGGCACCAAATCCCAAGTGTTGTTTTCCTCAAGTGCTTCAATCTCTTCCTTCATTGCATGCTTCCATTCTGTTTTTGCTTTGGCCTCTTCAAATGATGATGGCTCCTCTTGGTTTATGTCCTGTGCTATGTAGATAGAATGTTCTAGTTACTAATGAGGTGTCAAACCCATACCTTTCTGGTTTTTTCTTTTCCCTCATAGATCTTCTTAGGCCATGATGTGATGATTCTGCCTCATGTCCAAGTTCCTGCAATTTTGCTTTACCTTTAGACTTCCATGCTTTGATCTTTTCCATCTGACATTCTTCATCATCCTCTGAGGTGTCTTGTTCTTCAATCTTTGATTGTTCTCTACCAAGCTTTGGAAAATCTTCTTCAAGATCATATGGTAAATTGACCTTCCTGCATGAATCTTCATACCATGAATTGTTCTCATCAAAAACTACATCTCTGCTTACCAAGAATCCTTTGTTGGTAGGGTTGTATAACCTGTAGCCCTTTTGATTGTTGTCATATCCAATAAATACACACCTTTCTGCTTTTGGATCCATCTTGCCTCTAACCTGTGAAGGAACATGAGCAAAAGCAATACATCCAAAAATTTTACAATGATCTAAACTTGGTCTTCTTCCATTCCAAGCCTCATATGGAGTCATCCCATCAAGGGATTTTGAAGGCAACCTGTTAATCAAGTAAGTGGCTGTAGATACAGCCTCAGCCCATAAGTAATTAGGTAAATGCTTTTCATTTAACATAGACCTTGCAGCTTCAACAATTGTCCTATTCCTCCTTTCTGCCACTCCATTTTGCTCAGGAGTGTACCTTGTAGTTACCTCTCTTTTGATTCCTCTTTCTTGAAGAAAAGAATCAAACTCATGGGAGAAGTATTCTCCCCCTCCATCTGACCTTAGCCTTTTTAGTGATTTACCTGTTTGATTCTCCACAAGAGCCAAATATCTTTTGAAACATGAAAAAACTTCATCTTTGTGTTTCATAAAGAATAGGATAGTCCATCTGCTGCAATCATCAATAAAGGAAACATAATACCTTGATCCTGATATTGAAGCTTCCTTGCTTGGTCCCCATACATCTGTATGAACCAACTCCAAGAGATCTCCATGCATATAACCTTTCTTCATGAATGGTAACCTGTGAGACTTTCCAAATTGACATGCACTGCACTTATAAATCATATGTTGTTTTGACAAATTAGGAAGTCCAAGTACACTTTGGTCCCTGCAGATTTGCTTTAATGACCTTTCACCAATATGTGCTAACCTTTTGTGCCATACTTCCAATTCTGTGAGTGTCTGACTACCATAATTAAAGAGAGCAATGTTTCTAGTGTCCTGTAATTCAAATGTGAACAATCTACCTGTCTTTTCACCTTTTGCAATTCTTCTGAATCCTTGACTTGGATCTTCAACAAATGCTCCTGCTTTTGTGAACCTGACTTGCAACCCTTTCTCTACTATCTGCCCAACACTTATCAAATTCTTTGTTATGGTAGGGACATAGAGTACCTTACTGAGTAGGTTGATGTTTCCATCAGGTGCTTTGACATTGCCTATTTTCTCCACAGGATGTTTTGTATCATCTCCTGTTTGTACCTCATGCTTATTCCTTGGATCTTCTAAATCTGATAGGAGTGCCACATTTCCTGCCACATGATTTGAACAACCTGAATCTATGTAGAAAACATGCTCATCAGATTTACCTTGTGGCATAGCCATGTTCATGATCAATAATGAATCCTCTTTGTTTGAGTCTTCTGTGTAGTTATTGTAGTCTCTCCTTCCTTTGTAGCCTCCTTGATAGTTTGAATGATTGTAGTTGTTGTAGTTGCCATGGTAGTTGTTGAACCTTCCTCTTGAGTAGCCATAACTTCCTCTATTGTATCCTCTGCCTCTTTGATTCCTGGAATTCCTAAAGCAATTTTCAGTTGTATGATTAGTTAATCCACAAATAGAACATGAGTTGGAGTCTTGGGATCTCCCCCTGCCTTGTCTACCTCCTCTTCCTCTACCTCTGCCATGTCTTCCTCTACCTGCATAGTTAGCTTGATATGTACCTGCTTCATCATCCACTTTCTTTGCCTTTCCTTTGTTATCTTTAGACTTGCTTTTATCCGTGTATAAAGCTGAAGATTGATTACCTTTAGAGCTTTCTCCATTTTTGATAAGCTTTGCCTCTTGAGTAAGTAATTGTCCAATGAGTGTGTTGAAATCAGGTACATGCATGTCCATGTACAAATCCATAGCTGTGGTGAATGCTTCCCACTTGTCATCTGCCTTCAAGCCATTGATGACCTGCCTTACAATTTGCTCTTCATCTATTACCTCTCCAATGCTTCCCAACTGATCTGCTATGTCCTTGAGCTTTGTGACAAAATCAGTCACATTTTGTTTGGGAGCCTTCTTGAGAGTTGTGAAATCCAGCCATAGTTGATGCTTCCTAGCTTTAGTACTTGAAGCAAAGAAAGCTTCAAGTGCATCCCACACTTCCTGAGATGTCTTACAACTTCTAATGTGAGGCAACAAAAAATCTGAGATAGAGTTGAGGAGATAAGACCTTGCAAGTGCATCCTTGGAGCACCATGTGCTCAATCTTTCTTGCTCTTCTTGTGTTGGTTGACTTTTGTTCCTGAAACTTGGCATAACTTCATCTCCAGCCACATAACCATATAAACTTCTACCTTGGAGATAAACTTCCATTCTTAATGACCAAGCTGAGTAGTTACCTCTGTCCAATTTGTCAATTGATGAAGGAAATCCATCTGCCATGTTGTCCAACCTTGCTCTGATACCACTGTGAAGAGATGGATAGGTATGTGTTGAAGATGAAGAGGTGTTGCAACATCTTTGCTCTACACTAGCCAAATGAACTCCAGGAGTAGATGGTGGGCCCTTTTAGCTTGCCAATGGATGTATTAGACACCCTATGTACCTTGGAAGATCACTCTCAAAAAGATAGATCAAAACAGATAAGTTGGAGTTAGCTCAGAGGTGAAAACTTGCTATTCTTGGTTAATACACCTGTCCAGTGTTTTACATAATTCTCTGAGCACAACAGCAATTAGATTAATTCCTCTTGGGGAAGGCTAGGTAGCTTAAAGAGCTAACTTTAGAGAGTAATCTCATCAAAAATAACAAACCACACACTGAGAATGACTTTTAACAAGTGATGACATCATCCCGATTTTCACGGGCTGCTACAGAAATAGACCAGTGAGTAGAAAAATTAACATAACTCAAGATGTAAGAATCCAATGATCATGGAAATTTGTATGCTTATACTAGACAGTAAGCTGAATCCAAAAAGCTTAAAATCACTGAATTTGGATGAGTAAACACTGAGAAATGACTCTGACAAGATGACTGAAAAAGTCGGGTACCTGACAGAGAAGTGAAGATGAACATACCCTGTTGACTTCAAATGAACATAACTGAATATTCCAACATCCAAATGACATGAAAATTTGTGAGCATATAGTAGCCTTATAGAGCTAACTTTACCAAGTTAAATCACTGAAAATGATGAACCAAGTGCAGAGAAACAATCTCTGCAAGCTGACTGAGAAAAACTGAAGTAATGGCAGTGAGTAGTACACATCACAAGAACATGGAAAGATGAACTCAAATAATCATGAAAATGAAAGTATATTGCTTGTACAATACAATGACTTACTGATACATATGTGTGCCTTGTAATCACACCTTGATATGGCATAAAGCTCAGCTCTTTGAGGTCTTCACATAGGTCTCTCTCACCACGACTAAAACTGCCATCTATTTATAGTTGAGTTTGGGAGGCTAACTTCCCTCAATCACTCTCCAATCAATCAATGATTGATTTGATTCTCTACCTACCACAAATCACGAATTCGTGGCTCCTCTTTCCATTCTTGATCAAGTGGACTCAACCACTTAAGATTCTCTTACTTTTACATTAAGTAAACTCTTCAAAAGTTACAAGAGGTAGTTCACAAGTGAACTTTACATAGTCTTCATTTTAAGGCTTTTTCTATGACTTTGTGGGACTCAAGCCAATACTTAGGCTTGTCATAGACTTGCTCCAACACGTCCATGTGATGCTTTAATAGGCAGCTAAGTCCATTCGAAGCGATAGCGAATAGTAATGGAGCCAAAGGGCAGCCTTGCCTAATTGATCTTTTTAAAACGAATGGGCTCAGAGAGCTTACCGTTGATGTTTATTCTAGTTGAAGCATTTCCAAGAAGAGTGGAAACCATCTTCGTGAACTTTTGGCTGCATCCAAGGTCTTTCAATGATTGAAGAATAAAGTCCCATTCCAATCTGTCATACGCTTTGTCGAACTCGATCTTAATGAATACCAGATCTTGAGCAGACTCCTCGGCAAAAGCAAGGCCTTCCCAAATATCGATAATTGCTTCAAGTATAGATCTACCTTTGATAAAGCCTTTCTGGTCCTCGCACAGCCATGACTTTAAATGACAAGAGATTCTGTTGGCAATAACTTTTGCAATTATCTTGTATCCTGTTTGGAGCATGGTAAACACTGAGTCACAACAAAGGAGAACAAAGACATGTTCTCTTTTTCTTTTTACCTAAAGACCATTATATGAAGCAAAAAAGTGGGCATTTTACAATATCTAGAAAGCATCACGAGTCTTGCTTGTAAATATTGTCACTAGAAGCTTGATCTCATATCCCAAGTAGTCAAGATAGATATACTAAAATTCTTGCTGCCATGAAAACTAGTTGTTGAGCATGACCAAGAATCCCACACCATGATCTTGGACAATAGATTAGAGTTGAAAAGGTACAAGTAAGAATTCGCGAAGCTCCTTCATTACATCTATAACCTCAACAAGTACAGATGATAGCTAATTAAAAGTTACTCGAAAATTAGAGTACATGTGTTGCAAAAATCAGAGCATTTTAACAAGGCAATTAAGATCATCCCCTTTGTATGGTTAAGATCCCCATTGAATGCCTGGCCATATTAAAAGAATATGAAATACATTTCACAAAAGCATTCCCACGAGAAGATAATATTCAACAAAATTATACTAAGAAACATTCACACATGATCAGAGAAATGCTCAAGATAAATCAAGCTGAACACAAAGTGGAAGCAGAACTCCAAATTATATTTCCATTAAAATGATCTTTTACATTTCATGTGTTCTACAAGAGTAATGTGAATCTACAATAGAAGCTGATCATAGCTTTCCTCAGGCTCAAGGATATTGGGATCCTCTGGCACATTAGAACACCTATCTTGCCTCTCTTGCTCCAAGATTGGCTCTTCAAGGTCAGCCATGTCCCCCGGTTCATCTGCAAGTGGGGGAACAGGCTCCCTTGAAGCTGGTTGGAATCTCTCCGTATCTGCAATGTGCTTCCTTCCAACCTCTTGGTCTTCATCTGGGCATTCATTCAGCCCATTGATTCTCATTCTAATGAAGCTTACTTGAGCATCATCCTTCTCCACAGCTATGCAGTGCCTGAACATCTTTAAGGAGCAAGCCAGAGTCGTTCCTGAAACAGCAGAAAACCACTTAGAGGCTTCAATCAACCATGACTAATGAAAATTGTGAAAATTGAAATTACCTGTGCCCGAAAAAAGGTCTAGCACCCAGTCATCATCATTGGAGAATAGCTGAAGCAATCTCATTATGATTTTTTGTGGCTTCTGATAAGGGTTAACCAATGTCATGTCCCCAGCTACATGACGAAGTTTCTTGGTAACGGCTGGGAACATGAGCACATTTGAGATCCCATTCTCATTGCAATGCTCCCTGACTCTCCTTTTGCTTACTTCATCATAATAGCCAACTGTAATGCATTCAGTGGTGCTCACAAACCGATGCAAAGGAGTGTGATTTACGTTTGTCTTCACCCTGCAAAAAAGAACTATGAGTCACAGAGAGCATCATTAAAGCCATGGAGATAGAAAGAAGATTACTTACCAAGTGAGGCACTCCACAGCATGACATCTTGCCTTCAGAGCAGTTGAAACAGAGAAAGACTGGTCTCTGCTATGGAAAATTACTATCCTCCAAAGAGGAGACATAGTCAACTCTGCAAAATCAGTGACCATCTTCCGAATCTGAGGGTGTTTGAAGGGTTCATCATCATTTACTGATCCCAACATCCTAAATCCATAGGGTATGTCCGCTATGAGAAGGGAGAAATGTTTTCTAGGCACAACAGAACAAATATTATTTCATCACTACAGAACACATTGTAATATACAGGCCTAAGGGGGTCTAGGGGATTGGAGAAACATTTAAGATCAGGTTCATCATCAAAATCCATCTCCTTCGCTTTCAGTCTAGATTTCTCATGCCTTGCTCTTTGAATGTGAGCAAGGAATGCAGGGGGGCAATCATCTACTACCTCTGTAGGCTTACTTTTCCTTGGTTTCTGCAGAAAAAATTGGAAAGACAATTAAAAGAGCTCTTCAATACAGAAAATCGATGCTTGGCATCGACTTTGGGACATAAGTCGATGCCTGGCATCGACTTTTGCCACGAGGTCGATGCCAGGCATCGACTTATGTTGCAGGTCGATGCCAGGCATCAACTTATGCTGCAAGTCGATGCCAGGCATCGACTTATGCCCCCAAGTCGATGCCAGGCATCGACTTCTGCCTGCAGGTCGATGCCAGGCATCGACTTTTGCCTGCAGACTGATGCCAGGCATCGAATTTAGCTGTAAGTCGATGCCATGCAAGGCATCAAATTGGTTAGGTGAATCAAGGCATCTAACTTAATGGCAAACCAGGCACAACCTCAGAAAGAGAACCTACCCAATCACGAAACAGGATGAAATATTCTGATAAGGCTTTGTAGGATGATGTGGTTGGATAGTCTGCTTGGACCTCTGTCCAAGAAAAGCTACCCAGCCTCTTCATCATCACCTCCTGAATCTTCATGTACACTTTATGACTACAGACACAGAAATATAAAAGAGACTAGGTTAGACCAGAAGCATGGGAGGAGGGAAAAAGGATCTGAGAATAACATACATACTTATTGAGCTCAGTCACCATCTCCTCCAGGCTTAACTCCTTCGAGATTACCCTTGACAAAGTTGATATGATCAATGTATCATCCTTGATTCCTTGAAGGGCCCTCCATGGGGTCAGCTTCATGTCCTCAGGAGCCTCTTCAATTGAAAGGTCAACTTTCCTTCCCTTTCCCTTCAGATCAACTTGTGGGTCTGGCCTCGACTTTCGTTGCTTCTGGCCCTTGACCTCCTTGTTCTCCCACATTGTGAAAATTCTATCCTGTAGATCCCAGATCTCACCTGATCTGAATGCCAGTTGAAACCATGGATCATATTTCCTCAAAGCATCAGACTTTCTATTCTCATCCAATGCAATTCCAACCTCAATAAGGCATTGCTTTCGTAGATTGGGATGTATTCTTCCAGCTTCCTTCACAAGACAATCTTCATATTCATGGTGGAAGAACCGAATTCTCTCTATGGAGGACATTTTCTGCCTGTAGTCATTGTCGTTGTTGTGATCCCAAGCAAGAAGCTTGGCTTCCTCAGTTGTAAGACCAGCATATATCTTACACTCTGCATACCTAAAGAAAAATGTAGTAGGGTGCTCCTTCACTAACTGTCTACGAGCCTCTGCAGAGTGTGAACCTCCAATCACATAATAAGTGTAATCCTCAAACAAACCCTCATTGAAATCGTCCACACAGCTGCACTCATTCGGATCCACCATGACAAGGAATGGCACAACAGTAGCATGAGGATTTATTTTCATTTTCTTCTTAAGATTCTGGACGTGCAAATTATGTGGCTCCCTGATCTCAAGGGGCCTCCTCCCTTTGACTGGATCTACGGGTGGCCTGTGGATGATATTGATTGGCAGGTGGAACAACTGCCCCTTCTTCACAAATTTTCTTCTAGCTATGTCCTCCCTCATCTTATTCTACTCACTACCAAGAACACCAGATGCAAGCTCTCCACCAGGTGCAACAATTATGTCCCCAGAGCTAGAGCTTGAGTCAGAAAACTCCTCTTCTGAAATTATCTTCTTTTTCTTTTGGAGCTTTTTCTGCACGCTCTGCTTACCCCTTGCCTTTACAGGGGTCGTCTTCTTCTGTTGTGTTGGCATGATATTGCCCTGGATCCATGGCATCAGGTCTTTGATGAAATTCACTGAGTCTCTGCATATCTGAGCTAGCCCTTCTGGAACACAGCACTCTGGGCACAAGAAATCCATCTTGCATATGACATTTCTTAATCCTTTCGATGTCTCCACCAAGAAAAGCAGGTTGTCAGAATCTTCATCTTCATAATCTAGTTTGTAAACAAGGCCATACTGAAAACCTTGTGTTGTCGTGATCTTTCCTCTGCCATAAGCCCCTGCGAACACAAGGAGGACTGCATTCTTCTCTTCAACGTACTGAAGGCACCACTCTAGATTTGTCATGTCCCGAAGTGGACGATCTGTCCTCATGACCTCCGTCTCCCTAGACCTTTCCCTCATATTTGGATCCTCCTCAGGAATTTTTATGCTACTCTGTCCACCTGAGGATATTCCTAGTGGGTTGCTGGCCTTCTCAGAGGATAATGGTGCAATAATTTTCTTTGGTTTTGCTTGGTGACCAATGCCTTTGTCACGTTGCTGGTCACCAGAGCCCATGGTGACTCTGAGCTTCTTGATGGGCCTTTCATCCTTGTACTCCGCATCCCTGAAGGCACTTGGAAATATCAGATCAAACGTACATGTGGTTTTCAAAGGCCCAAGTCCATGCCAGGCATCGATTTTGAGCTTCAGGTCGATGCCTGGCATCGATGTTTAAGTGCATGTCGATGCCAGGCATCAACTTTGTGTGCAAGTCGATGCCCGGCATCGACTTGAGGGTGAAAGTCGATGCCAAGCATCGACTTGGGGGTGCAAGAGTCGATGCTTGGCATCGACTTTTGGGCCCAAGTCGATGCTTGGCATCGACTTTTGGGCCAAGTTGATGCCTGGCATCGACTTTTACCCTCAAGTCGATGCCTGGCATCGACTTGCACACAAAGTTGATGCCTGGCATCGACTTGGGCCCAAAAGTTGATGCCAAGCATCGACTTGGGCCCAAAAGCCGATGCCAAGCATCGACTTTGCACCCTAAAGTCGATGCCTGGCATCGACTTTTCAGTGCATGTTGATGCCGGCAAGTCGATGCTTGGCATCGACTTTTGGGCCCAAGTCGATGCCTGGCATCGACTTGCAATCCTAAGTCGATGCCTGGCATCGACTTACACCTTAAAGTCGATGCCAGGCATCGAGCTGTACATGCTTTGGATCCATATTTCTAGAGGTAAGAAAAATAAATACCTAGAAATCAGACTTTTTACACAGACATACAGAGGGAATCTTTTTGGAATCTTTATTTATGGTATGATTTTGTCTACCTCTTGGTACTTTTGCCAACATTCTTCTTCTCCATCAGACTTGGCTTGCTCGTATGCTGAGCTCTGTGCTCCATGGCTGTCTATGCTCTGCTGCTCTCTCTTGCTCGTGGATTTTGAAAATGCGAATGATCTCCTCCTCTGGTATTTATAGGCAATTGGGTAACTTGAACGAGAGACTAACTGGATCTAACTAAATGAGTCCAGTTGCTAACTAAATCTGTCAACTTATCTAACCAGGGAATAGCACCCACACAAATAGGCTGTTTCAGAGCCACTTTAATGAAATATTCATAGACCCTTGCAACTATTTATATACATTTGCATAGAAATTACATTTCAATGGCAAGAGTATGGTATGTCCATGAGGATGTCTAAACTCATGTAGAGATTTTTTTCTTAGAATCTCTTTCTTGGGAGAAAATCAAGTCAAAGTTGTGTTAATTGTGGGAGACTAATGACATCTTTATAGTATTACCCTCCTCACTTTAGTTCATATTCACATTTATCTTGTAACTCACTGTTGAAATGGAAAATCAATGTATGAATAAACATTCAAGTACAGAACCTTGCAACTATTTTAATACATTTGCATGGAAATTAAACTTCAATGGCAACAGTATGGTATGTACATGAGGATTTCTAATCTCATGTAGAAGTTTTTTCTTAGAGTCTGTTGCTTGGGAGAAAATCAGGTCTAAGTTGTGAGATTAATGACATCTTTATAGTGTTATCCTCCACACTTTAGTTCATATTCACATTTATCTTGTAACACATTGTTGAAATGGAAAATCAATGTATGAATAAACATTCTGTGTACCTCTTTTACACATAATTCTTTTTTAATATACTTTCATCTACCTCTTTGATATCTAGCCAAGACCACAATAAAACCTAATCCTTGAAATCTTAACGAAATGTAAAATTTCTTCTTGTATAGTGTTCAATGGCATAACATATTCCAGTTGGAACTCAACTTGGATATATTCCAGTTGTAAAATTTCTTCTTGTAAAATTTCTCCAAACAATTTTATTATATATTCCTGTTGGAACTCAACTTGGATATATTTTGATTCATTCACAATGCTTAGACTCAATGACTCATATGTAGTTAGAAATCAACTGTGTTTCTCATTTGAATCAAAAGTGAATCAAATCTTTGGTTCCCTTATTAGTGTATATTTGAGTAATTAAGTGATTTGATGTAATTTGATGTTTAATGTTAGTTAATGTACTTTAATAAGCTTTTGATTTCATATCTTCTTGATGTGACATTTGATGTGACATCTTCACTTGATCTCGGATTTCTACTTATTTAAAAACGTCATTCATCTTCAGTCTTCTGTGAACTCAGTGAAGATGAGCTCAATCTTTTCAGTGGATGCTTGGGCATCAGCTTCCTCTGCTCATATTGATTCATTGTTCTCAGTTGAGCCTTTCCAGAGAAGTGATGATCCCTATGATTTAGAATGTGCTGATGATTCCATGTTTTCTGTTGAGTCATTTAAGTTATCCAATTCACAGTGCAATGCTGCTCAACCAAATGCACCTCTTGATCTCCCATCTGATCCAACCATTGATCTCCCTTCTGACTCAAGTGCATGTGGAGCAACGAAAAAGCAAAGCAAGCTCAATCTACGATTTAAAAGAAGGTCTCGTGAAGTAAATCGAAAAAGATTTAAATTTCTTACTTCAGATAGACAGATTGCATTGGATATTGTGAAGCATTGTTGTGGTTTGAAATGTTTGTATAATTTAGGAATGAAGAAACTAAAGCACATAAGAGAAAAATTCCTCCATTTAGATAGTGAAAGGCAAGATATATACCTTGTTTCTTGCATGCAAATGATTGAGGATAACATGTCAGTAACGCGTGTTGGTTTTGAATATTTCTTTACTCAAGGGATGCCATGCTGTAGGGCTGCATTTAAAATTGCAATGGGTGTAGGAAATTTTAGAATACATAGGGTTCAACAAGGGTTTTTGAATGGGGATCTCATTTTGGATACGTTCCATGTTGGGACCAAAGGATCTGTTGGACGTCATGCAATGAATTGGATGATGAACTATTTTAGCTTGCATTGTGAAGTTATGCCTACAACTGGAAGGTTGCACTTGTCAGATAACTTTACTCGTCGAGAGGTATTTCAAATATATAGAGAAGACATGGAAAATAGAAATGAGAAGTATGTGTTGTATCGTCACTTTACTCGATTATGGAAGGAAGAGTTTAACAATGTTTCTATTCCTCGTAAAGTTAGAATGGGTGAATGTTCAGTTTGCGCCACTTTGAAAAACATGGCAAAAGGGGCTACAACACCACAGGAAAAGCATAATTTTAAAAACCTTCTTAACAACCATCGTGACAGTCAAGCATTAGAGAGAAAGAAAGCAATTCATCATCGAAGTAAGGCACTCAGAAATCCGGAGCGTTATATGTGTTTGTTGATCGATGGTATGGATAAAAAAAAAACTTGTTTGCCACATTTTTATCGCATCCCTAAGGACATTGGAGATGAAGTCCTTGTGCAAATGCATTTGGTTGGTGCTTTGGTATACAATGGAACTGTAATGTCCAAGGTTTTCTTCACATATCCGAATGTGCATAATGATCCAAACCTTACAGTTACTGTCATTCATCGTGTTTTGCAATCATGGAAGGGTCTTTTGCCACCAACTCTATATTTGCAACTAGATAATACTGCAAGAGAGAATAAAAATTCTACAGTCTTTGGATATTTAAGCATGCTTGTTGAAAAACAGGTATTTCAGAAGGTTAAGGTAAATTTTCTTCTGGTTGGCCACACTCATGATCACATTGATCAAATGTTCAATACTTTCTCTAAGAAGTTGGCACGTAACAATGCTTTTACTCTTCCGATTTTATCTGAGCTGATTTCAGAAGCATATACTCCAAAACCAGAAGTTCAACACCTCACACAGATTTATGACTTTAAGCACTTTTGCTCAATGGGCCTTGATAACAGTGCTAAGGTTTTGGCTCCATTGCACAATATTAGTTTCAACCATGTATTCTTGATGAGGAGGGTTGATGAAATAACCCTTTTATTTGCAAAGCAGTATTCATCTTCTCTTGGGTGGGAGCCTAAAGAGGGATGCAGATTCTTATTGCAGGTGCCTAATTTGTCTACTGTAACAGTGTATGGTGCAGAACAATCACCATATGAAGATAAAAACAATACAGAAAGATGTGGAAGTGTGGTTGATCAAAGTAAAAGCTGGATGCATGCACTCATTGAAAAGAAGAGACATATTGAGCGTGCAAAAAAATATGCTGGAGATCAAGATGTATCTTGGTGGGAGGACTTTTTCAATCATCAAGAAGAGATTATACAGTATACAATTGCAGGTCACTCGCCAGTTGATGTTCCATTCACATGGGATTTTTGTACACAAAGATCCGTGAATGTGGCCCAAGCATGTAATGCAGATGCACTTCAAAGTTTTATACATCCACCAGAAAGAAATATTTATGTAGGCCCAAGGATGACAAAACAGGCAGAAGCAAGATGGCAAGGAAATTTAATAGAGATAAATGTTGGAACGCTTATTGCAGTACTTGCTGATGGTGATGAGGCTACCATACCATTTTGGATTGCAAAGGTTTTAGAGATAACTAAAGATATTGATCAGAGAAGAATAGAGGCTTTGATGGTGCATTGGTATTACACTAAAAGTAGTAATGCATTCACAGGTAAATATAACTTAGAAATGGTGTGTGATACTAAACGAACAGGTTCAAAAAGGAAAAAGAATATTCGAAGCACATCCACTCTTAAAATGGATGATGTAGATATTCTTGTTTATGATTTTTCCTTGACAAAAACTGGTCACTTGAGGAAAGCAACCATCAACATGATAAAACAAAAGCTTCCAGATGTATGTGGTACAGGAAATCATAGGAAAACAAGAAGAGTTGTGCATGATCCTGCAGAATTTGGTATGTACGTGGATGAAGATAGAGCTCTTGTGGATATAGAAGAAGAAGAAGAGAGCTCTCAACAGTATGAGACTGAATCAAGTGCATCAGATGATGAGGGTGTAGACATAGATCGACAAAGTTGTGAGTTGCATTGAAGCTCTCAGACATTTTTAGTGCTTATGTAAATGCCTCAAAGTAGTTTGGTTAATGAAACCATGTTTTGTAGCAATTTTGAATAACAATCAGATATCCACCCATTAAAGATATGTCTAAAATGTTATTTTTGTGTAAAAACTATTGATTTCTACATTCTTATATATATATTAGACATGTCAATGTCTTATCATATAGATTTTGGACATGTCAATGTCTTATCATATACATTTTGGGACACGTCAATGCCTAATATAGTGAAATTTTGACTACATTTTGAGCTCATTTTTTTTTGAGAAAATGACAAAAAATGTCAAAACTTACTTGTTTTCACCTCATTTTTGTAATATATGTATACTGGTGTAAAGGAATTCCAAAAATGAGGTGAAAACATGTAATTTTTTACGAGAGTGTTCTCTTTTTACGACATAGTTCTCGTTTGTTACGACTCGCTGTTGGTAATCGGGCGCCAGTTTTCAATTTTGTTCTTATCTCCCCGTTTGTGGATTAACTTGATGACGCCATTATTCAGGCACTCAAGGAGTGCACCGAAGGAGAGAGCCTCTTGCCACACGAGGCGCAGTGGGGTGGCAACCTGATGTTTGAAGGACTTGAAAAACTCATTGGTAAGGCCATCCGGACCCGGACTTTTCCCATTGGGAAGGGCATCAATAACCTCGATAATTTCATTCTCGGAGATGTTGGCATCCAGTAGAGCTATCAAGTTCTATGGGATTCTGGTTTGAGCAACCCTTGAGATGGTTGCCATGGAGTCGCGTCTGTGGGGGGAAAGAGGAGACGAGACCCCGAGAAGATTGGTAAAGTGTTCGACGATGATAAATCTATTCTCCACTTCCGTGCAACATTCAGTTCCATTGTTATCGACCAATAGGGGGATGGATTCCCTAGCTTGTTTCCTTTTGAGGATGTTACACATTTCTTTCGTTGGTTTGTCGGCCTTCCCTGCCCACCAATCTTTGAAGAAAATTTGAAGATTTTTCCTTTGAACCTCGTCCTCTAATCTTAGTCTTCCCCTGATTTTCAAAAGACCTTGTTGGCAATGTAACTTACCTTTGTTCACCTCTTCTTCAAGCCGTGAGAGCCTCCACTACACCGTTTCTCTTCTTTTTTTTCGGATTTCTCTTATAGCCTTTTGAGTCCTGATTAGAATTTTTCGAGTCCTTTCTACTGCGCTTCTCCAACACTTAGCTGGTTCATTACAGTAAGCAAAGGCTTCCGTCCAAACCTCAGAAATTTCTTGGTGGACAGAGGGGAGGGAAAACGATGTCTGACAAGCATGAAACCAAGGAGCTTTCTAGAACATGGGAATCTGTTTGAAAGACAGAGTAATCGGATAGTGGTCTGAGATAGTTAGGTCCATGTGTTGGGAAATCGACGGAATACCCCACTGAAGGATGGTGCTCTGATCGATGTAGCATCTATCAAGTCTTGCTTTCCTCAAGGAGTCCCCCGATTGGAGATTTGACCAGGAGAACCCCTTCATGTCTTTCACCTCGACCAGGTCGAGATGGAGCTTGATTTTGTCCCATATCTCTTTCTCTTGACCGTCAATAATTTCTCCTTTGTTATTCCATCGGTCCTCAAGAAACTCAACCATGTTGAAGTCCCCACAAATCAGAACATTGTGTGAAAGGGAGTCGAGGGAAGCCCAAGTATCCATTCTATCTGCTTCACCATTAGGGGCATAAATTGAGACCACAGTGAACTGGAAAGGGAACCCTAAAGAGGCAGCAATCCAACGATGATTCCGACCTTCAAAAGTCGAGGTCACATTGCCAGACAAGGAGTGACTAATGCCGATAGAAGTACCCCCGGTCCCTCTAGGGTGAGAAGTGGAGAACCAAAGGTGGTTCGGAGAAATGCATTTAAGCCATTTCTGTAGATCCTCTCCGCCAATTTTGATCTCTTGTAAGCAAATAAAGTTAGGGGCGAAGCACTTGTCTTTGAACCACTGGCCAAGAATCGAAGCTCTTGACGGGTCAGACAGACCCCTGACGTTTAGAGATGTGAATTTCATTAATGATGGTTGCCCTCTTTGAGGGGAGGGACCCGATCTTTTTTCTTCTTGTGGTCTTCTTTTTTCCTCCCTACTTCTTGACTTAGGATCCTACTCTTGAGGGGGCTCTTCCAAGGCATGCCAGAAGGTTGTTTTCCTTTAAGCTTTGACTTTTGTTGCGGTAATCTTGGAAAGCATACCGGGAGGGTAGGACCAAGAAAGGAGCTTTCGGTGTCTGGGTTGTCTTCATTGCTGGTAGTGAAGCTTTCCTCTTTACTCGTGGTATAACCTTCTTGGTTGTCTTCTTTGCTGGTAGAGCATCCAAGGGTATTATCAGTGGGGTCTTCTTCAAAGTGGTTGTCCCCTGGGAAGTCGACCTCATTAATCTCTTTTTCTAGGTTACAGTAAATGTTATTCAAGGGGGCAACTGTCGTAGTATTCCTTGCTGTTGATCTTCGAGGGCTAACTTTCCTCCTGCATCTCACTTCAGTGAATCCCTCTGAATCCGTCTCAGCAACGCGAGTTCCCCCTGAAGAAAAGTACCAATAAAAGCAAGCTTAAACCAGATGGGACCCTAGAAGTTGGCGCCTTTTATTTCTTGAAGTGTAAAGATATGTACTAAAAACAAAAAAATAATACGAAGGCATACACAGAGCTGGACAAGCTCAGTAAAATAGCGGAAAAATCATATACAATTGTTCAATCCCACGTAGCCTAGTGGTTTAACGAGTTGAGTCTTTTGGAGGAAGTCCTAAATTCAAGTCTTGGTTGAGCATATCTATGAGTTCCTCAAAAATTCAAAAATGGGTGTCTATCTTACGAATCCCCGGGTGTGTGAGTGTGTTTTCAATTCATCCATGAACTTAAGAGTGCCCATGATTTATAGCCATATCAAATTGAAACCAAAAAAATCTTCTTTTCTTTATTCTATACAACATGATTAAGGGTAAGCCAGATGAACCAAATAATGATGCTTCTCCAGGAATGCCAAAGCAAAGGATCGAGACCATATCATTCACCCAAGAGAGACTGTTTCTTGTTCAAGTAAGAGGGATGGAGGACAATGCAGAGCTGATGAAGTTCCTCCCAATATTCCACACTGCCTAGTTTTTTAGTTGGTTTGAACAACCTAATGAAGCAACGAAGAAAGAAGAATAGACTGTTCGATACTCATTAAAAATTGCTATCCATAGAGGAATCTGTATTTCCACTACTTTTTTACCATTAACTGTACCATTTTTGTTAACTTGTTGAGAACACTATTGTAGAGCCATCTGATATAAGGTGACATTTCTCTGCACAGTAGCATTGTGAACATAGTCCATCTCTGATTTTCTAAAGAAGTAAATCCCTACAACCAACAAAGAGGTGAGGTAACTCTTGCACTGAAATAAAGCTCACAGGATCTTCATTATAGTATACATCCTAGCATTGATGAAATCCAACCTTGAAAACTATGGACCTTCTACACAGAAGTTAATGGCGCTTCACCAGAGAAGTACAGGCATGCTCTGCTACATGAACGCAAATCATATTCACAATCAGCCGGCCTTATTTCTCACTCATCCATTAATGCAGACTCCAGAGTCGATTTCTGACGACCTCCGTATAAAATTTACATACATTGAAGATGGCGGACTGGTCAAGCAGCTTTCCATCCTCTTCAGTGTTGGTGTGTGAAACACCACAAGAACTAAACTAATGTGGTATTAGAAGACCTCCATAACCATCATTAGCTTAGCAATACTCACATTGTAAGTCTTCATCTCTAAACTTAGTGAAAATCCAAATTTCACTTCACAGAAATCTGCGCCTTTTCTTCAATCCTTCAATCTGACCTGTATTAGCTTAATCTTTGCTAAATCTTTTGATTACTTGCTAAGAGAAGTTCTTGCTAGTGTTAAGCAACACATAACAAACAAAACTTTCAAGCAATAACTTCACAATCCTCTGATTTTGTACCAATCTTTACACTATGTCTGAAAACTGAAAATTTACTTCATCGATTTGACATACCTTCACTCTTAAACTGATTTCTCTGAGTACGCGTCCCGTTTCTCAAAGATCTTTTGATCAAATGTAGTTGAGGATAATAGCTTTCAAACGAGCTATCACTTACCAAAAACTTTACACCATGCTTCGAGATCTGACCTTCAGAAGATCAGTCAAATGTGCGCCAGAAAAGTCGTAACTATCAACTAACTTTCATAGTCATATGAAATGACTTGAGACTCAATGTACAATAGGAATTAGACACAATGATTCTACACAAACATGTGTTGATTATCAGAGAAGGTGTGTACAAAATGGCTTGGCCTAATTTTGCTCACAGCCATGGAAAACTCTATCAGACTCAGAAGTTTTCTCTCACCATTTCTCTCAGAAATTACACGACTTTTCTCTACTCCCTCAAACTACAAAATTGAGTTCTCTCATACATGTTTCTGACTCAAATTAACTTATATACCTATGGTTTACATTCATCTAGACTTGAACTCGTAAGTTCTAAAGATCAATTATAAATCTAGACTCTAATGTTGCACTAATTTACAATAGTGAAATTGTCCCTTCACTTAGGCTTGATTTTCTGTAGGTCTTTCCTTCACTTCTTCTTTCCTCCATCATATGTCTCCATATGTCTTCATATATCAATGCCTAATTAGTGAGTGAAGCCCCAACAGCTCCCCCTCAATCACTAATTAGCATAATTTGACTTCTTCACATAATCTTCTTCTCTTTTATTCCTGCCATCTCCTTGAACTTACTTGTCTTTACTCCATCCAAGCTTTTTGTCATAATATCTGCAATCTGATCTTTTGTGGAAGTATACACCACTTCAATTTCTTTCTCCATTACCTTTTCTCTAAGAAAATGATACTGTATCTCTATGTGCTTTGTCCTTGCATGAAACACAGGATTTGCTGCAAGATATAATGAACTCATATTATCTCCATGAATAATGGGTATACCTTGATCAATTCCCAAGCTTTTGAATAATGTCTGCATCCATATGACTTCCTTTGCTGCTTCCACAAGTCCTTTGTATTCAGCTTCTGTTGATGATAAGGCCACTGTGTGTTGTTTCTTTGAACACCAACTCACAAGCTTATCTCCAATGTATATCATGTAGCCATGAGTAGACCTTCTATCATCATGACTTCCTGCCCAATCTGAATCACTATAGGCTCTCAATCTTATATCTGATGTAAAAGGATAATACAATCCTTCTTTCAAAGTCCCTTTGATATATCTAAGGACTCTTTGACCTGCAATCCAATGTGGATCCTTTGGACAATGCATGAATTGGGAAAGAACACCAACTGCATAACTAAGATCAGGCCTTGTTAGAGTTGCATAAATCAAACTTCCAACTAAAGATTGATACTTCCTCATGTCTTTGAACTCTGCACCAACATATCTACTGAGTTTGTGATTGACTTCTAATGGTGTAGATGCCTCTCTGCAATTCTCCATGTTGAACTTCTTTAGAAGATTCAAGAGATACCTTTCTTGTGATACATAAATGCCATGCTCTGCATAAGTGATTTCCATTCCAAGAAAATATGACAATTTTCCTAGATCACTTATCTTGAATTCTCTTTCAAGTAGCTTCTTCACCTCCTTGATTCCTTCATTTGAGGTACCTGTAATTATAATGTCATCTACATATATACAAATGTAGATCATACCTTCATCTGTTCTTTTGATAAGTAAACTTGCATCTGCCTTTGAACTTTGATACCCAAGGTCATTAAGATACTTTACAAGTCTATAATTCCAAGCTCTTGGAGCTTGCTTCAAACCATAAAGGGCTCTTCTCAACCTGCAAACATAATTTGGAAACTTATGATCTGCAAACCCTTGAGGTTGCTCCATGTAAACCTCATCTGATATATATCCATTCAAAAATGCATTCTTAATGTCCAATTGACTCAATGTCCATCCTTTTGATGCTGCAATGGCAATGATTGTTCTTATGGTTGACATCTTTGCCACAGGACTGAATGTCTCATCATAATCTATGCCAAATGTTTGAGCATAGCCTTTAACCACCAATCTAGCTTTGTATCTGGCTATAGTTCCATCTGCATGCTTCTTAACTTTGTAAACCCATTTGTTTCCAATCACTTTCTTACCATTAGGTTTTGGGACAAGTTCCCAAGTTTTGTTCTCTTCAAGAGCATCAAATTCTTCCTTCATTGCTACTTCCCAATGTCTCTTACCCTTTGCTTCATCATAGCTTTGAGGTTCTTCATCTTCCTTAACCATGTAAGCATAATTTTTCTGAGTCAAGTAAGAAGTGTCATATGAATACCTTGTAGGTTGATTCCTTATTCTGGTTGACCTTCTTGGTTCACACTCTTCATGTCTATCTGGATGTACTTCTTCATCAAATATTGGTCCATCTTCATTCCTTCTATATGATCCAACTCTTGATGTGCTTGCTTGCATATGTTCTTCATCTCCATCTATCTGCATATGTGATTTACCTCTTGCACTCCTTCTTATCTCTTCTTCAAATGTTTCAAGATCACATTCTTTATCTGCATACCAACTCTTCTGTTCATCAAAAGTCACATCTCTGGAAACAATAAAATGTTTAGTTAAAGGACTCCATAGTCTATAACCCATTTGTTTTTCATCATACCCAATAAACACATATTTTTCTGCCTTTGGTTCAAGCTTATGTCTGAGTTGTGATGGTACATAAGCATAGGCAATTGACCCAAACACTTTACAATGATCAAGTGTTGGTTTCTTACCCCACCAAGCTTCATAAGGGGTCATACCATTCAAAGCTCCACATGGTAACCTATTCACAAGGTATGTGGCTGTATTTACAGCCTCAGCCCAAAGATAATTAGGGCAATTCTTTTCCTTTAACATTGCTCTTGCAAATTCAACCAATGTTCTATTCCTCCTTTCTGCCACCCCATTATGTTGAGGTGTATACCTGCAAGTTATCTCTCTCTTGATACCTGCATTCCAAAGATAGTCATTAAATTCTTGGGAGAAGTATTCTCCCCCTCCATCAGACCTTAGCCTCTTGAGTTTGTGGCCTGTAACTCTTTCTGCATAAGCATGAAAATGTTTGAAGGCTCCAAAGACTTCTGATCTTTCCTTTAGAACATAAAGGGTTATCCACCTTGTAGCATCATCAATAAACAAAACATAATACCTAGATCCATTTATTGAACCTTCTTTTGTTGGTCCCCATACATCTGTATGTATGAGTTCAAGCAAACCATCATGCTTGAAACCTTTCTTCTGAAATGGTTGTCTATGAGCTTTTCCCATCTGACAAGCTTCACACTTGTATATCATATGTTGATTCTTTACATTTGGTAGTCCCAATACAGATTGATTCTCCACCATAGTTTTGATTCCTCTTTCATTGAAATGTCCCAATCTTTTATGCCAAAGATCTAACTCTGTAATTACTTCATCACCATGTGTAATTAGGGCTTGACCAACATTTCCTTGCACTTTGAGAGTAAAAAGTCTACCTTCCTTCTTACCACAAACAATGGGTTTGTATGCATCCTCTGGATCTTCAACAAATACCCCTTCATTTGTAAATCTGACTTGAAAACCTTTTTCCACTATTTGTCCAACACTAATCAAATTCTTTGGTATTGTTGGAACATACAAAACATTTGTTAATAAATCAGCTCCACTCCTGCACTTCACTTTTCCAATTGAATGCACATTATGTTTTGTATTGTCACCTGTTTGTACTGTATGACTTGAATTTCCTTCTTCCAATTCTGACAATAATTCTATATTACCTGATAAATGATTTGAACAACCAGAGTCAATATAGAACACCTTGAGATCCTCCTTCTCTGATGAACTAATTGAATTCATCATCAATGTTGTATGGTTGTCATTCTGGGTATCATTTGCATAATTGTAATATGTAGTGTTGTATGATTGGTTCTGATTCCAATTTCTTCCACCACCTCTACCAAAACTTCCTCTTGAATTATGTCTTCCTCTTTGAAATTGATTCTGAAACCTTCCACCTCTTCCTCTGCCATTGTTGTTCTGATTTTGGCTTGCTCCTTGTTGATTGTGCCAACAATCATATGCTAGATGATTGCTCAATCCACAAATCCAACATGTCTTCTTGTTATTGTTCTGATTACCTCTACCTCTTCCATTACCTCGACCTTTGCCTCTGCCAAAACCTCTTCCTCTTGCATAATTTGCTTGAGTTGTTGACTCTTCTTCATCCTTTGCTTTGCCTTTATCTCCTTTCTTTTTGTTCTTCACATACATTGCAGAACTTTGACCTTTGTCTCCATCTGACTTTAAGTCTTGCTCAAATGTAAGCATCAATCCAAGTAATTGATTCAATTCTGGCACATAATGGTTTAATGAGAGTTCTGTTGAAAGTACAAAAGGCTTCCACCTTTCATCACCTCTTAATCCTGCAAGTAATTGAGCTATCAACCTATGATCTTCAATATCCTCATCAATAGATCCAAGGCTATCTGCCAAGTCTTTCATCTTAGTGACATAATCACTAATGTTCTGATTTTGCTTCTTCTTGAATGTGGTGAACTCTGACCATAAGCTAGCTTTCCTAGCTTTAGTGGTGTTTTGGAAGTGATCTTCCAAAGCATTCCAAATATCTTCAGCTGTTTCTAAACCTCTGATGTGTGGCAATAAATGATCTGTAATAGTGTTGTATATATAAGCTCTTGCACTTGCATCTCTCTTCTGCCATAGCTTCAAAGCTTCTAGCTCTTCCTTCCTTGGATGACTTTCATCTTCAAATTTAGGCTTCTCCTCTTCACCTGTCACATATACCATTAAGTCCTTACTCATAAGTAAGGCCTCCATCCTCATTACCCAAGCAGGATAATTATCTCTGTCCAATTTGTCAATGGACACATGATCTGCCATGGTATCCTTGCTTCTGCTTCAACCTGTAAGTGTAAGGTTAAAGATTGATACCTTTTGTAGACCTTTACCCTTGGGAGCAACTTCGAAATACTCTTCTGATGACTTTGGTTGTTGAACACCTCAGCTTCCTCCTTCTTTGATAAAGAACTCTTCAAATCTTCTTGTATCTGCTCTCCTTTACTTCTCGAGGACCTTATCTGCTCTGATACCACTTGTTGGTGTGTGAAACACCACAAGAACTAAACTAATGTGGTATTAGAAGACCTCCATAACCATCATTAGCTTAGCAATACTCACATTGTAAGTCTTCATCTCTAAACTTAGTGAAAATCCAAATTTCACTTCACAGAAATCTGCGCCTTTTCTTCAATCCTTCAATCTGACCTGTATTAGCTTAATCTTTGCTAAATCTTTTGATTACTTGCTAAGAGAAGTTCTTGCTAGTGTTAAGCAACACATAACAAACAAAACTTTCAAGCAATAACTTCACAATCCTCTGATTTTGTACCAATCTTTACACTATGTCTGAAAACTGAAAATTTACTTCATCGATTTGACATACCTTCACTCTTAAACTGATTTCTCTGAGTACGCGTCCCGTTTCTCAAAGATCTTTTGATCAAATGTAGTTGAGGATAATAGCTTTCAAACGAGCTATCACTTACCAAAAACTTTACACCATGCTTCGAGATCTGACCTTCAGAAGATCAGTCAAATGTGCGCCAGAAAAGTCGTAACTATCAACTAACTTTCATAGTCATATGAAATGACTTGAGACTCAATGTACAATAGGAATTAGACACAATGATTCTACACAAACATGTGTTGATTATCAGAGAAGGTGTGTACAAAATGGCTTGGCCTAATTTTGCTCACAGCCATGGAAAACTCTATCAGACTCAGAAGTTTTCTCTCACCATTTCTCTCAGAAATTACACGACTTTTCTCTACTCCCTCAAACTACAAAATTGAGTTCTCTCATACATGTTTCTGACTCAAATTAACTTATATACCTATGGTTTACATTCATCTAGACTTGAACTCGTAAGTTCTAAAGATCAATTATAAATCTAGACTCTAATGTTGCACTAATTTACAATAGTGAAATTGTCCCTTCACTTAGGCTTGATTTTCTGTAGGTCTTTCCTTCACTTCTTCTTTCCTCCATCATATGTCTCCATATGTCTTCATATATCAATGCCTAATTAGTGAGTGAAGCCCCAACATTCAGTGCTCACTCAGAGGAGTCACTACCATACTCTCACTCAGAGGAGTCACAGGGTAGTGAAAAAGTATTCCTTTAATGTAATCCACAACTACAAGAAAGGTGCTTAAATTTGACGTTACTAGATGTTTACCCGTTGGACCTGGTCTAGAAGTTGGCGCCTTTTAATTTTTTTTTAAATAAAGGAAGTTCGGCCTTAGCCTAATCTCCCGGACTTTAATTATAATAAAGAGAAAAAGTTACAAGTGAGTGGGACTAGTGCCCATGGGACCCCCCAAATCCCACAATACAGGGGAGGAGTATGGCAAGCTACAGGGCATTACAAATGAGGCGGATAAAATTATCATCACCCTCATGTGGGACCCATTTGGGTTTCAACTTGTTGTTTTCGAGGAGATAAATACAGTGATGTCTAAATGGTGGGGATCTCTTGAGTCGGGAGATTCTTTTACCTAGGAGAAACAAGGATTCATCGATCGACCATTCCTTAGGAGTTTGGCCAAAATTGACAGCACAACGCTCCCTCCAAATCTTCCAGAGAGCCTCACCTCTGATGGCATTCCACAGCCTCGATGAGCAGCCGATCGCCTCACCCAACATCACTTGTTGCCAATTGATTTGACTTGTGAGTCTCAAAATTCGGGTCACGTGATGCCAGATAACACGGGACTTGGGGCAGTCGAAGAACAGGTCAGCTAAATCTTCGATGCACCGATGGCAACGCTTGCACCATGGCGGCACACCACAGATTTTGTTAGCCCTTGCATTGGTCCAGATACCTTTATGCAAGATCTGCCACATGAGAACGGACTTTTTGACCTCAATTAGGGGGTGCCAAATAGACATGAATTTTAGCTCCCACCGAAGTTTGGTCCACGAAAGGCACCATCTCTTGTTAAGGGTGTGGTGAACATCTAAATCCTCTTTGAAGTTGGGGATTCTGGATAGCTTCTTACCATTGCTCCATTTGAGGCCCTCCAAGCAAGGAAGATCCTGACCGCAGAGAAGGCGGGTAGTTGAGCGGTCCCAGGCTAAACACCTGCTTTGAAGAAGAGTCCATTCCTCAGAGGTAACTCTAAGTCTCGGATCCAAATCTTCGAACCTAATCCACTGGCTGGTCTCTTGTTTCCAAAGTTGTTTCCACTGTTTGAACCCCTTGTTCCATAACCGCCTTGCAGTTTGGAGGTTCCAAGACTCCACCCCCCGAATGCCACTGATCGGGAACCAAATAGAGTCATTTTGTCTTATGCCAGCCGCCCACTTCCACTCATCACTGATTCTGATGATTTGTTTGGCCTTGTTCCAATTCTTCCATAAGGAACACACGAGGCTAGAGCCTTTAGGGAAGACCGGGTGGGGGGAGAACAAAAGCGTGAGAATCCCTATGTCCTTCCAACCAGGGTGGCCAACCAAGGTAAGGTCTTCCGTGTTTGTGAAGATCAATTTAGCCCAAGAGGACTCCCTATTGCTCCAAGCCTTGATAAGCCACTTTGCCGCCAACTTATCAGCAAACCCAACAATATCCAAAATTCCCAAGCCCCCTGAGTCTTTAGGGCTAATGCAAGTTTCCCATTTGATTTTGGGAATCCCCCTCCTGTTGGGGTCCCCAGTACAAAGGAAGTTTCTGCAGATTCTTTCCACTTTAGCCAAGTCTTTCTCCTTAGGTCTCCAACACGAGATAAAGTAAATAATTGTAGACAACATAAATGTGTTAACAACCATAGCACGCCCTGCCAGGTTGACTTGCATACCTTTCCACTGATTCAGCTTCCTATCCAGCTTGGATAGCACCCAGTTCCAGCGTTGGTCCATTGAGATGTTGAATCCCATCGGAATGCCAAGGAGAAGGAAGACTTGACCGCTAGGGATAACTTGACACCCCTGATCCACCAACAATTGGGGAGTATGTCCGCTGATTGCTCTAAAAGCAGTTTTAGCATGGTTGATTTTTGAGCCTGATGCCACACAAAAGGTGTGGAGGCACCACGAAAACACCTCGATGCTGTTTATATCGTTATGCACAAAGGCATTCATGTCATCAGCAAAAAGTCTCACAATCAATTGGCCGTGATTTAGAGGTAAGGAAAGACCCTTGAGATTGCCAGCGTCCATGTGATGCTTTAATAGGCAGCTGAGTCCATTCGAGGCGATAGCGAATGGTAATGGAGCCAAAGGGCAGCCTTGCCTAATTGATCTTTTTAAAACGAATGGGCTCAGAGAGCTTACCGTTGATGTTTATTCTAGTTGAAGCATTTCCAAGAAGAGTGGAAACCATCTTCGTGAACTTTTGACTGCATCCAAGGTCTTTCAATGATTGAAGAATAAAGTCCCATTCCAATCTGTCATACGCTTTGTCGAAGTCGATCTTAATGAATACCAGATCTTGAGCAGACTCCTCAGCAAAAGCAAGGCCTTCCCAAATATCGATAATTGCTTCAAGTATAGATCTACCTTTGATAAAACCTTTCTGGTCCTCGCACAGCCATGACTTTAAATGACAAGAGATTCTGTTGGCGATAACTTTTGCAATTATCTTGTATCCTGTTTGGAGCATGGTAATCGGGCGCCAGTTTTCAATTTTGTTCTTATCTCCCCGTTTGTGGATTAACTTGATGACGCCATTATTCAGGCACTCAGGGAGTGCACCGAAGGAGAGAGCCTCTTGCCACACGAGGCGAAGTGGGGTGGCAACCTGATGTTTGAAGGACTTGAAAAACTCATTGGTAAGGCCATCCGGACCCGGACTTTTCCCATTGGGAAGGGCATCAATAACCTCGATAATTTCATTCTTGGAGATGTTGGCATCCAGTAGAGCTATCAAGTTCTGTGGGATTCTGGTTTGAGCAACCCTTGAGATGGTTGCCATGGAGTCGCGCCTATGGGGGGAAAGAGGAGATGAGACCCCGAGAAGATTGGTAAAGTGTTCGACGATGATAAATCTATTCTCCACTTCCGTGCAACATTCAGTTCCATTGTTATCGACCAATAGGGGGATGGATTCCCTAGCTTGTTTCCTTTTGAGGATGTTACACATTTCTTTCGTTGGTTTGTCGGCCTTCCCTGCCCACCAATCTTTGAAGAAAATTTGAAGATTTTTCCTTTGAACCTCCTCCTCTAATCTTAGTCTTCCCCTGATTTTCAAAAGACCTTGTTGGCAATGTAACTTACCTTTGTTCACCTCTTCTTCAAGCCGTGAGAGCCTCCACTACACCGTTTCTCTTCTTTTTTTTCGGATTTCTCTTATAGCCTTTTGAGTCCTGATTAGAATTTTTCGAGTCCTTTCTACTGCGCTTCTCCAACACTTAGCTGGTTCATTACAGTAAGCAAAGGCTTCCGTCCAAACCTCAGAAATTTCTTGGTGGACAGAGGGGAGGGAAAACGATGTCTGACAAGCATGAAACCAAGGAGCTTTCTAGAACATGGGAATCGGTTTGAAAGACAGAGTAATCGGATAGTGGTCTGAGATAGTTAGGTCCATGTGTTGGGAAATCGACGGAATACCCCACTGAAGGATGGTGCTCTGATCGATGTAGCATCTATCAAGTCTTGCTTTCCTCAAAGAGTCCCCCGATTGGAGATTTGACTAGGAGAACCCCTTCATGTCTTTCACCTCGACCAGGTCGAGATGGAGCTTGATTTTGTCCCATATCTCTTTCTCCTGACCGTCAATAATTTTTCCTTTGTTATTCCATCGGTCCTCAAGAAACTCAACCATGTTGAAGTCCCCACAAATCAGAACATTGTGTGAAAGGGAGTCGAGGGAAGCCCAAGTATCCATTCTATCTGCTTCACCATTAGGGGCATAAATTGAGACCACAGTGAACTGGAAAGGGAACCCTAAAGAGGCAGCAATCCAACGATGATTCTGACCTTCAAAAGTCGAGGTCACATTGCCAGACAAGGAGTGACTAATGCCGATAGAAGCACCCCCCGTCCCTCTAGGGTAAGAAGTGGAGAACCAAAGGTGGTTCGGAGAAATGCATTTAAGCCGTTTCTGTAGATCCTCTCCGCCGATTTTGATCTCTTGTAAGCAAATAAAGTTAGGGGCGAAGCACTTGTCTTTGAACCACTGGCCAAGAATCAAAGCTCTTGACGGGTCAGACAGACCCCTGACGTTTAGAGATGTGAATTTCATTAATGATGGTTGCCCTCTTTGAGGGGAGGGACCCGATCTTTTTTCTTCTTGTGGTCTTCTTATTTCCTCCCTACTTCTTGACTTAGGATCCTACTCTTGAGGGGGCTCTTCCAAGGCATGCCAGAAGGTTGTTTTCCTTTAAGCTTTGACTTTTGTTGCGGTAATCTTGGAAAGCATACCGGGAGGGTAGGACCAAGAGAGGAGCTTTCGGTGTCTGGGTTGTCTTCATTGCTGGTAGTGAAGCCTTCCTCTTTACTCGTGGTATAACCTTCTTGGTTGTCTTCTTTGCTGGTAGAGCATCCAAGGGTATTATCAGTGGGGTCTTCTTCAAAGTGGTTGTCCCCTGGGAAGTCGACCTCATTAATCTCTTTTTCTAGGTTACAGTAAATGTTATTCAAGGGGGCAACTGTCGTAGTATTCCTTGCTGTTGATCTTCGAGGGCTAACTTTCCTCCTGCATCTCACTTCAGTGAATCCCTCTGAATCCGTCTCAGCAACGCGAGTTCCCCCTGAAGAAAAGTACCAATAAAAGCAAGCTTAAACCAGATGGGACCCTAGAAGTTGGCGCCTTTTATTTCTTGAAGTGTAAAGATATGTACTAAAAACAAAAAAATAATACGAAGGCATACACAGAGCTGGACAAGCTCAGTAAAATAGCGGAAAAATCATATACAATTGTTCAATCCCACGTAGCCTAGTGGTTTAACGAGTTGAGTCTTTTGGAGGAAGTCCTAAATTCAAGTCTTGGTTGAGCATATCTATGAGTTCCTCAAAAATTCAAAAATGGGTGTCTATCTTACGAATCCCCGGGTGTGTGAGTGTGTTTTCAATTCATCCATGAACTTAAGAGTGCCCATGATTTATAGCCATATCAAATTGAAACAACAAAAATCTTCTTTTCTTTATTCTATACAACATGATTAAGGGTAAGCCAGATGAACCAAATAATGATGCTTCTCCAGGTATGCCAAAGCAAAGGATCGAGACCATATCATTCACCCAAGAGAGACTGTTTCTTGTTCAAGTAAGAGGGATGGAGGACAATGCAGAGCTGATGAAGTTCGTCCCAATATTCCACACTGCCTAGTTTTTTAGTTGGTTTGAACAACCTAATGAAGCAACGAAGAAAGAAGAATAGACTGTTCGATACTCATTAAAAATTGCTATCCATAGAGGAATCTGTATTTCCACTACTTTTTTACCATTAACTGTACCATTTTTGTTAACTTGTTGAGAACACTATTGTAGAGCCATCTGATATAAGGTGACATTTCTCTCCACAGTAGCATTGTGAACATAGTCCATCTCTGATTTTCTAAAGAAGTAAATCCCTACAACCAACAAAGAGGTGAGGTAACTCTTGCACTGAAATAAAGCTCACAGGATCCTTTTTTTTTTTTAAATAAAGGAAGTTCGGCCTTAGCCTAATCTCCCGGACTTTAATTATAATAAAGAGAAAAAGTTACAAGTGAATGGGACTAGTGCCCATGGGACCCCCCAAATCCCACAATGCAGGGGAGGAGTATGGCAAGCTATAGGGCATTACAAATGAGGTGGATAAAATTATCATCACCCTCATGTGGGACCCATTTGGGTTTCAACTTGTTGTTTTCGAGGAGATAAATACAGTGATGTCTAAACGGCGGCGATCTCTTGGCTCGGGAGATTCTTTTACCAAGGAGAAACAAGGATTTCTCGATCGACCATTCTTTAGGGGTTTGGTCAAAATTGACAGCACAACGCTCCCTCCAAATCTTCCAGAGAGCCTCACCTCTGATGGCATTCCACAGCCTCGATGAGCAACCGATCGCCTCACCCAACATCACTTGTTGCCAGTTGATTTGACTCGTGAGTCTCAAAATCCGGGTCACGTGATGCCAGATAACGCGGGACTTGGGGCAGTCGAAGAACAGGTGAGCTACATCTTCGATGCACCAATGGCAACGTTTGCACCACGGCGGCACACCACAGATTTTGTTAGCCCTTGCATTGGACCAGATACCTTTATGCAAGATCTGCCACATGAGAACGGACTTTTTGACCTCAATTAGGGGGTGCCAAATAGACATGAATTTTAGCTCCCACCGAAGTTTGGTCCAAGAAAGGCACCATCTGTTGTTAAGGGTGAGGTGAACATCCAAATCCTCTTTGAAGTTGGGGATTCTGGAAAGCTTCTTACCATTGCTCCATTTGAGGCCCTCCAAGCAAGGAAGATCCTGACCGCAGAGAAGGCGGGTACTTGAGCGGTCCCAGGCTAAACACCTGCTTTGAAGAAGAGTCCATTCCTCAAAGGTAACTCTAAGTCTCGGGTCCAATTCTTCGAACCTAATCCACTGGCTGGTCTCTTGTTTCCAGAGTTGTTTCCACTGTTTGAACCCCTTGTTCCATAACCGCCTTGCAGTTTGGAGGTTCCAAGACTCCACCCCCCGAATGCCACTGATCGGGAACCAAATAGAATCATTTTGTCTTATGCCAGCCGCCCACTTCCACTCATCACTGATTCTGATGAATTGTTTGACCTTGTTCCAATTCTTCCATAAGGAACATACGAGGCTAGAGCCTTTAGGGAAGACCGGGTGGGGGGAGAACAAAAGCGTGAGCATCCCTAAGTTCTTCCAACCAGGGTGGCCAACAAAGGTAAGGTCTTCCGTGTTTCTGAAGATCAGTTTGGCCCAAGAGGACTCCCTATTGCTCCAAGCCTTGATAAGCCACTTTGCAGCCAACTTGTCAGCCAACTCACCAATATCCAAAATTCCCAATCCCCCTGAGTCTTTAGGGCTAATGCAAGTTTCCCATTTGATTTTGGGAATCCCCCTTCTATTGGGGTCCCCAGTCCAAAGGAAGTTTCTGCAGATTCTTTCCACTTTGGCCAAGTCTTTCTCCTTAGGACTCCAACACGAGATAAAGTAAATAATTGTAGAGAGCGTAAATGTGTTAACAACCATAGCACGCCCTGCCAGGTTGACTTGCATACCTTTCCACTGATTCAGCTTCCTATCCAGCTTGGATAGCACCCAGTTCCAGCGTTGGTCCATTGAGATATCGAAACCCATCGGAATGCCAAGGAGACGGAAGACTTGACCGCTAGGGATAACTTGACACCCCTGATCCACCAACAATTGGGGAGTATGTCCGCTGATAGCTCTAAAAGCAGTTTTAACATGGTTGATTTTTGAGCCTGATGCCACACAAAAGGTGTGGAGGCACCACCAAAACACCTCAATGCTGTTAATATCGTTATGCACAAAGGCATTCATGTCATCAGGAAAAAGTCTCACAATCATTTGGCCGTGGTTTAGAGGTAAGGAAAGACCCTTTAGATTGCCAGCGTCCATGTGATGCTTTAATAGGCAGCTGAGTCCATTCGAGGTGATGGCGAATAGTAATGGAGATAGAGGGCAGCCTTGCCTAATTGATCTTTTTAAACGAATGGGCTCAGAGAGCTTACCGTTGATGTTAATTCTAGTTGAAGCATTTCCAAGAAGAGTGGAAACCATCTTCGTGAACTTTTGGCTGCATCCAAGGTCTTTCAATGATTGAAGAATAAAGTCCCATTCCAATCTATCATATGCTTTGTCGAAATCGATCTTAATGAAAACCAGATCATACGCTTTGTCGAAGTCGATCTTAATGAAAACCAGCTCACAGGATCTTCATTATAGTATACATCCTAGCATTGATGAAATCCAACCTTGAAAACTATGGACCTTCTACACAGAAGTTAATGGCGCTTCACCAGAGAAGTACAGGCATGCTCTGCTACATGAACGCAAATCATATTCACAATCAGCCGGCCTTATTTCTCACTCATCCATTAATGCAGACTCCAGAGTCGATTTCTGACGACCTCCGTATAATATTCACATACATTGAAGATGGCGGACTGGTCAAGCAGCTTTCCATCCTCTTCAGTGCTCACTCAGAGGAGTCACTACCATACTCTCACTCAGAGGAGTCACAGGGTAGTGAAAAAGTATTCCTTTAATGTAATCCACAACTACAGAAAGGTGCTTAAATTTGACGTTACTAGATGTTTACCCGTTGGACCTGGTCTAGAAGTTGGCGCCTTTTATTTATTTTTTAAGTAAAGGAAGTTCGGCCTTAGCCTAATCTCCCGGACTTTAATTATAATAAAGAGAAAAAGTTACAAGTGAGTGGGACTAGTGCCCATGGGACCCCCCAAATCCCACAATGCAGGGGAGGAGTATGGCAAGCTACAGGGCATTACAAATGAGGCGGATAAAATTATCATCACCCTCATGTGGGACCCATTTGGGTTTCAACTTGTTGTTTTCGAGGAGATAAATACAGTGATGTCTAAATGGTGGGGATCTCTTGAGTCGGGAGATTCTTTTACCTAGGAGAAACAAGGATTCATCGATCGACCATTCCTTAGGAGTTTGGCCAAAATTGACAGCACAACGCTCCCTCCAAATCTTCCAGAGAGCCTCACCTCTGATGGCATTCCACAGCCTCGATGAGCAGCCGATCGCCTCACCATACATCACCTGTTGCCAGTTGATTTGACTTGTGAGTCTCAAAATTCGGGTCACGTGATGCCAGATAACACGGGACTTGGGGCAGTCGAAGAACAGGTGAGCTAAATCTTCGATGCACCGATGGCAACGCTTGCACCATGGCGGCACACCACAGATTTTGTTAGCCCTTGCATTGGTCCAGATACCTTTATGCAAGATCTGCCACATGAGAACGGACTTTTTGACCTCAATTAGGGGGTGCCAAATAGACATGAATTTTAGCTCCCACCGAAGTTTGGTCCACGAAAGGCACCATCTCTTGTTAAGGGTGTGGTGAACATCTAAATCCTCTTTGAAGTTGGGGATTCTGGATAGCTTCTTACCATTGCTCCATTTGAGGCCCTCCAAGCAAGGAAGATCCTGACCGCAGAGAAGGTGGGTAGTTGAGCGGTCCCAGGCTAAACACCTGCTTTGAAGAAGAGTCCATTCCTCAGAGGTAACTCTAAGTCTCGGATCCAAATCTTCGAACCTAATCCACTGGCTGGTCTCTTGTTTCCAGAGTTGTTTCCACTGTTTGAACCCCTTGTTCCATAACCGCCTTGCAGTTTGGAGGTTCCAAGACTCCACCCCCCGAATGCCATTGATCGGGAACCAAATAGAGTCATTTTGTCTTATGCCAGCCGCCCACTTCCACTCATCACTGATTCTGATGAACTGTTTGGCCTTGTTCCAATTCTTCCATAAGGAACACACGAGGCTAGAGCCTTTAGGGAAGACCGGGTGGGGGGAGAACAAAAGCGTGAGAATCCCTATGTCCTTCCAACCAGGGTGGCCAACCAAGGTAAGGTCTTCCGTGTTTGTGAAGATCAATTTAGCCCAAGAGGACTCCCTATTGCTCCAAGCCTTGATAAGCCACTTTGCCGCCAACTTATCAGCCAACCCAACAATATCCAAAATTCCCAAGCCCCCTGAGTCTTTAGGGCTAATGCAAGTTTCCCATTTGATTTTGGGAATCCCCCTCCTGTTGGGGTCCCCAGTACAAAGGAAGTTTCTGCAAATTCTTTCCACTTTAGCCAAGTCTTTCTCCTTAGGTCTCCAACACGAGATAAAGTAAATAATTGTAGACAACATAAATGTGTTAACAACCATAGCACGCCCTGCCAGGTTGACTTGCATACCTTTCCACTGATTCAACTTCCTATCCAGCTTGGATAGCACCCAGTTCCAGCATTGGCCCACTGAGATGTTGAATCCCATCGGAATGCCAAGGAGACGGAAGACTTGACCGTTAGGGATAACTTGACACCCCTGATCCACCAACAATTGGGGAGTATGTCCGCTGATTGCTCTAAAAGCAGTTTTAGCATGGTTGATTTTTGAGCCTGATGCCACACAAAAGGTGTGGAGGCACCACCAAAACACCTCAATGCTGTTTATATCATTATGCACAAAGGCATTCATGTCATCAGCAAAAATTCTCACAATCAATTGGCCGTGATTTAGAGGTAAGGAAAGACCCTTGAGATTGCCAGCGTCCATGTGATGCTTTAATAGGCAGCTGAGTCCATTCGAGGCGATAGCGAATGGTAATGGAGCCAAAGGGCAGCCTTGCCTAATTGATCTTTTTAAAACGAATGGGCTCAGAGAGCTTACCGTTGATGTTTATTCTAGTTGAAGCATTTCCAAGAAGAGTGGAAACCATCTTCGTGAACTTTTGGCTGCATCCAAGGTCTTTCAATGATTGAAGAATAAAGTCCCATTCCAATCTGTCATACGCTTTGTCGAAGTCGATCTTAATGAATACCAGATCTTGAGCAGACTCCTCAGCAAAAGCAAGGCCTTCCCAAATATCGATAATTGCTTCAAGTATAGATCTACCTTTGATAAAACCTTTCTGGTCCTCGCACAGCCATGACTTTAAATGACAAGAGATTCTGTTGGCGATAACTTTTGCAATTATCTTGTATCCTGTTTGGAGCATGGTAATCGGGCGCCAGTTTTCAATTTTGTTCTTATCTCCCCGTTTGTGGATTAACTTGATGACGCCATTATTCAGGCACTCAGGGAGTGCACCGAAGGAGAGAGCCTCTTGCCACACGAGGCGCAGTGGGGTGGCAACCTGATGTTTGAAGGACTTGAAAAACTCATTGGTAAGGCCATCCGGACCCGGACTTTTCCCATTGGGAAGGGCATCAATAACCTCGATAATTTCATTCTCGGAGATGTTGGCATCCAGTAGAGCTATCAAGTTCTGTGGGATTCTGGTTTGAGCAACCCTTGAGATGGTTGCCATGGAGTCGCGCCTGTGGGGGGAAAGAGGAGACGAGACCCCGAGAAGATTGGTAAAGTGTTCGACGATGATAAATCTATTCTCCACTTCCGTGCAACATTCAGTTCCATTGTTATCGACCAATAGGGGGATGGATTCCCTAGCTTGTTTCCTTTTGAGGATGTTACACATTTCTTTCGTTGGTTTGTCGGCCTTCCCTGCCCACCAATCTTTGAAGAAAATTTGAAGATTTTTCCTTTGAACCTCCTCCTCTAATCTTAGTCTTCCCCTGATTTTCAAAAGACCTTGTTGGCAATGTAACTTACCTTTGTTCACCTCTTCTTCAAGCCGTGAGAGCCTCCACTACACCGTTTCTCTTCTTTTTTTTCGGATTTCTCTTATAGCCTTTTGAGTCCTGATTAGAATTTTTCGAGTCCTTTCTACTGCGCTTCTCCAACACTTAGCTGGTTTGTTACAGTAAGCAAAGGCATCCGTCCAAACCTCAGAAATTTCTTGGTGGACAGAGGGGAGGGAAAACAATGTCTGACAAGCATGAAACCAAGGAGCTTTCTAGAACATGGGAATCGGTTTGAAAGACAGAGTAATCGGATAGTGGTCTGAGATAGTTAGGTCCATGTGTTGGGAAATCGACGGAATACCCCACTGAAGGATGGTGCTCTGATCGATGTAGCATCTATCAAGTCTTGCTTTCCTCAAAGAGTCCCCCGATTGGAGATTTGACCAGGAGAACCCCTTCATGTCTTTCACCTCGACCAGGTCGAGATGGAGCTTGATTTTGTCCCATATCTCTTTCTCTTGACCGTCAATAATTTTTCCTTTGTTATTCCATCGGTCCTCAAGAAACTCAACCATGTTGAAGTCCCCACAAATCAGAACATTGTGTGAAAGGGAGTCGAGGGAAGCCCAAGTATCCATTCTATCTGCTTCACCATTAGGGGCATAAATTGAGACCACAGTGAACTGGAAAGGGAACCCTAAAGAGGCAGCAATCCAACGATGATTCTGACCTTCAAAAGTCGAGGTCACATTGCCAGACAAGGAGTGACTAATGCCGATAGAAGCACCCCCCGTCCCTCTAGGGTGAGAAGTGGAGAACCAAAGGTGGTTCGGAGAAATGCATTTAAGCCGTTTTTGTAGATCCTCTCCGCCGATTTTGATCTCTTGTAAGCAAATAAAGTTAGGGGCGAAGCACTTGTCTTTGAACCACTGGCCAAGAATCGAAGCTCTTGACGGGTCAGACAGACCCCTGACGTTTAGAGATGTGAATTTCATTAATGATGGTTGCCCTCTTTGAGGGGAGGGACCCGATCTTTTTTCTTCTTGTAGTCTTCTTTTTTCCTCCCTACTTCTTGACTTAGGATCCTACTCTTGAGGGGGCTCTTCCAAGGCATGCCAGAAGGTTGTTTTCCTTTAAGCTTTGACTTTTGTTGCGGTAATCTTGGAAAGCATACCGGGAGGGTAGGACCAAGAGAGGAGCTTTTGGTGTCTGGGTTGTCTTCATTGCTGGTAGTGAAGCCTTCCTCTTTACTCGTGGTATAACCTTCTTGGTTGTCTTCTTTGCTGGTAGAGCATCCAAGGGTATTATCAGTGGGGTCTTCTTCAAAGTGGTTGTCCCCTGGGAAGTCGACCTCATTAATCTCTTTTTCTAGGTTACAGTAAATGTTATTGAAGGGGGCAATTGTCGTAGTATTCCTTGCTGTTGATCTTCGAGGGCTAACTTTCCTCCTGCATCTCACTTCAGTGAATCCCTCTGAATCCGTCTCAGCAACGCGAGTTCCCCCTGAAGAAAAGTACCAATAAAAACAAGCTTAAACCAGATGGGACCCTAGAAGTTGGCGCCTTTTATTTCTTGAAGTGTAAAGATATGTACTAAAAACAAAAAAATAATACGAAGGCATACACAGAGCTGGACAAGCTCAGTAAAATAGCGGAAAAATCATATACAATTGTTCAATCCCACATAGCCTAGTGGTTTAACGAGTTGAGTCTTTTGGAGGAAGTCCTAAATTCAAGTCTTGGTTGAGCATATCTATGAGTTCCTCAAAAATTCAAAAATGGGTGTCTATCTTACGAATCCCCGGGTGTGTGAGTGTGTCTTCAATTCATCCATGAACTTAAGAGTGCCCATGATTTATAGCCATATCAAATTGAAACAAAAAAAATCTTCTTTTCTTTATTCTATACAACATGATTAAGGGTAAGCCAGATGAACCAAATAATGATGCTTCTCCAGGTATGCCAAAGCAAAGGATCGAGACCATATCATTCACCCAAGAGAGACTGTTTCTTGTTCAAGTAAGAGGGATGGAGGACAATGCAGAGCTGATGAAGTTCCTCCCAATATTCCACACTGCCTAGTTTTTTAGTTGGTTTGAACAACCTAATGAAGCAACGAAGAAAGAAGAATAGACTGTTCGATACTCATTAAAAATTGCTATCCATAGAGGAATCTGTATTTCCACTACTTTTTTACCATTAACTGTACCATTTTTGTTAACTTGTTGAGAACACTATTGTAGAGCCATCTGATATAAGGTGACATTTCTCTGCAGAGTAGCATTGTGAACATAGTCCATCTCTGATTTTCTAAAGAAGTAAATCCCTACAACCAACAAAGAGGTGAGGTAACTCTTGCACTGAAATAAAGCTCACAGGATCTTCATTATAGTATACATCCTAGCATTGATGAAATCCAACCTTGAAAACTATGGACCCTCTATTGTAGAGCTTGTGCGTCAACATGAAAGTCTGCCAGCCACACCAAATAGAATCCTGCATAACTAGAGGTTTTGTGAGTAAACCACTCATCACGGGGGAGAAAGTGTTTCTTTGCTTCCATCCAAAAAGTCAGCATCCTTCATGTTGATGGACTGCCCAAAGGGTTCAATTTCTGAGGGCAGCAAACAATAGTGTCGATGTTCCATTAATCCATGACTTGTTTCATCAATACAATTTTTTTTTCATTTATCAAGGCAGTGGCCGAGGGTGTCCACTCCACTCTCTTCACCAAATGTGGTGCATCAATGGATGGCCTTAGCAATGCACGTGGTCTAGCAAAGATCAAGGATTCAAAAGGATTGTACTCAAAATGTCCTCTTCATGGATTTTGGTTCAAGATATCAACGAATATCGGTTAATAGAAATGCCTTAGATCAAATAAATATCAACATACATCTTTCTCCGGGGATCATATCTTTCTTGGACAATCAAATTGAAGTGTTCTATTAGACATGGCTCCCCTTTGGCTCCTCTTGTATTCGCTATTGGGATCGATGGCCTCATCTGTTTGGTTAACCATTAGACCCATCTTGGGTAGATATGTGGCCTACATCTTTCCCATTGCCAGAATTTGATGATAATGAGACTCTTCACTGGTGACATGAATGCTTTTGTGCATAATGATATCAATAGTTTCAACACCTTTAGGAGATGTCTAAAGACTTTTTGCATTGCTTAATGATCTAGACTAAATCACTCAAAAATGGCTTACAAGGCTTTTTCAGAATACTCTCTGCAATTTTTGGTCGACTAGGGTTGTCAAGAGCTCCCCAATGGGCATATCTTTCATTTTCTTGGAATTCTGATGTGTTTTGATGTTTCCATGAGTCAACGGGGGAACTAGGTTCTCACCATACTTGATAATAAACTTACTTACTAGAAGGGCATGCAGCTAATTTTGGTAGGCCTAGCCATGGTGATCAAAACCTTCCTTCTCTCATCGATTATCTATTTCTTGGTATGTTGGAGACCAAAAGAAAAAGATTTAGCAAAATTGGAAAGAGCTTGTAGACACTTCCTTTGTATAGGTGATCCCAACAAGAGAGGCATGCCCAACATCAAAGGGTCATTTGTGCTAACCATAACAATTGGGGGGAGGGGGTGGGCATTTTCGATGTGGGGGCATGGTAGATAAGGTGGTTTCCAAGTGGATGAGTGGTGCAAATCAAAAACTTCTTGGGCAAAAGTGATTCTCAAAAGAAAATATTCTCTTAAGCTTGTAAGCCTTCTAGGGTGCAAGGAGCATTATTTTCTTATTTTACTATTTTCTCCTTTTCCACTGACTCCTAAGGGTTTGGACTTTAGTCTCCTCCGTGTGGAAGATTTGGAACAAGATGAATCCATACATCAAGGTCATTGAGGATTGGAAGTGGGTAGTAAGGATTAGACAGAAGCATTCTATTTGGATTCCTATTGGGGGAATCAAAGAAATAGATGCAAAAAACCTCAAAAGGGAAAATAAACTATGGAAGGGGTTTTGTTTATGTAAACATCTTTGGAATCAAGAAGGAAAAAATTGGATTAGATTGGAGGATATAGACATAGCGAGGAGAGTTGACTATGAAAATCGGTGCCTATTATGAGAGAGAATCGATTCTTACGACAACTCAAAGACTCACCTCCTTCTTGAGCATGATCCCCCATGGATTGAAGGGTTAAGATAAATCAACCATAGCAATTCGGATAAGGCAATGAGTTTCAAGAAGCACTTGATTATAGAAGATGCTACAAGAAGTATACCTATATCAGAAGGAAATTTAAGTTTGAGGACTATGACATCCTCTCATTGAGAATAAAAAGTTAGCTTTTATATGGAAAGCTCTTCATAGGGGAATATGATCCAACCTCAAAGCTAATGGAATTTGTGTAGCCCCTCCGTGGTGTAAGCTTTACCTCCATGGAAGGGAAGACATCTTTTTGTGCCCAAAGAGTCACTCCGCCCCACAAGCTCATGCCAAGATTTTGAGTTTATAGAGTTAGATGAATTGGAAGTAAACATTACTTGCAAAAGAAAAAGGCCACTCTTTTTCTTGGTGGCATGCTATCAAGGGATAATCACTTTGAAAGATATGGAAAGAAAGATGTGCAGTCAACTTTGATGACTATCCGAAAGAATGGTCGATTGATAAATCCCTTGTTCTATTAGGTAGAAGATATGTAATTGTAAGAAGAATTCCCCTCCTTTCAGACACAATTTTATCATCTTACATAATAACAAGATCAAAAGTAAATGGACCGCCAATATGGATGATGAAAAGTTCATTAATCTTGTCTCTAACTCCCTCTAAAACTTAGATTTCTTGCTGTATCTTGCCTATCACTATTGCTATGCTTTCCGGTAGTATTACCCTTGTTTTGTGGGATAGGGGATCTGAAGGGAACTATGCCCTTATACAATTGCGTTTTTAATTAATTCAAGCAAAAGAGAACAGGATTTGGCCGAAATTCCTCTTAAAAAAATAACATTTAATAACGAATGCCCAATAATCAACAACATATATTATTCCTAAAATCCTCATGGCACAGAGATGAGAAGCAAACCTTTTAGGACATTGAACACCCAAATCTCCCTCCTCCTTGAGAAGCCAATAGATTTTCCAAGGTACTTTCGAAGTTCAATCGATAGTATCACTACCTCGGCAAAAATATCTTTAGGACAAGGAGGTGATCTCAAAAATTGTTTTTTGTTACATGGCAACGTGCCATACACGACAAGCTAATACACCTTTATTTTCTTAAACCTTTGAAGATTAGACCTCTAATTGCAATCGGGGGAGTAAGAAGAAGAGATGGATGGATGTCTCACCAAGCTCCCTTGTACTCAACACAATCAAATTTGTGTGAAAACTATTTACCATGATAAAATCAACCACAATCAAAAATTTTAATCTATGGTGATAAAAAATCTAATCAACACCAATTAGTGATAAAATAACTTTAATCAGGCTACTTGACAAAAAATGTTAATCAATCTTGATAAAAAATATTGACCAACCTTGATAAAATCTACCCGGGTCCAAAGAAAAATATAAACTCCAATCAGATTCTCGTTGAGATCCTTGACAAACTCATCAAGCTGATCAGAATTTCAAGATCAACATTGATAAAATCTATGGCAACCAAAAACCACATTATCACAATCAAAACCACCACGATCAAGATTCAAACCACCATGATCATGATCATGGACTCCACGATCATGATCAAAACCACCATGATCATGACAAAAAACCACACAATCAACTCTAGCGCAACCTCAAAAAAAAATAATCTTTATCCTCAAGGTCCTAGCTATAAAAGATGTATATGTTTTTGTTCATCTTTTTGAGATACAATTAATTTTCCACATTAGGTATTAAGTCATTGGACATGGATGAAAGCAATGATGTATTCCATATGATGGCTGCTAAGGATAAGTTGGATGGTACTAATTACCCATTTGGGCACATATGATGCATCATGTATTGGTAGCAAAAGGCTTCTGGAATATTGCACAATGTGTTGAAAAACATTCTAGTATACCAAGACATACAATTATTGAAGGTGATGTAGATGGTGTTGAAGATGGCAATCTTTAATTTCCCCATCATGTTGTAGTTCTTGTTGCACCTATTGTAGAGAAACTTTGGTGGGATCCTAGAGATGCACATGCACATGTATTGATATCCTTGCCTGCCAAATGTGCCATTATCCCTCATATTCACTCTTGCAAGGCAACAAAAGTTGCTTGGGATACTCTTGAACACTATACCAAGCAAGAAATGAGGTTCATGTTTCTTACCTTTGAAAATAGTTGGAGAAAGAGCATATGAATGAGGTAGATGCTTTGGGTAGTGTTTTGGAAGAGATAATAAATTTGAAGGAGCACTAGATTTTTGCAAATGAGATCTTGCTACATACTTCACGTGCAAAATATTCTCAAGGCTCTTCTGGATTCATATCAAATTTTTGCTTGTACTCTTTATTGATGATGAAATGCATTCCAAGTGCCTTAAAACTTGAGGATTTGGTCTCTTTTTTTGTTGCAAGAAGATCAATCTAGACAAAATAAGTCGATTATGCATGTTGCAGATCAAGCTTTCTTAGCTAGTCAGAAGTGAAAACATAAATGGATCTCTTTTACTAGGAAACAAAAATATGCTAATGCTCCACATTGAAAGAGAAAAGACAAATATGACAAGAAAACAAAAGGGTAGAGAAAATTTTGTAAGTATTCTAAGGAAAATGATCATGTCATAAAGAGCTATCCTAAGTTGGCTGCAAAAAAGGATAGAATGGTCATTGTAGAGGCCTCTACACCTGAAGAAAAGTTTGCTAATCTTTTTTTAAGAGGAAGTTTAGCTAGATCCTATTGTCCTTGACCTTGTATTGATTGAAAGAACAACTATACAGGGGTCATAGAATCCATGGGACCCTCTGTATCCCACAAAGTAACGGTAGGCTACTGAAAGGTGGTACAACATATATAATCAAAAGGAGACAAGAAGACTGGTTTGAATTCTGGCCTAAGGCCCACTACATGCAAATCATGGTTGTTGGTAGGGTTTCGACTAGTACAATGGACTAGTCTACTAGTATTATTCATAATGAAGGATGAGAATTAGCTATTGTACTAACATGATAGCAAGAGTTGAGGAAAAATAATTTGAAAATTTTTTGAATTGCTTGGATTTGTTTTGTCTTGCTAGTGGGTCTAAATTCAATCATAACAAAGCTTCTTTCAAGTCCTCCAATAATCACATTCCACCTCAAGCGAATTGCTTGGATTTGTTTTGTCTTGCTAGTGGGTCTAAAGTCAATCATAACAAAGCTTCTTTCAAGTCCTCCAATAATCACATTCCACCTGCATTGCTTCGCTTGATTATGAAATTATTCAAGATGGGGTTGTGTTTTGTTTGCTTGGTATTCCTATGGGCATTAATGGTTCTTTTGATCAAAGATGGGCTTGAGTGATGACTAAATTCAAAACTAAGATTCAAGGAAAACTTACTCAAAGAGTTTTTGTGTTAAATCATTACATTTCACCTTCCATAATTTATTTTCTCTCATGTTGAATGCCCCCAAAAAATTATTTGATGCAAGTCATTGCATTGGTTAGAAGATTCCTTTGGGGAGGTAACTCTGAAGGCTCCAAAGTCTGAAAGGTTTCTTGGAACATCTTCTATATGAGTAAAGAAGAAGGTGGTTTAGGGATTTTTTATCTCGCTAAAATGGCCAGGAATATGTATTCCAAATGATTCTTGAGGGCCACTTACTCTAATGAGTTTTGGACTTGTCTTATTAAAAGAAAGTATCCTAAATTTTCTGTAAAAAAGTATAAGTCTTGGACCAATAATTACCTCCTACATTTAATTTTGCTTCTTCACATGCTTGCCCTACAAGTAGCAGATTGGTATGCAATATGTCGAAAGCTTGGATGGAGTCTAAACATGAATATAATTTACATTCCAAATTGTTAGCTAATGCTTCCATTTTCTTGTAGCAGTCCATGTGGACTAGTTGAATTTTTCAGTGGGAAAATAGGATTTGAACATTAATAATAATAAGTGCGAAAAAATTGGTTTTGATGCTAGGAACAACTTCTTTCAAAATGGTGAGTTGATGGAAGATTCTTTGATTAGGAACCCTATTGGTTTATGTGTGGCTTGTAAATAAGTATTGCTAGACAATAAGAAGTTTTTGGAATCTAAAATGGAAGCTTGTAGCAATAGGAATTTTGCTACACTCCATTCTATTGCTACTGCTATTTTTGGAGATTTCAAGAAATAAGCAGCTTCCATCTCCACCATTCTAGGATAAACTTAATGATAGAGAGAAAATCAAGCAGAGTCCTAAACAATGGAGATAAAGGTTCAAAGATTTATGGGCCTTCCCTTTTTCCATTAAGCACTCTACTCTTCAATGGCTTATCCTACACAATGGGATCTTGATAGGGTGCAAAGCTAATAAATATAACATCACTAATTCGAACTCTTGTTTTTGAGGCAAGGAGGAGGATCTTTCCCATTTCTTTATTAATTTGTGGCATGCTCAGAATTTTTGGAACCTTGTTAATGTTTTCTCTCAAAAGGTTGGTCTTCCTAAGCTTAGCTATCTCAAAATTTTTCTTGGTGTTTGCAATAGAATGGACCTCCTATTCTCGCAATTATGGAGGTCTCAAATATTGTGGCACATGTGGGTTAGTAGAAATAAAAATAAATTCAACACTGAACAAAAACATTTTGTTCATGCTTGTAAGAGAGAGCACATCACGACCTAACTTTTCTGCATAAAGGCAGTCAATGATGTAGCTCCTAAGGATTCCACTATCTAGGACATTTTGTGCTACTAAGCTTAATAATTGGAGGAATGTCCTCCTCTCTCTTTATTCTGGTGTTAGATTTTTCATGGCCTTTTCCATTCACTAAGGCCTTCTTGTAATTTTCCTTTGATGTTCCTTGTAACATGGATACTCTTCTTGCTAGTGGTGTATTAATCTGAGACACATGTTGGTTACTAATTAGGCAACTTTTGCCTATGTAGCTTTGGAGGCGTGCCCCTTGTATTGTATGTAGCAAATCTCATTAATATATTTCTTAACTTTGTTCTCTCTCTCTCAAAAAAAAAGAAAAAAATTGACCCCTTCTGTAGCGCATAAACACACGATAAGTGTAAGTCAATATATTGTTGCCGGTATAAAAAAAATGCATGCAATTGCAGCTTACGGACATGGTCTGTGTAATGGAGCTCCGGTAACCCATGTTGTGGCACGCAAGCTCATAAGCCCTTTAAAAGACAGTCGAAGCTTTCGAGGTGGAGAAAATGTCAAGAAAACAGTATGGCTAAGGTGGACGAGACTAGGAGAATTACTGCCTTGAGTCGTTGGTCCTCTTGCACCGATATAGAGTCTTTGGTTCAGTCTTTGATCTCTTGAGGCAGTCGAGTCTTTTGTTTCTTGAGGCAAAAGTCTAGATTTTAACCTCTAGGTTGGACATGTAATGTCTTTGGCTAGTCTAAACGAGTTGAAATCAATTGTAATCTTGTCTAACCTTTGCTTTGTGGGATATGGAGGTCTTACGGATACTATGCCCTTTCACCTGTACAGTTGTTCTTTCAGAATTAAAATCTTGGGGTAGACACTTACCTAACTTCCATTAAAAAAAATTACTGCCTTCACCACCCTCTCTATTCTCTAGCTTTTTACAAATACGTAGATTAACATTGGACTATAAGACTCACCTTCAAAGAGTAGTAATTATCTTGGAAAACAAATGCAACATTGATTCATCAAAGCTGCAAGATGATTTTTTTTTGTTTTTTAAAGTTTGGCCATCAACGTACTCTTCTATTTAAAATTTATTCACTTTTTTTAATCACATATAGGGTCTCGTCTCATCTCTTAATTGGAAGTACGGTTGATTAGTTTGCATACGATTGTATATCTTCTTTTTAAGGAACAGCATGTGAAGTAGCACTCTTAGTTATAAGGTAAACATGGATTTTTGTTCGAGTATGATTCTCCCTTTCTATAACAGAAAGTTTGTACTCCTTGAGAATGATCACAGAACATACATTCGTAGCATTATTGAGAAAAAAAATCCAAGGGTATATATATAAGGAAGCAAAGTTATATACAGTCTTCATGTAGATCTCCCACTCCTTTTTTTTAAAGTCAAATCATTAATGTAAACATGGATCACTGTTCGACTACGATTCTCGCTTTTCATAACAGAGAGTTTGTACTCCATGAGAATGATCATAGAACACAAATTCGTAGCATTATAGAGAAAAAAATTAATCTAAAATACGGAAAGTTATATACAGTCTTCATGTAGTCTAGATCTCCCACTCCTTTTTTCAAGTCAAATAATTGTGTACTTTACAAGCTGAGAAAGGCCATCATTTTCATTTTGATGATGACAAAATTAGGTTTAACTATGTTTGTTATGATTACATGTATATGTGTGTATGTGTATGTGTGTATACATACACATTAAATGCATACATACACATATACATACACGCACACATGCGTACACACACATACATACACATATGCACGGATATATACTCTCACATGCATATGCACATGTGAGACACACATACACTAACATACACGCATACACATATATTCATACGCACACACACACACACACACACACACACACACATATATATATATATATATATATATATATATATATATATATATATATATGTGTGTGTGTGTGTGTGTGTTATATGCATGCACACACATATACATACATGCACATACATACACATATGCACACACATACACTTACATGCATATATAGACACACAAAAGAGACACATGTATACACACACAGACACACATACACATATACACATATACACATACACACACACACATATATATATATATATATATATATATATATATATATATATATATATATATATATATATATATAGAGAGAGAGAGAGAGAGAGAGAGAGAGAGAGAGAGAGAGATGTGTGTGCGTGCTTTGTGTGTGTATATACATGCATACACACATGCACATATGCACACATATACATATACAAACGTACACATACACACATGTTTTAGAGTTTGGATTTAAGGGTTAGGGTTTTAGGTTTTTATATACATGCACACATGCATACACAAATGGATACACACATATACACATATACATATATATACAAACATATACACGTATACATGTTTTAGGGTTAGAATTTTAGGGTTAGGATTTTAGGGTTTTACATACGTACACACATGCATACACACATATACACATACACTATATATACACACATATACATGTTTTAGCTTAAGGGTTTAAGGATTAGGATTTTAGGGTCTCACATACACACATGCATACACACAGACTCACATATACACATACACACACATATACATACACAAATGCACACATATACATGTTTTAAGGTTAGGGTTTTAGGGTTTTTACATACATGCACACACTCATACACACATATACACATACACATATATATACACACATGCATACATGCACATACACATACACACATCACATATACACACATGCACACATATACATGTTTTAGGGTCATGGTTTTAGGATTAGGGCTTTTGGCTTTTAAATACATACACACATGCATACACATCTTATACACATGTAAACACACATAGAGATACACACATATATACATACACACATAGGTAGACACATATACACACACACTCACATGCACACATACATAGATACATATATACATACATACACATACACATACACACACATAAAGTCACATAGTCATACATATACACACACATAAGGTCACATACACATACACATACACACATGTCACATATACATACACACATATACATGCATTAATTAGGGTATGGGTTTTATGATTAGGTTCTTATGGTTTTATATATATACACACATGCATACACATATACATATACCCATGCACACACATATACATACACACATGCACACATATACATCTTTAGGTTTAGGTTTTAGGATTAGGCTTTTTTGGTTTTACTGGAATGCATACATACATATACACATATACACATACACACATATATACATACATACACATACATACACACACACATAAAGTCACACACATACACATACACATACACATACACATATAAATACACACATATACATGCTTTAGGGTTAGGGTTTTAGGGGTTTACACAGATGCATACATACATATACACATATACACATATACACATATATATACATACATACACATACACATGCACACTGATAAAGTCACATACATACACATACACATACACACAGATAATGTCACATACATACACATACACACACATGTCACATATACATACACACATGCATGTTTTAGGGTTAAGGTTTAAGCATTATGGTTTTAGGGGCTTACACACATGCATACATACAGACACACATACACATACATACACATACACATACAAACACATAAAGTCACATACACACACATGTCACATATACATACATATGTACACACATATGCATGTTTTAGGGTCAGTGTTTTAGGATTAGGCTTTTAGGGTTTTACATACATACACACATGCAAACATGTTGGAGTTTGAGGTCTATAGAAGCACATGAAAAGCAGAAGGAAGAAGAAGAAGCTTGCAACACAACACAGAATACTGAATGTATTACCAAGAGAATGTACAGTTATCCGTGTGTATACAAGCCAGGGGGAAAAATCTCCTAAAGAGGGAAAAAGTGCCTCGGTGGTCCTAGTGTGTTCACACACATCACTACCTAAATATATCAACAAATTCCCCCTTGGAGTGATGCAATGAACAAGGAGCTAACACTCATGTATAAGGAAGTGGAAAGCTATGTGTAATCAATCCACAAAAGGAAGTAAGCCCAAAGATTTGCGGAAAGCTTCAAACTTCTCCCTAGGGAGAGCCTTTCTCAGAAGGTCTAGAATCTTCTCCTATGTGGGCACATATGCCAAACTAATCTCTCCAATAGAGAACATCTTCCAAACATAATGATAGTGCACCTCAATGTGCTTAGTGTGAGCATGGAACATAGGGTTCCTTGCAACTTCTAATGGGCTCTCACTATCAGGGAAGATGGTGGTGGCAAAAGATTGACCAACATCCAAATCAGCCATAAGGCATTTGAGCCATAGAAACTCAACAACCATTGTGAAAGGTGCCCTATATTTAGCCTCATAATTGGAAGTGGCCATAGCAGGTTGCTTCTTGCTCAAGCAACATATGCATGAGCTACCAAGCATAAAACAAAAACCACTAATGGACACACGAGTGTCATAGCAACTAGCCTAGGCAAAGTCAGAAAAAGCATGTAAATCTTGTGGTAGTGATCCTCCCTTGGGATAAAGCAATCCAAGTAGTCAGGTATTGCTCAATTAGCAAAAGATGCATTAACATACTTCCAATGCTTGACACCTGGGCAATTCATTAACCTGCTCATGTGTGAGACAACAAACTTAATATCTGGTGGAGTAATGCATAAGTAAATAAAGCATTGAATAGAGAACGACATCAAATGCATCTTCAACATCATGAAGACTCAATCGTAAACCTGTTTCCATAGGATTGAAAATAGGTTTGCAGTCTTCAAGGCAAAAATGGTGCAATAATGTGTCAATATATTTTGTTTGACATAGAGTTGTTCCACCATCAACTTGCATAAACTGAATGCCCAAATAATGATGCAAATGCCCCAAATTGGACATCTCAAATGAGGCATGCCGATCAGGCTTAAAATCAACAATATGCTTCTCATGAGGACCAATGAGCAACATGTCATCAACATAGACAACAATGATCAAAATCACTTCATTTACACGTTTAACATATAAGGTGCTCTTAGTTAGACTCTTCTCAAAACCATGTGCAATCAAGTAGGCATGTATCTTTTCATACCAAGCACATGATGCTTGCTTCAAACCATATAATGCATTTTTCAACCGGCACACTTTGTTTTCATGCCCTTTTTGCACAAAACCATAGGGCTGAAAAACATAAACTTCTTCATGAAAATCAACATTCAAAAATGCGGTTTCAATGTCCAACTATGATGAGCTTCAAGTGCATAGATGCTACGAAGAGTTCAACCATGATGAGCTTCAAGTGCATAGATGCTACGAAGAGTTCCTTTGGCATGCAAGAGAAAAGGTCTCATCAAAGTCAATGCTCTTTCTTGAGCATAACCCTTTGCAACAAGCCTAGCCTTATACCTATCAACTCTTTTCCATCAAGCTTATGCTTTAGATTGTATACCCACTTAGTGGCAATGGCCTTCTTGCTAGGAGTCACGTCACATAAAGACTAGGTACCATTTGCATAGCAGTTATGCAATTGTGCTTCATCAAACAAACAGGCTCATTCTCATCACAAACTCTAGAGGCAGCCATAACATAGCAATTTGATGCAAAAGAAGCACTATGAGAGCCTAAACAAGTATGATATGACCAAGGTGCATCTAATTTGCTATGCCGCAAATTTTCCACCAACCATGAAGGCATAATTTTTGCCTCCTCCATATCACTTCTCTCATGAATAAGTGCATCATGTAAATCAGCATAAAAAAAAGAATGATCTACATCATCATGTAAAAGGTTTAAAGGATGAGAAATTTCCTCATTTGGATGAGTAGTAGATTGTTTTCCACCTGTAGAAAGAGATAGCAAAGTATCATACACATCTTCAAAGCTTAGAAATAATGTCTCCTTAGTACATGAAAGTAATGGCTCAATAGCATCTTCCACAAAAAAATAAACAACATCATGGCTAACCAAGATGCGTTTAGTATGTGGATGATACAAACGATAGCCTTTGCTTTTTGAACTATACCCAACAAAAATACATTTCATTGCTTTATCATCCAATTTCCTACATTGTTATTCAGGCACTAATGCATATGCCAGACAACCAAAGACATGCAAGTGAGCAACAGATGGCTTGCGACCATGCCATGCCTCATATGGAGTGGTAGACTGCAATACTTTACTGCGACACATGTTAAGTATATATGTTGCACACATAACAACCTCAAGCCAGAAACTATGTGGTAAAACCTAACTCTTGACCATACACCTCGCCATCTCCTTGAGTGACATGTTCTTCCTTTTAGCAACTCCATTCTTTTGATGTGTATATGACATTGTACACTGATGTTTTATCCCACATTCAACTAGAGATGCATTAAAGTTAGAAGACATATATCCCCCCCACCCCCCCCCCCCCCCCCCGATCAGAATGGAGAGTTCCCACATGCTGATGGATTTTCAGCGAAAGCTAGAAACTGTTTGAAGCACATAAACACTTTGGACTTTGCTTTGAGTGGATACACCCTTGCATGTCTGTAAAAGTCATCAATAAAAGTCACAAAGTAAAGGTAGTTCCCAAAGGAGGGTGTTTGCATAGGATCATTGACAACATTGTGAACAAGCTACCATTTCTGAGTAGCTCAAGCTGAATCATCTTTTGGGAATGAGGAACACTACATTTTTCCTAAAACATGTTTACCAGGTGCCTCAAGTTTTGGTAGAGACAACATCACTTTAAATTTCTATAGGCGTAGCAAACTAGCAAAATTTAGATGATGAAAGCATACATGCAAAAGCTTTGCATCTGACATATCCTGAGAATCATGTACTACACATGTTGAATCATTCACAAATTTTTCATAGTCTATAAGGTTATATAGATCATGAATTAAAATGTCAGAAGCAATAATGACATCGCCATTTGACAGATCATGAATTGTACATCTACCTTGAATAAATTTCGGAACCAAGGCGATCTTGGATAAAGCTGAAATTGATAATAGATTTTTATTGATCTCTAGCACAACAAAGCATCCAACAATGCAAAAGAACTACCATCAGCAGTAGTCAAAATTATCTTACCAACTCCCATTATAGGATAAGAGGATTTCTTGGTGCATTTGACAATATTCCCTATAGGGGCAGGCTCAAGTGAAGAGAATAAACTACACTGCAAGGTAATATGTTTGGTTTTCCCATTATCAAAGTATGAAACACTTGATTCTACTGCACACATACATTGTTCATGAGAAGATGGGTTGTAACTACAAACAATAGTAAATTTCCATTCTTCATTTTGCACAAGATTAGCTAACTCTATTTTGGGTGTAGAGGCCTCTGCAACAACCATTCCAACCTTTTTCTTCATTGCTTCTTTTGCAACTATTTTTGGACAACTCTTTATGACATGATCATTTCCTTTATAGTATTTGCAAAACAATTTTTGATTTTCTATTTTCTTCTTGTCTCGGTCATCCTTATTTGATTGTGCACAATTAGCAAATTTTTGCTTACTTGTTGATGAGGTCCATTTACCTTTGGCCTTCTAACTAGCCAGGAAAGCTTGATCTGCAACATGCATAATGGACCTGTTCTACTTAGACCGATCTTCCTGCAACCGAACAAAGACTAACTCCTCAAATGTTAAGGCATTTGGATTGCCTTTAATCAATCGAAGAGTAGAGGAAAAAAATTGATGTGAATCTGGATAACCATTCAGAATAGTCTACACAAGTGAATGACCAGGCAAGATTTCATCAGCATAAATCAACTACTCCTTCAAATCTTTGATCTTTCTCAAAAAATAGTCCATGGAATCTCCTTCATTCATGTGCTCACTCTCCAACTTTTTTTGGAGGTAAGCAACATGAGCCTCATTCTTTGCCTGGTATAAAGTGATAAGTGTTTCCCAAGCATCCTTTGTTGTTCTTCAAGAGAGAATGTGAGGAATAATGGCATGTTTGATAGACAAGGCTATTAGTGCATGTGACTGAGCATCTCTACCATCCCAATGAAGTTTCTCTACAATAGGGGCAATAGGAACTGCATCATGAAGAGGAACCTAAAGAATAACACTATCTTCAATGCCATCTCCTCACCTCAGTATCTATATTTGTAGGTGTAATAGGAAGTTTTTCAACACCATGGACAATATTCAATAGTCCTTTTGCAACCAATACATGAGCCTATGAGTCTTTTCATGGGGACACTCATCTATGTGAACATGCATATGTGGTTATCTTTTTTAGAATGTTTATGTGGTCCTATAGCTTTCAAATATTCTTCATCTTATTCAAATTACGACTCCATTATGATGGATTCGATTTACAAACGCTTGCTTTTGACATTCCTTTTTAGTTTCTTATTACATAATCGTAATCATGGATAAAATTAGATCATATACATCTTCATCCATGCATTATGTCATGGTTATCACCTTCTCATTCACAGAAACACAAAATAAGGATCAAATGCTTCATCTGGTAAATTTTGTGGAATGTAAGTAGGGTGATCCATTCATCTTTCTTCTCTCTTGTACATGAGCACAATTTTTAACCTCTTTTCTTCTCATTAAGGTTTCTAGCAAATCCACAAGTTTCCCCATGCATCCATGAAAGACCACTTGAGGCTACACTATGGATAGAATAGTTCATCCATTTCATTATGAATTTGACCCATTGGATGGTAGGAACATCTCTACATGAGAATTCATGAAGATTAAATTTGGTGGTTGATCTCATGTGTGTAGGTACAAGGATTAATAAATATGTAGGTTCTTTCTTTGAATTTCTTCTTCATATCTTAGTTTGCTTCTAATTTTCAAGAGCCTAAGTTGGAGGGTGGAATTAGCATTATTTACTTATGTCTCAACATGCCAAAGTGGATGGTAAATATTTTCCCTTATCACATGTCAAATATTAAGAACCTATTTTTAAGATTTCTAAAGAAGAACTTGGGGCTTCTTGAAAGCTAACTTCCATCACTTAGTCAGAGAGGTGCAACAGCTAAAGGTCTCTCTCTAGGCATCGAGATCACTTGTTGAATAGAAGAAAGGGAGAGGATTGAGTGATCAATATGAAACCAAGGATTCTTCTTGTGTCTAAGATATGGATTGGAGGTGAGGATCATTGGATAGTGATCACGTAATATTAAGTTCACACATTGAGAAAAGGATAGGGCGCCCTGCTTATCAATGAAGTTCTGCATGATATAACATCTATCAAGTCTCACTTTTCATAAATCTTTGCCAAGCTAGAGGTTTGACCAAGAGAGGTCATGCATGCTTTGACTTTCACTAAGTCATGGTGTAGCTTAACCTCATCACATGCATTTGTTTCAATATCCTCAATAATATGCCTCCTTTGTTACCATCTATTAGACACAACTTCCACCATATTAAAGTACTCATAGAACATGACCTCAAAGGGTAGAGATTCTAAAGATTGCCAAGTCATCAATCTTTCCCTATTATAATTAGTAGCATAAACTAAGGTGATGGTGAGCCTGAGAGGGCCTTTAAAAGATGTAGCAACCCATTGATGGTTCTCATATCTCATACTATCCACCAAGAGGGAGTGCCTTTTAGCTTGAAGCGTATAGCTGCACCACCAGTCCCCACATAGGTGTTGTGTGATTACCCAATCATGAGAGCGTGACACTTTAACCTCTTTTGTAGTTGGACTCCATCAATTTTGATGTCTTGAAGAGAAACAAATTCTAGGTTGAAATTTTTATATTGAACCCATTTACCAAACACTACCACTCTTGAGGGGGAGTTGTCCCTCAAATGTTGTGCGAAACAATAATCATTTATGAAAAGAGGTATCTTTGTTGATCAAGGATTTTTTGTTATCCCTCTTTTTCTTGTTTTTATCTTCCCTCACATGTTGTGCAAAACAATAATCATTTTACGAAATGAGGTATCTTTTTTTTATCAGGGATTCATTGTTGTCCCTCTTTTTCTTGGTTCTTGGTACATGAGAGGATCTTTAAGGAGGCTTTACCAAGGGAACCCAATGGAGAGTTTCCCTTTTTGAGCCACCACCCCCACCAAGGCATCCACTTGATGACCCCAAAACATGGAACCAATAATAGAATTTTCACTACCAGAGTTATCTTCTATGCTGGAGGTGAGGCCATCTTCTTCGGTGAATATGGCTCCTTCTTGGTTACCTTGCTCACTTATGGAAAGATTCTTTGTGGTTTCCTCTTCAATGAACTGTTGATTCCATTCAACAAGGTATTCTAGGATATTGAAATCGTTGTCTAAGTTACAGAAAAGTAGGGATTGGGGTGAGTGGGATTCAGCCCACTACCTCCTTTGAGATGTCTCCTCCTTCTATGTCTTACTTTCATGAAGGACTCTGAATTAGAATCCTCAAATTAGGTTCCTTTAACTTCTTCAAGCTATAGGGAAAGAACATGATCTTTAGGGATCAAAGAGACTCCATCAACCAAAACCTCAATATTTCCCTTAACCTAAGAAACTTCATTACGCTTATCCATCCACCATGCTTTCAACCTCATAGGTCTATGTTTGATCTTATGACCCTATGCTCCAGGGTGGAAGCAAGGATTTGGTAAACCTTTGTAAATTAATTCCCATTCAAGAGGGAGTCCTACACTAGTGTTGATGTTGATTTTGGTGAGAAGGTCTAGGTTAAGGTCCACAAAAATTTGTGGGTTCCATCTAGGATTGAAAGAATGCATCATGTCTTCATAGATGAGACCCCCAACATCTTCCTTGGACACCAACAATCGGCTACTCCTCATGAAGATCTCCCTAATAAAACCATATAGGAATTAGGAAAGGTAAGGGATTTCCATGCACAACAAAAAGCATGACTATTTGGAATTGTTCAGGATGAAATCTTGGAACCATCTAAAGAGGCATAGCATGGTGCACCACAGTTGTCAAGAGCCAACCTACAGTGCTTGGAAGGCCATTCCCTCATTCTCAAAAACTATGAGCATGTGGTTGGCCAGAGTAAATTGACACTTAACTGTAAACCCCCCCCCCCTTTTGTGGAAGGCCAAGCTAATGAAGGAGTGCCTTTGCCTTCAAGTTGAATCGAGCTTCGACAATTAAGATCACCATTGACGTTGGAAACCTATGCAAAGTCTTTACAAATTGATTTAAATTAGTGGAACATAAGACGTTGACTCAGTGACCTTCTTCCCCTCTCAAGTCGAACAAAGGAAAGAAGACATGAGAGCGGAAATCATTTACCTATTTTGTTTTTTTAGTTTCATTTCATATATCCATCATAAGTGGTTAATAGGAAAAGTGTCGAAATAGTTTTTTTTGAAATATAATATTGAATTTTTTACATTTTTTCTCGTGCTTTTCATCACTCTGTCTTCTTAAGCTAGTTAGACATTGATAATTCACAGTCCAAAGAATAAGAAACTAAAAAAATATATGGAATCCTAGGTTGAAATTTCATTATTTTAACACAGTTTATCCTTATCTTAAAAAATGATGAAATTCTTAATATTTTTAACTTCATACGCAGATTTTTCCTCGATTTTTAGCATACTTTACTTTGTTCCATAATGCATTCCTACTAGATTCTGAGTTTTATAATATCAAGGTCTGAAGTTTATATGAGTCTCTTAGTTATTTTAGAAAATTGACAAGAAAATAAGAAACAAAATGAGTGATAGTATGTGTTTATTATGGAAGGAAAACACGCAAAACTTTAAGATGAATTCTTATGTAGGTAAGTCAAAACTCTTTAACATGTTCCACAATACAATAAGCTCTATAGGAGCTCCTGGACTTTTTTAGTGTTTATATGGGCTCCAATGTGAAGGATAGCATGATATTGTTCAATTTCTTTTGGTAATGGGTGGCATCAACTATACACTGAAGTCAGAGCAATCCAAAGATTACCTGTAGTGACTAGCCTCTGTATTATACACACCTAACATCTCATCTATACATATTATGCATACACAAGGCCATAAAATGCAAAAAAACCCCAGCCACAAAAACAAGGGATTCAGCCCTGCAAAAAATTTGCAAGGCTGAATCCTACGTTTTTGTGCCTAGGTTTTTTTTGCATGAAAATGACCTGTGGGGCAATATTAGGTACAACATGTACATATCTAGTAAAAAAACAATAGGCAAATGCATGCATGTTCAACTCATTCCACATATAACTGAGTGAAAGAAAAGTTATTTGCATACACTTATGGTGGGGAGTCAAAGATAGAGAGAGTAAGAGAGAAAAAAAAGACACAAAGAATATAGGTAAAAACAAAATTTTCTATTATTCATTGTATTACATCGCAAAGTAGGCCTATCAAAGGATACAATATATACATGTCATGGGTTATTTCCTCTAATTCTTCTTGCTAGCTGAATGTCCTTGGGTTGTATGGTTACTCTCTTGGCATGGATAGCACACAGGTTACAGTCCTCAAGCATGGAGATGAGGTAGGCCTCAGCTGCCCCTTGAAGCACTTCAAGTGCTATCCCTTGTATTTGTAGACCTGCACAGTAGCTTTGTAGTTCTTCTTTTACTACCCTTGCAAAAGCTCTTCATGGTATGTGTAGCCCAATGGACTTTTGGTAGTGTCGTATATCTATGAAAGCCCTACAGTGCCTCCTTCATCTTTGTGGAGCTCTTGCATTGGGAGGTATGTTTGGCCGTCATTGAGGTCTACATCGTGGTTGATAGTTTTTCTTTCTCCGATGTACAGGATGTGAGGGTCCAACTTCATCTTGCACATTTTGTTGTCGATGTGGTTGTTGATTTTGCTCTTTTTCCTCCTCTGTTGGTATTTGCCCTTGTCCTTGTGGAAGTGTCTTGCCTCCACATGTGTCACCCTATGGCTCATTGAAATTTGCATATCATTCCATGGTGGTTGATTACTACTTTCATCATTCGGGGATGACTCTTCATCGCTCTCTGATACAACCCTTCTCATCAGCTTTTGTTTGGGTCTTGCCGTGATGGGTGTCCTTGTTGGTGGTTCATCATCTGAAATTGACTCTGATCGTCTTGGAGTGAAATACTCTTGTCTATTGGACACTTCATGTTCTCATGTTGGATTGCTCCCAAGTGGTGTGCCATCATGTGACACAGGCACAGGGGAACCACTTCGTGGTCTTTTGGGGGGGGTTGCAACCATGGTGGGAATTGTGTCCCTAGATGAGGGCTAGGAAAAAACCTGCGATCTTTCCTTGTAGTTTGCTTGGTGCATGCCATTCTCTTGAGTTGCAAAAAGCATGAAATGAAGTGAGTTCTCTCTATTTATAGAGTTTTTTTTTTAATTGTTTGTTCACACTAGAATGGACAAAACATGTTTAAAACCATACAGAATATTATAATATAAATAATAACACATTGAAACCAAGATTGCAATAATCATAGGTTTTACCACATAATGGGAAATAACCAATTCACTTTACTTCCAAGCTGAGCCTTCTCGTGTCTCCTAGCATGCCATTGAGCATGATGGGGAGGTCCTAATGATGACTTCCATTTCTCACTGGCAATGTTGTGTTGCATCATTCTCGCAAGTTTTGCCAATTTTGAATCCCTAAGTCATTCCACAAAAAACTTTCTCGAGAATGTAGTGCGGTGAAACCAATTATACATCTCCTCCATGTAGTTTGATTGCATTGGACCACCACCATGTAGCGTGTTTTTGAAATAGACACCCCTCGCTTTGTAGTGTGACTTTTCCATTCCTTGGTACTGAAAATCTCTAATGACCCATATCGATGCATGAAATAAGCTCCATGTGCAAATAAAATCTGTTAAAAATTGTTAACTACATTGGAAAAAGCTAAGTGCAATGAACGCTTGTAGAAGAAGATTACACTTGCAATGTAGTGTGTTATATATTTCTCTCCCCAAGATTGAATGAAACACTTGGTGAACTCCACTAATGTTTCTTGAAACAATTGACGTTGAATAGCACTAGACCTAGTCAGACCCATTAAGCCTACCAACTTATCAAATCTCGACCTTTCTCTTATTACAAAGATCAGCTTGAGAGTCATTGTCTGTTGTGATCATGCATAGGTCTTTCCACAGCATATAATGTTCATTATTTTGAGTGCTAGTACCTCTTCTAAAAAAATAACTTGCTTTATTCCCTGTCATTGACACTTGTTGCAAACTATCTTGAGATTCTCCAACTTTCTTAACAACTAGGGTTACGTTTCCACCATGACAACCAATTGAATTAAGAAGTTCCTCCAATTTCTTTATAGTTTGAATAGATTTATCAACTGGCTTCATGGCAGATGCATATTATATATGGAGCTTCAATAGTCTATGGAAAATTTGTTAGAGCACGACAATCAAAAATTGGTGATTATGAAGCTTAGAAGTGAAGAAATGAAGAAAATATTGAAGTCCAACATCATGAAGTAAAGAGAAGATTCAGATAGTAAAGTTCTTTAGAACATCTGTACATTAGCTTTGTAAATACTTCAATATACTTGAAGTAATGATGAATCAACACTCATATGTATATATAGATACGTGTAGATAGTCGTATGAGATGAGTGAGATGAAGAATAGATGAATAGATGGTGTATTGGATGTATCATCCATCAGATGTATGAAGAGTTGAATAGAAAGAATGTTCAGAGAAATGCGCGTCGATCTTTTCTCTAGTTCTCCTTCTGTGTTTGATTTTATCATAAATCTTTTTGTACACATCTAAGTCCATAGTTAATCTATCTATGGTTAAAGTTTGAGAGTCGAATTGCAAACAGGATGAGAGAATTTTGTGTAGGAACATCTATACGTGAGAAAGTGCTGAGTGTCTTCTGAGACAGGTGCAGATTGGATGGTCAAAGAAATGATAAGTTCTCAGTGCACAGTGTAAAGTTTTATCACAAATGAGGAGTCAAAATTTAAGTTGGAGGGTAAGCCATCTATGGCTAAAAGCATTTGCTTAAACGGGTTTTAGATTGGGAGACCTATGTGTTAGAAGTTGCAGGTGTCAAAGTCAATTCTACAGGAAGGTAGTTTCAGACATAGGTGGATTGTTTGAAGCATTTCTCATAATCTACTGAAGCTTTTGAAGTTTTTTAACTTGGAGGAGGTGCGCAAACTCTAGGCAACATTCTACAAAGTTTCATTAGAAAATTTACACAAATGATTGATCAATGAGTGACTAATGTGCAGCAGACTTTTCTGTGAAATGACTTTTTCCACAGTTAGCTAAATTCTTGATAGTTTGGTACTTGTCTTCCAAAATTGGTTGGAGTTTAAAGTTATTCTTGATATAGAGGTGGTCTAACATCAAGGATAGCTTTTTCTTTTGGAGATTAACACTCTCCATCAGTGGTATCAGAGTAGGAAGTATCAAAATTGAAGTAAGGAAGACCCCGACTGCTGCAGATATACAAATTTCACATCTTGAAGGTTCAAAAGGATAAAGTGTGGAAGAAAGACTGAAGGAAGACACATAAAGGTTATCAAAAGGATCAGAAGGAGCAACATTCAAAGCTAAGGTACATTCATTCCTTATAAGGATCAAAGATTTGATAGTACAGGTGAAGAAAGGATGGGAGATAGTCTCCAAATTGAGAAGTTGGATAGAGAGAACTATCCAGCTTGTTCTATGAGAATGGAAGCTCATCTCATTAGCAAAGATCTGATGGGATACATCAGAGGAGAGGAAGAAAAGCCAGAGTTCAAAGATCCTAGTGTTCCAACTAGGGAGGAGCTTACAGATATAAAGGTTTGGATGAAGAAGGATGCTCAAGAAAGGAGCATAATCTACATGGCAGTGAATGATTATTTGCTTCCTCATATCAGAGGACTTGAAAGTGCAAGTGACATTTGGAATGCTTTGGAAGAGCATTTTCAGAATACAACCAAATCAAGGAAAGCTTCATTATGGGTAGAGCTTACTACATTCAAAAAGAAGGCTTCACAATCAATATCTGATTATGTGACAAAGATGAAAGACATTGCTAATTCTTTAGGTGCAGTTGATGAAGATATTGAAGAAGATAAGTTGGTAAGACAAATTCTCACAGGACTAAGAGGAGATGAGAAGTGGAAGCCGTTTATTTTGTCTACAGAACTTTCATTAGATCATTTCAATAATGATTTGAATCAATTGTTAGGACATATGCTAACTTTTGAGAATGATATCAAAGGAGATGTTGATAACAGTGCAGGTCATGCAATGTAGTCTAAAGACAAGAAGAAAGCTAGCAAAGGAAAGCAACAATCAGTTGAAGATGAAGGTACTCCAAGTCAAGAAATCTTCCTAAGAGGAAGAGGAAGTGGTAGAAGTAGAGGAAGAGGCAGAAATAACAAAGATAATGTCAGAGCTTGTTGGATATGTGGTAAGACCAATCATCTATCTCATGATTGTTGGCATAATAATCAAAGCAATGCTAATTTTAATCAGAACTTTAATCAAAGAGGAAGAGGTAGTAGATATCAGAGAGGAAACTTCAGAGGTAGAGGTGGTAGGAATTCATTTGGAAGAGGTGGAGGAAGAAACTTCCAAAATCAATCCTATAATAACACATTTTACAATTATGCATCAGATCAGAAAGAAGATTCAACTCTTATTATGAATGCAACATGTGAAGCCTCACATGAAGACATGAGAGTATTTTGTATTGACTCAGGTTGTAGCAATCATCTGAGTGGAAATATTGCTTTGATGACTAATCTAGATCATAAGGCAATCAATCATACAGTTCAAACAGGTGATAATACAAAGCACAAAGTAAAGTCAATTGGGTAAGTTAAAGCCAAAGATGGAAGTACTCTCTTGAGTAAGGTTCTGTATGTTCCTACAATTCCAAAGAACTTGATCAGTGTAGGACAAATTGTGGAAAAAGGATATGAGGTAAGGTTCACTAATGATGGAGTTTATGTTGAAGACCCTAGTCAAGGGTATAAACAAATTGTTACAGGAAAGAAGGAAGGAAGGCTCTTCACACTTAAGATACAAGGTAATGTTGGACATGCTATGTTTATATATGGAGAGCAAAAGGTGTCTGAATTGGATCTTTGGCATAAAAGACTTGGACATTTTAATGAAAGAGGTATCAAAGAAATGGTTAACAATGGTTCAGTGCTTGGATTGCCTAATGTTGCAGGTCAACACATGACATACAGATATGAAGCATGTCAGTTAGGTAAGGCTCATAAGCAATCATATAATAAGCATGGTTTTATGTATTCAGAAAGACTTGAATTGGTACATATAGATGTGTGGGGTCCTTCAAAGGACTTCAGTATAAATGGTTCAAGATATTATGTCATATATGTTGATGATGCTACCAGGTGGATCACAATCTATGTGATCAAAGACAAATCAAAACTGTTTAATACATTTAAACACTATCATGCATATGCAGAAAGAATTACAGGACAAAAGTTTAAGAGACTAGGGTCAGATGGAGGGGGAGAGTATTTCTCTAATGAGTTCAATGATTATTTGTGGAATGCAGGTATAAAGAGAGAGGTTACTTGTAGGTACTCTCCTCAACAAAATGGGGTAGCAGAAAGAAGAAACAAAACTCTTGTTGAGTTTGCAAGGTCAATGATGAAGGAGAAAAATTGCCCTAATTATTTGTGGGTTCACAGCCACATATTTGGTCAATAGGTTACCATGTAAAGCTTTGCAAGGTATTACACCATATGAAGCTTGGTGGGGTAAGAGACCTACCTTGGATCATTGTAGAATATTTGGATGCTTGGAATATGCATATGTGCCATCTCAATTGAGGCATAAATTGGAACCTAAAGCAGAGAAGTATGTATTCATTGGTTATGATGACAAGCAGATGGGTTATAGGTTGTGGAGTCCATCCACAAAGCAATTCCTTGTGTCTAAGGATGTTACATTTGATGAGCAAGGTACTTGGTATGCAGGTATACTTAATGTTCATGCAGATGTTGAAGAAGTTGTGAGTCAAAAGAAAGGTAAATCAAAGGTTCAAATATTTGATGAAGAGGAGAATAATGAAGTGCATGATGAAGTTGAAAAAGTGCCAAGGTTTGATCCAGAATGTGATGAACCAGAAACTTCAAGAAGTGGAGAAATCAGAAGGTCATCTAGGCACAAATGGAAGCCTACAAGGTATAGCTATGATACTTCATTCTTGACTACTAAAGATTATGCTTACATGTTAAAAGCAGATGAAGATCCATCCACATATGATGAAGCCAAAGGGAAGAAGAATTGGGAGAAAGCTATGCAAGAGGAGTATGATGCATTGATGGAAAATGAGACTTGGGATTTGGTTCCTAAACCAAATAGTCAGAAGATCATTGGATGTAAATGGGTTTACAAAACAAAAAGGTTTGCAGATCGAAGTATATCTAGATACAAAGCCATGCTTGTTGTAAAGGGATATGCACAGACATATGGTGTGGACTATGATGAAACTTATAGTCCTGTTGCAAAAATGACAACCATAGGACTCTCATAGCAATTGCTGCTTGCAAAGGTTGGAAATTATCTCAATTAGATGTGAAGAATGCATTTTTGAATGGTTTTATTTCAGATGAAGTCTACATGGAACAACCAGATGGTTTCAAAGATCAAGTGTATCCAAATTATGTGTGTAAGCTCAAGAGAGCTTTGTATGGGTTAAAGCAGGCCCCAAGGGCATGGAATTATAGGTTTGTAAAGTTCTTGAAGGAACTTGGATTTCAAGAATCAAAGGCAGATAGTAGCTTGTTGGTCAAAGCAAGTGAGGATGGATTTATTTATGTTTGTATTTATGTTGATGACATAATACTTATAGGAACAGATGACAAAGGTATACATATGATTAAGAAGCAGATGGAGAAAAAATTCGAAATCAGTGATTTGGGAAATTTGTCGTTCTTTTTGGGAATGGAGATTTCATATATTCAGCATGGAGTATTTGTAACTCAAGAAAGGTATCTGAAAATTTTGCTAACCAAATTTATAATGGAAGATTGCAGGATAGCACCAACTCCAATGGAAGTGAATCATAGATTGACTAGATATGGAGGAGAGAAATTCAAAGATATGAAGCTCTATCAGAGTTTGGTGGGTAGCTTGATTTATGCTACATTAACAAGACCTGACCTATCATATGCAGTTGGAGTTCTATCTCAATTCATGCATTGTCCTAGAAAGGAACATTGGATTGCAGGACAAAGAGTGCTTAGGTACATCAAGGGCACACTTAAAGAAGGATTGTACTATGGATTTACTTCAGATACAAGAGTCAAAATATATGGTGATGCAGATTGGGCAGGTAATTCTGATGATAGAAGATCAACACATGGATACTTGTGTTATGTGGGAGATAAGCTAATTTCTTGGTGCTCCAAGAAGCAACATACAGTTGTTTTCTCATCTACAGAAGCAGAATACAAAGGTATGGTAGAAGCTGCTAAGGAAGTAATATGGTTAAAGACTCTTATGAAGAGTTTTGATATTGTTCAGAGTACTCCTATCATTTGTGGAGACAATATGAGTTCTTTATATTTGGCAGCCAATCCTGTGTTCCATTCTAGAACTAAACATATTGAGATTCAGTATCATTTTTTGAGAGAGAAGGTTGTTGATAAAGAAATAGAAGTTATGCATACTCCTACAAAAGATCAACTTGCAGATATGATGACAAAAAGCTTGGATGGACCAAAGTTGCAGAGGTTTAAAGATATGGCAGGACTAAAGAAAATGCAGGTAATCACAGTTGATGATTGAGGGGGAGCTGTTAGAGCAGGACAATCAACAATTGGTGATTATGAAGCTTAGAAGTGAAGAAATGAAGAAAAGATTGAAGTCCAACATCATGAAGTAAAGAGAAGATTCAGATAGTAAAGTTCTTTAGAACATATGTACATTAGCTTTGTAAATACTTCAATATACTTGAAGTAATGATGAATCAACACTCATATGTATATATAGATACGTGTAGATAGTCGTATGAGATGAGTGAGATGAAGAATAGATGAATAGATGATGTGTATTGGATGTATCATCCATCAGATGTATGAAGAGTTGAATAGAAAGAATGTTCAGAGAAATGCGCATCGATCTTTTCTCTAGTTCTCCTTCTGTGTTTGATTTTATCAAAAATCTTTTTGTGCACATATAAGTCGATATTTAATCTATCTATGGTTAAAGTTTGAGAGTCGAATTGCAAACAGGCTGAGAGAATTTTGTGTAGGAACATCTATATGTGAGAAAGTGCTGAGTGTCTTCTGAAATAGGCATAGATTCGATGGTCAAAGAAATGATCAGTTCTCAGTGCATAGTGTAAAGTTTTACACAAATGAGGGGTCAAAATTTAAGTTCAAAGGTAAGCCATCTATGGCTAAAAGCATTTGCTTAAACGGGTTTTAGATTGGGAGAACTATGTGTTAGAAGTTGCATGTGTCAAAGTCGATTCTACAGGAAGGTAGTTTCAGACATAGGTGGATCGCTTGAAGCATTTCTCATAATCTATTGAAGCTTTTGAAGTGTTTTAACTTGGAGGAGGTGCTCAAACTCTAGGGGACACATTCTATAAAGTTTCATTAGAAACTTTACACAAATGATTGATCAATGAGTGATTAATGTGCAACAGACTTTTCTGTGAAATGACTTTTTCCACAATTAGCTAAATTCTTGATAGTTTGGTGCTTGTCTTCGAAAATTGGTTGGAGTTTAAAGTAATTCTTGATATAGAGGTGGTCTAACATCAAGGATAGCTTGTTCTTTTGGAGATTAACACTCTCCATCAAAATTCTCATGAAGGCATGCAAGGTGCAAAAGTGGACATTGACTAAAGGGAATGGAATAGTGGGATTCCTATCCTTATCTGACATGTCACGGTTAGGTGTACCTAACATGGGACACCTCATTAAAGGTATATTCCATTCAGTAGATGGAGATGCATCTGTGTCATCAGCTAGATCATCTATGTTGTTTTCTTTTCCCTTTGTTTGTTTACAACCTCATTTGCAATATGGAAAAGGATAGAGAGTAGATGCACCTTTTTTGCAACCTAACATGCATTTGATAGTCTTTAAGTCTCCACCTAAGTGCCACTCTACTTCAAAATCACCTAGGCCTTCTACAGTGATTTTGACACCATGAATTTGAGAAGTTATCACCTTTGATCCATGGGGTCCTACTAAAAATCCATGTAAGAACATCATTGGATTCTTTAGGTACTTCAATAGACCTAACCAGCATACATCTTTCTTGGATTGGACACTATAGGTAAAGTGATGGGTAGATTCTTCACTTTCATGAATAATGGCATGGGCCCTGACTTCGTTCATGAGTGTCACACTAAGTCTCTCCATACGTCGTCCCTTTATGATTTGACATTGGTCTGGCTTCAATACAAACTTGAGTTTGGAACCACAATCTACATCAAATAAAAAACATTATATTAATAAAAATACTATGAATGTCAGTATCAAAACAATGGATATACCTTGAATTGTGGATTTGTAAAATTTAACCAGTTCCTTTTGAAGCCTCTCCAAATTGGCAAACATATTGTTGTACTTTGTGTAGATGAATCCCCTCCTTTTCTTCCACGTCTTGTTGGATTCTATTATGGTGCTCATCCAAAGATTTGATAGCACTTTCTAAAGTGGGTATAGCACTCTCTAAACTGTGTATCTTGAAATGGTTGTGATGACATTGTTGCATCCAATAATTTGCTATAGATGTAGAATGGCTAGACAATTGCTTGCAATAGCCTAGCAGTCCATCTTCACCGCTACCAAGGAATTGTAGAAATGTGGAGATATTATGGAATCTAGGATGAACATTAGCCACTGGATCTAAGGGATACAAAGCACCATTGACCCAAAGATCAATATTCTTCTCTCTAGCTACACGTTGTTCATTTTGAGAATCTATGTCATTGCTACCTCTAGTTGTTGGTGCAAATTCTGTTGGAACATGAACATGTACACTCTTTGCATGAAGAGCATGTGTTGGTGCTGGTGTCATGTTCATAATACATGTGAGCACCATGATGTTTCAAAACTCTAGCACCGAATGGGAAGAAGCATAGAGATGGTTGAAATGGATTGTACAATAGCTTTGTGCAATAAAAAAAGTGTGTTTTGGTATGTGGGTAGGTCAAAATGACTTTTTTCAGTATGTTAGAGGGAAAATGAGCTTTTTTTCAAAAATTCATGTTTTGGGGCAACCGAAGTTATGAGTTTGATGATGTGGCACTTAACTTTCGGAGGGATTTTGAAAAGTATGTTTTTTTAAAGTATTTTCTATAAAAATAAAACTGAAAAAAATTAAGTTCTGACATATACATAAAAGTATGGGCCATTTTGAATAAAGAATAACTAAAAAAGAGATTTTTTCAAAAAAGTCATTCTTTTATTCATAAAGATGGACGGATTTGATGAGGTGGAAAGTGGTTTTTCTCTCTCTCTCTATGTGCAGAAGAGAGAGAAGATCCTAGATCAGCCTAAAAAAAAGCCTACTTCAGCCTACCAAAAAGTGCTCTATGAAATGCACTTTGTCCCCCTAACAAAGTAAAAGATTAAGCTTAATCCTTAAAAATTAGGAATCCTTACAAGGCCCATGCAGGCTTCGCTTTTTTTCCTAATGTAACCTATTATTCTTACATTTAAGCCGATTGAAAAACTTAAGAAAGCTCTCTAGTTTCATGTCAATATGATGACATTCTCTCTCCCCTAAATCAATCAAGAGATTGCTTTTGCTTGGAAGTCAACCTTTGCCTCCCATTCCTCACTGAACAAATGTAGGAGGATCATTGTTATGGAGACTCGTCGTATTTTAGCCAGGGTCGAGATGTTTATTCATAAGGTTTGTCAAGTTCAAAGGAAGAATCGCTATCGATGGTTGAAATGTCTGGAGATGGAAGTGAACAAAGGCCATTCTCAATACCAGATGGGGCTATGGAAAATAAGAGGTATGTTGAGATATGAAGAAGAAATTAAAAGGAACAATCTTCAAGTGTTCTTTAAAGAATGGCGGGCAAGTAATCTAGACAAACCTACTAAAGGGATGTGTAGGGTTCTCAAGAAGAAGCAAACTTTGGATGCGATCCCCTGAATGTTGGACATCAATGTGGTTGAATGTAAGACAGTTGAAGAAAATAGCTTGGTGATTGTTAATCACCTTTCCCAGCTTCTAGGAGTCTTTAGCCCCTTTCTCCCCACAGGCAGGATTGTATGGTGGCCATCTCTAGAGTCAAGAGCTCTAGAATCCCTCAAAATTTGAAGCCGTTGCTTGAAGCTCCTATTTCGAATGTTGAGATTCTTGAAGTTATTGATTCGCTTCCTAATGGGAAAAGTGTAGGTGTGGATGGACTCATGAATGAATTTTTCAAGACCTTCCATCATGTGGTGACTACTCCTCTACGTCTGGTGTGGCAAGAGGCAGTCTTGTTTGGTGCATTACCTGAATGTCTCAATAATTGTGTTATCAAGCTTATTCATAAAAAAAGAAAACAAAATCAAGATTGAGAATTGGCGCCCAATTACAATGCTACAAACACATTACAAGATCCTTGCAAAAGTTATTGCTAATAAAATTGCCTGCCACTTACAAAATTGGTTGAGTGAAGATAAAAAAGGTTTCATCAAGGGGAGGTCCATCTTGGAAGCTATCATTGATGTCTTGGAAGGTCTAGATTTTGCTAAAGAATGTGCTCAAGATGTAATCTTTATAAAGATTGACTTTGACAAAGCCTATGATAGGCTTCAGTGTGACTTTCTTCTCCAATCTCTAAAAAACCTCGGTTTTGGTCATAAGTTCACCAAGATGTTCTCGACATCGCTAGGAAATGCATGGGCTTAGATAAACATCAATGGCCAACTTTCTCAAGCTATTAGACTAAAACACTCTATTAGGCAAGGATGCCCCTTGGCCACTCTCCTCTTTGCTATTGCTGTTGATGGTCTTAGATGCCTTGTGAAACATTATGCTAGCTTGGGGCAGATTCATGGCCTCTCCCTCCCTCTCAATCAAAACCACATTCTCATGAGATTGTTTGCTGAGGACACCAATGCCTTTGTACATAACAATATCACCAGCATTGGTATGTTTTGGAGATGCCTAAGCACATTTTGCATGGCTTTGGGATCCACAATAAACCACTTAAACCATTTTTAGGGTAGTTACGGGACACCCACCCCAGTTTCTTATTGACTAAGGCTGTCCATTGATTCCCAGTGGGCAAATGTTCCACTTGTTAGGTATTCTGATGCGATTTGATGTTTGGATGGGCCAACGATGGAATTGGGTTCTCTCAAAGCTCAATAACAAATTGGCCTACTAGAAAGGTATGTAGATCAACCTAGCGGGAAGGGCCATGGTGATTAACACATTCCTAATTTCTTAAACTATTTACTTTCTCTCTTGTTGGAGACTAAAAGACCAAGAGATTGTTAAACTGGAAATGGTCTATAGAAGCTTTCTCTGGAAAAATAACCCCAACAGAAAGGGAATCCTGAAAATGAAATGGAGTACTTGCATTAGCCAAAAAGGTCAAGGTGGTTTGGGCATTCTTGACATCGAAGGCATGGCCAATAAGTTAGCCGCAAAATGGTTAATTCAGGCATGGAGCAATAGTGAAGCCTCTTGGACCAAGCTTATTTTTAGGAATAGTTGCGATCTTAGGCTTATGGGCCTCTCAAGATGAAAGGACCTCAGCCTCCTCACATTGACCTTCTCCCCTTTTCCAGTTTCTCCACATGGATCGGATTTGGTTTGCTCACTATGGAAGAGTTGGAACAAGGTCAAACAATTTGTTTGAATAAGTGAGGATTGGTGGTGGGCAGCCAGTATTAAACAACATGAATCAATCTGGTTCCCTATCAAGGGTATCAGAGGTGTGGAGACATGTAGCCTCCATAAAGCTAAGAAACTTTGGAACAAAGGCTTCCATTTTTGGAAACATCTCTAGAATCAAGATACATGCTAATGGATTATATTTGAGGGCATTGATCTAGATGTAAGAGTGAACTCTGAAGAATGGACCCTTTTGTAGAGCAGACTCATCACTTGGGAATGCTCAAAGACTGAACTCTTCATTGGCCAAGACCCTCCCCATCATGAGGGTCTTAGATGGTTCAATGGCAATAGCCTTGACAAAATTCCAAAATTCAAGAAGATTCTAGACCTTCATGTCACGCTTAATAGGAAGTGGTCTCTTGATTGGTTGAATTTGCGATGGAAGTTTAAGTTCCTGTCACTTTGGCATCCACTCATCGAGATAAAAAAGTTGGTGCTTATGTGGAAAAATCCTCCATCAAGAATTTGCGACCAATGCAAAGGCTAGAAAAATTTGCCCCCATGGTGCAAAAGATGCTTAAGTGGCAACGAGTACATAGGGCACCTCTTCTTCTCATGCCACAAGTCAATGTCACTCTGGCATACCCTTGAGAATATCTTGTAGTTTCAAGGATGAATCCTCTAGAAGCAAGCGTTGTTGGGTGAAGTGATCGGGTGTTCCTCATCATTAGGGGAAAAAATGAACCCTGAATGGTGTTTTCGATTAAGGAGTGATTAGTGATGGACCAATCAGAAGAGGGTGGTGGCCACAATCTATGCCCTATAAAATACTAAGCTGAAGGGGAGGGAGGGGATACATTTCTCCCTTATTTGATGAGCTTCCTCTAGAGAGAGAAGGAATCTCGTAACTTAGTTGGACCCAAAAATTCAAAATTTCAAAAAAGTTGAAAAACTCATCATAACACTTGAGAATGGACCCCCATTACTTTTTAGGGTTAAAAGTACTCTTTTTGACCCCAAATTCAAAATATATGCATGTTTTGAGCTGAAAAAATGGGTTTTTTCAAAAATACTAAAAAAAGAGTTATTTCCCTCCTAAAGCTCACATTTTCATACCCAGGACCCAAAAAGTCATCTTTTCCCACTACTTTTTGAAGCACACCATTGAAGCTCCTATTTCTACACTCCAACCTACCTGCATCTCCTATCTCAAATTACTATTGTAGCTTTAAGACCTTTAGCTTCAATGGCAACATCTAAAGCTTCTAGGTGACCAAAAGATAAAATCCTCACATTAAGATGTCAAAATATCAAAGCCAGAGATGGACAGTGGCTATCACATGAGTACTCCAAAGGTGCATGGGCTTCAAGAAGCACAGAGACAATGGGATGGTTGCTATTGTACAATATGTTTATACAATGGCAACTATGAAACTTGAAAACTCTAGTAGAATGACATATCCTGTGAATTGTAAGTATTACTCTACAATATTGTATGTTTTCTTGTGTTGGATATATTTCTAAACTATTTAGATATGTTTTTGTTTGTTTCAGATATATTTCCTTCTACTATGGTGGAAGAGCAACCACTTCATAGTCTTATAGGTACTTTCCAGGCATTGCATGCACATGTTGGTGCACTAGTCTTTATAGAAATATCTCCTGCTCAACTTTACCATGATAGAGTTTTCTTTTACACACATAAATATGTTGTACCCTCTACAATGAATGGTTTTGGAAGGTTAGAAAGAATTGAAGTACATTCTCATCTTAGCTTGGAGTGGCCAAAACCTGATATATGGTCCATATCATCTTTGAAGCACAAGATGGTAATGGATATACATAACTGTTTGAAATTCACAAAAGTGTCTAGGTCTGTAGGTTTGCACTGCTCTTTTCCCATTCATTGTTTTGTATATTTATTCCAAGGATTCTCATTCCAAGAGACTTCCACCATGTTCATATGTAAAGATATCACGTATGAGCAAGTCAAAAGTCTTCTTGGTGAAAATTGGGGTTTGATTGAAGGACTTGCAAAAGGTGATAAATATCTTTGTAAAATAGGTGGAATAGGTATAGGATTTTGATATTTGAAACAATGTACTTCATTACACATTAGATTCTACTATGATCGTTGGATATGCAAACTTGGCAAATGGATACCATTTCAAAGTTCAAAGGGATCTTTACATTCATTTGAAATAAAGCTTAGATTGCCCAACAATGAAACAAAAACTATTTTAGTGAATAATCATTGGACCTTGGCTAATTTGAGAGAACACTTGGTGATTATGGGGTTTGAAGGACTAACTCAATCAAAATTCAAAATACAAGGACATAAGGTGAGAAATGTTTTGTGCTTTTGCTAAAGTAATCTTTTCATTATTTCTTATTTTACTTTAATGACTTCAATTGCTTGCAAATTGATTTGATTATAGCTGGGTAGAAGATTGGAATACAAATTGAAAGTCCCTATAGATTGGAGCAAAGATGCTCATTATCATAGTTCTTTTGCAACCTGATAATGTTACTTCTTGGGCCCTAGTCATTGTATCTCATGGTTTTTGCACTTTCAAGAACCTTGTAAAAAGTAACACAATCAATTCATGTTAGATATTGTATATACCTTCTTCTCTGCAATGGTAATTTCAAAACTTTTGGAATGTCAAAAATTCTATGTTCACTACTTTGAAATGTGGTTGCTCATGTTTTTTGTTGTGTTATGTTTAGACATTTGCTTTGAAGCAAAAAAATTCATATCCTTCGGTGTTCTGTGCATTATTTTGTCATCAGAAACACATTTTTTGAAATTGCACTACTTTATTTTGTACTTTTAAAAGTAGGACCAGTTAGTTTAAAACCTGAAAGTGCCATAAAAATGGGTTCTATGTGCCCATTTCTCACATTTGCACTCTTAAAGAGATAGAAAGCACTGGCAAGCCAATAGAATTCTCATGTGTAAGCAATGGTTGCTAGCACTTCCACTCCCATGAAATCTCCTCGAGATCTATTCATGGAGTTTTTGGATACTATAGATTACAACGCTCGTATGGATTTGTATGACCTAGTCTTTAGAGTCCCTAATCTTGAAGGGACAATAGCCATGAACTCCGATGTGATCGATGAGATCATAGATTTTATGGAATTCTATATATTAAGATATGCTATAGATATTCCAGCATATGAGTGTAAATGGGCCCCTTGTGACCTACTTTTCTACATTCATAAAGGAGATGAGACATTTGCGAAGCGCTTAAAGCATTTCATGGCTATTGTTGAGGATGCAAGGCACCAGTTAGATGACACAATGCCCTTAATTAAACAATTAAATAAGAAAAGGAAAATGGGAAGAAAATATCTTTCCTATGTTGCAACAACCATCTTTTTTGTCAATGAGGAGCCTGAACCTACACCCATGGACCTACCCCATCTTGTTACTGGGGGTTTTGTAGATTACAAGAAGGAACCCCAGATAGAAGCTCTCAAGTTATTAGAAGAGAGTCAAAACTTTTGCACAGAATTTCCACAAGGAGTAGTGGACAAATTAAAGGAAGCCAGTACACAGAATAGTCCATCCTCCAACTTAGAGCCCATGGAACCCACTCTAGCAGAGGTAGAGATGGAAATTTTTTCAGTTGTACTTGTCAACGGAGAGGAATTTTTATTCCTGCATGATATTGAGAAGGCATTCAGTCTACACCTTGACGAATGCCTTAGTATTTTCTGCTCAACCTAGGATGTTCCCATGGACAACACTTGTGACATTATCGAAAAGACAACAATTCCACTTGGTGGTTCAGTTGCAGACACCATTGCATTTGTGTCTGAAGAGATTTTGAGCCATGCCAACCAAAATGCCACTGAAGAATATTTGGCCACAACAAGGGAAAGAATTTTGGAGAAGAAGATTCCAACATCCCCTATTGTGGGGCAAAGTGGCATGGCCCACTCATCAATTCCACAGATGCAATGGGAAGAGGAGAGGATGAAGATAGGCTTCAAGATGTAAGTATCTAATGACATTTATGGTTGTCTCATATTCATACAAGATGTATCTATTTAATTTTATGATTGTCTATGTGCAAGAAGCAATTGAAGTGGATAAATTTGCAGCAAGGAGTGGTGGTGACTGTGTTGCCCGCGGCCATGGCTCTTCCTTGGCACATTACATTGGAAAATTGCCAAAGGAAGATTTTTTCATAATTCACAAGGACTTTTCCCCTCGAGGATAGTTCATGACTTGGTGTCTGAAGGCCTTGAGCAAATTTTTGTGCCTATCTACAATAATGAAAGGGACCAATTGTATATATCTAGTTGGGAAGTCCTTTGCCCTTACTACCCTAGGAGTTAACTTTAGAGGAAAAATATTAGGTCAAATAGGAAAAGCTTTAGGTCTTGGATTGACAAACCCTCAGTTAATATCCCAATCAGTTTTGACTTACCAATTGCCACTGCCTTTTCAGAGAAGAAAGAATGTAGTGGAGAGGCTCATGGCGAAGAGCCAATTGTAAAAACTTTATAATACCAATTATTGTTTTTATAATTTCCACATGCATTATCTTTATGTTTTTGACAATCTCTTAACTTTTGCACACTTTACTCAGTCTTTTTCCAATCATTCTTGTTATTTTTGTTGCGCAAAATGCATGGGATGGCCTAGGAATGCAAAAAAAAGGGCTACTAGAGAAACACGAGGATGGGCCCTGCAAAAATTTTGCACGGCCCATCCCCGCCTTTCTCAGGTAGGCCTTTTTTTTCCATTCCTAGGCCATCCCGTGCACTATGTTCCCTATATTTGAAGTCTATGCCCCTCAATTACAACCAAGACGTGGGGAATTGTGGAAGACTCTTCTTATGTGAAATAATTAGAGAAAATTTAGACTCCTCTGGGAGAATATAAGCATGCACCCATAAATAAGTACATTTGAATGCTCATCGACATTGTTTAGGTATTGGTTAGAGGGTTAGCATGCAGTGCACCCTATCTAAGGCCAATCATATGCTCCAATGTGCATGGCATGTGGTTTCATGGCTAAAAAATGCAAAAAAAAAGGCATGCCACAGAAACGCGGGGATAGGCCCTGGAAAACTTTTGCAAGGCCCATCCCTACGTTTCTGTGGTAGGCCTTTTTTTGCATTCTTTGGCCATTGCATGCATTATATAGCAACAACACTTACAAGAAGTATAGTAAAAAGAGGGATTACATTATGCAAAACACTTCAAAGAGGTACTAGAAAAAGAAACCTAAATATATAGGAGAAATAAACTTCAAAATATGTACACTAAGAGAGAAACACTTGGGAGAGAAAATATAATAAGAAAAAGATTATATTCATCATTTGGGATTTACAAAATATTCATCATTTGGGATATACAAAAAGTTTGCCAAACAAGGGAGTACAAATATTTTTTAAGGGTTATTCCCTCTAATTCTTCTAGCTAGCTGCAAATCTTTAGGTTGTATTGTCACTTTCTTTGCATGGATGGAACATAGGTTAGAGTCCTCCAACAATGAGATAAGATGCACCTCTGCAGCTTCTTGGAGGGCTTCAATGGCTATCCCTTGGATACAAAGTCCAGTGCAATAGCTTTGGATCTCTTCCTTCACAACTCTTGCAAATGACCTTCGTGGAATAAGAAGCTCCATAGACTTTTGATAGTGTCTAATCTCTGCAAAGGCTCTGGTTTGGTTTTTGCACCTTTGCAGTGCTCTTGCATTTGGGGGAATGTTGGGTTGTGGTCATTGTGGTCTACGATGCAGTTGATAGTTCTTCTTTCTTCTTGGAGCATGCCTAGATGGTCCTGTCTCATCATTTACTTGCTCTGCCCAACTTTGCTCTCTTTCTTCATCGGTTGGTCTTTGTCCTTGTCTTGCGGGGAGTGTCTTGCCTCCTTCTGTTACTTGATGGTTCACCAGGATATGATCATTTTTCCATGGTGGCTCGTTGACACTTTCTTCATCTGAGGAACTCTCTAAATTTGATGTTGTCTCCATCACAACTTGCATTCGTCCTCATGGCCTTGCTTTGAGTGGTGTCCTCACTGGGGGCTCATCATCAGATGTGGGAGGGGAATAATTTATTTCTTGTGTTACATCTCTCTCTTGTGAAGCTTCATCCCGTCGTGATGAAATGCTACCAGAGTGTGTTCCTGCACCCAAGTTTTCTTCTAGAAGAGTGGCTTGTGGTTTGATGCTTCTTGTGGGGTGTCATCCATGAAGGCACTGAGTAATTTGCACATGGCTAGGGTAGATGACATGATCCTTTCTAGCAGTCTGCTTTATGTGTGCCATTCTCTTAGGTTGTAAAGTGGTAAAATGAGGAAGGACACCTTTATTTATAGCCTTTCATGTAAGACTTGTCTTTTTCACATTTAAATAAATAAAAATAAGTTTTAAAACATTAAAAGTATATTAACATTGAAAGGTTATTTCAAGTGAAAGGAGTTATAAAAACCTTGAAAAAAATAATGCATTTTAAGAGTTTGGAAACTATTTCCAAGCAGAACCCTCGCGGACTCTTTTTGCACGCCATTGGGCATGATGTAGCAGTCTTGATGATGACATCCACTTCTCTCTTACAATATCATGTTGTAGCTTTCGTGTAATCTTTGCTATTTGTGACTTGCATGCTCGTTCCATTACATATTTTCTAGCGAATGTCGCACAAAAAAACCAGTTGAACATTTCTTTTAAATAGTTTGATTGGAGTAGACCACCCCCATGACGAGTGTTTTTAAAGTAAACACCTCTAGCCCTGTAATGTGACTTCTCCATTCCTTGTGTACTAAAAATGTCCAGTGACCCATAACGATTCATAAAATATGCTCCATGTGCAAAAAGAATATGCTATGAACTAGTCAATAAGATATAGATGGTGTTTAAGACCAAATAAAAAATAATAAGCAAAAATTACTATGTAACGTGTAATGTTGCTTTCTCCCCAAGATAAGATGAATGACTGTGTAAAGTCCTTCAAAGTCACTTGGAATAATTCTCGTTGTGAAGCATTAGTGGAAAGCAAACACATCAAATGTAACAATTGATCTAACGATGACCAAACCTTCTTTCGCTTGTTAATGAGATCAACCGGACTATCATTGTCTGTCGTAATTGAACAAGGTCCTTCCAAAGCTCCCATTTCCCATCATCTTGACTATTCACATCTCTTTTAAAGAAATGTCTTGCCTTCTTCCTAGTCATTGAAACTTGTTGTAAAATCTCTTGAAACTCACCATATTTCTTAACAACTAAAGATACATGGCCACCATGACAACCAATAGAATTCAAAAGATCTTCTATTTTTTGGTATTGCTATTGTAGACCTCTCTAGTGGTTTCATTGCAAATGCATATTCAACGTGGAGCTTCAAAAGCCTATCAAAGATCCTCATGAATGCATGCAAAGTACAAAAGTGAACATTGACTAACGGAAATGGAATAATGGGGTTCCAATCATTTCTTATTTTATCACGAGTCGGTTCCTATAACATTGGAGACCTCAAAAGTGATATCTCCCATTCCTTGAGATTCGATGAGTCTGTTTCATCAATTTCTTTAGAGTCATCAACTCTCATCAATGCCCTTGTAGGTTTAGACTATCTCTTAGATCCTTTGTAACATTGTGTACAATATGGGCTAGGATAGAGAGAAGATGCTCCTTGTTTACAACCTAATATGCATTTTATACTCCTAAGGTCTCCACCCAAATGCGATTCTACCTCAAAATCACCTATATCATCTACACAAAGCTTTTGCCCATGTATTTGAGAAGAGATTACTTCCGTAATCCATGGAGTCCTACTAAAAATCCACGAAATAACATTGTTTCTTTCTTTGGGAACTTCTATAGCACCTGACCACCAGATATCTCTCTCTGATTGCACACTGTAAGTCAAATGGGAAGTGGATCCTAAAGTTTCATCACTCATTGCATGGTCCATAACTTCATTCATTAGCATCACACTCAACCTTTCTAGTCACGGACCCTTTATGATTCGACACTCATCAAGCTTTAGTATGAACTTTAACTTAACATTACAGTCTGCATAACAGAGAAAACATTATCTTAATATGACACTTGAATGCAATAAAACTTCAACACCAAATAAAATGTAGTAGGGGTACCTTTGATTGCTAAACTATAAAAGTGAACCATTGCTTGTTGAAGCTTCTGAAGATCCACAAATATATTGTTTAATTTAATGTAAGTAAATCCTTGTGTAGATAGGATCTTTGATTGCTTCTTGGGAATATTTGGATAATAAACAGAGGCAGGCATAGTGTCTTCTATAAATAAATATTCTCCAATAGTACGAGCGACATCCTCATTTGAAGTTTTTTTTTTATAGACACTTTATATGGGCATGGAAATATACTATGAGAAATACCTTGTGCTTGTAAGGCTTGCCTCAGAAGGGTATACATTGCAGTATACCCATTTCTACTGATGCCCGCTTCCTCACATATTGCCTGCACATCTTCCACTTTGATAAGGTTTTTTAACTTCTCTCAAAACTCAGCTTCAACAACAACTCTAATACACTTTCCTATGGGTGAGTCTATAGGCGAAGTGATTTCTGTGGTGTTTATACAACTATTCATTAGCTTGAATTGATCTTGTGTTGTTGATGAAGCAGTTATGTCTTGAATAAATGACCTACACAATGAAAGATTCCATTACAAATCCTCATTAAAACATATAAAAGTAAAACAAACACCCACCTTGTTGCATATATACGTCGTTTGCGTGCTTTGCACCTACTAAAAGAGCTTCAAAGGATGACAATGCTCTTTTCCTATGACTCATACCAAGTGGAGTCTCTTTCAGCTACAAGAGATTGGCAGTTTATTCCATATCCTATTCAAATTTTGCAAGTTGTTTTTGTAAAGATATGATTGTGCTTTCTAAAGTGACCACCCTATTATGATGGAGTTTTATTGTTGGAACCAATACTAAGCAGTAGCATGTGAATGTGTAGATAATCGCTTACAGTAACCTAGTAGTCCAACTTCACCCCCACCAATGAACTGAAGTAAACTTGAGAGGTTATGGAATGCTGGATGGTAAGAAGATATTGGATCAAGAGGATATGATGAACCATGAGTCCAAAGATCAATACTTTTTTCTCCAGATGCACGACGTTCATTTTGAGAGTTGGCATCATTGTTGCATCGTGTATTTGGAGCAAAATCTCTAGGCACATGAACATGGACACTTGTTGATGCAGGAGGATGAGGAAGCTCTACTGTGAAGTTTGTGATACATGTCAACACCATCTTTGGTAATGACTAGCAATATCAAAAACAAAGATGGAAAACAAAGAATATTTAATTGTAAAAGATCACCACCTCAGTTCGACACCATGGGATGTTTCTCTTTGAAAACAATAAGATCAAGAGAAAATGGATCACTCATAAGAGTGATGAAAAAATCATTAACCATCTCAACAACGCACTATAACCATTACTCAGCAGCCAAATCTTAGGTCTCCAACAAATTTTGGACCGTCTTTGCTTATATGTCTTAGGGCTCTCCTACCCCTCTTTTGTGATTTTTAGGGGATCCCAAGCACACTAAGCCCATTCACTATATGATCAAAGAGAGAGAGAGAGAGATAGAGAGAGAGATAGATAGAGAGAGAGAGAGAGAAAGTCTTTTTAAAGAGTTTCTTGCTGTGTTGGAGTTGGTTCAGAAGAATCTATTTTGGATTATCATAAGAATCCACCAAGTCCCATATTCTTGCAAAAAGACAAGGTTTTGCATTAGGGTTAGGGGACTAGTTCAAATACATTGCAAAGTAGTTTTCAAAAATTTTAAGTTTTTAGATCCATTATGATGGACCATCATTATCACCACTACCCAAATCCATCCTAAAAGACCACCATTATTGTGATAGTTGAGGTTTATTTTGATAAATTTCTCCATTGTCATGGTCAAGCCTGATGGAAAAACCAAACATCATGGAAACCACTATCTATCATGATAATCCTCACCTTATTTTGATAGGCCATCAAGCACAATAGTCTCCCTCCATCCAAATCAAACCCCTCATCCTGATGGAGTAGTCTACTATGATGGTCATCACGTTATTTTGATAGGCCATCAAGCACAATAGTCTCCCTCCATCCAAATCAAACCCTTCATCCTGATGGAGTAGTCTACTCTGATGTCCTCTGCTTATCACTATAATACTCTTTGTCTCGATTTTCCACCTTATAAATCCTCAAACCATTCTATTGCAATAGTCACATTATCAGGATAGTCATCTCTAATCACGACAATAAGATTTTTCATCACTATCGGCTTATCACGATAGTCTAAGGCCATTGCAACAAAGCCTTCTGTATGATAGTCACATACATTGTAACACATGTGTGTACATATTTGTCTAGGCTAGGCCAATATGATTGTGGTCGTTGTAAATATTATAAGGTTCTTGTTTTGGGTAATTTGTATCCAAAAACACCTTTATGTGCTTGATGTATCATGTCAATTCTCTCATGATCATCCATGAGCACAAAAAGACCACAATTGGGTCCTGATAATACATGCTTCCTACCAGTATGTGAAATCTTTTAGAAGCAAGAAGGCCCTTATTTTTCTTAGCTAAATACTTGTGGTAAGTTCCATATGTTGCAAGGGTATGGACATTTGGCTCTTCGCACTTTGGAAGTAGTTCTACATTAAATAAATGCTAAGCAAGAAGATCATCTATCACCCCCATAGATGGGTTTTTAGTAGTTCATCATTATAAGAGGTCAACCACTTATCATGATCAACCTTGACTTGTTTTATTCTGACCTTAAAGTTCAACTCCATGTGAAGTAAAATCCACACAATTCCACATGTACCACAAATCTTCTTAGAACAAGTCTTTATGATCAAAGAATTTGAACTTATTTTCAAGAGAGAGTGGTGAAATTTCCTTATTGCAAATGCCATTCCGATTCATTTGTTCTTAATGCTTCTATTCAATTGCCTACATAAGCAATTGGAAAGTACATGTTTGCATCATCATGTGATTGAGCTAAAACAAAGTGGATGGCATAGTTTAATGCGTCTTGATGCACATGGAATAATATCATTAGGCTTAAGCATTTAAGAAAAAATTTGTAATTTGAAAAGGGTGATGCAACATTTACATTTCACGCTTACATGAAAACACTATAAATTAGTGAAAATACTAACCAAGAGTTTATGTTGTTGTGCATGGGCTCCCTCTGTAGATTTTCTACCCAATGACATAAGTGGATGTAGGGTGAATATATAGAATAAACCTCTTACCAATGAGATTTTGAAGAAATTTCATAAAATTCAAAAGAGAAAAGAAGAAATAGAAAGATTTAGAGTAAAAGGTCATGGGGAAGCCCTAGAAAGGATTAAAAAACAATTGGTAGAGACAAGCCGATGAGAGAATATGCAAGGAAAAAAATCAAGAACTAGTCTTGATCTCCACTTACACTAGAATATATCACCATCCTAGATAGAATGCCTTACTTAAACATTGTCTTTGGATTAAAAAATCTATCACTTCTCTCAATGTTAACAGGCATTTGGTGTGCTCTTAATACAATAATATGTTCCATTGCATAGCAATTCCAAGGAGAAATAGTGCTCATAGAAGCCTATATCATGATTCATTGGTCTATGAAAATTCTAGAAAAACATTGTAGGTGAAATTGAACTACTAATTCACCTAGATAATGTTTCCATGGATGCAACCTCTAGTGTGTAAGGATGAGGACTTAATAGAAATTTTCATATTAGGGCAAGATTGGTTAAAGAACTTCTTCATTAGTCTGAACATTGAACAAGGCACATTATCAACAATGGTTTATGGTAGAATCATGCTTAGCTTCTTAGAAGAGACAAATTCTAGTTTGAAGCACTTCTAGCACCTTGTATCATGAGCAAGAGATGAATGCAACCCAATGGAAGCGCTTCTTAGTTGGAATTACAATTGAAACTTTCTTGTCATAAGAGGATCTTATGTATGAGGATGAACACATAGATGGAGTACTTTGTAATGAGAATTCCTTGGAAATTTCGTAAAAAAGATATGAAAACCATAATAAAATGTACTAAAGGGAAAGTAGGTACTCAAAAGCTAGATTATACAACAACAAAAGGAGCTTTGGGTTATGAAAGGGTTGCTTCCTCCACAATCAGGTGGGGCGCAAAAGCATATACCAAAGCACTAAACAAGAATAGGTCCATATTAAGAGACAAAATTCAAAAGGGGAGCTTGAATCGAATAGGAGTAGTGATGATCAATTTAAATATGGGTAATAGAGTTATTGAGGCACAAGAATATAACCCAAGAATGAGGATATCAAAGTGAGAAACAATAGATGCAAGGACACAATAGCAACATGGAGTTCATAAGTTTGGGAACATCAAGCTTACACTATGCTTGGGGTGGATTTGATCTACATCAAAAATCTATCATTTGCATTATGCCAAAATATCCATTGAAGCGTTCTTTTACTTATGCTCATTTCTTGTATTATTTTTTAAAAATAATGTATGGATCATTTACCATTGTAAAAGCCTAGAGCTTTCACATGTAAGAGTAGAAAAAGAGAGCTAAAAATCCATGAATTTGATGTGGTTGAGCTGCAATCAATGAATCAATCAATCACCTTAAAGTAGGTCAAACGATCTTCACTTTTCTTAGATCGTAGAAAAGTGAATTGATTCCCTCCAACAACAAATTAAGTTTTCATTTGAATTCGAAATCCAATTTTAAAAGTTGTGGAGCACTTCAAGATTCTATGTAAAGACCATAATTTACTTTTACATTACATGGAAGCAATATACATATACTTGTGGCCATCATTGTCTTGCTCTTTCATTTTTCTGCATTATCTTCTTCAACAACCATAAGCTTGTAGAGGATGCTCCTCTCTCTGTATAAATCTAAATTGGATGACTAAGCACTGATGAAAAAGCTATTAGTTTCTAGTTTATGGATATAAATTTGCAAAGCATTTGGTTAGGTAGATTGAGAGAAATTACCATTTTTCTGTCTCAGGCTCTATCTCTATGCATTCCTAAAAAATAGGAGGTACCTTTGTTGAGTGTTAGGTTCATTCGAAAAGAATATTTTCTTATTTCTTGTACTCTTGTGCATTCTATACAATCAAACATATGTGTATAGCTCCTCCAAAAGTAGGTTTTCCAATTGTAATCATGTTGGATGCTATGAGCATTTGAAGTTGATTATCTCATCCAAGGATAGTAAGTTTTTTGAGCTAGTCAATGTGCAAACCTATTTGTTTTGTATTGACTCTTTCTCCTTGTTACTACAAAGTACATAGTGCATGTTATTGCACTTATTCCATGTCTATAAGGTCTTTTTTAGTCTCCATAACCTCAAGGGTTGGTCTTGTGCCAGTTGGCTAGGCCAAACTTTGTCACTTCACAACTCACTTTTCTACCTCCTACAAGCTTCTCCAAGTTCTTTCAGTGGTATCACAGCTAGATCAAGATGGGTGATGGATTTCCCTCAATTATTCATAAGCTTGATCAACACAACTATGCGGCTTGGCAAATCAGAATGTAGGCCTATTTGCAAGGTAGAAATCTTTATGGAATCGTAGTAGGTGATGAAGCTATGTCTATTCCAAGATCCAAAGGAGGATGTACACAAGAGGAGAGAGATAAGCTCACACTTTGGTGTGAAAGTGATGATCTAGCAAGGTCATACATACTTAAATCTATCTCTAACTGTCCATTACCACACATTAGAGGATGCAAGACTCCTCAAGGGACTCAGGATGCCCTAAAGAGTTTTTTTTGGGCTAGTACCAAAGTAAGAAAGAATCATCTTTGGAACTAGTTCAACCAAATGAAGAAGACACCTAAACAAACCATCATAGATTTTGTTACCAAGGTCAAGGATGTTGTAGATGAGTTATCATCCATTGGAGAGCTCATTGAACAAGAGTCTATCATGAGGAAAATTCTCAATGTGATTCGACGTGATAAGCAATGGCAATCCTTCAGCGTGTCTTATGATCTCATCATGGATGTGCAGAGTCAAAACTTCAACATCTTTCTTGGACAATGCTTCAATCAAGAGACCAAAAATAGCATAAAGGAAGGTAACTCCTATCAAGTTAATTCAACTAGTGCTCTATATGCAGATAAGAAGGAGAAGAAATTGAAAGGCTAGAAGAATGAAGAAGATGAAGATGAGACTTACCAAGCCAACTTCGCAAGCAAGAGCAAATGGAAAGCGAAGAAGAAAGGATTAAAGCATGACAAAGCCAAAGACCAATATGTTCAACCTTGTGCCATCTATGATAAGACCAACCACACCACTGAAAATTTGTAGTTCAATGGAAAGACATAGAAGGAAGTGGAAGAGGTGGATATGGTAGCAATAGGGGAAAAGATGGACACAACTTCAACAATGATAATAGAGGCCATAATAGAAGGGCCTACAATAATCTTTCTGACATTCAAGCACATGAAGACTCATTTTTTCTAATGAATCTAAGCCACAAAGAAGTTAAAGAAGACGACCATTTGTTCTACATAGATTTAGGATATTCAAGTCATGTTGCAGGCAACATTGCTCTTATGTCTGACTCAAAAAGTCCAAAAATCATAGACATGAAGTACAAAGAAGGGATGATACTAAGCACAATGTGGAATGTCAAAGCTTCCAATGGTAGGACAAACATTCTCACTAAGGTTCTCTATGTACCCACTATCACTAAAAGCCTAATAAGTGTAGGCCAAATAGTAAAAAGAAGGTTTGCAAGTTAGGTTCAAACAACATGGAGCTTTTGTGGAAGATCCATGACAAGGCTTCAAGACGATAGCTAGAGGTGAGAAGCCTTATAGGCTCTTTACTTTTGAAGTAGGAGAAACCAAGAACATAACTTTAGTCACTTTTGGGTCTCAAAGCCTAAGTGATCTTGAAGTGTGGCATAAGAGACTTGCTCATGTGAATGAAAGAACCTTGAAGAATATCTGTAGGGATCAAAGTATTGTAGGAGTTCCAAACATATCAAAGTGACACATGATCAAGAGATGTGATGCATGTCACATTGAGAAGGCATAAAGAAAACCGTTCAACCACAAAGGCTACATCCACAACAACTTATTGGACTTAGTACATACAGATGTATGGGGACCAATTCAAGAACCTTCATTGGCAGGATCAGCATATTATGTCTCATTTACTGATGACCATAGTAGATGGACTATTCTAACTATATAAAGAGTAATCATGGTGTTCAATAGCTTCAAAAATTATCTAGCACATGTGGAGAATCATACAGTTAGATCACTCAAGAAACTAAGATCTGCTGGAGGGGGAGAATGCTTCTCTTCTCCAAAGAGTTTGATGAGTTCATGTAGGATAAATCTATCAAAAGGGAAATGACTACGAGATATTCTCCTCAACTAAATGGAATTGCAAAGAGAAGAAACAAGACATTGGTTGGATCAGCCAAAACCATGTTTGAAGAGAAGAGGTTGCCACATTATCTATGGGTAGAGGCTATTTCAACTGTTGTGTACCTTGTTAATAGACTACAATCCAAATCATTTCAAGGTATGACTCCTTATGAAGCATGGCATGGAAGAAAACCTAGTCTTGGACATTGCAAGGTGTTTGATTGTTTAGCTTATGTTCATGTACCATCACAAATAAGAGGTTAGTTAGATGAAAGGACAACAAAAGTAGTGTTTGTTGGGTATGATTCAACTCAGATGGGTTACAGGCTCTATAATCCTTCAACCAAGCAATTCAGTACAAGTAGAGATGTTATGTTTAAAGAACCTAGGTCTTGGTAGGATGAAGACAAACAAAAAGTAACTCTACCATATGGTCTTGATTCTGATTCTCATCAATTAGGAAGCAAGCATGATACACAAGTCCAAGATCCAAGAAGTGATATAGACGATAACCAAGATGAAAGGGAAAGGCATTAAAAACTATGGAAGTCAAGAGGCAAATCAAAGATGCAGGAGTGTGGAAAATGCTCTTAGCAAACTCCTACAAGATAAAAAAGAGAGAAGAAACAACCAGAAAGGTATGGATATGATTCCACCTTTGTAACAAAGCATTCAATCTACTTGTCAAAAGACTCAATTTTAGAAGAACCCTCAACCTATGAGGAGGCAATGGGAAACCCTCATTGGGGAAAGGCCATGAGAGAAGAAATAGATGCATTGAAGGAGATGGAAACTTGAGATCTGGTTCCAATGTCACCCAATCAAAAGGTAATTGATTACACATGAGTATATAAAGTTAAAAGAAACTTAAATGGATCACTTTGCAGGTACAAGGAAAGATTAATTGCCAAAGGACGCTCACAAATACATAGTATAGACTATGAGGAAACATTCTCACCAGTTGCAAAGATGATGACAATCAGAACATTGATAAGTGTAGCTACTGCAAGAAATTGGAAACTTCTCCAACTTGATGTTCAAGAGGCATAGGCTAGGCATTAATCCATCATGGAACAAGTTAGAACGTAACGGAAGACCATTGATTCTTTGATTCGCATCTCCACAATACTTGCTTTACTATGTGCGTTGACTAATAATACTGTTATTATTATTAATATTAATATTAATATTATTATTCTTATTATTATTATTATTATTATTATTATTTTGAAGCAACAAGGAAAGTTAAATTAATGAGGGAGTGTTACATTCCAAGAGGCAAGATCCCACAAAGCTAATGGAAAATCAATGTCAGGGATGCGTCATCCAGAATATACAAATCTAGAAAGAGATACAATGATTCAAATAAAAGCCTTGGTCCCCTCAGGAACATGGACATAAGACACCAAGGCAACCATATAGATAGCAATTATCAGGTTACCTAGATGTAAGAATATACAATTCATTCCAACAATAAGAAACCATAGAGAATCTCTCAAGGGAATACAAGGACAAAAGAAAATATTACCACTTGTTGAAAATATGTTGCACTCATTTTCCCTATCCAACTGGAAGGTTATGAATGGTTGCAGAAGATGACATTTTCTTTGGTGTTGAAGCACATGAACATCTCAGATATGTAGAATGAAGAGTGATAGCACAACCTTCTAGCAACTGCATTTGTAAACTAATTTTTCTTGGTGTCTCTCCTAGAAGATCCACTCTAAGCTGTTCAATACACAAAAATGACATGCTGCCTTTGCCTCTGTATATGTTCAATGACGGAGTAACCTCTTGACGCATTTTGTAGCAGCGAGTATTATAGTATTTTCAAAGCAATGTATATACCCGGCAATCAGAGACATGTATAATTTCTACATGTAAATACATTATCTTTTTTAAATTAATGATTATATACATATATATATATATATATATATATATATATATATATATATATATATATATATATATATATATATATATATATATATATATATATATATATATATATATATATATATGAGAAAACAACAAGAAAATTAATAATAGCATGTAACGATGTATAGAAGGCAAGACTAACCCCACCAAATACAACTAGTGGCCTTTTGCAATTTGACCAATGTAATAGCAAATCACATTGTCAGTGCCACGACACAAAACAACAAGCTGTAATAAAACATAAGGTGAAGGCACCAAAAGGGTAACTAACAATATACATCAACCATTTCAATCCTAGAGGCAGAGTACTATTTCAACAAAGAAGCCCTCCATTGGCTGGGTCTAGTATTATTCAGATGATTAGATAGAGAGAATTCATCATCAGGAGCATCCTTAGTGTCAGCAAGAGCTTTAATGCCAATTCTCTTTAGAATTGTGTGTAGTGAGTAAAGTACAGCACTACTGGGCTTCTTTTTATTGAAGACAACCACATTTCTACTTTTCCAAATACTCCATAATATATTAGCTCTCCACAGGTTCCATAAAACAACATCGAATTTGTTGTAGACCCCTAGCATTAGCTCTTTGTAGCCAAGGTGGATGTTGTGCTTTTGGAAAAAAGGCAAGAGGAACTTCCAGAAAGATTGGGCATGCCTCCAATTGACAAACAGGTGGGGGAGATCTTCCACACTTCCACAAAAAATAGATAAACCATTATTAAGGTTAAATTTCTTGTCCTTAGCTCCACACCAAAATTCATTGTGCAGTATGAGCCAGAGAAGGTAAGAGTGCTTAATGTTCTCTGGAAGGCGCCAAATACACAAAAATCTATGAGTCCATTCATTAGCATTCCAGTTCACTTTCCACATTTTGTTAAGCTTGGTCAGGATCATATTGATTCTCGCTCTCCTGCTCTTAAACTTCTTCAACATGTCTTGAGCAACATCAACTAGCTTGACTAGTTTCCTTTAGAAACTCATCTCAGCTCTCCTAGCCAACATGCTTCTATCATTCAGGAGAACCTGTAGACAATCGGAAGAGCACTGAGTATTTGAAATTTAAGCTTCAGACATGATCTCACGATTTAAAGTGAGATTCTTTCAGGTGTTGAACTCCATTTTGATACATTTATGCTCTCTAATCCCAAGAGTGTCATTATTCCATAGAGAAAGCCATCCTGTCTAGATATTCTCTTGCACGTAAAAGTTACAATGATAAAAACAATATTGTTGGGACAGCATGACATTTTAACCTCCATCCAAGCTTGCCACATTCTATAGCAAAGAGTAGATCTGACAGGGGAGAAAGTGTGGGGAGAAACCAGAATGTCCCACAGAGAGTGGTTTCCCAAACTTTTTAATCTACAACAGAAAAATTGTGAACGTTTGTTCTTATAAGAATGGCCCAAAAATCATCGGATTTAAGAAACGGAACAATCCATTTGGCAGCAAGGTTAGCAGACACCTTAAGAGGACAAAATATGCCAAGACCCCCTTCTTTTTTAGGCAAACAACAAACTTTCCAAGCAACTTTTGGAATCTTATTGTGAACTACGCTTCCTCCCCACAAGAACCTCTTGGAAAGACAAATAACCTAGTTGAATGTTTTCTATTAGGAACCCAACAGGATAGAACGTAAACCACGGTTGGGAGAATATAATGGTTAAGAACAAAAACGCTATGAGAAAGAGAAGATTGACAACTATACCACGAGAACAACTTTTTCCTGAAAATATCCAAAACCCATTCCCATCTTTGATGACTGCTGACTTGAAAACCCATAGGAATTCCAAGAAGTCTGAATAGCTCCCCATCTTTAATGATTTCACAACCAAGGTTCTCAACGCAAGTAGGCACATGATAAGAGGAAGACTTAAAAGCCATTTTTTTATGATTAATGTTTAATCCGCTAGCAATACAGAAGGTGTTACGGATCTATAAGATACTATTGGCATAGTTTTCATCAACTTTAATCAGGATATTAGTATCATCAACAAAGGTTTGAAGAAAAAACTGCTTATCACTACCTGGCATAGAAATACCTTCAACTTTCTTACTCTCAATAGCATGTTTAATCAGCCACCCAAGGGCATCACTAGCTATGGCAAAGAGGAGGGAGGCTAAAGGGCAACCTTGTCTAATAGACCTTCTAAGTCTGAAATGAGGAGAGAGATCCCCATTTATAGCCACCCTAGAGTGGGCATTGCCAAAGAGAGTACTGACATCTTTTATGAACCTTTTCCTAGCTCCTATGTCGTGTAGATATTGGAGCACAAAGTCCCATTCTATCCTATCATAAGCCTTGTCAAATTCAATTTTGAAGAAATAAAAGGGGTGGTTGGACACATTGGTGTACTCAATACCTTCGCACAAAGAAATATTAGCATCAAGAATAAATCTACCTTTGATGAAGCCTTTTTGCTTAGGCACGATGATGTCTTTCATAAGAGGGCTTAGTCTCCTAGCAAGGGAAGAGGCAAATATCTTATAGATACTCTTAACATAGGTGATAGGCCTTCAGTTATTCTATCCTCTTTTGGTCATTTTTTATGGATCAACTTTATCACTCTAGTGTTCATTTCAATACGAAGAGTTCCTTTGCTAATAGATTCATTCCAAATCGAGAGAATAAAGGGAGTCAAGAGGTCTTTCAAAGCAAATGAAAAGGGCATTAGAAATACCATCAAGGCTAGGAGTCTTGCAAGGTTTCAATTTACCTATGGTTTTTTTCATCTCACCGGTAGTGAAGGGCAGATCCTGCATGGTAGCCATGCCAGGAGGAATCATTTTTTTCCTTTTAAGAGTGATGCAAGCCTTGGCTGTACGGATGTCCTCCCCCCACTTGGGAGAACTAGATAAAACATCCGTAAAGAAGCGAGTAGCCTCCTGCAAGTTCTCCTTATCATTGATAGCAAAATCACCAGGCTTTTTCATAAGCAATGGAACAAAATCTTTATTTTTCTTATTTTTCAACAAAGCAAACATACTGTTGTTATGCTTGTCAAAATTCCTTGCCCAAAACTCTCTTGAAGTGGAAAGAATGCTCCTAGCTTCAATGTAATCTTCATACTTCAATCTCTCCTGAAGGGATAAAATAAAACAGATTTTGTGAGGGCTTTGAGAGGAACCTTGTAGGTCTATCTCCTTAACAATTTCACTTCTTCTCTTAGCTCTAGCAGCTCTCTTGAGAGACTTATAGTGGGTAAAGAGAACTTGGATTTCTCTAATAGCTTTGGCCAAAGCCACACAAGGGTTAGCAAATTTATTGAAGCAATGGGAGATGATGTTTTTGGACTTTTCTATCACAGAGGGGACATTGAGGAGAGACGGGTCCAAATGCAGTCAACCCGATCTTGCATTCAGACAATTATGCTTAAGGGACACTCTAATAGGGAGGTTATCTAAAATGCACAAAGACTGGTCAAGCTCAACTTTCATGTCCCAGAATTGATGAGATAGATCAAGGTTTATGTAAGCATGGTCAAGATGAGCCACACTGAATTGGGGGCCTTTTTGCAAATTATGCCACATGAAACTGATTTGGGAAGAGATATCAAGGAAGTCATGCTTAGTAATGAGTCTAATCCACTGTTGCCACTCTTGGCTAGAAATGACAGTTCAATTTTTATCAAATCTATCACTCATGGCAATAACCATATTGAAGTCCCCAACAATAATAAGGGAGCCAACTAGATGGGACATCTCTTCCCAACAGATGGTTCTCTGATGGGGACAATTGGAAGCACAGAGACTGATCACAATGCAGTCAAAAGGCTTGTAGATGGTAACACGAGCCCATTGATGATAAGGGCTCTGGATTTTATCTTTGACAAAATGACTAATTGCATTGGCTACCCCAATAGCAGATCCCACCTTTCCCTAAGGGTGATCAGTGTACGACCAAGAATGCTTGTTAGAAACACTAATTAGATGACAATTCAACTTAGCTCGTGAGAGTTTAAGCTTCTGAATGCAAATAATTTTAGGCATCAAGGACAGGTCAAACATCCACTTGTTTATGCACTTAGCTCTAGTCGGATCAGTGATCCCTTTAATGTTAAGAGAGATGATGCTTAGACTATTCATGGTAAACAAGAAGAAGGAAAAAAAAACAAGTCACCGAATACACAGTCATTTCTTACTGTTTCTAGTGAGCTCATTCAAAGACAATGAGTTATTAAAAATATCCTTCCTTTTGGATTTCAATAGACTATATTTCTTCTTTGTTCTATAGATTTTTTGACCTGACGGCAACCAGTTCTCTTTCTGGCTAAGGTTCAAATCATCAACATCATTACCATGGCATGCCCATTCATCTCCGCATCATCAACCTTTGCAACTTTGTTAATAAACTTGCAGTCCTCATATGCTAAAAGATTATTAGTCTCCAGCGGAGAGCCATTAACAGACATGTTAGAATTAGCAACAAAAATCATTGGGAGTTTTCTCCTATTTTGAACAACCGTCCAACCTATTTTTGAATCCTTGAGGAATTTGGTTGTAGCGACATAATCCTTAATGCCAACCCAATCAGCAGACTCACTTGAGCTTGTGGCTCCTGAAGGAAAAGCATCAAGTGCTTTAACTCTTTTATCTGTCACAAAAAGCAGATTAGAAACTTCTTCCAATAACATATCAAAAGTATTAACCCACATTTTATCCTTTTTTCTCGCTTTCTTGGTCTAAGGCTTTTTGATAGCAAGAGCCAAAGGCCCTTTGTGGATGGGTGGATCATCTACTTTTTTAGCATCTGTATTATTATTCACCTCTTTCAGTACAGGACAATCTCTAACCCAATGACCTAACCTATTGCATTTAAACAAGCATTTCGTAAGTTTTTGTAGAGATCTTTTTGCTCATGCAACAGCCGTTCATTAGAGTCATTAATTTTTAGAGAGCCTTTGAGTGGTTTACCAATATGGATTTTGACAAGCATCTACGGATCCCATTTGGGATTAATGGAGCCCCGCAGCCACTGCCCTAGCACCTTACCTATAAGAGAGCACAGTCCTTCAATCCAAGGATAAAACTCGACAAGTAAGTCAAGAAATTCTATCCAAACAGGAACATGGGAGGGTTTAGGACCACAAGTATTGAATCTCGTAAACCACTTGAAGAAAGAAATTGGCGTATTTCTTATAATCCATTGTCCCTTTGTAATGAATCTAAGTACAGTGATCGAATCATCAAAGAAGAACAAAAAATATCCATTGGGTAGATATTGAATCTGTCTAACCGTTAAGCCTCTAGATTCCCAATTGGATTTAATCCAATGTTTCATGACAACCATCAGAGGCCAGGGTCCATGACAAGGGCAATAACGACATGCTCAGATAGCTATTTTTGCCACTAAGAAAATGAACCTATGTCTCTTTTCATGCCCAAGTAGTTTCCACATATGGCAATCTCTCACTATGATTTTTAGTTTACAAAGGCAAATGAACTTGAAACAAACTTTACTTTGTGAAACAATTGGTTTCTCCTTTTCCTTGTGGAATTCCATTATTTAGGAATTACTCTCAAAGATATGGAAAGAATGATGTCCAATCAACTTTGATGCCCATACAAAAGAATGGTCGATTGAAAAATCCCTTGGCTTGTTAGGGAGAGAATATTTAATTGTAAAAAATCACCACCTCAGTTAGACACCATGGGATGTTTCTCTTCGATTACTCACCAGCCAAATCTTAGGTCTCCAACCAATTTTGGATTGTCTTTGCTATTATTTCTTTGGGCCCTCCTACCCCTCTTTTGTGGTATTTAGGGGATCCCAAGGGCACTAAGCCCATTCACTATATGATCAAAGAGAGAGAGAGAGATAGAGAGAGAGAGAGATAGAGCGAGAGATAGAGAGATTCTTTTTTAAGAGTTTCTTGCTGTGTTGGAGTTGGTTCAACATAATCTATTTTGGACTATCATAAGAATCCACCAAGTCGCATATTCTTGCAAAAAAAAAAAGGTTTTGCATTAGGGTTAGGGGACTAGCGCAAATACATTGCAAAGTGGTTTCCAAAAATTTAAAGGTTTTAGATCCCTCATGATAGACCGTCATTATCACCACTACCCAAATCCATCCTAGAAGACCACCACTATTGTGATAGTTGAGGTTCATTTTGATAAATTGCTCCATTGTCGCGGTCAAGCCTGACAGAAAAACCAAACATCATGGAAAACACTATCTATCATGATAATCCTCACCTTATTTTGATAGGCCATCAAGCACAATAGTCTCCCTCCATGCAAACTAAACCCTTCATCCTGATGGAGTAGTCTACTATGATGGTCCTCACGTTATTTTGATAGGCCATCAAGCACAATAGTCTCCCTCCATCCAAATCAAACCCTTCATCCTGATGGAGTAGTCTATTGTGATGTCCTCTACTTATCACGATAATACTCTTTGTCTCGATTTTCCACCTTATAGATCCTCAAACCTATCTATTGCAATAGTCACATTATCATGATAGTCATCTTTAATCACGACAATAAGATTTTTCATCACTATCGGTTTATCACGACAGTCGAAGGCCATTGCAACAAACCCTTCTATCATGATAGTCACATACATTGTAACACGTGTGTACATATTTGTCTAGGCTAGGCGAATATGATTGTGGTCGTTGTAAATATTATAAGGTTCTTGTTTTGTGTAATTTGTATCGAGAAACACCTTCATGTGCTTGATGTATCATGTCAATTCTCTCATCATCATCCATGAGCACAAAAAGACCACAATTGGGTCCTGATAGCACATGCTTCCTACTAGTATGTGAAATCTTTCAGAAGCAAGAAGGCCGTTATTTTTCTTAGCTAAATACTTGTGGTAAGTTCCATATGTTGCAAGCGTATGGACATTTGGCTCTTCCCACTTTGGAAGTAGTTCTACATTAAATAAATGTCAAGCAAGAAGATCATCTATCACCCCCATAGATGGTTTTTTAGTGGTTGATCATGATAAGAGGTCAACCACTTATCTTGATCAACCTTGACTTGTTTTATTCTGACCTTAAAGATGAACTCCATGTGAAGTAAAATCCACACAATTCCACATGTACCACAAATCTTCTTAGAACACGTCTTTATGATCAAAGAATTTGAACTTATTTTCAAGAGAGAGTGGTGAAACTTCCTTATTGCAAATGCCATTCCGATTCATTTGTTCTTAATGCTTCTGTTCAATTACCTACCTAAGCAATTGGAAAGTACATGTTTGTATCATCATGTGATTGAGCTAAAACAAAGTGGATGGCATAGTTTGATGCATATTGATGCACATGGAATAATATCATTAGGCTTAAGCATTTAAGAAAAAAATTGTAAGTTGAAAAGGGTAACGTAACAATTACATTTCACGCTTACATGAAAACACTATAAATTTGTGAGAACACTAAACAAGAGTTTATGTTGTTGTGCATGGGCTCCCTATGCAGATTTTCTACCGAATGACATAAGTGGATGTAGGGTGAATATATAGAATAAACCTCTTACCAATGAGATTTCGAAGAAATTGCATAAAATTCAAAAGAGAAAAGAAGAAATAGAAAGATGTAGGGAAAAAGGTCATGGGGAAGCCCTAGAAAGGATTAAAAAACTATTGGTAAAAAACTATTGGTAGAGACAAGCAGATGAGAGAATATTCAACGAAAACAATCAAGAACTAGTGTTGATCTCCACTTACACTAGAATATATGACCATCCTAGATAGAATACCTTACTTAAACATTGTCTTTGGATTAAAAAATCTATCACTTCTCTTAGTCTTAATAGGCATTCGGGATTCTTTTAATAGAATAATATGGTCCATTGCATAGCAATTCCAAGGAGAAATAGTGCTCATAGAAGCCTATAGCATGATTCATTGGTATATGAGCATTCTAGAAAAACATTGTAGGTGAAACTAAACTACTTATTCACCTACATAATGTTTCGATGGATGCAACCTCTAGTGTGTAAGGATGAGGACTTAGTAGAAATTTTCATATTAGGGCAAGATTGGTTAAAGAACTTTTTCATTACTTTGAACATTGAACAAGGCACATTATCAACAATGGTTTATGGTAGAATCATGCTTAGCTTCTTAGAAGAGACAAATTCTAGTATGAAGCACTTCTAGCACCTTGTTTCATGAGAAGGAGATGAATGCAACTCAATGAAAGCGCTTCTTAGTTGGCATTACAATTGAACACTTTCTTGTCATAAGAGGATCTTATCTATGAGGATGACCATATAGATGGAGTACTTTGTAATGAGAAGTCCTTGGAAATTGCATAAAAAAGAAATGATAACCATAATAAAATGTACTAAAGGGAAAGTAGGTACTCAAAATCTAGATTATACAAAAAAAACGAGCTTTGGGTTATGAAAGTATCACTTCCTCCACAATCAGGTGGGGAGCAAAGCACTAAACAAGAATAGGTCCATATAAAGAGAAAAAATTGAAAAAGGAAGTTTGAAAGGAATAGGAGTAGTGATGATCAAACCAAATATGGGTAATAGAGTTATTGAGGCACAAGAATATAACCCAAGAATGAGGATATCAAAGTGAGAAACAACAGATGCAAGGACACAATAGCAACATGGAGTTCATAAGTTTTGGAACATCAAGCTTACACTATGCTTGATATGGAATTGATCTACAAAAAAAATCTATCATTTGGATTATTCCCAAATATCCATTGAAGCGTTCTTTTACTTATGCTTATTTATTGTATTATTTTTTAAAGATTTTGTATGGATCATTTACCATTCTAAAAGCCTACACTACAACATATCGAGGGTATACCGAGGTTGCTACCGAGGCAAATGAACGGGCGTGAATTCTTCGCGACGTCGGTGTTGTAGTCGGTGTAGGCGTCGGAACCAAAGCGCCGGTATGGTCACCGGTATAAGCATCGGTATACGCGTCAGTATTTGCGTCAGAAATACCGGCGCTTATACCGACGCCTATACCGACGTCCGCTGGGTGTACCGGCGCATATACCGACGACCATACTAGACCTACCGACGCGTATACCGACGACCATACCTGCACAAATTTTTTTGGACAGAGTGTGTTGTCTTTTGCTAAAGCATGATGTTGCTTAGCAAAAGACAATACACTCTGCCCAACTGAGTACATGCGTTATGTACTCTAATGGCAACCAAAACATAAACTTATATGAACAAAAATGAACAATGATTCATGTACAGAAAGTCGTATATTCCATAAATGAAAAATGTACAAAAGTGTGGCAAAGCACTTACATATAGGAATCGAATACAAAATTATGGTACATCATTTCCACATAGGAGTATAATACAAAATTGTGGCAATGTGACAAAACACTTCCATATAGGAATCGAATACAAAATTATGGTTCATCATTGTCGTATGCGAGTGTGATACAAAATTGTGGCATTGATCAAAATATTTACACCTACAATCCTGCAGCAAAACATATGTATAAAATAAGACCAATTAACATGACATTTATAAACAACAACTACAAACACGAAACCAAGATATAACTTTACCTAATCAAGAATATTCTCCCATGAGATGATTGCACCGCGTCCCTCTAAGTCTTGTAACAGTGCAGTCAGTCCATGTCGATATCCATACGATTCTTCATTTCACGTTGGAGGACGACCCACTGCCAACTCCTATAGTAAATATGCAAAATGTTAGATGAATATACATAATATACTTAACACAAACAACTTCAATAATTAACATCATACTTACAAATTGGTAGCGCATACTGTGGTATCCGCGCTACCTAAATGCGACGTTCCAACCGTATCTAACCGTGTGGCCGCCGCATCTCTTTGTTGATGATACCGATCAGGAGTATGTTGATGTCCATCCTGAATCGATTCCCATTCTTCCGCGTCTAGCCATATAGGCTTCGGTAAGCCTGCTTTGAAAGCATCGTGAGCTTTCGATCGTCGATGCGACATGACCTCACGTGCTGTATGTTGTATCCAATCGGAACTCACAACAGGATTGCCAGATGCTGACCGGTACTCTTCATATATGCATTGTGTGATATGATTTTTAGAGTCCCTATCCTGTTCGGCCCATTTTAGCATTACTGAATGACCGAATTCGATAGAGCAGAGTTGTCGTATACGTTGTCGTATACGTTGTCGCATTGACTTCCCCACCGCATCCATAACTGGAGCTCCATTACGGATATGATATATCTTCGATTCATCATGATCATGTGCACCCCAAGGTGTACGTGGAGATCCCATCTGATGCAATATGAAGATCTCATCTCATCCAATGTATATATATATGCATGCTTAAGCTTGTATACATATGCATTCATGTATACATATGCATTCATGTATGCATATGCTTGCTTGTATGCATATGCATGCTTAAGCTTGTATACATATGCATTCATGTATATAGATGCATATGCATATGCATACATGTATACATATACATATGCATATGCTTGTTAAGCATGTATGCATATGTAAGCATATGCTTGCTTGCTTACATATGCATATGCATGCTTGAGCATGTAAGCATATGCATATGCATGCTTAAGCATGTATGCATATGCATATGCATGCTTAAGCATGTATGCATATGCATATGCATGCTTAAGCATGTATGCATATGCATTCATGTATGTATGCATATGCATTCATGTATGTATGCATATGCATATATGCATATGCATATGCATGTATGCATATTCATGTATGTATGCATATGCATTCATGCATGTATGCATATGCATGCATGTATGCATTTGCATGCATGTATGCATATACATGCATGCATGTATGCATATGCATACATACATGAATGCATATGGATGCATGTATGCATGTATGTATGTATGCATATGCATGCATGCATGTATGCATATGCATGCATGTATGCATATGCATATCCCTCATGTATGCATACATACATGAATGCATATGTATACATGCATGCATATCCCTCATGCATATGCATACATACATGAATGCATATGTATACATGCATGCATATGCATACATACATGAATGCATATGGATGCATGTATGCATGTATGCATGTATGTATGTATGCATATGCATGCATGCATGCATGTATGCATATGCATGCATGCATGTATGCATATGCATACCCCTCATGCATGCATACATACATGAATGCATATGTATACATGCATGCATATGCATACATACATGAATGCATATGGATGCATGTATGCATTTATGTATGTATGCATATGCATGCATGCATGCATGCATGTATGCATATGCATGCATGTATGCATATGCATATCCCTCATGCATGCATACATACATGAATGCATATGTATACATACATGCATGTATACATCCCTCATGTATGCATGTATGTATGTATGCATATGCATGCATGCATGTATGCATATGTATGCATATGTATGTATGCATGTATGCATATGTATGCATATGTATGTATGCATGCATGCATGTATGCATATGCATTCATGTATACATATGCATGCATGTATGCATATGCATGCATGTATGCATATGCATGCATGCATGTATGCATATGCATGCATGCATGTATGCATATGCATGTATGTATGCATATGCATTCATGTATACATATGCATGCATGCATGTATACATATGCATGCATGCATGTATGCATATGTATGTATGCATGTATGTATGCATATGTATGTATGCATATGCATTCATGTATACATATGCATGCATGCATGTATGCATATGCATGTATGTATGCATATGCATTCATGTATACATGTGCATGCATGTATGCATATGCATGCATGTATGCATATGCATGCATGTATGCATATTGTTGGCAGCAGTCAGGGAACCGAAGGAGCCACAAGACGAAGAGAGTCAGAGCGAAGGGACAGCACAAGCAGGCATGGCAGTCAAAGAAGATCTGGCAAGTAGGCCATCTAATTTTTCAAGACATCAAGGAGTTGAGCACACAAGAAGAAAGAGCAAGTAGGGAGCTCAAAGAGGTGTATGACAAATCAATAGAGAAAACCCTACACAAATAGTGATTTTCATCACTAAAAACCATTGTAAATACCATTTCGTATTTTTTTAGCTCCATTTTGTGCAAGCCAAGGAGTCCTTGAGCTTGAGGAGCTTTAGAAGTATCTACCTGCCAATTTTCATATTTTTTAGATCTCGTTTGAGCCCTCTAATAAGCCTTGGAACCTAATTTTTAACTAGGCCGGACACTAGGTCTGGACAGGGCCAAAGCTAGTCAAAAACTATAAAAGGAGCTAGAGAGCTCATTTTTGAGGTTGGATTGTAATTGAAATGAACTTGTAAGAGCTTTTTGAAAGTAATCTAAAGAACTCCATTGCTTCTCATCCTTTGCCTTACCTTGTGTGCGCGTGTGTGTGTATGTGTGTGCATGTCAGTGTGCTTCTCACTCACGCACTTGTGCCTTCACTTGCTCGAGGTCTTCATACCATCCTCATGTCTTCCCGGATTGACATTAAAGGAGGTGCTACTCATCACTGAGCTACACCAAATTTTGGCGCTGTTGCCGGGGATCGAGCTTTGAGGACAAACGTGTGATGGTAAGACGTAGAGTTGACGCGTTGGAGTTGTAGGTAATTTCTTCACTTTCATCCATTTTCTTGTTTCTTCTACACCATCATCACCATCTCCCATCTCCATTTCCACCGTCGCAGAAATTTCAGTTTTTTGATCATATCACCTTCTCCACCTCATTTCCCTCATTTCACTTGTGAGAGAGAGCGAGAGAGCGAAATTGTGTGTGCTGTTTTTACATGTTTTTTGAGCAGTATTGCAGGTACAGGCCGCATCATCGTCCCCAGCACTCTGCGCAGGTACGGAATTCGAAGCAACTGTCTGTGTGTCGCCGACCTTTGTCAATCGCGACCGACAGTAAAAAGGCTCAAAGTGCCAAACAAAGTGCAAAACCATGATCTACAGGCCTAGAGCTTCCCAAAAATGTGTTTAGTTTTTTGAAATTCCTCAGATTTCTGTCAATCGCGATCGCTCTGCCAATCGCGACCGACAAACCACGACGGACAGACCTGTCAATCGCGATCGACACGTCAATCGCGATCGACAACCCACGACGGAACTGTCAATCGTGACCGACAGAGTCAACGACCGATTGACCACGACCGACGGATCCTACGTGTGACACGTGTCAATCGCGATCGAGTCATCAATCGCGATCGACCCATCAATCGCGACCGACACAGTCAACGATTGTTTGACCACGACGGACAGACCCTCACGACGGACCTGTCAATCGCGATCGACACATCAATCGCGATTGACAGAGTCAGCGATTGTTTGACCACGACGGACAGACCTCGCGACCGACCTGTCAATCGCGATCGACTCATCAATCGCGACTGACAGAGTCAACGACCCTTTGACCACGACTGATTAACTTTTCGAGACACCTGTCAATCGCGACTGACAGCCACGACGGACCTGTTAATCGCGATCGACACGTCGATCGCGACTGACCTGTCAATCGCGACCGACAGACTTTGCGAACACGTTAGAAGGGCAAATTAGGTCAAATTTTTAGGGCAAAAATAATGGTCTAAATTGTGGCCAAGTGTGGGACAAGCACTAGGGTGTAGTATTGCATTACGAGGGCATGACCCAAGTAACCCAAGACTTCCTGTTTGCCTGGTAACCTAGTTTAATCCTGTTTAGCCCCAAAACCCTGAACTGACATAACTTCATCATACGAAATCCAATTGCTGTGATTCTTGTTTTGTTGGAAAGCTCGTAGGGTATTTTGAAGTTGACCATACCCAGGGGGAACAAAATTCAGGGATCTCTAGAGTCATGTCCAAAAAATCATAGTGAAAATTGGTGAAGTGTTATATGAATGAAAGTGATTGGTTCTGTCTTTTGAATTTAAGTCTTGAGCTAATCTTGGGCCTTTTACAGGTCCTTTGAGAGCACCGAAGGATACGCAAAGCAAGAGTAAGTGCAGGCTTGGCAACACGCGTCTTGGGCACACCAGGGCAACAAATCAAGGAAAGGAACTCAAGGTTGGAAAACCCGCAACACCCTCTGTCAATTCGTAGTTTAGGCTAAGTGCGGGTAGTGTTAGAAGTAATTCTAGGCAACGAGAGGCACGAGATAAATCAAAGACTATCTAAGAAATCAAGTTCAAGTCAAGAGATAACCTGTGTGTGCGAACGACAACCTAAAAGGAAAAGAACCTAACGTGAAACGACCAAACTAAAGTGCGAAATTAAACTCAAGTATTCCTAACGACGTGATATCAGACAAGAGTATAAACACGATAATCAACATAAAAAGGGAATTAAGTAATTGATACAAAGGACTCAGAAACGTAGTTGTACCTGGGACAAATTGGGTTAATCAGTTAGGCATATGAACCTTAGATCAGGACGACACCTAGTAAGAGATAGACAAAGCCTTAGGTCTTCAGAGGCTAGTGTCAATCATACTGCGAGGTCTTGGGCCCAGCAGTTGAGTCACCACTCGCATTACCCTAGCTCTGATACCAGTGAATCAGAGATGTCTCAAGGCATGGACAGACCTACGGGAAGTTCAGGAGTGCCATACTTGCACAGGGTAGAAGGCCCTTACAAAACGCAGTTGGAATACCTTAGGACCAACCGATTAGGTGCCAGCATCTATGAGGACGGCCTAGGAAGATCTGTGGTACAGATTAAGAATCCTGATCAATCCATTGGACTAGAGCGCCCAGCTGTCAAGTTTGAAAACGGAGCATACTTGGACAAAGAAGGAACCATATACGTAGTCACCAGTCACCCAGATAGGACGGACGAATTTGGAAATGTGATCTCAGAAGCGAACTTAGGGGACCTCGAGCAAGGAAACATGGGTACAGAACCTAGAACCCCTCGAGGCAAATCGGTTCTCACTAGGATTATAACACCAAAGTGGATTCCCTAGGATAATAAGAGCATAGATTTGCTCCTCAATCGAGAAACTGACGAAGCCTTTTGGAGGTATAAATCTGATCAGCCAACTGATATAGGAACAATCATGATCTATGAGCTTAAGGATCCTGATAGCCCAGGCAGAGTGACCTACTTAGATCACGCTTCAGAGAGGATCTTTGTGGTGATAGAAAATGATAGGCATGCCTACACTTGGAAGGGTGAATTCGTTTTCCCCCAACAAAGATCGAACGTGTCCTTTGGCCACCCAAGAGCTGGAACCTCCCACGCTCACGGAACTCAAAGAGACAGACATAGAGAAAGGCCGGAGGTGAGCTTTGCCAACTCAGGGGGCAGAGAAAGAACGAGGACGGAAACAAATAGAGTAGAGCCTGAGGTACTTAGAGCTCACAGGAATCAAAGAAATGCGGATGAGTTCCCTCTACCACAACCTAGAGAGCACACAAGAACCTTGAGACCAACTCAGCTAGTTAAGTCCATGAAGAACTACTTCGATGGCACTGGAGATCCATACGATCATGTGGCTGAGTTTAGACAAGTCCTGAGAGCTGAACAAGTGGAGGATCTATTCACGCAGTACAATGCCTTTGGTCTAACCCTTAGGAACACTGCCCTGACATGGTTTCAACCACTACAAGCCAAGGGATTTTTCAATCGACCATTCTTTTGTATGGGCATCAAAGTTGATTGGACATCATTCTTTCCATATCTTTGAGAGTGCTTCCTAACTAATGGAATTCCACAAGGAAAACCAGAAACCAATTGTTTCACCAAGTAAAGTTTGTTTCAAGTTGATCTGCCTTTGTAAACTGAAAATCATAGTGAGAGATTGACATATGTGGAAACTACTTGGGCATGAAAAGAGACAAAGGTTCATTTTTTTAGTGGCAAAAATAGCTATCTGAGCAGGTTGTTATTGCCCTTTTTCATGGACCTTGGCGTCCGATGGATGTCATGAAACAATGGATTGAATCCAATTGGGAATTTAGAGGCTTAACGGTTATATAGATTCAATATCTACCCAATGTATATTTTCTATTCTTATTTAATGATTCGATCAATGCACTTGGATTCATTAGAAAGGGACAATGGATTATAAGAAATACGCTAGTTTCTTTCTTCAAGTGGTTTACGGGATTCAATACTCGTGGTCCTAAACCCTCCCGTGTTCCTGTTTGGATAGAATTTCTTGACTTGTTGAGTTTTATCCTTGGATTGAAGGGCTATGCTTTCTTATAGGTAAGGTGCTAGGTCAGTGGCTGCGGGGCTCCATTAATCCCAAATGGGATCCACAGATGATTGTCAAAATCCATATTGATAAACCGCTCAAAGGTTCTCTAAAAATTAATGACTCTAATAAACGGTTGTTGCATGAGCAAAAAGTTCTCTACAAAAACTTGCCAAATGCTTGTTTTAAATGCAATAGGTTACGTCATTGGGTTAGAGATTTTCCTGTATTGAAAGAGGTGAATAATAATACGAATGCTAAAAAAGTAGATGATCCACCCATCCACAAAGTTCCTTTGTCTCTTGCTATCAAAAAGCCTTAGACCAAGAAAGCAAGAAAAAGGGATAAAATGTGGGTTAATACTTTTGATATGTTATTCAAAGAAGTTTCTAATCCGCTTTTTGTGACAGATAAAAGAGTTAAAGCTCTTGATGCTTTTCCTTCTGGAGCCACAATTTTAAATGAGTCTGTTGATTGCGTTGGCATGAAGGATTATGTCCCTACAACCAAGGCCCTCAAGGATTCAAAAATAGGTTGGACGGTTGTTCAAAACAGGAAAAAACTCCCAATGATTTCTGTTGCTAATTCTAACATGCCTACTAATGGCTCTCGACTTGAGACTAATAATCTTTTGGCATATGAGGACTGCAAGTTTATTAACAAACTTGCAAAGATTGATGATGTGGAGATCAATGGGTTCCAATGCCATGATAATGATGTTGATGATCTGAACCTTAGCCAAAAAGACAACTGGGTGCAGTAGGTCAAAAAATCTCTAGAACAAAGAGGAAATATAGTCTATTGAAATCCAAAAGGAAGGATATTTTTAAAAACTCATTGTCTTTGAATAAGCTCACTAGAAACATTAATAAATCACTGTGTATTCGGTGAACTGTTTTTTCTCCTTCTTCTTGTTTACCATGAATTGTCTAAGCATCATCTCTCTTAGCATTAAAGGGATCACTCATCCGACTAGAGATAAGTGCATAAACAAGTGGATGTTTGACCTCTCCTTGATGCCAAAAGTTATTTGCATTCAGGATCTTAAACTCTCGTGAGCCAAGTCGTACACTGATCACCCTTAGGGGAAGGTGAGATCTGCTATTTGGGTAGACAATGCAATTAGTCATTTTGTCAAAGATAAAAGCCAGAGCCCATATCATCAATGGGCTGGTGTTACCATCTACAAGCCTTTTTACTACACTATGATCAGTCTCTGTGCTTCCAACTGCCCCCATCAAAGAACCCTCTATTGGGAAGAGATACCCCATCTAGTTGGCTCCCTTATTATTGTTGGTGACTTCAATATGGTTATTGCCATGAGTGATAGATTTGATAAAAAAGGAACTCTCATTTCTAGGCAAGAGTGGTAGGAGTGCATTAGACTCATTACTAAGCATGACTTCCTTGATATCTCTTCCCAAATTAGTTTCATGTGGAATAATACGCAAAAAGGCCCCCAATTCAGTGTGGCTCATCTTGACCATGCTTACATAAACCTTGATCTATCCCATCAATTATGGGACATGAAAGTTGAGCTTGACCACTCTTTGTGCATTTTGGATCACCTCCCTATTAGAGTGCCTTTTAAGCATAATTTTCCTAATGCAAGATCAGGTTGACCATATTTGGACCCGTCTCTCCTCATTGTCCCCTGTGTGATAGAAAAGTCCAAAAAAATGATTTCCCATTGCTTCAATATATTTGCTAACCCTTGTGTGGCTTTGGCCAAAGCTATTAGAGAAATCCAAGTTCTCTTTACCCACTATAAGTCTCTCAAGAGAGCTGCTAGAGCTAAGAGAAGAAGTGACATTGTTAAGGAGATAGACCTGTAGGGTTCCTCTTAAAAACCTAACAAAATGGGTTCTATTTTATCCCTTTAGGAGAGATCATTGAAGTATGAAGAGTACACTGAAGCTAGGAGCATTCTTTATGCTTCAACAGAGTTTTGGGCAAGGATTCTTGACAAGCCTAACAATAGTATGTTTTCGTTGTTGAAAAAGAAGAAAAATAAAGATTTTGTTCCATTGCTTATGAAAAAGCCTCGTAATTTTGCTATCAATGATAAGGATAACTTGCAGGAGGCTACTCCCTTCTTTACTGATGTTTTATCTAGTTCTCCCAAGTGGGGGGAGGACATCTGCAGAGCCAGGGCCTGCATCACTCTTAAAAGGAAAAAAATGATTCCTCCTGACATGGCTGCCATGCTGGACCTGCCCCTCACTATCGGCGAGATTAAAGAAACCATAGGTAAATTGAAACCTTGCAAGACTCCTAACCTTGATGGTATTCCTAATGTGTTTTTCATTGCTTTGAAATATCTCTCAACTCCCTTTATTCTCTCGATTTGCAATGAATCTGTTAGCAGAGGCACTCTTCCTAAACACTAGAGTGATAAAGTCGATCCATAGAAAATGACCAAAAGAGGATAGAAAATCACCATAGAAAATGACCTCTTCCGTTGCTAGGAGACTCTGCCCTCTTATGAAAGACATCATCGTGCTTGAGCAGAAAGGCTTCATCAAAGGTAGATTTATTCTTGATGCTCTTATTTCTCTGTGGGAAGGTATTGAGTACACCAATGAGTCCAACCAACCCTTTTATTTCATCAAAGTTGACTTTGACAAGGCTTATGATAGGACATAATGGGCTTTGTGCTCCAATCTCTACACGACATAGGAGCTAGGAAAAGGTTCATAAAAGATGTCAGTACTCTCTTTGGCAATTCCCACTCTAGGGTGGCTATAAATGGGGATCTCTCTCCTCGTTTCAGACTTAGAAGGTCTATTAGACAAGGTTGCCCTTTAGCCTCCCTCCTCTTTGCCATAGCTAGAGATGCCCTTGGGTGGCTGATTAAATATGCTATTGAGAGTGAGAAAGCAAGGTATTTCTATCCCAGGTAGTGATAAGCAGTTTTGTCTTCAAACCTTTGTTGATAATACTAATATCTAGATTAAACTTGTTGAAAACTATGCCAATAGTATCTTAGGGTGTTGTAACACTTTCTGTATTGCTAGCGGATTAAACATTAATCATAAAAAAAGGGCTTTTAAGTCTTCCTCTAATCATGTGCCTACTTGCATTGAGACCATTGGTTGAGAAATCATTAAAGATGGGGAGCTGTTTTGACTTCTTGGAATTCCTATGGGTTTTCAAGTCAATAGTCATCAAAGATGGGAATGTGTTTTGGATAAAATCAGGTAGAAGTTGTTCTTGTGGTATAGTTGTCAATCTTCTCTTTCTCATAGCGTTTTTCTTCTTAACCATTATATTCTCCCAACCCTGGTTTATGTATGTCCTGCTGGGTCCCTAATAGAAAACATTTTAACCAGGTTATTTGTCTTTCAAAGAGGTTCTTGTGGGGAGGAAGCGTAGTTCACAACAAGATTCCAAAAGTTGCTTGGAAAGTTTGTTGTTTGCCTAAAAACGAAGGGGGTCTTGGCATATTTTGTGATCATAAGGTGTCTGCTAACCTTGCTGCCAAATGGATTGTTCCGTCTCTTAATTTGGATGATTTTTGGGCCATTCTTATAAGAAGGAACGTTCACAATTTTTCTCTTGTAGATTACAAAGTTTGGGAGTCCACTCTCTATGGGACATTCTAGTTTCTCCGCACACTTTCTCCCCTATCAGATCTACTCTTTGCTGTAGAATGTAGCAAGCTTGGATGGAGGTTAAAATGTCATGCCATCCCAATAATATTTTTCTTATCATTCTGACTTTTACGTGCAGGAGAATATCTGGACAGGATGGCTTTCTCTATGGAATAATTACACTCTTGGGATTATAGAGCATAAATGTCTCAAAATGGGGTTCAACACCTGGAAGAATCTCACTTTGAATGGTGAGATCATGTCTGAAGCTTTAATTTCAAATACTCACTGCTCTTCCGATTGTCTACATGTTCTCTTGAATGATAGAAGCATGCTGGCTAGGAGAGTTGAGATCAGTGTCCAGAGGAAACCAGTCAAGCTAGTTGATGTTGCTCAAGACATGTTGAAGAAGTTTAAGAGCAGGAGAGGGAGAATCAATATGATCCTGCCCAAACTTAACAAAATGTGGAAAGTGAACTGGAATGCTAATGAATGGACTCATAGATTTTTCTGTATCTGGTGCCTTCAAGAGATAATTAAGCACTCTTATCTTCTTTAGCTCATACTACATAATGTAGTTTGGTGTTGAGCTTAGGACAAGAAGTTTAACATTAATAATGGTTTATCTATTTTCTGTGGCAGTGTGGAAGATCTCCCCCACCTGTTTGTCAATTGGAGGCATGCCCAATCTTTCTGGATGTTCCTCTTGCCTTTCTTTCCAAAAGCACAACACCCACCTTGGCTACAAAGAGCTGATGCTAGGGGTCTGCAACAAATTCGATGTTGGTTTATGGAACCTTTGGAGAGCTTATATACTATGAAGTATTTGGAAAAGCAGAAATGTGGCTGTCTTCAATAACAAGAATCCCACTAGTGCTTCAGTTTACTCACTGCACACAATTCTAAAGAGAATTGGCATTAAAGCTCTTGCTGACACTGAGGATGCTCCTGATGATGAATTCTCTCTATCCAATCATCTGAATAATACTAGACCCAGCCAATGGAGGGCTTGTTTGTTGAAATTGTAATATGCCTCTAGGATTGAAATGGTTGATGTATGTTGTTAGTGACCCCTTTGGTGCCTTCAACTTATGTTGTATTATAGCCTACTGTTTTGTGCCATGGCACTGACAATGTGATTTGCTATTACATTGGTCAAATTGCAGAAGGCCACTAGTTGTATTTGGTGGGGGTAGTCTTGCCCTCTGTACATCGTTACATGCCATTATTAATTTACTTCTTGTTCTCTCTCTCTCATATATATATATATATATATATATATATATATATATATATATATATATATATATATATATATATATATATATATATATATATATATATATATATATAGAATCATTAATTTAAGAAAGATAATGTTTTTACATGTAGAAATTATACATGTATGTGATTGCCAGGTATATACATTGCTTTGAAGATACTATAATACTCGCTGCTACAAAATGCATAAAGAGGTTACTCCTTCATTGAACATATACACAAGCAAAGACAGCATGTCATTTTTGTGTATTGAATAGCTTAGAGTGGATCTTCTAGGAGACACCAAGAAAAATTAGTTTACAAATGGAGTTGCTAGAAGGTTGTGCTACCACTCTGCATTCTACATATCTGAGATGTTCATGTGCTTCAACACCAAACAAAATGTCATCTTCTGCAGCCATTCACAACCTTCGAGTGGGCTAGGGAAAATGAGTGCAACATATTTTCAACAAGTGGAAATATTTTGTTTTGTCCTTGCATTCCCTCAGAGATTCTCTTTCGTTTCTTATCGCTTGAATGAATTGTATATTCTTATATCTAGGTAGCTTGATAAGTGCTGTCTATATTGTAGCCTTGGTGTATTATGTCCATGTTCCTGAGGGGACCAAGGCTTTTATTGTAGTCATCATATCTCTTTCCAGATTTGTATATTCTGTATGACACATCGCTGACATTGATTTTCCATTAGCTTTGTGGGATCTTTCCTCTTGGAATGTAACACTCCCTCATTAATTGAATTTTATAATAATAATAATAATAATAATAATAATAGTATTATTAGTCAACGCAGAGAGTAAAGCAAGTATTGTGGAGATGTGCATCAAATAATCAATGGTCTTCCGTTATGTTCTAACTTTTTCTATGATGGATTAATGCCTAGCCTATGCTTGTTGAAAATCAAGTTGGAGAAGGTTCCAATTTCTTGCAGTATCTACACTTATCAATGTTCTGATTGTCATCATCTTTGCAACTGGTGAGAATGATTCCTCATAGTCTATACTATGCTTTTGTGAGCATCCTTTGGCAAATAATCTTTCCTTGTACCTGCCAAAAGATCCATTTAAGTTTCTTTTAACTTTATATACCCATCTGCAATCAACTACCTTTTGATTGGGTGACATTGGAACCAGATCCCAAGTGTCCATCTCCTTCAATGCATCTATTTCTTCTCTCATGGCCTTTCCCCAATTAGGGTTTCCCATTGCCTCCTCATTGGTTGAGGGTGCTTCTAAAATTGAGTCTTTTGACAAGTACATTGAATTCTTTATAACAAATTTGGAATCATATCCATACCTTTCTAGTTGTTTCTTCTCTCTTGTTGATCTTGTAGGAGTTGGCTTAGAGCATTTTCCACACTCTTGCATCTTTGCTTTGCCTCTTGACTTCCATAGTTTGTAATCCTTTTCCCTTTCATCTTGGTTATCGTATATAGCACTTCTTCAATCTTGGACTTGTGTATTATGCTTGCTTCCTAATTGATGAGAATTCAGAATTAAGATCATATGGTAGAGTTACTTTTTGTTTGTGTTCATCCTACCAAGACCTACGTTCTTTAAACATAACATCTCTACTTGTAGTGGTTTGCTTGGTTGAAGGATTATAGAACCTAAAACCCATCTCAGTTGAATCATACCCAATAAACACTACTTTTGTTGTCCTTTCATCTAACTTAGCTCTTATTTGTGATGGTACATGAACATAAGCGAGACAATCAAACACCTTGCAATGTCCAAGACTAGGTTTTCTTCCATGCCATGCTTCATAAGGAATCATACCTTGAAATGATTTGGATTGTAGTCTATTAACAAGGTAGACAATAATTGAAATAGCCCCTACCCATAGATAATGTGGCAACGTCTTCTCTTTAAACATGGTTTTGGCTGATCCAACCAATGTCTTGTTTCTTCTCTCTGCAATTCCATTTAGTTAAGGAGAATATCTGGTAGTCATTTCTTCCCTTTTGATACATTTATCCTACATGGACTCATCAAACTCTTTGGAGAAGAGAAGCATTCTCCCCCTCCATCAGATCTGAACTTCTTGAGTGATCTACCAATATGATTCTCCACATGTGCTAGATAATTTTTTGAAGCTATTGAACACTTCATTCTTACTCTTGATATAGTTAGAATAGTTCATCTACTATGGTCATTAGTAAATGAGACATAATATGTTGATCCTCCCAATGAAGGTTCTTGGCTTGGTCCCCATACATCTGTATGTACTAAGTCCAATAGGTTATTCTGGATGTAGCCTTTGTGGTTGAATGGTTGTCTTTATGCCTTCTCAATGTGACATGCATCACATCTCTCGATCATGTGTTGCTTTGATATGTTTGGAACTCCTACAATACTTTGATCCCTACAGATATCCTTCAAGGTTCTTTCATTCACATGAGCAAGTCTCTTATGCCACACTTCAAGATCACTTAGGCTTTGAGACCCAAAAGTGAATAAATTTATGTTCTTGGTTTCTCCTACTTCAAAAGTAAAGAGCCTATAAGGCTTCTCACCTCTAGCTATGTTCTTGAAGCCTTGTCATGGATCTTCCACAAAAGCTCCATGTTGTTTGAACCTAACTTGCAAACCTTTTTTGACTATTTGGCCTACACTTATTAGGTTTTTAGTGATAGTGGGTACATAGAGAACCTTACTCACAATGTTTTTCTTGCCATTGGAAGCTTTGACATACAATTTTCTTCACATTGTGCTTAGTATCATCTTTGTTTGTACTTTATGTCTATGCTTTGGACGTTTTGAGTCAGACATAAGAGCAATGTTGCCTGCAACATGACTTGAATATCCTGAATCTATGTAGAGCAAATGATCATCTTCTTTAACTCCTTTGTGGCTTAGATTCATTAAAAAAAATGCATCTTCATGTGCTTGAATGTCAAAAAAATTATTGTAGGCCCTTCTATTATGGCCTCTATTATCATTGTTGAAGTTGTGTCTATCTCTTCCCCTATTGCTACCATATCCACCTCTTCGACTTCCAAATGGGTCTTTCCATTGAACTACAAATTTTGAGGGGTGTGGTTGGTCTTATCACAGATAGCACAAGGTTGAAGGTATTGACCATTGCCTTTGTCATGCTTTGGTCCTTTCTTCTTTGCTTTCCACTTGCTCTTGCTTGCGAAGTTGGCTTGGGAAGTCTCCTCTTCATCTTCTTCGTTCTGCTTGCCTTTCAATTTCTTCTCCTTCTTATCTAGAGCACTAGTTGAATTAACTTGATAGGAGTTACCTTCCTTTATGCTATTTTTGGCCTCTTGATTGAAGCATTGTCCAAGAAAGATGTTGAAGTTTGGAGTTTGCACATCCATGATGAGATCATAAGACACGCTAAAGGATTGACATCGCTTATCACTTCAAATCCCATTGAGAATTTTCCTCATGATAGCCTCTTGTTCAATGAGCTCTCCAATGGATGATAACTGATCTACAACATCCTTGACCTTGGTAACAAGATCTATGATGGTTTGTTTAGGTGTCTTCTTCATTTGGTTGAACTTCCAAAGGTAATTCTTTCATACTTTGGTACTAGCAAAAAAAAGTCTCTAGGGTATCACGAGTCCCTTGGGATGTCTAGCATCCTCTAATGTGTGGTAATACAGAATGAGAGATGGATTTTAGTATGTATGACCTTGCTTCAACATCCCTTTCACACCAAAGTGTGAGCTTATCTGTTTCCTCTTGTGTACATCCTCCTTTGGATCTTGGAATAGGCATAGCTTCATCACCTACTACAATTCCATAAAGATTTCTACCTTGCAAATATGCCTCCATTCTGATTTGCCAAGCCGCATAGTTGTGTTGATCAAGCTTATGAGTAACTGAGGGAAATCCATCACCCATCTTGATCTAGCTGCGATACCACTGAAAGAACTTGGAGAAGCTTGTAGGAGGTAGAAAAGAGAGTTGTGAAGTGACAAAGTTTGGTCTAGCCAACTGGCACAAGACCAACCCTTAAGGTTATGGAGACTAAAAAAAACCTTATAGGGATGAAATAAGTGCAATAAAATGCACTATGTACTTTGGGCCAACAAGGAGAAAGAGTCAATACAAAACAAATAGGTTTGCACATTGAGTAGCTCAAAAAACTTACTATCTTTGGATGAGACAATCAACTTCAAATGCTCATAGCATCCAACATGATTACAATTGGAAAAAAAATCTTTTGGAGGAGTGATACACATAGGTTTGATTTTATAGAATGCACAAGAGTACAAGAAATAAGAAAAATATTCTTTTGGAATGAACCTGACACTCAACAATGGTACCTCCTATTTTTTAGGAATGCATAGAGATAGAGCCCGAGATAGAAAAAGGGCAATTTCTCTCAATTTACTTGACCAAATGCTTTGCAAATTTATATCCATAAACTAGAAACTAATAACTTTTTAATCAGTGCTTATTAAACCAATTTAGAGTTATATAGAGAGAGGAGCATCCTCTACAAGCTTATGGTTGTTGAAGAAGATAATGCAGAAAAATGAAAGAGCAAGACAATGATGACCACAAGTATATGTATATTGCTTCCATGTAATGTAAAACTAAATTGAAGTCTTTACATACAATCTTGAAGTGCTCCACAACTTTTAAAAGCGGATTTTGAATTCAAATTTAAACTTAATTAGTTGCTGGAGGGAATCAATTCACTTTTCTACGATCTAAGAAAAGTGAAGATCATTTGATCTACTTTAAGGTGATTGATTGATTCATTGATTGCAGCTCAACCACATCATATTCATGGATCTTTAGCTCTCTTTTTATACTTTTACATGTGTAAAGCTCTAGGCTTTTACAATGGTAAATGATCCATACAAAATCTTTAAAAAATAATACAACAAATGAGCATAAGTAAAAGAACGCTTCAATGGATATTTTGGCATAATCCAAATGATAGATTTTTGATGTAGATCAAATCCACCTCAAGCATAGTGTAAGCTTGATGTTCCAAAACTTATGAACTCCATGTTGCTATTGTTTCCTTGCATCTATTGTTTCTCACTTTGATATCCTCATTCTTGGCTTATATTCTTGTGCCTCAATAACTCTATTACCCATATTTGGTTCGATCATCACTACTCCTATTCCATTCAAGCTTCCTTTTTGAATTTTGTCTCTTAATATGGACCTATTCTTGTTTACCGCTTTGGTATATGCTTCTTCTCCCCACCTGATTGTGGAGGAAGTGATCCTTTCATAACCCAAAGCTCGTATTTTGTTGTATAATCTAGCTTTTGAGTACCTACTTTCTCTTTAGTACATTTTATTATGGTTTTCATTTCTTTTTTATGCAATTTCGAAGGACTTCTCATTACAAAGTACTCCATCTATGTGGTCATCCTCATAGATAAGATCCTTTTATGACAAGAAAGTGTTCATTTGTAATGCCAACTAAGAACATTGAGTTGCATTAATTTCTTGCTCATGAAACAAGGTGCTAGAAGTGCTTCAAACTAGAATTTGTCTCTTCTAGGAAGCTAAGCATGATTCTACACTAAACCATTGTTGATAATGTGCCTTGTTCAATGTTCAAAGTGATGAAGAAGTTCTTTAATCAATCTTGCCCTAATATGAAAATTTCTATTAAGTCCTCATCCGTACACACTAGAGGTTGCATCGATGGAAACATTATCTAGGTGAATTAGTAGTTCAGTTTCACCTACAATGTTTTTCCAGAATGCTCATATACCAATGAATCATGATATAGGCTTCTATGAGCACTATTTCTTCTTGGAATCGCTATGCAATGGACCACATTATTGTATAAAGAGTAACCCGAATGCCTATTAACACTGAGAGAAGTGATAGATTTTTTAATCCAAAGACAATGTTTAAGTAAGGTATTCTATCTAGGATGGTGATATATTCTAGTGTAAGTGGAGATCAAGACTAGTTCTTAATTGTTTTCGTTGCATATTCTCTCATTTGTTTGTCTCTACCAATTGTTTTTTAATCCTTTCTAGGGCTTCCACATGACGTTTTTCTCTAAATCTTTCTATTTCTTCTTTTCTCTTTTGAATTTTATGCAATTTCTTCGAAATCTCATTGGTAAGAGGTTTATTCTATATATTCACCCTACATCCACTTATGTCATTGGGTAGAAAATCTGCATAGGGAGCCCATGCACAACAACATAAACTCTTGGTGAGTTTTTCACTAATTTATAGTGTTTTCATGTAAGCGTGAAATGTAAATGTTGCGTCAACCTTTTCAACTTACAATTTTTTTCTTAAATGCTTAAGCCGAATGATATTATTCCATGTGCATCAAGATGCATCAATCTATGCCATCCACTTTGTTTTTACTCAATCACATGATGATGCAAACGTGTACTTTCCAATTGCTTATGTAGGGAATTGAATAGAAGCATTAAGAACAAATGAATCGGAATGGCATTTGCAATAAGGAAGTTTCACCACTGTCTCTTGAAAATAAGTTCAAATTCTTTGATCATAGAGACTTGTTCTAAGAAGATTTGTGATACATGTGGAATTGTGTGGATTTTACTTCACATGGAGTTCAACTTTAAGGTGAGAATAAAACAAGTCAAGGTTGATCATGATAAGTGGTTGACCTCTTATCATGATCAACCACTAAAAAACCATCTATGGGGGTGATAGATGATCTTCTTGCTTAGCATTTCTTTAATGTAGAACTACTTCCAAACTGGGAAGAGCCAAATGTCCATACCCTTGCAACATATGGAACTTACCACAAGTATTTAGCTAAGAAAAATAAGGTCCTTCTTGCTTCTAAAAGATTTCACATACGGGTAGGAAGCATGTATTATCAGGACCCAATTGTGGTCTTTTTGTGCTCACGAGAGAATTGACATGATACATCAAGCACATGAAGGTGTTTTTGGATACAAACTACCGAAAACAAGAACCTTATAGTATTTACAACGACCACAATCATATTGGCCTAGCCTAGGAAAATATGTACACACATGTGTTACAATGTATGTGACTATCATTATAGAAGGGTTTGTTGCAATGGCCTTCGACCGTCGTGATAAACCGATAGTGATGAAAAATATTATTATCGTGATACGCAGAGGACATCATAGTAGACTACTCCATCAGGATGAAGGGTTTGATTTGGATGGACGGAGACTATTGTGCTTGATGGCCTATCAAAAAAAGGTGAGGACCATCATAGTAGACTACTCCATCAGGATGAAGGGTTTGATTTGGATGAAGGGAGACTATTGTGCTTGATGGTTTTCCATGATGTTTGGTTTTTCATCAAGCTCGACCGCGACAATGGAGCAATTTATCAAAATGAACCTCAAGTATCACAATAATGGTGGTCTTTTAGGATGGATTCGGGTAGTGGTGATAATCTTGGTCTATCATGATGGATCTAAAAACTTAAATTTTTGGAAAACCACTCTGCAATGTATTTGCGCTAGTCCCCTAGCCCTAATGCAAAAGCTTTTTTTTTTCAAGAATATGGGACTTGGTGGATTCTTATGATAGTCCAAAATAGATTCGTTTGAACCATCTCCAACATAGCAAGAAACTCTTAAAAAGGACTTTCTCTATCTCTCTCTCTCTCTATCTCTCTCTCTCTCTATCTCTCGCTCTCTCTTTGATCATATAGTGAATGGGCTTAGCGCCCTTGGAATCCCCTAAATACCACAAAAGAGGGGTAGGAGGGCCCTAAGACATAATACCAAAGAGGGTCCAAAATTGGTTGGAGACCTAAGATTTCGCTGGTGAGTAATGGCTATAGTGCGTTGTTGAGATGCTTAATGATTTTTTCATCACTCTCATGAGTGACCCATTTGCTCTTGATCTTACTATTTTGGAAGAGAAACATCCCATGGTGTCTAACAGAGGTGGTGATTTTTTACAATTAAATATTCTTCCCCCTAACAAGCCAAGGGATTTTTCAATCGACCATTCTTTTGTATGGGCATCAAAGTTGATTGGACATCATTCTTTCCATATCTTTGAGAGTGCTTCCTAACTAATGGAATTCCACAAGTAAAATGAGAAACCAATTGTTTCACCAAGTAAAGTTTGTTTCAAGTTGATTTGCCTTTGTAAACTAAAAATCATAGTGAGAGATTTCCATATGTGGAAACTATTTGGGCATGAAAAGAGAGAAAGTTCCATTTTCTTAGTGGCAAAAATAGCTATCTACGCAGGTCGTTATTGCCCTTTGTCATGGACCCTGGCCTCTGATGGATGTCATGAAACATTGGATTAAATCCAATTGGGAATCTAGAGGCTTAACGCTTAGACAGATTCAATATCTACCCAATGGATATTTTCTATTCTTCTTTGATCATTCGCTCAGTGCAATTAGATTCATTACAAAGGGACAACGGATTATAAGAAATACACGAGTTTCTTTCTTCAAGTGGTTTACGGGATTCAATACTCGTGGTCCTTAACCCTCCCGTGTTCCTGTTTGGATAGAATTTCTTGACTTACCTGTTTTATCCTTGGATTGAAGGACTGTGATCTCTTATAGGTAAGGTGCTAGGTCAATGGCTAAGGGGATCCATTAATGCCAAATGGAATCCAGAGATGCTTGTCAAAATCCATATTGATAAACTGCTCAAAGTTTCTCTAAAAATTAATGACTCTAATGAACGGTTGTTGCATGAGCAAAAAGTTCTCTACAAAAACTTGCCAAATGCTTGTTTTAAATGCAATAGGTTAGGTCAGTGGGTTAGAGAGTGTCCTGTACTGAAAGAGGTGAATAATAATACGGATGCTAAAAAAGTAGATGATCCACCCATCCACAAAGGGCCTTTGGCTCTTGCTATAAAAAAGGCTTAGACCAAGAAAGCGAGAAAAAAGGATAAAATGTGGGTTAATACTTTTGATATGTTATTGGAAGAAGTTTCTAATCCGCTTTTTGTGATAGATAAAAGAGTTAAAGCTCTTGATGCTTTTCCTTCTCGAGCCACAAGCTCAAGTGAGTCTGTTGATTGGGTTGGCATGAAGGATTATGTCCCTACAACCAAGGCCCTCAAGTCATGCTGATTGGGTTGACATGCTGACTGGGTGCCCTCAGGTCAAAAAGTCTCTAGAACAAAGAGGGAATATAGTCTATTGAAATCCAAAAGGAAGGATATTTTTAAAAACTCATTGTCTTTGAATAAGCTCACTAGAAACATTAAAAAATGACTGTGTATTCGGTGACTTGTTTTTTTTCCTTCTTCTTATTTACCATAAATAGTCTAAGCATCATCTCTCTTAACATTAAAGGGATCACTGATCGAACTAGAGCTAAGTGCATAAACAAGTGGATGTTTGACCTATCCTTGATGCCTAAAATTATTTGCATTCAGGAGCTTAAGCTCTCGTGAGCTAAGTTGAATTGTGATTTAATTAGTGTTTCTAACAAGCATTCTTGGTCGTACACTGATCACCCTTAGGGAAAGGTCGGATCTGCTATTGGGGTGGCGAAAGCAATTAGTCATTTTGTCAAAGATAAAATCCAAAGCCGTGTAAGCCGTGTCTGTGTGGGTGATTACGTTCTGTGAAGTTGTCGTGGTGCGGTGTTGAGAAATCTGAGTAGTATTGTCTTTTTTCATCTTTGTTTTGATTACATTAACTTGCGGTTAGTCCAGTTCCATTAAGTTACGGAATGAAGTCTATGTTACGGTAATGAATAACTCCGGCACTACATACTGAGAAAGTAGTAACTAGAGTATGAACAGTAAGTCTGTGATAGAATGAAATAGAGGATTGATAGTAATTTGTATGCAGAGTTTTGAGTGTTAACGTACTACGACGTAAATGCATTAATTGGGAAAAATTAAGTCATAGGACCTCTGATTAGCATACCCCTACCACTCCCAAGAACCCGAAAGAGTTTAAACGCGCCTATGACGGCAAAGCGCGTTTAACACTGGCCTCGTCTGTGGGAATGTGGCCTCAAATTATGAATCAAGAGTAAGGTGAAGCAATACGCAAGTGGTACAAAGGTGATATATGCCGGTTACTCGGTCCGGTGAGTCATATCCGAAGTACGAAAGAGACCAACGTCCTTGGGCGGTACCAAATTTATTAGGGACACCCCCCGAAGGCAGAAGCACAGATCGGTTAAACCCAGTCGTCGAAGAAACGAAGTACGTTAGCAGTAATTCCGGTAGTATTCCGGTAGAAAATACAATTCCGGTAGATTTTGGTGTGATTTCTGCACAGTTTGCAGAAGGTATAGTAACTTCGGAGTCTACAGGGACGCAGTGTGCAGTTGACCCGACATCGTCTGGTCAGGATTCGAATTCATCTGAGGATAGAAGTGTCTTGCACAGAGAGATTATTGAAGGTGAAAGAATACCATGTTTTGGGGAAAGTTCGACAAATTCCGGTGACACTTCGGTCCCAGTTGGAGGCAATTTACAGTTTTCCGGTGACCGTGTGATACTTCCTGGTGAATCCTCATTCCGGACACCACTGTTGGGAGTAAGTTTGCCTATATTTGATACCAAAGAGGAGGATAAGCTATTTGAATTAGAGATCCGTAAGAGGTCGGACGCTATTTTCGGACCGGAAGGTGAGCAGTCTGACCATACAGACTCCGAAGGACCAAAAACACCTCCTCAGAACTCAAGAGACAACAACAGTAGCGCTACTAGCACCATGAGTAATCAACAATAGCAACACCAACAACAACAACAACAGCAGCGACAACAGCAACAACAACAACAGCAGCAACAACAACAGCCACTTCCACTTCGATCGGTTCCAATAGGGGTAACCTACACCAAGTTCGGTGGATTTCCAGGCGACGATCCTGATGCTCATGTACGCACCTTTGAAATAAGTTATGCAGTGCTAAACCATCCGCCTGATCAAGCATACAAGGTGATCGTATTTCAGTCAACATTAGTTAATGGGCAGCTCGATGGTTAACACAGTATGATTTCAATCATTTTGTTACCTATGAGGCGGTAAGGGATGCGTTTTTAGAGAGGTTCCGGTTGAAGAAGAACCCTGCCAAAATCTTCGATTACTTGCAGAACAATAGGCAGAAGCTGCACCAGACTGTGCAGGAATATGCCACATTATTTAGAACTCATTTGAGACAACTGCCGCCGGCACATGCCAACTTGCCGGATGATGTGATAACTCAGTGGTTTATTAATGGGTTAACTCCACAATTAAGACAAATTATGATCATTCTTTGTGTGAGAGCTATGACCCTCGATGTGGTTATTGCGATGGCCCTACAACTTGAGCATAAGGTGGGAGGATTTACTGAGGATTTGGAGTGGCTGAAAGCTAGTAAAAAAGTTGCAGAGGATCCGGCTAAGCAAATGTACTGCACTAAGTGCAAAAATTCTGGGTACACCAGTGCTACATGTGCCCTTAATCAGATGTATTGCGCCATCTGCAATACCACTAGACATTCCATCGAAAATTGTGCGTATAACACCAAAGTGCAGGGACAAGCAACTGTAAATGCCATTATACAAGAACCAAGGCAGCCAGCCACTCACTACATGCTGCCGCAGATGCAAAAAAATTAGTCACAAGGATACAGGAATTATCGGGGATAGCGGAATACCAACTTCAATGCAAATCGTTGGCAGACAGGTACATCACAGGAAGGTACTTCCTTGCCACCACCTCGATGTCACTTTTGCGGTGAGCTTGGTCACATCTGAAGATTCTGCAAGGATGTAGCCGAATATGATCAAAGAAAGAAAGAGCGTCATAATCCAATGACCAATATGGTCTATATTTCACCAGTAGAAGCCCAAGCAGCAGTGATCCAGACGCGATCCGGTAAGCAGTTGCAACCAGCAGCTGAGGTGTTTGAACCTGGCATCCGTGAACAACATCGAATGTATACTAAAGCTAGCCAATGGACCACCACAGAACCTACGGTGTTCCCTGATCCAGTTCAGGTGACACAGGTTCCCCTACCCCAGGCAGGAATGCATGAACAAGATTCTACCCCAGTAACAGACGCATCATCATCAGAATCGATGAAGAGTACAATTCAAACAGAGCAGGTATGGGATATTCTCTCTAAGGCCTCAATTACACTCCCCTTGGGACAACTACTCGCTTTAGTGCCAGGAGTTAGGCAGCAATTCCAACAACAGGTTAGTCCCGGATCTCCCATTACTCCGGCGACAGCCGCAATACAACCGAAAACTGATTCTACGGTGGATCATTCTGTTCCCTTAATCACGGTCTGGCATAAAAATCACAAGATTACGCAAGTGTTAATTGATGGTGGTTCCGGCATGAACATAGCAACTGCAGCCCTCTACAAGAAGTTAGGGTGGACCCAAATCGAGCCCATGCAATTCTTTGTCAGAATGGCAGATCAATCCCGAGTTCATCCAGTGGGACTCGTAAGGAATGTCCCGATCACTTTGCAGGGTACAACGTTTAAGATGAACTTTGTAGTCTTAGAACTACCGAAGTCCAATCATGATTATAATCTTCTTTTCGGCCGACCCTGATTGAAACAGGCTAAAGTTATACAGGATTGGTCAGCATAAGAACTAACTTTCAAAGACAATCACCGTAAATATGTTGTCAAACTGAATGCCATTTAGCCCTATGAACTTCATGCCAGACCATATGTAGCAGAGCCGGTCCACATGATGGATGGCTTATCTGACGATGAAGAGGAAGCGTTTTTGAAGAACAATGAAGATCTGATTTCCTTAGGTATTGTAGATCTGCAATCTATCGCAGACACCTGGAGTCCGGCAGCATGTACAATTGTTCCCGTGACCGGAGAAGCGGACACAGATGATACTGTTGCTATGGATAAAGCCCCTCTGCAACACCTTTTACAGTCAGCTGATGATCCGGGGAAACCTCGTCAATTCTATGTCCCGGAAGACCAGTTAGTAACCTATAATTTGGGTGATGAAAGCAACCCGTGTCCTATTAAGATTAAGGCTGGATTGTCCGAGGAATTTCAAGAAGATTTAATCCAACTCTTGCATGAGTTTTCTGATGTTTTTGCCTAGGATTACCGCAATATGAAGGGTCTGGATCCTCGGATCTATCAACATCGAGTCGTACTTAAACCAGAAGCAAAGCCGTCTAAACAATCCAGTTACCGAATGAACCCCAATTATGCAGCACAGGTCAAAGCCGAACTCGATCGATTATTAAAGGTTGGATTCATTGTCCCAATGGAACATGCTGAATGGATCTCTCCAATCGTGATTGTCCCAAAGAAAAACAAGCAGCTCTGAATCTGTGTAGATTACCCGAAATTGAATGCAGCTACGGTACCTGATCCAATTCCTCTCCCCTTTCTCGACACAATGTTAGATGGAGTGGCTGGACATGAGATGTACTCCTTTTTGGATGGTTATAGTGGTTATAACCAGGTCAGAATGTCTGAGCAAGATATACCAAAAACAGCATTTATTATGAATTGGGGTGTTTACGCTTGTACGGTTTTGTGGTTTGGCTTAAGGAATGCTCCCAGCACATTTCAGCGGTGTATGCAAGAAATCTTTTCACCCTACCTTACTTCTTTTATGCAAGTATACTTAGATAACTTCTCGTTATTCGGCAAGATTGTGGCACACCTGTATCATTTACAGTGTTGTTTTGAGAAATGCCGTGAATACCGACTCTGCTTAAACCCGACCAAATCTGTCTTTGCGGTTTCTTGTGGTAAACTCCTTGGCCACATTATCTCTACACAGGGTATACAAGTTGATCCGGACAAAGTTGCAGCTGTGTTGGAAGCACCTGTGCCTACCACGCCGAAAGAAGTGATGTGCTTCCTAAGTCAAATTCGGTGGCATGGTAGACATTTACGATGGTTAGCTCATCTCGCCACACCACTTAATCGACTCATGACGAGCATTCCACGACAGTTCGAATGGACCCCAGAATGTCAAACTGCATTCGATTGTCTAAAAGGATTATTGACGCAGGCTCCAATCCTGCAACCTCCTGATTGGGAACGCCCATTTCATGTTTTGTAGACGCATCGGATATAGCCATTGGAAGTGTTTTAATGCAGCAATCTGATAAGTGGTTCAGGCCTGTCTATTACGCAAGTCGTCGACTCGCTGCTGCTGAAAGAAATTATTCAGTGACTGAAAGAGAATGTCTCGGTTTAGTGTATTCTGTAAAGAAATTCCGGCATTACTTGTTAGGCTGAAAATTCACCTTTCATGTAGATCATGCTGCGCTGTTGTATCTGCTCCGACAGCGTGTTGGGTTTTATTGTTACAAGAATTCGATTATGAAGTGATTCATCGACCCGACATTGCGCATGCATTAGCAGATTTCCTCTCTCGATTAGATTTCGGTGAAGCTCCGGTGGGCGTTGATGACACCACACGAGCAATTTACATTACTGAACCGACTAGTGAGGAATCTCTCGAACCTCCTGTAACATCTACCTACTATGATCAGTTATTAACCTTCCTTACTGATGGATTTCTTCCCCCTCAAACTTCTCCTTCGATGAGGCGGAAAATTGCAGTTTACAGTTGCAAATTCCGGTTGATTGCCGGACAGTTGTACTACATGGATCATACTTGTGTCTTGCTTCGTTGTATTCCTCCACATGAAGTAAATTCGGTTATTGCTATGACACATTCAATACCTTCCGGTGGACATTTTGCAGCAGATCTTATGCACCGGAAAATTCTGCAAAGTGGGCTCTGGTGGCCTACTATGTATAAAGATGTGACTCAGTTTGTGCAGTAGTGTGACACTTGTCAGCGATCTGGACAGCCTTTACAACGCCACTTCTTCCCTCTACAACCTGTATTACCTTTGGAACCGTTTTAGAAATGGGGTCTTGATTTTATTGGACCAACCACACCTCCAGCAATCCTTAGCAACAATCGCTACATTTTGACATGCACAGATTATGCTACCAGATGGGCAAAAGCTTGGGCCCTACGTTCCGCTACAGTTGTTTCGATGGCAAAATGTCCGATGAAGGACGTCTTTCCGCATTATGGATTACCTTTGGAGCTTGTGATAGATCAAGGGACACACTTTGTCAACAATTTAATGCCAGTACTAATGCACTCTTTTCAAATTCTGCATAAATTTAGTTCACCGTACTATCCTCGTGCTAATGGCTTAGCTGAGAGTACAAACAAAATGATGTTGACTATGATTCGTAAACTGATTGTGGAATCACCAGAAAGATGGGATCAGTTACTACGTGCAGTCTTATGGGCATACCGGACTACATACAAAGTTGCAACCGGAATGACCCCTTTCAAGCTTGCTTATGGGCTGGAAGCAATCGCACCACTAGAGATTGTAGTGCCAAGCTTACGCGTGGCTATCACTCAGAAATTGTTACCTGAAGACTCTTTGCCATTTCGGTTGGACACACTCAGAGTTTTGGATGAACATCGTTGGGAAAGTTTGCTCGTCCTTCAAGAAGTTCAATTGTGGCAAGCTCGTACTCATGATCGGTATCTTAAAACTCCCGTTTTTACAGTGGGAGAGCTTGTGCTATTTCATAATGCTAAATCAAACCGTGCTGCTGGAAAATTCAAATTACGGTGGTTTGGCCCTTACGGGATTAGTGGACAAGTGGGCCCAGCTACTTTTTTGTTGACTACTTTGACCGGAGTTCCTCTTCCTAAAGTGATCAATGGTTCAAAGTTGCGGCCGTATCAACAAGCACCTGATTCTCGCTGACGTGTTCTTCGTTTTTCCCGTGTTATTTACTTTCTTTTTATTTTGGCATGTTAGTTGAATAAGTGTGTAAATATCCTCGTTTTGATATCTAATTATGATTAAAAGCCGCCATCTATTATCGATCTGCACATGCATGCATGCCATAGTTATGAAGGTTATCATCTCAACACCGCATGATGATTAAGATTTTCGATCGCCTCCCGTTGCCAAGTATCTACTTAATCTTCTTCTTTTCGCTGTTAATCGCTATTGTGTCTGTGTGGATTGTGTGCTTTGTGTTTTCTGTGATCCTTGTGTATTCGTGTCTTTGTGTTTTCGCGTACGCATCATTGAAGCATTGGCTAATTTCGCTGCCTTCCGTGATGGACTTCCTCACGACGTGAGTGAGTTCTTGCATATTTGAGGTTTGTCAAACTTCGCTGAATTGCCTTGGCATTCAGTGGACTGTCATCCGTATTACACGCAAATTATTGCTGCAATTGCCGCCACTCCTGCTACGGAACAGAGTTGGCCAATAACAAGTTTACCATCTCGTGTACTAATCACCTTAGAATCATTTGCTGCAGCTTTCCGACTCTCTCTGAAAGGACGAGAGAATGGTCCTAACCTTCCGATAGCCACTATGCTTGAATTGTTCCCAAGACACTCCTCGAATGAGTACGCTATCTTGTGTCGCCCTGATCCTGAACGAACAACTTTGCAATTCTTAGTGGCCATATTGAATCTACAGAAACGCACTTACGGGATTTCACGCCCGTTCTACTCAATGATTGACATGGCTTCTCGGGAGCCTCTTAATTTTGCTTCATATTATTTCCGGTGCATTCACCGTGAATGCATTACGGTCATTAAGCATGTTAACAAAGGAGATCTGCCGTGTTCCCCTCTTTCACACATCCTTACTTTTTTGTTTCCGGCCCTCCAAGCAGTGCAACCGCCTCCAAATGCTCCAATCTTATATGATGAGGAATCTGCTCAAATACTTGAAGATACCGAAGAGGATGATGAAGATCTCTTCCAACTCCTTCGACGGAAACATAGACAGATAAGCTCTTCTGACAGTCAAGTGCAAGGTTCTGCCGCTGGAAATGAAGAAGACAGAAATGAAGAAGAAATTTTCCACGATACTGCCACTTCAATTCACCTTGATTCGTCTACCTAGTCTTGTCCCATCCGGCAACAAGATCACAGTGCATCCTCTGCCAATACCACGGAAAGCTCTTCTCGGGAAAATTCGGAGCAACAGTCCAAACAAGATGTACAAGAAGATGTCCAAGTTATTGTTTCAGAAATTTTCGAGGAATTGATTGCGGGAGTAGATTTTGCAGTTGCCCATACTGAGGCGACTACACAGCAACTTACTGGAATAGTTTTGGTCCCGAACACTCTTCTACCCACTCCTCCACCCATACCTCCAATTGAGCCTATGGTCCCCATTCAACCTATTGTCCCTGAAGCACTGGATTCCTCTTCTTCTTCCCCTAATTATTCTCCGTCCTCTTCCCATCACCTCTTGACGGCTTCTTCATCCCAACCACTTCCTCCTCCTATTTTTCCTCCGATTCCCATGTTTAATGAGTTAGCATCGATGGGTCATATGTTGATCCATTTGTCGCAACAACTACCAATCCAGATGAAGGAAGTTACAGATAATATCCGACATGAATTACAACATAAAGTGGATGTCCTCGAAGCAGATATTACCCCACTACAAGAAGAGGTAGATCTAGTAAAGGCAGAAAATCATGCTCTGCATGAACAGATTCAACAGCTCCAAGCTCGACTTACTAAACAGGAATCATTGATCAGCCAAAGAGATGCTTTGTTAGCTGTGATACAAGCTAAAGATGAGTTATTAAGTGCTGCTGATGCAGAAATTCTCCAGTTAAAACAGTTAGCACAGGATAGAGAAGATGCTCGTATTGCACTTGGTAATTTATTGGAAGAAACACGAGTAGAGTTAGATGAAGTTGTACAAAAAGGACAGGAAATGGCAGATTTAACAAAGAAAACTAGTACAGAACTCGAGTTCGCAAACGCCAACCTGTTTGAAGCAAATTCTGCTCTTAAAAACCTGACGACATTGGCTGCTCAACTCCAGAAGGCGGTCGCACGGATTCGAAGGGAAAGAGATGCTTATTACCAGACCATTTAGTATCAAGCACACAAACTGGAAAGAAGAGAAAAGCAGCTTGGTTGTCAAGCAGAAAGATTATCTAGAATTGATAAGCAAATTCAAGACATGAAATCGAGCCGTGATGCAGCTCTGGCGAACGATTTTTATTTACAGGAAGCATTTTTGCAGACACAGGCTGACATTTTGATGACACAAGTAATTGCAGCAAGCTCTGTTCGTACTGACGCCCAATTGGTCGAAGCAGACACTTTAAAGAAAATGCTGGATAGCCTGAAGCAAAAAATTTCCACAACATTTAAATTAGCTAGAACCATGTATCTATAGGGTATAGTAGATGAGCCCTAGATTTTATTCCATTGCGGGTTCAAGTCCACCATGCGTGCCAGTGTAAGCCGCCGGATTGGCATTTGTAATTCTTTACTTTTCGTATTCCGCACGAACCCAAAGGTCATTGCGAAGAGTTGTAACTATTTATAAACTAATGAAAGGACGCTCAGGTAACGATCAGGAGAATCGCCAGACTGTCTATCTGGGCGATTACGTTCTATGAAGTTGCCGTGGTGTAGTGTTGAGAAATCTGACTAGTACTATCATTTTTCGTCTTTGTTTTGATTACATTAACTTGCGGTTAGTCCAGTTCCATTAAGTTACGGAATGAAGTTTGTGTTACGGTAATGAATAACTCCGGTGCTACGTACTGAGAAAGTAGTAACTAGAGTACGAACAGTAAGTCTGTGATAGAATGAAACAGAGGATTGATAGTAATTTGTATGCAGTGTTTTGAGTGTTAACGTACTACGACGTAATGCGTTAATTGGGAAAAATTAAGTCATAGGGCCTCTGATTAGCAGACCCCTACCACTCCCAAGAACCCGAAAGAGTTTAAACGCGCCTATGACGGCAAAGTGCGTTTAACAGCCCTTATCATCAATGGGTTGGTGTTACCATCTACAAGCCTTTTGACTGCATTGTGATCACTCTCTATGCTTCTAACTGTCCCCATCAGAGAATCCTCTGTTGGGAAGAGATGTCCCATCTAGTTGGCTCCCTTATTATTGTTGGGGACTTCAATATGGTTATTTCCATGAGTGATAGATTTGATAAAAAAGGAACTTTCATTTTTGGCCAAGAGTGGTAGGAGTGGATTAGACTCATTACTAAGCATGATTTCCTTGATATGTCTTCCCAAATCGGTTTCATGTGGAATAATAGGCAAAAAGGCCCCCAATTGAGTGTGGCTCATCTTGACAATGCTTACATAAACCTTGATCTATCCCATCAATTCTGGGACATGAAAGTTTAGCTTGACCAATCTTTCTGCATTTCGGATCACCTCCCTATTAGAGTGTCCCTAAAGCATAATTGTCCTAATGCTAGATCGAGTTGACTGCATTTGGACCCGTCTCTTGTCAATGTCCCCTGTGTGATAGAAAAGTCCAAAAACATAATCTCCCATTGCTTCAAAAAATTTCCTAACCCTTGTGTGGCATTGGCCAAAGCTATTAGAGAAATCCAAGTTCATTTTACCCACTATAAGTCTCTCAGGAGAGCTGCTAGAGCTAAGAGAAGAAGTGACATTGTTAAGGAGATAGACCTGCACGGTTCCTCTCAAAGCCCTCACATAATGGGTTTTATTTTATCCCTTCAGGAGAGATTGAAGTATGAAGAGTACATTGAAGCTAGGAGCATTCTTTCCGCTTCAAGAGAGTTTTGGGCAGGGAATCTTGACAAGCCGAACAACAGTATGTTTGCTTTGTTGAGAAAGAAGAAAAATAAAGATTTTGTTCCATTGCGTATGAAAAAGCCTGGTGATTTTGCTATCAATGATAGGAGAACTTGCATGAGACTACTAGCTTCTTTACTGATGTTTTATCTAGTTCTCCCAAGTGGGGGGAGGACATCCACAGAGCCAGGGCTTGCATCACTCTTAAAAGGAAAAAAATGATTCCTCTTGGCATGGCTGCCATGCTGGACCTACCCCTCACTACCAGCGAGATTAAAGAAACCATAGGTAAATTAAAACCTTGCAAGACTCCTAGCCTTGATGGTATTCCTAATGTGTTTTCATTGCTTTGAAAGATCTCTTGACTTCCTTTATTCTCTCGATTTGGAATGAATCTGTTAGCAGAGGCACTCTTCCTATTGAAATGAGCACTAAAGTGATAAATTTGATCCATAAAAAATAATCAAAAGAGGATAGAATAACTAGATGCCTATCACCTATGTTACCAGTATCTATAAGATATTTGCCTCTTCCCTTGGTAGGAGAATCAGCCCTCTTATGAAAGACATCATCATGCCTGAGCAAAAACGCTTCATCAAAGGTAGATTTATTCTTGATGCTATTATTTCTTTGTGGGAAGGTATTGAGTACACCAACAAGTCCAACCAGCCCTTTTATTTCTTCAAAATTGACTTTGACAAGGCTTATGATAGGATAGAATGGGACTTTGTGCTCCAATCTCGACACGACATAGGAGTTGGGAAAATGTTCATAAAAGATGTCAGTACTCTCTTTGGCAATGCCCACTCTAGGGTGGCTATAAATGGGGATCTCTCTCCTCATTTCAGACTTAGAAGGTCTATTAGAAAAGGTTGCCCTTTAGCCTCCCCCATCTTTGCCATAGCTAGTGATGCCCTTGGGTGGCTGATTAAACATGCTATTGAGAGTAAGAAAGTTGAAGGTATTTCTATGCCAAGTAGAGATAAGTAGTTTTTTCTTCAAACCTTTGTTGATGATACTAATATCTTGATTAAAGCTGATGGAAAGTAGGCCAATAGTAGCTTAGAGTGCCATAACACCTTCTCTATTGCTACCGGATTAAACACTAATCATAAAAAAAATGGCTTTTAAGTCTTCCTCTAATCATGTGCCTACTTGCATTGAGAACATTGGTTGTGAAATCATTAAAGATGGGGAGCTGTTCAGACTTCTTGGAATTCCTATGGGTTTTCAAGTTAACAGTCATCAAAGATGGGAATGGGTTTTGGATAAATTCAGGAAAAAGCTGTTCTTGTGGTATAGTTGTCAATCTTCTCTTTCTCATAGTTTTTTTGTTCTTAACCATTATATTTTTCCAACCCTGGTTTACGTTCTGTCCTGCTGGGTTCCTAATAGAAAACATTTTAACCAGGTTATTTGTCTTTCCAAGAGGTTGTTATGGGGAGGAAGCGTAGTTCACAACAAGATTCCAAAAGTTGCTTGGAAAGTTTAATGTTGTTTGCCTAAAAAAAGAAGGGGGTCTTGGCATATTTTGTCCTTTTAAGGTGTCTGACAGTTCAGGAGCATAGACCAACTCCTAGAGGCTTTCATCATTGAATTCTAAGAGTGGCATAAGACATAATACCTCCTCATTGATTCACAGCTTCAAGCAAACCCCTCAAGAGACCGTAAGACTTGCAAGACGAAGATTTAGGCAATATCTTGAAAGATGCCCTATTTCGGAGCTACCCACACCAGCCAAGCAAGTGGCTTTATTATTGGATGGATTGCTAAGTACCAAATTAAGATCATATGTGTACTTGAAAGACCCTAGGACCATAGAAGAGTGTGTACGCATGTGCATTGACATTGAGGATAACCTAGGGGAGGAGTTAGAGCTTTCCAAGATATACAAGGATTCAGATAGTGCCTCTAGCCTCTCTTCCACGCAATCCACATCGATCGAGGAACTTGTAGAGAAAGTTGCTCAGAAACTAGGTGTCTCTAGTAAACAAATCCCAAGGTTCGCCCCTGTAAAAAGATGCTATACTTGTGGCGGCGACCACATGGCGAATGTATGTCCCATTACGGTCCAACCCCAAGTAAATCCTAGTAGCCAGTACTGCACTATAGAACGAAGATACACAAATCACACAGCACAAGACTGCCCATACAACAAGCAAGCAGTTAGGCAAACCTACCCTCAGACATACCCTCAACAAGGCAGATACCAGAACCAATACCCTCCACAACCATATGGCAGGCCACAACAACCTTATCAGCAACCATACCAAAACCAACAAAGGCCTCAGCCGGTGTTAGCTCAACAACCCCCTGCCCCAGCTAATGCGATCCCAGTAAAATATGCAGCAGCAGAAGAAAACCTGAATAGAGCTATAGTCCCCGTAACACCATTGCTTTTAGAAAGTGATCTCAGTGACCATAGCTTCGATTCTACACATGTTGATAGTCCCCAGGCTTACTACATGCAGTCTCCTGAACATGGTGAGTCTTATTATAGTGAAGAGCCAAATGAACCTAGTTGGGAATCAGATTACACAAATGTCATGTATGCAAACCCCAACCCTAGACCCCAACCTAGGCAGGTAAGACCCCCATTCCCTAGAGGACCATGTTACAGATGTCAAGGAGATCATCTCATTCGTGACTGTCCCTTGCCTCCACCTACCCAACCCCAGTCAGTAACGATCCAAGGCTATTGTCAGGAGTGTGGAAAGGAGCATCTCTTACGAGATTGTCCTAAGAATCCCAACAATATGCCAAAAATCACTCCTATAAACGTAATTGGGTTAGTTGTAGACTCCACAGGGAGTGTGACTTCCACTGCGCCAGTGCAAGTGGTCACAAGAGCTCAAGCATTGCAGCAAAACCAAGCTGTAGATCAGGGAAAGAGCCCAGAAGTTAGTGAAACGGAGAGCGTAACCAAGAAGAGAACTAGAGCCTGGAGAGATAGTCGGATTAGAATGAAAAGGCAATGGGCAAAGAAGATGAGTGAACTAGAGGAAAGTCTACGAGAAACCAAGGCCAAATTCATAGAGATCACATCTCAACCGCACTCTCACACATTCCCACCGCTACCATCCCCATCACCCTCCATCCCTCCACCCTCTAATACACCCCACGTAACCCACCCACCACCCCGAGCAGGATCAGTATTAGCTGATCCCACTCCTGAAGACATAGACATGATGCTTAAAGCATATCAGGCCAGAATCCAAGAAGGGCCAAATGTCACGGATCATGACAAGTGCTACCCTAGAGCTGACCTAGAGATAGAAAGAACCAAGCTTTGCGCAAAAATGGTCGCATTGGCTCAGACTATGTTTGAAGCCAATCGCCTTTTCAATTACTCGGGCTCAGCCAAGACGCAATTACACTTGGATGGACTTCTAGAGAAGTTAGAGGGCATGATTGCAAGATCTGCCAAGGAAGAAAAAAATCAAGAAAGAGATAAAGCAAGCAAAAACATGACCCATCCCCCATCAGAAGTTTATGTGCCCAATTCCTCTGAACCAGAGAAACCCCCCTCCCTAGAAAGAATAGAAAATCTAATGGCACAATCACAAAAAGAACCAGCCTCTCAATACAAGGACAAGGCAAGTGAAAGAGTAAGCATTCCTGCTCAGGAAGCCTATGTGCCTGAAGCCTATGTACCTAACTCTACGGAGCCAGACACATCATCTTCTATGAATCGGTTCACACCAGAATTCTTACGCGAGATTCAAGAAGACAAATGGGCTAAAGAAAGTGAAGTCCCTCCTCCCATTGAACTTGTGGATGATGCACATGACCAATTCCCACAAGACATCCCATCCATTTATGGAGAGCAGGAGAGTACCCAATCTCAAGAAAGATTAGACTTCGAGTCTAATTCTTTACAAGAACTACCCCATTTCACAGGCCCATGGGAAGCTAAGTCTACTTGTATGAGAGCACCTACAGTCATGGTAAGAAACGAAGATTTAGTCATACCTAGGAACACAGAGGTAGTGAAGAACACCAAAGTGCAGTGCAATCTCACTTTGGAAGAGCTGCTTAAGGTCAGACCAGAAGTGTGGAAACATGTAGCCAAACAAGTACCAGAGATAGCAAAACCTCGTTCCCAGGTAGGATCACAAAGGACAGTGCCAGAAATACCCTTGGATAAGATAGGAGATATGTGTGAAGGTGAAGAAGGGAACACCTATCTTCCCATTACCTACCAGGAGTACACCACCAAGGCAATTTTGGACTCAGGCGCAGGAGTTGCAATTGCCACCACTTCCCTATGGAAGCGTTGGGGCAAGCCAGCACTCAGGCCAACGAGAATGAAATTATAGATGGCCGATGGTCATATTGAGAGACCCTTAGGATTGCTAGAAGGAATAACTCTCACCACCTGTGGTGTCGAGTTTGAGCACACATTTGCTATATGTGACTTCAGCAAAAATCATGCCTATGAGATGATTTTGGGAAGACCATTTATGCGACAGTTGCAAGTGGTACAGGATTGGGGAACCAATTCTTTGTACCTGCAGCACTTAGGTGTTACAACCAAAGTCAATCTCAAGGGTTACTCTCATAGAGATGTCCCTCCTATCCAATGGAACCCCATCCATAGAGCCAAAGATGATACAGAATCGGTGCATTCCATAGGGTCAGGATCCTCTTGGATGCATGAAGACACTCACTTATGGATGTGCAAAGTAGCAGTAGAAGAAGAGAAGAGAGAGAAAGCCAGAGAGGTAGGTGCAAAAGAAAACCATAGATCAATTCAAGACCCAGCCTATGCACCTGTAGTCTTTCTTGATGAAGAATTCGAACCCCATGGCTGGGCAGAAATCCTAGCAACAATGGATGTGGCCATCAATGAAGAACAATGGACACCTCACTGTGATGAGGATGGCTATGACATTTCAGTCTTCTCCATAGAGCCAATCATGGGAGAGGCAGTTCTAGAAGAATGCGAACCTAGCCCTGATGCATTTGAGGATGCAAGTGACTCCGATCTAGAGTCAATCATTATGGACCCACCTTTTGCATCAGATGAAGAATACTTCCATGAAGTAGAATTTCAATCCCAGAGGCATGGAGAGCTTACCAATGATGTAAGATTAGCCACACATGTGACCCCGAATGAAGAAGGAAAGAAACGAAAGAAGAGACAAGTCTCCCCAGAAGAGGAAGAATCTTTGTTTGAGGTCCCGGAAAATTTTAAGAAGTATGAGATAGACGACAGGAGAGTCATGATAAGAATGCCTAAACGAGAGGCACAATCAGGAGAGGCATATGATAACAAAGAAACCACCAAGAAAATAGTAGTGGCCCTAGAAGAAGGAGAGGAGAGATGCACATACATAGGCCATGACCTAACAGAGGAAGAAGAGCATGCGTTAATAGCCTTGCTAAGAGAATATAGAGATGTATTCGCTTGGAGTTACAAGGATTTGAAGGGTGTTGACCCAGACATATGCTCACACACCATCCCCATGACTTCAGATGCCAAACCCTCTAAGCAAAAGCCCTATACATATAACGATAATTATGCTGCTAAGATCAAAGAGGAGATAGATCGACTAGTCGAAGCTGGATTTATCTATGAAATTGGGCACACTGAGTGGGTATCCCCCATCGTAGTGGTGCCCAAGAAGGATGGCAAGCTGCGTGTATGCATTAACTTGAAGAAGGTTAATGCAGCCACGATTCGAGATAACTATCCGCTTCCCATCACAGAACATCTCTTAGAAAGAGTAGCAGGCAAGGAAGTGTACAGCTTCCTCGATGGATTTTCGGACTACAATCAAGTAGCCATAGCTCCAGAAGATCAGCATAAAACAGCTTTTGCCACAGAATGGGGCATATTTGCCTTTAGAGTAATGCCATTTGGGCTTACCAATGCACCAGCAACCTTCCAGAGGCTGATGTTCCATGTCTTTAAGGAGTTCCTGAGGAAGAACTTAGAAGTCTATGTTGATGATCTTTGTGCTCATTCCAACATTAGACAAACCCATATTCCTGAACTCAGACAAATCTTTGACAAATGTAGAGAATATCAAGTCTGCCTGAACCCACAAAAGTGCGTTTTTATGGTCAGGCAAGGCAAGATTCTAGGACACATAGTGTCAAAGAATGGCATATCTACTGACGAAGAGAAAGTGAGAGCTATATCAGAGCTACCTAGGCCAAGGAATGTCAAGGAAGTACAAGCTTTCATGGGACATTGTGGTTACTACCGTCGGTTCATCCACATGTATGCTGTCATTGCAAAGCCCATGTACGGACTTCTGACAAACTTTGAGTGGACTGAGGAATGTGAGAATTCCTTCAATGAGCTTAAACGGCGATTATGTTCAGCACCAATCTTAACCACATCGGATTGGAATAAGCCTTTCCATGTTCATGTGGATGCATCCAATTATGCCATTGGATGTGTGCTTGCACAACCTACTGGTGAAGGTAATATGGATCTTCCAATTGCCTATGCTAGTAGACAATTGAATGCAGCTGAACGAAATTACACCACTACTGAGAGAGAAGGCTTAGGCATGGTATATGCAGTTAAGAAATTTAGACACTATTTGCTTGCAAATAAGTTTAAATTTTTTACTGACCACCAAGCATTGTTATATCTCGTAAACAAGCCATGCAATACAGGAAGATTAGTAAGATGGTTTCTCTTGCTAATGGAATATGATTTTGAGGTTGTGGTAAGGAAAGGGAGGACTCATTTGAGAGTTGATCATGTTTCTAGGCTCACATCTGGAGAAGCCCCACAAGGAGTATCTGATGACCTTCCTGATGCTTACTTGTTTAACTTGGAAGTGGTACCGCAATGGGCTAAGCCATTAGTGCCAGTATTGACATACGGACCTAACCATCCAGTAATAAACACGCAGGATAGGGAGGTAGTAAAAGCCCAAAAGTATCACATCATGGCTAGAAGTATGTACAAGCACACAGATCAAGGGATCTTGGCCTGTTGTGTGGAAGAGGATGAGTACGCAAAATGGTTGCAATTAGCACATGTAGGTGCATTAGAGCAACACTACTCAAAACAACGAACCCTACAGACACTAAGAAGACTCGGAGTGCATTGGCCAACTATGGAAGCTGATGTCCACAAGATGTGCAAGGAATGCCCAATCTGTTGCACTAAACCACCTGTGGAACATGCCACTCTTTATCAAGTGTCCATAGTGCCAGATTGGAGTGAACCTCTAGTATCCTCCTTAAGGACGAGAACATTCCCTCCAGACATGACTCTAGCTAGGCAAAGGAGTTTAGAACAAGAGGCCCAGGATTATTCACTCATTGGTGATAATCTATACAAGCGTGGTAAAGATGGTTACCTGAGACTATGTGTCCATGAGAGTGAGTATCTCAAGATCTTGGACACTGCTCACCAAGGTGTAGCAGGAGGACACTTTGGACCAGATCGGGTGATCAAGGCAATACTATTTGCGGGCTTCTGGTGGCCGACCCTTCACATGGATGCACATACCTATGTGAAACGCTGTGATATCTGTCAGAGAACTCAATATCCTATACGTAAAGATGAGATGCCACTGAAACCTATAATAGGTGGACGTGCATTCTCTAAGTGGGGAATAGACTTCGTAGGTCCTATTAATCCCCCAGCTAAGGGTTCCCATGCAGAATATATCATTGTTGCGACAGACTATCTAACAAAGTGGGTAGAGGTAAAAGCCACAACGAAGAACGATGCTCAAACAACAGCTAAGTTTTTATTTGAGAATGTGTTCACTAGATACGGGCTACCTATAGAGCTAGTTAGTGATAGAGGCACTCACTTCTTGAATGAAGTAATTGAAAATCTGCTCCAAGAATTCTTGGTAGTTCATAAGAAGTCTGCCCCCTACCACCCACAAGCTAATGGGCAAGCCGAAAGCACAAACAAGATTCTGTGCAATGTGTTGACCAAGCTCGTGAATAATAAACGCTCTGATTGGGACAAACAGCTACACCATGCTGTTTGGGCATACCGAGTCGCCTACAAAACGGTACTCCAAGCCACCCCCTTTCAGATGGTGTTTGGCCAAAATGCAGTGCTACCATTGGACTTCTTGATACCTACATTGAAGGTAGCACAAGAGCACGAATGGACGGGTCATGAACTCTCCTCTAGACTTTTTGACCTTGAACGATTAGGAGAAACAAGACTGAGGGCAGCTGCAGGGATATATGCAGCAAAGAAACGAGAGAAGGCATACTTTGATGCCCACGTGAAGGATAAGGGTTTAAAGGCAGGCGACTTAGTTCTAGTCTACACATTGAAGCAACATGCGAGGAAACTGGAGAAGAGAGGCTACGGACCCATGATCATTAACAGAATCTCAACAAGCGGAGTAGTGCAACTAGCCACATTAGAAGGCGATGTTCTCCCAAACTATATTAGCGGATGCAGAGTCAAGTTGTATCAGGAACCCCTCACGAAGGAAATGCTAAGTCGACTCAATACTGCTAAGAAACGCAAAGAGGAAGAAAAACGAATTCGAGAAGAAGCTCAAGCAGAAGCCCTAGAGCGCATACGGAGAATGAAATTAAGAAGACAAGGTAGAGAGCACCCTAGGCAAGATGCATATGCAGATCAAGGATATGACGTGGCTATGTGTGAAGTTTCAGGTGTTAGCTCACCTAGAATAACTGATCGACGTCCTTTCATAACCTTAGATATAGGACAAGGAAAGAGTGCAAGGACTGTAAGAGCCTTGATTGACTCAGGTGCAGCCACTAGTGCTGTTAAATTGTCTTACTGTCAAGAGTTGCAATTAACTGTCAATCCTGTGGAAGCATATCTCATAGGATTGGGAGGCGTGGAAACCCCTTGCATGGGCGAGGTGGAACTTCCCCTCTATATTCATGATGAGTCAATGACAGTTAAAGTGCTAGTATGTCAAGATGAGGACCTCACTGAACCCCTTGTCCTAGGTCAAGACTGGATTTATGACCAAGCAGTCAACTTAAACCTAAGAAGTGGACTTCTTCAGGTATGGGTGAATCAAACTAGAATTACAATTGAGTTAAATAATGGAGCACTCAAGGAACTAGAAAAGACACGGACTCCTGGTCCCTCCAGGGGTGCACATGAAGTTGACCATGCTGTTCTTGTCCAAGGCTATGTGATGCAGAAGAATGAAGATCTCAAAAAAGGAGTCAGAACCACAGTGGAACTCCCTTCTTTTCCAAAGGCCAGAAGGAGGCAGCAACTAAGGGCAGATCAATGACTGAAGACTCTCCGGGCGAGAGACCAAAAGAACGCGCGAAGCAGAACAACTCAGCCGATGAAACAAATGTGGGTGCGGAAAGACGAGCTGCCGGCCGTAACTAAGAGGCAACAACGGTCTCAACTTCCTATTAGTAATCAACGACTTGATGCTAATAAGAGGACTCCTAAAACCTCTGTTGAGAAAGTGAAATCCGTTTGGGTACCCAAGAAGTCGATGAAGGCTGACCCGCAATCAAGACAAATTTGGGTGCCTAAGGCTTGCTTGCAGGCTCAACTAACCCCACACAATTCACATCATACATGACAGGGTTCACTCGGTCAAGCAGTCGCTACCCACTCTTGTCTGATACACTCGAACACACGACCACCTAGAAGCACGCACAGGCGCACTTGTAGATGGGTCCCAATGACACAACAACTCCCAGCAGAATTACTCATGCAACCCTCCCGAGTCTCCACAAAACCAAGACCAAAAGCCATCCATGGTGTTTGGCAACCGAAGACTTGTAATAAACCCCCCGACCCCAATCTGTGAATTCATCTCCACTTACTAACTGCATTAGTCAGACAGTGCATCTTTCCATCTAGCTCCTAGGACTATCCAGGCATTAACCACACACACTGTCATCGTGCACTTACTAACCACTGACTCATCATCTACCTCATGTTAATGTTGTAACACGGACAACAACGGGTTTATTCTGTCCATTACAATGTTAACACCTGGTTCTATATTCTCACAGAACCAACAAGCAAGCAGGGCCATGGCAGAAGCCGGAGGTGCCAGTTCTCACGCCGGATCCAGCGCACAGATTGTGGATATAGAAACACTCCTCCTCGAACCACATCTTACCGAAAGACCGCAAGAACTTCAAGCTGTGCATGTACTCCCAGTTCAGGATCCTCCCCAGGGGCACACCTCTCAAGTGGGCAAACACGCTCATTGGTTCAGTGATGTGGCAGGACCGTTGGGTGATGGAACCTATTTTTGGGAAGCTGAATTGGAGTTTAATGGTAAATGGGGACGCTACCATTTTTTCACGCGCGAGTTTGAGAGCTATCAGAATGCCGAAGTCATGCGTTCAGTATGGACCAAAGCTGGCTTGGACAGTTATTTCAGGGCCCACTTACCAAAGCCGGATTTCTTACGTTGTTCTTATCTTATCAGTACCATCACTCCGAGCAGGGCCAAGGGAGGCGACAGCACCTTTGTGTTACCCTCACTGTTGCCGGGGCACGAACTTAAAAGATTCAAACTGACCCTCAACCTGGTACGAGAAGCATTGGGCATGTATGGTATGCACATCCCTACTGAAAAGGAAACAATGGTTCCAGGCAGAATGAAAAATAAAGATCTCAATAAGCTGAAGGATATGGTAGCGATGACAACGACCATCGCTCTTCACCTACGGACCGTCATGCAGCATTTTGCTTTCCCCGCCCAGGAAAGATTCACCATGCCCCCAAAGAAGATATGGTTTAGCTTATATTTGGCAGAGGCAGAAAACCTCCCTATCAACGTACCACATTGGATCATAGATCAGATCCACCTAGCCCATCAACGGTGGAACAAGAAGCAGAAAAATGTGCTCCACGGGTGTTGTGCTCTGACCAAGATAATCTATCGATGTCTAGCCTATGACGTGCCTATTTAGCGGGCACCCGTATGGTCCCAGGCCCAGGAATTCCAGAGAAGGCTATCAGCTGCAGGTCCTCCATCAAAGAAGATGAGAGGGGGAGTCCAATTACCCTGCGCTCAACCAAGGGGAGCCACCACTACACCAGAAATTACCCCTCCCCAGACACGACGCATTAGACCATTCACCATTCGGCTACCAAGACCAAGTACAGAGGGACCTAATCTGGTGTTTCCACCCGTCCCATCAGATTTGGAATTTCCACAGGGCTTCACTCTCAATGATCTCACTGATGAAGAAGTGGCTAGACTAATCTATGACTCTAATCTCGAAACGGAAACAGAGCGAGCTCAGGAACCACAAACCCATACAATAATGTCAGCCCCCACCCAACCGCAAGTTGTAGAAGTCGACGTCGAGGAACAAGAGACCGAACAAGAGGAAGAAGCCTACGAGGAACAAGAGTATGACGAACTTTCAGAGTTAGAAAGTGCCCCCGCGTATTCGGCTCAAATAAAAAGACTATATCGAACCATGCAGCTAGTTCAAGAACAACATAAAATGTCACTGGAAGCAGGCAAGAAACTCATGAACCAATTGCTGGCAGAGGAAGGCGTGGATGACATGTTCATCGAGTCCATAAACCTACACGCCGATGCAGTAGGATTGGATGAGGCCATCCATGAGGCAATGGCCTACATTCACCGATTTGAGAAAAGAGTTCCTGCCCGTCCCATGAGGTCCGGGAAACAAATTCATATCAACGTATCAGCACCAAGAGATACAACGCAAGCAGACGAACATCAGGAAGCACCACTGTCACCACCATCCCCACCTCTCACTACACAACTCACTCCACCACATGACACTATCACCACCACGTCCACTACCACCACAATCGTCATGGGAATTCCACTCTCTCCGGGAATCCAATTCGGGGGAGTCACCATGCCCACTTTCACCACTCTCTTCACTAACGTCACATCCACCCCACCCACGATCCCCATCTACACGGTCACTCAAACATTTGACACTATGGAAACATCTCCTGCCACTGCACCGCTCCCTCCCCCCATGCCACCTCCATCTCCCATACCCCCTCCACCCACATCTCCACTTGCATCCACATCATTCACAACTCCCCTTCCCGCCCCCATTCCCCCTGCATCTTCACCCCTCCCTGCATCATTTAATGTAAATAATATATTTCTAGAATTAAATCAATGTGTATATCAGCTTCAAAATGAGTACAGAGCTCTGGACGGCCAGTATCAACAACTGACAACAAATCACCAAAACTTACAAAGGCAATTTAAAATGCTGGAAGAGGAAAATGCAGATGTGAATCAATGTTATACAACGCTTGAGCAGGCTCACCAAACACTATTGGAGGCACCCCAACCATCGATAGAATCAGGCGTCAAACAACTAGAAGCTTTGCTCGAAGTATACCAGGCCGATAACCTACGAGTCAGACGTAACTTGGCGTTACTCAGGAAACATATGGCCACGGCACTTGAAGAGAACAAGAGACTGCAGAAACAAAATGAAGAGAATCTGGAAGCGGCAATGGAAGGCTCTCCCCACGAGATAGATCCAGAGCAGTTCAAAGCAGTTCCCTCAGAGACGATGAAAACCATTTTGGAAAGCTATGCAGATCTCCTGGAAGCCCATGATGACTTGGAAAGAGAACGTGACACACTACGGAGCAGACTTAAGGAACAAGAAGAACAACCGAAGAGTGTCCCATCAACCTCTACCTCAAACGAGGTAAAGGCCTTAACTGAGCAGGTGGCAGAATTACAAAAGAGATTACTGACATACGAGAGGCAGCCCTCTCCAGTAGTAGAACCAGAGCCAGAAGAGTTGGTACCTATTGAGGTAGATGATTCGTACGAAGAACCGTATGTTCCTATGCCAATGCCAGGCGGGCAACGAACCTCAGAGGGACTAGACACCTTGGAAGTGGAAGCACCCGAGTGGCTTCAGACACTGGAAAAGACAGCGAACACACACGAAGAACGGGTGGCCTTTCAGATCCAATCACTAGCGAACCTAGAAGAAACTGTCATAAAGTCAGAATATTTCAGAAGCATGTCTCATCATAGATGGATCGGCACCAATGATGACCAATATGTGCCTTACTGCATACTTTTGGCCGATTACAACGCCGAGATTCAACGACGATGCGGCAAGCCTCCCACATTTGCTACACAATTTGGTCCAGATGATATACCAAGAAGTGCTAAGCGTGGGTCCATCCATCAACCCACCTGGAGGATCAGGCTTTTGGAAACATATCCTGAAATGGTCCGAACCTGGAATAATATGCCGTTGTTTATTAAATATAATCCTTGTTATGTTCCAGTTCTTCGAAGACGCACCTGGCCTGAATTCACTATTGCCGTCAGAGACATCAAAGCCTGCGCAAAATGGTTAAATTACGTTTATCTAGCACCTCCACGAGGACCCCCCACGGTGAACTACATGATTTCTACAATCAGACACTGTAGCATTCGGCTACGCAATAATCCCGATGTGATGGCCCAGATGTGTATGAAAATATTTGAATTAATGATGATCACTTTCAGGACGTTTAAGAACATTAAGGACCCCCACTTCTCAGGAGCAGGCTTCGTGACAGGAAACCAAGATCTGGTGTACGATATGAGTACCACCCCATCAATTGAAGTAATATATGCTTGGCACGCCAGAATCAAGTACCTCCCAGCCTGCTTTAAATAGACATTTGAGGAGATGTTCATCACAGGATTCTGGGAATATCACTCCGAAATCTTTATACCCAGACCATCACATCTCCTCCAATTATTTGCTGTGGAGAGAACTATTCACTCAGAACAATTGAGGGTGCCTCATCCAGACGTCCCCGGACCTGTGAATTGGGATGATTTGCTCACAGATCTAGCACGCGGCTTACGACTCGAAGAACACCACCTAGCCTCCGATGTCGTCCAATATTATGTTCAAAAATCCTCTAGACAAGGGTCTGTCAGGGGCGACAGACGCGAGAGTGGGGGGGGTGTTGGCAGCAGTCAGGGAACCGAAGGAGCCACAAGACGAAGAGAGTCAGAGCGAAGGGACAGCACAAGCAGGCATGGAAGTCAAAGAAGATCTGGCAAGTAGGCCATCTAATTTTTCAAGACATCAAGGAGTTGAGCACACAAGAAGAAAGAGCAAGTAGGGAGCTCAAAGAGGTGTATGACAAATCAATAGAGAAAACCCTACACAAATAGTGATTTTCATCACTAAAAACCATTGTAAATATCATTTCGTATTTTTGTAGCTCCATTTTGTGCAAGCCAAGGAGTCCTTAAGCTTGAGGAGCTTTAGAAGTATCTACCTGCCAATTTTCATATTTTTTAGATCTCGTTTGAGCCCTCTTATAAGCCATGGAACCTAATTTTTAACTAGGCCGGACACTAGGTCTGGACAGGGCCAAAGCTAGTCAAAAACTATAAAAGGAGCTAGAGAGCTCATTTTTGAGGTTGGATTGTAATTGAAATGAACTTGTAAGAGATTTTTGAAAGTAATCTAAAGAACTCCATTGCTTCTCATCCTTTGCCTTACCTTGTGTGCGCGTGTGTGTGTATGTGTGTGCATGTCAGTGTGCTTCTCACTCACGCACTTGTGCCTTCACTTGCTCGAGGTCTTCATACCATCCTCATGTCTTCCCGGATTGACATTAAAGGAGGTGCTACTCATCACTCAGCTACACATATGCATGCATGCATGCATGCATATGCATGTATACATATGCATATGTATGTATCATGTATGCATATGCATTCATGTATGTATGCATATGCATGCATGCATGTATGCATATGCATGCATGTATGCATATGCATGCATGCATGTATGCATATGCATGCATGCATGTATGCATATGCATGCATGCATGTATGCATATGCATGCATGCATGTATGCATATGCATGCATGCATGTATGCATATGTATGTATCATGTATGCATATGCATGCTTGAGCATGTAAGCATATGCATATGCATGCTTAAGCATGTATGCATATGCATATGCATGCTTAAGCATGTATGCATATGCATTCATGTATAAATGCATATATGCATTCATGCATATGCATGCTTAAGCATGTATGCATATGCATTCATGTATACATGCATTCATGCATGCATGCATATGCATACATGCATGCATGCATATGCATACATGCATGCATGCATATGCATACATGCATGCATGCATATGCATACATGCATGCATGCATATGCATACATACATGAATGCATATGCATACATGCATGAATGCATATGCATACATGCATGAATGCATTTGCATACATGAATGCATATGCATACATGCATGAATGCATTTGCATACATGAATGCATATGCATACATGCATGTGTATCCCTCATGCATATGCATACATAGATGAATGCATATGTATACATGCGTGCATATGCATACATACATGAATGCATATGGATGCATGTATGCATGTATGTATGCATATGCATGCATGCATGTATGCATATGCATTCATGTATACATATGCATGCATGTATGCATATGCATACATACATGAATGCATATGGATGCATGTATGTATGTATGCATGTATGTATGTATGTATGTATGCATATGCATGTATGTATGTATGCATATGCATGCATGCATGTATGCATATCCCTCATGCATGCATGCATATGCATGCATGCATGCATGTATGCATATGCATGCATGCGTGTATGCATATGCATACATACATGAATGCATATGGATGCATGTATGTATGTATGCATGTATGCATGTATGTATGTATGTATGTATGTATGCATATGCATGTATGTATGTATGCATATGCATGCATGCATGTATGCATATGCATATCCCTCATGCATGCATGTATGTATGTATATGCATATGTATGCATGTATGCATGTGGCTGGCTTCATGCAAAAGATGCTCTCCTATAATTTTTCATTGCTTAGACCATCAAGAAAAAGTGGTGTCAACTTTTCATCACAAGAGAGTTGAATGTAGTGCTCCAAATTTTGATCCATTACCAATGCATTATCAAATTCTATATGCCAATGTGGCTGGCTTCATGCAAAAGATGCTCTCCTATAATTTTTCATTGCTTAGACCATCAAGAAAAAGTGGTGTCAACTTTTCATCACAAGAGAGTTGAATGTAGTGCTCCAAATAATGTTTCAACCTTTTCATTGCTTCTTTTATCAATTCACTAAGACTTTGCTTGAAGTGTAGAAGGTCTTTTAGGATATCATGTCTAATGTTGGTAGGTATAAATTCACTAATGATGGCTCATAAGAGGTCATCAATGCCTTAATATTCTTTCCAATTTAGCATTTAGGACTAGGCCATGGTGGTGTTTTTTTAATGTTAGGGCACATGCACAGAACTATGTGAATAATGCATCCACTTGTTGGGCTCTCATTGCTTCAAAACTTTTTGCCTCCTAAAATATGGGATTTCCATTTCCATCAAACGCGCCATGCACATTTTTCACACTATTTCTATAGGTCACATTGGTCTCCAAATATCTTGATTGTATGTACATGGTGGCAGATTTTTTGCTTTATAATTTGGTTAGAAACTGTTGATTGTTCCAATTGAATCTTGAGGGTTTTGTATGAGGCTTGCAAAGATGTATGACACATCATTTTCAAAGAGCCTTTGCCCCTGAAATGAGTAAAAATGATGGTTCAGAACATAGGAAATGAAATAATTTCATCCTTTCACATCTATATATGGTCTTATTTAAAGAGGGGTTTTTCATCTCGTAGATCTTTTCTTGGTTAGTTCCTCATTTTACGAATGTGGGAAACACCAAAAATTTTCACTTGAATCTAAAACATAGTACAATTTTACCAAGGGGTTTTCTTGTGGGATGTTCATTCTTAGCAGGATGTGGCTAGTGTAGGGTAAGCATTGAGCATACATTTCCATGGATTTTTCACCAAAAAGTTGAGAGAAGAAGGTTATCATGATCTCTTTCATCAAAAGATGTTGGTATCAAAAAAGGAAAGCTATAGGTACTCACTACTTTTGATTTCTTGAGGAATAATTATGTTCAAAACCTAGTGTCTCCAAGGACATTGTTTCTTCCAAAAAGCTCAATCATGGACTAAGTTCTAGAGTTTTCTTTATCACTTGATTCTTTGTGGGGCTATGTGAGCCATCAATCTTAAACTAGCATGAAGGTGTCCAAGAAGCTCAATTATCAGGAATGTATGTTAGGGACATTGTAAACTAAATGAGACTCCAAGAGAGGTTTAATTTAGAGCTTTTCTTCACTTGCCCTTCAAAATCTTTATATTAAATTAGATTTACTATTTAGAAGCTTACATTTTAGAGTTGAAACCTCTAGTTTGCTCACTTTATTTTCATTCTCATAAACTCATTCTATAAGTTCTATCTATTCCCTGATAATGTCCTCAATTTTGGAGATTTGAGAGCTTGACTTATGAGGCACATTGGCTACTAACCCAGAACCATCTTGATGTTTTTTTCCCAGCTAGACATGAATGGCTATAGTCTCCAACTTCCTAATTAGGATCCTAAGTGTATCCTTACATGAGTGTGACATGGCATTCATGTGAGAGCCTATATGATGCCATTTCCTTCACTTTTAGCTCTCTTGTAACATTTCCTTCCCCTTCAGTCCATTTTTGTCCTCAAAAATGGTATGGGAAGGTATAAAAAAAAGTTAAAAGAATGTAGAACATATGCTCCCACTAAACCTTATGCCTTCAATGTACATGGTCATATCTGTGTGTTGTTTCCCCATATCCTTCCCCGTAAGAAGACTCTTGGGAAGGTAATGTAAAATTGGGAAACCATCTTCGAAGGGTGCAAACCTGCTCCCATGTAGCACTATCTTTAGAACTATCTTTCCACTTTACTAGACACTCTTTATATAAGTGACTCCTCATCCATTTATACACAACAATGTACAATAGAGCTAGAAAACTAGGTTACTATTCATCACCTCTCAACTCAAGAGATTCACAATCCTCACGTCAAAGAAAAGAACACTAGCGAACCCCTCCCTCAACAAATGGGGGCCATCAACTTCTCTACTCCTTCCTTGAGAGAGATGTGGACTATCAACTTATCTAATTCCCAATCCACACTTCAGGCATGCACACCTAGATTTGTTGTGTATAATGACTCATTTCTTGATGCACAAGTCATGCAAGTATTGTATCTCCCTTGTTTTCCGAATCAGATTGTCCCACATACCTTTTGACTGCTACAATGGAAGATTCAACCCTATCACACCTTGGAAATGGTGCATATATCCATTCTCTCTAAGCATAAAGCAAATATAAGTCAAAGATTGAACCCTATCACACCTTGGAAATGGTGACTTCCCTACAATGGAAGTCAAAGATTGAACCCTATCACACCTTGGAAATGGTGCATATATCCATTCTCTCTAAGCATAAAGCAAATATAAGTCCAGAAAGGAGATCCACCAATGACTCATCCACCACCTCAATCACCAATAAAGAAGTGGAGGATGAACCCCACACATCAACCATAGAAGCCAGAATGAGATCAAGGCAAAAAATTAAACACATTTGGGTACCAAAACGGCCTATGATGGCTAATCCCAACACATTGAGCATATGGATGCCTAAGGATTCCTTAGCAACTCAAACTCACCCTTCTATGCTCTCATTCACCACAAAGATTCAATGTTCTACTCATCATCCACATGTGAAAATTACCATTATATTTGACTACCCCTGTCAAATACTCTCACAAACATCTTGGAAATGGAGCCTAAATAGCCCCATGACCAACCCCACCCACTAAACTTTAACCCGAGAAACCATTCACTAAACCCCTTTTCTAATCCCTTAAATAATCCCATCTTAACCAAAAACCCTTTTAATAATCACCCTCCCAACATCTTGTAATAAAAGATGACACCGATCATGCATATGAGATCATGCACTATCTGGAGTATGCATATAGGAAGTCTAGTGACTTGCATTGGCATCAAATGAGATCCTAAACTCTCATTTGATGTTCAATTTGAGTGAAAAAAATGTGTAAATTCTTTCGAGGTGTTGGAAATTGAACTCACAACCTCCCCATTAGGAGGGTGATGGGCTAACCACTTTCCCTTGAGGATTACTCCCTAATCCTCTCTCTTAAGGCATGGTTTAACCATCTCCTACTAGGATTATGTGACATTCCTTCCCCCTTAGATTGCGCATTGTCCTCAATGCTCACTTGTGGACCCTTCTATCTAACTTCGGCACTTTTCCACATTTGAGCATCTTCACTAGCCTCAAATTCCACTGCATGGACCTTTTTTGGACCTACCCAATCCTCCTTTGGTACCCAAATGCCCATCTTCCTTCCTTCTTGGCCAATTTTAGAATCACCACTGGTCAAGTGCAACCTAAGTGCCCATGATTGAGGCTTCCTATGTCTATGTTGCCCAAGTTCCTCAACTAGGCTCTGATACCAATGTTGGGAATTGAACTCACAACCCTCTCGGTTAGGGGTGTGATGGACTAACCACATGCCTTACAAGCCATGCTTGAGGATTAGTCCCTAATCCTCTCTCTTAAGTAATGGTTCAACCATCTTCTATTAGGATTATGTGACAAGAGGGTTACGTAATCACCATCAAGTGCAAGACTCTTGTGCTTACAAAAATATCGAGTAAATTATTGATATATTTAGGGAGTGATGTGTGTGAACACACTAGGAATATAGGGGCAACTTTTTCCCTTTTTAGGAGGTTTTTTCCCCTAGCTTGTATATATGCCTATAACCCTAATGGTTCACTTACCTTTGTACATTCTCTTGGTAATACATTCAATATTGTGTGTTATGCTCCAAGCTTCTTCTTCTTCCTTGTGTTGCTCGCATGCTTTTGCAAACCTCAAACTCCAACAATTGTTATCACAATAGGTCACCGCTTCATCTAAGGTGTCATCAACACCCCTTTGGTCATAATCTTAGAATCGCACGAAAATTGTTGAGCATACTCAGGGTGATTAATAGTTCAAAACAACTTCATTGTATGTCTCAAAATCATGAACTAAGCTCGATTTGGCCTCCGAACACATTATCATAGTGCTTGTGTAGGAAATTTCATCTTTTTGTGCCAAAGATATATACAGGTTTTGGTTTACCAATATAAGCTCGTGGAATTCTACTACAAGCTTAGCAAAACTCAATAGGGTAGTTTTATTCAACTTTTTGAGATAGTGACATTTTTTTGCATTAGGGTATTTTAGTCAGTGGCCATGATTGAAAGTAGTGATGTCTTTTGTATGTTTGCTCTTGAGGATAAGTTGGATGGTATCAATTACCCATTATGGGCTTATATGATGCATCATGTATTGGTTGCAAAATTACTATGGAGTATTGTGTAGGGTGTCAAAAAGCATCCTACTATACCTGCAAATACAGTTACTAAAGCTGATGTAGATGGCATTGAAGATGGTGTTATTCTTTAGGTTCTTGTTCATGCTATGGTTTGTGTTGCACCTGCTACAGAGCAACTTCCTTGGGATGGCAAAGATGCTTAGGCACATGTGTTGATAGCCTTCTCTATCAATCATGCCATTATTCCTCATATTTGCTCCTACAAAATAGCAAACAATGCTTGTGATACACTTACCACTTCATACCAAGCAAGGAATCAGGCTCATGTTGCTTACCTCCAAAAACAATTAAAGAGTAAGTGCATGAATCAAGGAGATTCCATGGACATTTTTTATGACAAAGATCATAGATTTGAATGAGCAATTGATTTTTACTGATAAATTCTGCATGATAGTTCACTTGTGTAGATTGTTCTAAATGGTCTTCAAGATTCATATCAGAGTTTTTCTTGTACTCTTTGATTGATGTTCAAAGGCGATCCAAATGGCTTAATATTTGAAGAGATAGTCTCTATTCTGTTGCACAAAGATCAGCCTAGGCAAATTAGGTCCATTACATGTGTTGCAGATTAAGCTTCCCTGGCTAGTTAGAAGGGCAAAGGTAAATGGAGCTCATCTACTAGAAAGTAGAGATCGACTAATTCTACACAATCAAAGAAGGATGACAAAGACGCGAAGAAAAGAGAAAAGAAGAAATTGTTTTGCAAATTGTGTAAATGAAATGATCATGTCATAAAGAGTTCCCCAAAACTGGCTACAAAAGAGGCAAAGTAAAAAGAGGTTGGAATGGTTGTTGTAGAAGCCTCTACACCCAAATCGGAGTCTAGAAATCTTATGCAAAATGTAGAATAGCCATTTACTACTGTTTGTAGTTATGATTCATCTTCTCATGAATAGTGTATGTGTGTAGTAGACCTAGATGTTTGGTATTTTCATAGTGAGGCAACCAAACATATTACCTCATAGTGGAGTTTCTTCACTTCACTTGAGAATGCCCCTATAGGGAAAATTGTCACATGCACCAACGACTCCTCTTATCATCTTATGGGAGTTGGTAAGATCATTTTGACTACTATTGATGGCAATTCTTTTACATTGTCGGATGCTTTATTTGTGTTAGGGATCAAGAAAAATCTGTTATCAGTTTTAGCATTAGCCAAGATCAACTTGGTTGCAAAATTTGTTGATGATAGATGTAGAGTTCATGATCTATCAAACAATGATGTCATTATTTCTTCTAGCATTTTATGTTGTGGGTTGTATAAGCTCATAGATTATAAAAAATACATAAATTTGAAATGGTTTCCTCTCTGCCGAAACTTGAGGCACCTGGTAAACATGTATGTGAAGGATGAATTTTGGGCAAAATGCAACATTCCTCCTTCCCAAAAGATGTTCTAGTACAAGCTACTTAGAAATTGTAGCTTGTTGACAACGATGTTTGTGGTCCTATGAAAACACCTTCTTTTGGGAGCTATATTTACTTCATGAGTTTCATTGATGCATTTTCCAAGCATGCATGGGTATTTTGATCGGGGGGAGCGGGATATATGTCTTTTGATTTTAATGCATTTGTGCCTGAATGTGGGATAAAACATCAGTGTTTAGTGCCCTATACACCTCAACACAATGGAGTTGCTAAAAGGAAGAACACATCACTCATGGAGATGTCAAGGTATATGGTCAAGAGTTAGGATTTACCACATAGTTTCTGGCTTGAGATTGTTATGTGTGCAACATGTGTACTTAGCACGTTTCCCACTAAAGCATTGCAGTCTATTACTCCATATCAGGCTTGCCATGGTTGCAAGCCATCTGTTGCTCATCTACGTGTCTAGTTTTCTGGCATATGCATTAGTGCCTGAATAACAATGTAGGAAATTATATGATAAAGCAATCAAATGTATTTTTGTTGGGTATAGTTTTGAAGGCAAAGGCTATCATTTGTATCATCCATAGACTAAACACATTTTGGTTAGCCGTGATGTTATTTTGTGAAAGATGCTATTCAGCCATTACTTTCATGTACTAAGGAGACATCAATTAGTTCCAAAGATGTATAAGAAACTTTGCTACCTCTTTTTACACGTGGACAATCTAGTACTGGTCCAAATGAGGAAATTTCTCAGCCTTTACAAATTCCACATGATGATGCAGGTCATTCCATTTCTTATGTAGATTTACATGATGCACTTATTGATGAGAGAACTTATATAAAGGAGGCAAAAACTATGCCTAAATGGCTGGTGTAGACTCTGCGAGATAACAAATTAGATGCACCTCTGTCATCTTGTACTCGTTTAGGCTCTCATAGTGCTTCTTTTGCATCAAATTGCTATGCTATGGCTTCCTCTAGCCTTTGTGATGCGAATGAGCATGTTTTGTTTGATCAAGCACAAAATTTTGAAACTTGGATGGCTACTGAAGACGAGGTACTGGGCTATCCACCTTTTCAAGAGCAGAGAATAAGCACTTCCAGTACGTCACCTACTCAAGGGAGGTTCTCCTTAGGGAAGTATACCCTTTAACACTTCTGTGAACAGGCAGATAACAATGATTGCACAGAATTGTAACTTCTTAGAGAAAAGATTAAGAACAAATGACACTACTGGAAGACCCAAACCATTCCTTAGTTCGAACAGATGATTATAATATAAGCCAAGGAACTGCTACGAATGCTCATGCTCTGGGCTAATATGCCATTCCAGAACTAAACAACCTCAATACAAGAGACTCATTCAATCCGTATAATGAACACAACTAGATGCAGACTAGTACTGATCAATACAAAGTATGGAGACTTGCTCTAAGAGAAAGAGCATGAAAATACTACTGAATCACACAGAATGACAAAACCAAGCCACTCTTTTCACACTATAGAGCTATTAGCCCTCCACTGGGGAAGCCCACACTCTGTATCCACACCACAGAGTGACTTCCTACAATAGGCTTGAAGCCACAGAGTGCAAAGAGAGGACCTCTGTACGTACGTATGTAAATGTGTGTATCTCTCAATGTATATCAAATGAACACAAATCCATTGTTTTTATAGGCTCCAATAGGCCAAGAGGGCCTTGCTGATTCCTCACGTCCACTGATCACGCGCCGGTTGATTGCCCAAGATTGGAGGGGTAAATCAAATATTCTACTTGATTTGAATTGGATCCTCAAAAATAGGCAGTCGTCATGAATGGTTGGCGGAAATAGTCATTTCTCCACTTTCACTTTTACCACTTACACCTTTACTGTTGCTTTTGAATGCAAGCTGAGCTCCTCATTTTATGCCACCCGTGATATTGGATTGTCCTTGAGAAGCACATCCTTCACCTAATTTTTTTAGTAGCTTTTGATCCTTCATATTAAGTGAGCGGTGTGGGAGGTGAGTTGTGGGGAGTTTGAGAAAGATTATAGGGTTTTTGGAGGGTTGTGGAGGGTTGTGGAGTTGTGTGGGGTTTGTGGGTTGGGGGGAATAGGGGTTAGTTATGGGGAGTTGTGGTGGTTTTTGGGGTGTGGTCAAAAATTGATCCAAGATTTCAAAGTTATTATTTCACCATTGGAAAGTACTCGTCGAGAGCTTTTCAACTATATATAACACTGTAGGGTTTGGTTAAGAAATGATCCTCCAAATATCCATCCAAACTGTCTGAGAGCCTTATGTAAGGTTGTGGAAAAATGTGGGATTTGTGGGGGGCCGTGGGGGGCTGAGGGGGCCGTGGTGGGCTGAGGGGGGCCATGGGGGGCCGTGGTGGGCTGAGGGGGGCCGTGGTGGGCTGAGGGGGGCCGTGGGGGGCCGTGGTGGGCTGAGGGGGGCCGTGGTGGGTTGAGGGGGGCCGAGGGAGGCAGTGGTGGGCTGAGGGGGGCCGTGGTGGGTCGTGGTGGGCTGAGGGGGGCCGTGGGGGGCCGTGGGGGGCTGAGGGGGGCCGTGGGGGGCTGAGGGGGGCCGTGGGGGGCCGTGGTGGGCTGAGGGGGGCCGTGGTGGGCTGAGGGGGGCCGTGGGGGGCCATGGTGGGCTGAGGGGGGCCGTGGGGGGCCGTGGTGGGCTGAGGGGGGACGTGGTTGGCTGAGGGGGGCCGTGGTGGGCCGTAGGGGTGGTGGGGAAAAAGGAGGGGGCGGTGGAGTTGGAGGGCCGCAGGGGTGGTGGGGAAAAAGGAGGGGACGGTGGAGTTGGAGGGGGTCGGGGTGATGGTGGGGGTCGCGGGGGTGGTGGAGAAAAGAGGAGGGCTGGTGGAGTTGGAGGGGGTCGAGGTGATGGTGGGGGTCGAGGTGATGGTGGGGGTCGCGGGGGTGGTGGAAAAAAGAGGGGGGCTGGTGGAGTTGGAGGGGGTCGGGGTGAGGTGGGGCCGCAGGGGTGGTGGGGGAAAAGAGGATGGGACGGTGGGGTTGGAGGAGGTCGGGGAAGAGAGAGAGAGGGAAATGCCGCGATACAGACCCCCACATCAAGTCTTTGCACCGTCCTGGTGCAATTCCCGAAGCTGAAAACAAGATAGTGAAGGAAGTTCTTCCTCCTTGGCTTAACTCGGATAATCCTTCACCCTGGAGAAATAAAAATAAAAATAAAAAATATTTTTTTTATTTTTTTTTCATACTTTTTTTTTTCAAAATAACTGCAATCACCAAATGAAATACAGTAGGTACGGTGAATGATATGCTTCCAATTTACCTTAATTCAGGTACTTCTTCACCCTGGAAATATTGACCAGGGGTATCCTCTTACCCTACAAATCCTCCAGATGTACTGCTCCATGAGGTAATACCTTTACCACCGTGTAAGGTCCTATCCATTTGGGTGCCAGTTTGGTTGGAATTGCTGGGACCTGATGCACTAAAACCATGGATCCTTCCTGTACTTCATTGGACCTCAGATACTTGTCATGCAGTCTTTTGCGCTCTTCTTGTGTTACCTGAAGTTTTTGCATTGCTCCTTCTCTGTATTCTTCTAATGCCACCAATCTCTGAATGGGGGGTTCAATTCCAATGGTTTTGATTCCTATTTCCTTTCTGATAATGAACTCGAATGGTGCCAATGCCTCTTTCCCATATACTAACCGAAATGGAGTCTCGCCTGTAGTTACCCTTTTCGTGGTTCTGAAAGCCCAGATTGCACCGATCAGTGCTAGTGGCCAGGAGCTTTGATGATCGAAAGATAATTTGCGAAGCAATCCAATCAAAATCTTATTGGAGCTTTCTGCTTGGCCATTTGCCCTTGGGTAGTAGGCACAAGATTTTTTATGGAAGATTTTGTACCTGTCAAATATAAACTGGAGCAATTGATTTACAAAATGTGTGCCCCTATCACTAGTTATTTCCAGTGGGCAACCAAATCTTGAGAAGATACGTTTATACACAAATTTAGCCACTATTAAAGCCGTGCAGTCCACAGTAGCTTTAGCCTCTATCCATTTAGTGGCATAGCATGTGGCCATCAAAATATACTTTTTTCCTCCAGGTTGACCAGTTGGACTAATTGGTCCTATGAAATCAAGACCCCATCGTTCAAATGGGAGCCATCCTGTAGATATGACCAATGGTTGGAAATTCAATCTGGTTGGCGCGGGAGCACACCTCTGGCAGATGTGGCATTCTTTAGAAAACTTGATTGCATCCTTGAAAATATGAGGCCACCATAAACCTTTGTGGATGATTCTATGAGCCAATTCTTCCCCCTTTAGATGTCCTTCATTGTGTGCAGCCTCTAGCAGAAGATTTACCCCCTCTGGATAGACACACCTTCTCAATATATCATCCTGACAGTATTTATATAAATTTCCATTTATAAGAGAATATGCTTTGGTTTTCAGGAGCAATCTTCTCTTTTCTACAGGTGTCAAGTGTTGTGGGATCTTTCCAGTAGTAAGAACATGGAGAATTTCATCATACCAACCAGTCCAAATTGCTACCAGGAAGAGATTGCTATCCACCAATTCGTCATTGATACCTGTTGCCTTCTCGCTCATTGTCGTCCTGGACACTTGATCTGCCATGTAGTGCTCTTTTCCTGGCTTAATATGAATATCAAAATTAAATTCTTGAAATAGGAGTAACCATCTCCAAATCCTTCCAGCTACTCTAGGCTTGTTTATCAAATACTTCAAGGGCTGATGATCAGAAATAACAATGAAATGTACACCAAGGAGATAATGTCGGAACTTTTGAAGAGCAAATACGATAGCCAAACCTTCTCTTTCCGTTGTACTGTAATTTCTTTCAGCTTGGTTGAGTAGTCTGCTTGCATAAGAGATAGGTCTATCCACTTTGTGAGATGATGGTTGAGCTAGAACTGCACCAACAGCATGAAGACTAGCATCTGTATGCACATGAAATTCCAATGACCAATTAGGAACACTTAAAAGTGGAGCAGTACATAGCCTCAACTTTAGTTCACAAAATGCTTTGTCAGCTTCAGCACTCCATGAGAAAGGGATCTTTTTGCTGGTAAGCCTTGACAAGGGCTTAGCAATTTCCGAATACATCCTAATGAATCTTCTGTGATACCCTGCATGGCCCAAGGAACTTTGCACTTCCTTTGGGCTTTGTGGAATTGGCATGGAAAGAATAGCTGTAACCTTTGCAGGATCAACAGTTATGCCTTGAGCACATACTATGTGACCAAGAAGAGTGCCCTTAGTGACCAAAAAGTGACATTTATTAAGATTCAATTTCAAACCTGTTTTGAGACATTGCTCAAAAATTTCTTTTAGATTTTCCAAATGGTCATGGAAATCTTGAACTGCTGCCCTTCTATCTGTACCTGAAAATACTGAAAAGTCATCCATGAAAATGCGTAAAAAGGTTGTTAACCATTTGCCCAATATCAGATACATCGTTCTATTAAATGAAGCTGGCGCATTCTTCAAACCAAAAGCCATGCGAGTATAGACATAGGTGCCCCAGGGAGTGACAAAGGCTGTTTTGTCCCTATCATCAGGATGGATCACTATCTGATTGTAGCCACTAAAACCATCCAAGAAACTATACAAAGTGTGACCAGCTACTTCCTCAAGTACTTGCTCTGTGAAGGGCTGAGGAAATCCATCTTGAACAGTCACTTTATTCAAAGCACGAAAATCAACACATACTCTTATTTTTCCACTATTTTTCTTGGGTACAATAACCATGGAAGAAAGCCACCTGGAATGTTCTACTGGAACAATTATACCAGCTTCTTCTAGCTTTGTAATTTCTGCTTTTACAGCCTCTGCATATTTCGGATTGAGTCGATATGGTCTACTTCTTACTGGCGCGGCTCCCTCAACTAAGGGTATCCGATGTAACCCAAGCTCTTCTGGTATCCCTGTTAGATCTTTGTAGGACCATGCGAAGACACTTTTGTAAGTAAAAAGCAAAGAAGTTACCTTCTGTAGCAAAGGAGGATAATGCCACAACCAGGATGCTAAGTGGACTACTTGAGGGTTCTCTTCATTCCTTAAATTTACTTCTTGAACCAATGTTTCAGGACTGGTCTTGTTTGAGAAATCATCTCCACTATATGCAGGAGTGGATTTTAATTTATATTCTGCAACATGTTCTTCCATCCATCCTTGAGGTATATCTGCAAAAGGAAGATCTTCTCTGCTCTTAAATTCATAACCTTCTCCCTCCGATACTTTTATATTGGTTGCCTCCTCAAAGCTAGTATTTTCCTGCAATTGCTCATTCTCCAATACCTTGTGGTCTTTATTTACCTTATCTGCAACTTCTTCCTCAATTTCATTGATCTCCACTGTGCAACACTCTGCACTTCCCATCATCCAATTTAACAATGTATCATCTTCTTGGGGTATAGAGGGCATTACCTGAGTATCCACAGTATATCCAGTGGTTTTTCCTGAGTCGAATCCCTCTTCCAAATGTAATTGTAGTTGGCTATTGGTGCTTGTTGAAATCCATAGTTTGTTTTTCCCCCAATCTTGCAAAGCTTTTGCTTGTCTCAGCCAAGGTCTCCCCAGGAGTAAATGGTAAGAAGTCTCCTGTGGAAGTGCAATAACAACAAAATCCAACACAAAGTGGCAACCCTGTACTATCATCCGTACCTTTTCAATAATGCCAAGAGGTGCAACCCGATGTTGATCTGCTAGTGTAACTGTAAATGGTGCCATTTTGGTGGGGTTCAAATTCAGTTTCTTCATTGTGAAATCTAGCATCAAATTGATACCAGAGCCTCCATCTATGATCACACCTGTGAGAGTTTCATCCTTTATACAAACAGATAATCTTGAGCTTTGGTAGTCTGCTAAGGGTGCAGGGGGAAAATCAACCATGAAACCATCTATACTAGGTGATTGGACCAAGTGAGCAGAGTGTATAATCTTCAGTAAGTCACTTCTTCTTTTTGAATCCATCCTTATAAGTTCATATAGACTAACCTTGTGATGAATACCTTTCAAGATCTGTTCAATGTTTACCTCCTGAGTGTTTTCTTGCAGACTTGTTGATTGGCCCTTTAGAGAAGTAGTCATCTTATTATAAGCTCCTTCAATTTCTGCTTGGTCCTTCCATCCAGACTCCTTTTCTTCCTCTTTATCCTGAAATCCTTGTTGTTCATCTCTCTGGGTTGCAGCTGCTTGCCTAGCTCTAGTCATCATGGGCATTGCAGAGGATAAAACAGCATAAGTCTGAGTGGTTTTTCCTTCTTCATGTGGAGAGACTGCAATCATGTGAATTGGAGCAGGACGACCTCTTGGGAAATCTTTGGTATAATGATCCTTGGCCTCTGGACAATGTTGACAAGGAGGTGCATCTTCCGGAAGAGAACACCTATTTTGCAAGTGGCCGTACTCACCACAACGATAGCACATCAAAGGTCTATTATACCTAGGCTTTGCAGGCCGATTCTCCTCTCTATTAGATGTATTTGAAGTACTAGCATAGTATGAATCCAAAGTTTGAGGGTTACCTCTTTGCTGTGTACCCTTGAGGTAGTAGCAATCTCTAGCTTCATGAACATCCTTTCCACAAAATTGACAGCTTACCTTGTTAGGGCAATTACCATTGGAATGTCCATTGTTGTTACAGATCGTGCACCAAATTTGTCTCCTTATATCCTGAGTAGTCCTCAAATCTTCTAACTCATGACGAAGTTGGGCTACTTCGTCATCAGTGTGACGGAGTGGTGGCAAGACCTTCTCTTCTTGTTGATGTTGTTGCATTTTCAACGCTTCCAGTTCCTTCCTCAGTTGCCCAATAGGATCCAGGTCTGCAGCATAATTTCTTTGTGTATCCTCTTCAAAATGTTGCCTTGCTTCCTCTATGCGTGATGTCGCTGCAACAAAATCATTGAGGGTTGCATCCAATCTAAGAGACTTATGAAGCTTCTGCTGAGATGACCTGGGCAGAGCCTTTTCTATCCACTTTTTAACCAAAAAGTCACCTGGAGCATGTGGCAGACGTGCAACAAGTGCTTTTGTTCTAGTGTGAAGTTCATGAAAGGATTCACCTGATCTTAGCTTCAAATTCTCTAGCTGATCTAGAGCTCTTTCCGAGGAATCACTTGGTCGGAATGTCTGTGAGAATGCCGCCTTCAGAGCCTCCCATGTAGTGAAATGGCCATCTGCATATTGACTATACCATTTATCTGCAAGACCCTCCAATGTGGATGGAAAGAGCACCAACATTGCATCCTCTCTATTCTGCAGACCTCATCCACGACATAAAGAGATGAATCTCCTCACATGATCATCAGCATCCTCATAAGCTTGTCCCTTGAAGGTAGGGAATTTGATGTTTAATCTGGAGAGCAAATGACAGAGGTCCTCCATTTGTACTGGTGTTTCTTCGGACGTATCTGAGGAGAAGTCTAGAGTTCTTCTATACCCCTCTTTTGACAATTGTGTCGCACCCAAATCAATAGATAAATTTAGGGAGGGCAGAGGGGAGGTAGACTCACTAGCCGTGGTTATTGCTAACTTGTTAAGGCTCCTCTGAACACGAAGAGACTGCTTATCTGCTCGTGTATGGGTCATGTACCTACTTGCCAATGTAATAGGGCAAAAATACCTCTCACAGAAATGCAAGGGTCCCACCGGGCGTGCCAAACTGTAGAGGAGGTACTGGGCTATCCACCTTTTCAAGAGCAGAGAATAAGCACTTCCAGTACGTCACCTACTCAAGGGAGGTTCTCCTTAGGGAAGTATACCCTTTAACACTTCTGTGAACAGGCAGATAACAATGATTGCATAGAATTGTAACTTCTTAGAGAAAAGATTAAGAACAAATGACACTACTGGAAGACCCAAACCATTCCTTAGTTCGAACAGATGATTATAATATAAGCCAAGGAACTGCTACGAATGTTCATGCTCTGGGCTAATATGCCATTCCAGAACTAAACAACCTCAATACAAGAGACTCATTCAATCCGTATAATGAACACAACTAGATGCAGACTAGTACTGATCAATACAAAGTATGGAGACTTGCTCTAAGAGAAAGAGCATGAAAATACTACTGAATCACACAGAATGACAAAACCAAGCCACTCTTTTCACACTATAGAGCTATTAGCCCTCCACTGGGGAAGCCCACACTCTGTATCCACACCACAGAGTGACTTCCTACAATAGGCTTGAAGCCACAAAGTGCAAAGAGAGGATCTCTGTACGTACGTATGTAAATGTGTGTATCTCTCAATGTATATCAAATGAACACAAATCCATTGTTTTAATAGGCTCCAATAGGCCAAGAGGGCCTTGCCGATTCCTCACGTCCACTGATCACGCGCCGGTTGATTGCCCAATATTGGAGGGGTAAATCAAATATTCCACTTGATTTGAATTGGATCCTCAAAAATAGGCAGTCGTCATGAATGGTTGGCGGAAATAGTCATTTCTCCACTTTCACTTTTACCACTTACACCTTTACTATTGCTTTTGAATGCAAGCTGAGCTCCTCATTTTGTGCCGCCCGTGATATTGGATTGTCCTTGAGAAGCACATCCTTCACCTAATTTTTTTAGTAGCTTTTGATCCTTCATATTAAATGAGCGGTGTGGGAGGTGAGTTGTGGGGAGTTTGAGAAAGATTATAGGGTTTTTGGAGGGTTGTGGAGGGTTATGGAGTTGTGTGGAGTTGTGTGGGGTTTGTGGGGTTTGTGGGGTTTGTGGGGTTTGTGGGTTGGGGGGATTAGGGGTTAGTTATGGGGAGTTGTGGTGGTTTTTGGGGTGTGGTCAAAAATTGATCCAAGATTTCAAAGTTATTATTGCACCATTGGAAAGTACTCGTCGAGAGCTTTCCAACAATATATGACACTGTAGGGTTTGGTTAAGAAATGATCCTCCAAATATCCATCCAAACTGTCTGAGAGCCTTATGTAAGATTGTGGAAAAATGTGGGATTTGTGGGGGGCCGTGGGGGACTAAGGGGGCCGTGGTGGGCTGAGGGGGGGCCGTGGGGGGCTGTGGTGGGCTGAGGGGGGCCGTGGTGGGCTGAGGGGGGCCGAGGGAGGCCGTGGTGGGCTGAGGGGGGCCGTGGGGAGCCGTGGTGGGTCGTGGTGGGCTGAGGGGGGCCGTGGGGGGCCGTGGTGGGCTGAGGGGGGCGGTGGTGGGCTGAGGGGGGGCGTGGGGGGCCATGGTGGGCTGAGGGGGGTCGTGGGGGGCCGTGGTGGGCTGAGGGGGGACATGGTGGGCTGAGGGGGGCCGTGGGGGCCCGTGGTGGGCCGTAGGGGTGGTGGGGAAAAAGGAGGGGACGGTGGAGTTGGAGGGCCGCAGGGGTGGTGGGGAAAAAGGAGGGGACGGTGGAGTTGGAGGGGGTCGGGGTGATGGTGGGGGTCGCGGGGGTGGTGGAGAAAAGAGGAGGGCTGGTGGAGTTGGAGGGGGTCGAGGTGATGGTGGGGGTCGCAGGGGTGGTGGAAAAAAGAGGGGGGCTGGTGGAGTTGGAGGGGATCGGGGTGAGGTGGGGCCGCAAGGGTGGTGGGGGAAAAGAGGATGGGACGGTGGGGTTGGAGGAGGTCGGGGAAGAGAGAGAGAGGGAAATGCCACGATACAGCTGCTATCCAATCAAAATAAGATGCTATCATGAAAAATGGTACCTAGTCTTTATGTGACTTACCTCCTGGCAAGAAGGGCATTGGCACTAAGTTGGTATACAAGCTTATGTGTAAGCTTGATGGAACACTTCACAAGTATAAGGCTAGGCTTGTTGCAAAGGGTTATGCTTAAGAAAGAGGCATTGATTTTGATGTGACCTTTGCTCCTATATGCCAAATGACTATTGTTCATAGCATTTGTGCACTTGTAGCTCATCATGGTTGGAATGTACATGAGTTGGACATTAAAACTGCATTTTTTTAATGGTGAATTGTATGAAGAAGTGTATGTTTTTCAACCCTATGGCTTTGTGCAGAACGGGCATGAAAACAAAGTGTGCAAGTTGAAAAAGGCATTATACGGTTTGAAGCAAGCACCACGTGCTCGGTATGAAAAGATACATGCCTACTTGATTGCACATGGTTTTGAGAATAGTCCAACTAAGAGCACCTTATATGTTAATCATGCAAATGATGTGCTTCTAATCATTTTTGTCTATGTTGATAACATGTTGCTCACTGGTCCTAATGAGAGGCATATTGCTCATTTTAAGGCTAATTTGCATGCCTCATTGGAGATGTCAGATTTGGGGCATTTGCACCATTATTTGGGCATTCAATTTATGCAAGTTGATGGTAGAATAGCTTTGTGTCAAACAAAATATATTGACACATTATTACAATTTTTTTGCCTTGAAGACTGCAAACCTATTGCTACTCCTATGGAAAGAGCCTTACAATTGATTCTTCATGATGTTGGAGATGCATTTGATGCTACCCGAGCATTGGCAAGCAATTAAGTGCATCTTTTGCTACTTGAGTGGTACCCAACTATTTGGATTGTTTTATCCCATGGGGGGATCACTATCACCAAATTTACATGCTTTTTTTTTAATCTGAGGGGGATAGTTGCTATGACACTCGTGTGTCCACCAATGGTTTTTGCTTCATGCTTGGTAGCTCATGCATAGCTCATGCAAGAAGCAGCCTACTGTGGCCACTTCTAGTTGTGAGGCTGAGTATAGGGTAGATTACACAAGGACTATTGAGTGTGTGTGGCTTAGATGCCTTACGATAGATTTGGGTGTTGAACACTCTTTTGCCATCACCATCTTTACTAACACTCAAAGCGCACTCGAAGTTGTGAGGGACCATATTTTCCATGCTCGTACTAAGAACATTGTGGTGCACTATCATTATGTCAGGGAGAGGTTCTTTGTTGGAGAGATCAATTTGGCATATGTACCCACAGAGGAGAAGATTGTAGACCTTTTCACAAAGGCTCTACCTAGGGAGAAGTTTGAAGCTTTCAAAAAATCTTTTTCCTTACTTCCTTTTGCGGATTGATTCAACATAGCTTGGCACCTCCTTATACATAAGTGCTAGCTCCTTGTTCATAGCATCACTCCCAAGTAGTGATGTGTGCGAACACACTAGGACCATAGAACTTGCTAAAAGGTGGCAATAATATTAATATCGTTATGCACAAAAGCATTCATTTCATCAACAAAGAGTCTCATTATCATTGGATTCTAGCTATGGGGTAGCAACACACCATGGATCTACCCTAGATAGGCACAATGTTTAACAAAGCAGCTAAGGCCATTGATCACAAGATCAAAGAAAGGTGAAGCCATGGATCAACCTTGTGTAATAAGAGGTTTACTATGATCAACTAAGATAGAAGATTTTTTACTTTAATCCAAGCTAAGGTGTTTCCCATAAGTATTGCAATCATTGTGATAAATTTAGAGCCACATCCTAGATCTTTGAGGGATTAGATAATGAAGTCCCACTTGAGAAATCTTAAGCTTTGTTAAATGGATCTTGATGAAGAGGATATTTTGCAAAGATTCCTTGGCAAATTCAAGGCCTTTCCACACATAAATAAAAGCCTCCAACATGGATCTACCCTTAATGGACCCTTTTTTATCCTCGTTGATCCATAGTATAAAAACAATTTCTTTTTAATCTTTTTCATTAATCATTTTAATTGCACTTTCATTGAAAAAGTTAGTGAAAGCTTCAAAGTGGAGGGCTTCTTGCTAGACAAGGCAAAGTGTCCTCACCAAAAGACTCTTGAAGAACTCATAGATGAGGCTATCTAGACCTAGGTCTTTACCATTGGGGAGAGAATCCATAACTTCAACAATATCAGTGTCAATGATGGGGGCATCAAGTAGGTGCACCATATTTTATAGCATTTTTTTGGTTCTAACTCTAGAGATGGTAGGCATGCAATCACGTCTTTGAGAAGAGAGTGGAATGGACACCCCCTATAGTTGAGTGAAATGGTTGGCAATTAGTTTTATATTCTCTTCATGGGGTAGTGGATTGTGTATGTGATCTCTTCCTTGTGTCCCTGACATTGATTTTGCATTAGTTTTGTGGGATCTTGCCTCTTGGGATGTAACTGTCCCTCAATAATTTAATTTTCCTTGTTGTTTCCAAATAATAATAATAATAATAATAATAATAATAATAATAATAATAATAATAATAATAATAATAATAGTCAACGCACACAGTCAAGCAAGCATTGTGGAGATGCGCATCAAAGAATCAATGGTTTTCCGTCAAGTTGTAACTTTTTCCATGATGGAGTAATTCCTAGCCTATGCAGTTTGAACATGGCGCAGTTCTCAAGCATCTTCTCTGAGTTTGTGAAAGAGGTTCTCCTTTACAGGACGTCTCAAAGATTTGCTTACGACTTTTAACATGCATCGCACATAAATATAATCAATGAAGGCAATAAAGCAAGCATTGTGAGATGCGGAAGAAGAATGAATGTTGCTTTCTCAACTTGTCTGTCCTTTAACACGATTTATTAATCCCATCTCTACGCCTGTTGAACATTGCACAGATCTCAAGCAGGTACTCTGAGCTTGGAGGACATGGCCTCCTTCAGAGCACGTCCTAGATATCCATTACTAAGCCATTAAACGTCTTTGCAAGCAGAAGTTACAGTCGCCCCTTCGTTAGCTATATTCAGCATATAATCATTTTACCCATGATCCATCAATAAACAATCTGTTTTTAATAGTTTCCCTATAGAACCCACAAGCATTGAAGCTGGTGAAGCTGTCGAACAGCTTTTCTGAGCTTCTAGGACATGGTCTCCTTCAGACGAGCTTGAGGCTTGCAGATCGCATCCCCCGCGACTTGCTTAAAATATCCTTTTCTTACACACTTTGGATACAGCTTGATGATTCATTCTACAAATATCCTCTTTCTGGATGTTATGATGATAATCTCCATATCTGTCGCTCCTGTCAGTGCATAATATATCTGTATTTGAAATGTAAAGTAAGCTTTGCTGGTACAACATGAAAAAAAAAATCTATATTCTGAAGAAACATTGTATTTAAATAATTATCATATGGCGAAATCCTAAAACAAGACTAATCATAGCCTCTGATCATGCAGACCATTTTCTTCCACTGCACATTACTTTATGGTATACGAATGAGGGGAGAACGCAAATTGGAACATGCAGTACATATAAGTATATTCAATTAGTCAACAGAGTAAATCTGTAGGGAGATATACAACCATGAGTCAGTGACTTTCCTTTAGATTTTCACTTTTATCATGATCTGTTTCCCAAATCATTAATTAAGTTTTCTGTTCACAGTTCATCCACATGAAAGATCACATAGTTTATAGTAAGTCTTCTCCATAGCAGCTTTTACAAGAGAGCTTCTTAAGTCACCCACTTCCTCCGTAGAAGAAGCTATAAATATATCATTGTCTAAAAGATTCAACTCTTTTCCTTCTATATTTCTTTATCATCACATCCACACACATTTTCAGCACTCTCAAGACTTTTGATTTAAAAACCCATTGCGATGAAGATAACAGATCATAACAAACATATTTAAACCTAATTTTGTCCATCGTCAAAATGAAAATGGAAGCCTTTATCACCTTCTAAAGTACACAATGATTTGACTTGAAAGAAGGAGTGGGAGATCTAGACCTACATGAAGACTGTATATAACTTTCCGTATTTTATATAAATTTTTTCTCTCTATAATGCTACGAATTTGTGTTCTATGATCATTCTCATGGAGTACAAACTCTCTGTTATGAAAAGAGAATCATACTTGAACAAAAATCTATGTTTACAGTAATGATTTGACTTTAAAAAAGGGAGTTGGAGATCCACACGAAGACTGTCTATAATTTTTCTTTTTTATATAACTTTGTTTTCTTTCCTCTATAATGCTACAAATTCATGTTCTATGATCATTCTCATGGAGTACAAACTCTGTGTTATGAAAAGAGAGAATTATACTCGAACAAAAGTCCATGTTTACATTATTGCTAAGAGTGTTACTTCACATGGAGTTCCTAAAAAACAAGATATACAATGGTATGCAAACTAATCAACCGTACTTTCAATTAAGAGATGAGACGAGACCCTATATGTGATTAAAAAAAGTGGATAAATTGTAAATACAAAAGTACATTTATGACGAAACTTTAAAAAACAAAAAAAGATCCTCTTGCATCTTTGATAAATCAACGTTGCATTTATTTTTCAAGATATTTACATCTCTTTGAAGATGACTCTTATAGCCAATGTTGATCTACGTATTTGCAAAATGTTAGAGAATAGAGGGTGGTGAAGGCAGTAATTTTTTTAAATAAAGGAAGTTCCACCTTAGCCTACTCTCCTTGACTTGTATTAATTAAAAGAAAAGTACAAGTGAAGGGGACTAGTGCCCACGGGATCCCCCAAATCCCACATAGTAAGGGTAGCTTTTACAAAGTTTAGATGGCATTAGAAAGAAGGTTAATCAGCCTCTCATCACCCTCATGTGGGGCCCACTTGGGTTTAAGCTTGTTGGTGATAAAAAAAAGGCACTTGATGATGCCTAAAAGGGGGAGATTTCTTACAGTTTGCGATTCTTTTGTCGAGGAGAAACAATGATTTCTCAATCAACCACTCTTTGGGGGAGTTGCCAAAGTTATAAGCAGATCTTTCCCGCCAGATCTTCCAAAGGACTGATGGCATTCCAGAGAGTCGCAGAGCAACTGATCGCTTCTCCCAACAAAGCTTGTTTCCAATTGATATGTTTCTGGAGTCTAATTTTCTTTCCTAAAATCTACCAAAGCATCTTGGAGTTGGGATAAGTAAAGAAGATATGAGAAACACCTTCAATGGACCATTAACAGCGCTTGCACCAGGGAGGCACCCCACAAATTTTGCTAGCCTTTAGGTTAGTCCAGATTACACGATGAAGAATTTGCCATAAGATGAAAAAAAAAATTATTTTTATGAGAGGGTGTCAGATAGCCATAAACTTCATGTCCCACCACAGCCCCATCCACGACAGATACCACTTCTTGTTGAGGTTAACCTGATAATCAATGGTTTCCTTGATGTTCGGGATTTTTGTTAGGCAATTACCATTGTGCCAAGTAAGACCAAGCGAGCTCGGCATGTCATGCCCCATGAGAAGGTGAACTTTAGAGTGGTCCCAAGCAAGACATCTACTTTGCAAAGTATTCCATTCTTCATAGGTAATGTTACTCCTAGGGTCAATATCCTCAAAGTTGATCCACTAGTTGGTGTCTTGTTTCCAGAGATGTTTCCATTTTTTGAAGCCTTTTTTCTAGAGCCTCTTGGTGTTTCTAATGTTCCAAGGTTCCACGATCCGAATGCCATGGATCAAAACTAGATAGATTTGTTTTGTCTGATACTGGCTGCCCACTTTCAATCTTCACTTATTCTTGTGAAGCTTTTGACTTTATTCCAACTCTTCCATAGGGAGCACACAAGATTCGAGCCTTTTGGGAAGACCGAGATCGGGGAAAACAAAAGGGCTAGAATATCAAGATTCTTCCAATTCCAGAATCCCACGAAAGTCAACACATTCTTGTTTTTGAAGATCAACTTGGCCCACGAGGCCGCCCCATTGCACCACGCCTTAATCATCTATTTTGTTGCAAGTTTGTAAGCCATGCACCACCCAATGTATAGAATACCAAGGCCCCCACTATCTCTTTGGCTGGTGCAGATGGACCACTTGATTTTAGGCATCCCCTCCTATTGTGATCACATGTCCAAAGGAAGTTTCTGCAAATAATTTCTAATTTGGACAACTATTGCTCTTTCAGTCTCCAACAAGAGAGGAAGTAAATGGTCGATGAAATGAGGAATGTGTTGATAACCATTGCGCAACCAGTGAGATTGATTTACATACCTCTCTAATAGTTTGACTTGCATTCGAGTCTGGCCAAGACCAAATTCCATTATTGCTCCATCAAGATACCAAAACCCAAGGGAATCCCAAGAAGCCAAAAAATTTTGGCCTTGAGGAATGTTTTGATAGCCATGATCAAAGAGAAAGTCAGGCTGGATCTTGACAATAGATCTGAAAGGAGTCTTAGAGTGGTTGGTTTTGGATCAAGAGGCTTGGCAAAAAGAATCCAGGAACCTCCAAAACATCTCCAGGCTCGTACTATCATTGTGGACAAATGCATTCATATCATCGGCAAATAGTCTCATGGTGATCTAGCCATGGTCATGGGGCAATCAGAGGCCTTTGATATTACCTACTTCCACTTGTTGTTCCACCAGCCAGCTAAGCCCTTCCGAGGCAATGGCAAAGAGAAGGGGAGCCAAGGGGCACCCTTGTCTAATCCATCTTCTTAGGTTGATCACCTTTGGAAGTTGTCCATTAACATTAATTTGAGTCGATACATTTCTTAGAAGGGTTGAGATCATCTTGGTGAATTTCTGAGTGCATCCCAGATCTTTAGGTGACTACAGAATATAGTCCCATTCTAGCCTGCCATAAGCTTTGTCAAAGTCGATCTTGAGGAAAACCACATCTTTTCTTGACTCATTTGCGAAGTCGAGACCTTCCCATATATCTATAATGGCTTCCAATATTGACCTGCCTTTGACGAAACCTTTTTGTTTATTGCTTAACCAGGCTCTCAAATGGCTAGAAATTCTATTGGTTATGAATTTGGCGATGATCTTATATCCCATTTGGAGCATCATAATCAGACATCAGTTCTCAATTCTGTTCTTTTCCCCTTTTTTGTGTATATTAACTTAATAATTCCATTATTAAGACAAGTTGGAAGCACACCAAACTCAAGCGCGTCTTGTCAGACTAGACAAAGAGGGGTGGCAACCACCAACTTGAAGGACATAAAGAACTCATTAGTGAGCCCATCTAACCCTAGTCTTTTACCACTAGGAAGGGCATCAATGACTTCAATGATTTCATCTTCCGATATGGGGGCATCAAGTAGGGAATGAAGGTTGTGTGGGATCCTATGAGAGGATACCCTAGATATGGCTGCCATGCAATCTCGTCCCTCGTACTGGGGTTCGAGATCCCGAGTAGTCTCGTAAAGTGCTCATCAGAGCTCCAGTAAACAACATGGGTCGCCGGAGCTCCATTACACAGACCATGTCCGTAAGCTGCAATTGCATGCATTTATTTTACTAGAAACAATATATTGACTTATAGTTATTGTGTGTTTATGAGCTATAGAAGGGATCCTTTCTTTTAGAGAGAGAATAAATTTAAGAAATACATTGATGAGATTTGCTACATACAATACAAGGGGCACGCCCTCAAAACTACATAGGTAAGAGTTACCCAATTATTAACCAACATGTGTCGCATATAAAAATACCACTAGGAAGAAGAGTATCCATGTTACAAGGAACATCAAAGGAAAATTACAAGGCCTTAGTGAATGGAATAATCCATGAAAAATCTAACACAAGAATACATAGAGAGGAGCACTTTCCTCTAATTATTAAGCTTACTAGTGCACAAAATGTCCTAGATATTGGAATCCTTAGGAGCTACATCATCGACTCACTTTATGCAAAAAAGTGAGGTCCTGATGTGCTCTCTCTTACAAGCATGAACAAAATCTTTTCGTCCATTGCTCAAAATGTTTTGATTTCTACTAACCCATATGTTCCACAATGTTTGAGACCTCCATAACTTCCACAACAGGAGGTCCATCCTATTACAAACACCAAGCAGAATTTCTAGAAAGCCAAGCATAGCAAGAGGAGCCTTTTGACATAAAATATTGAGAAGGTTTGAGAACTTCTGAACATGCCAACAATTGATAAATAAATGGAAAATATCCTCCTCCTGGCCACATAATCAACAACTCCCATTAGTGATGTCATATTTATTAGCTTTGCACACTGTCCCGATCCCATTATGTAGGATAACCCATTGAAGAGTAGAGTGTTTAATTGAAATAAAGAAGGCCCATAAAGCCTTGAACCTATATCTCCATTGTTTAGGAGTCCACCTAAATTTCCATCCATCATTAAGTTTATCCCACAATGTTGTAGATGGAAGCAATGTGTTTCTTGAAATCTTCTAAAATATCAATAGCAATAGAATGGAGGGTAACAAACTTCCTATTCGTACAAGCTTCCAGCTTAGATTCCAAAAGACTTTTATGATCTATCAATACTTATTTACAAGCCACAATAAGCACTACAAAAAATAGGGGGGCGTAGCGATGCCCCGAATTGAAAAAAAGGCGACTAGCGTCGCATAAGCGACGGTGATGTTTTTGAATTTTTTTTTGAAGCAGATATGTTGCATAAGCGATGCCTACATTGCTTATTCGACGCTGAATCTCTGCGTCGCAAGTAGCGTCATTGCCTAGCAAGGTTATTGGCGACGTGGGCAAAATCGATAGCGAGGTCGTTCTTTCCAGAGCGTCGCATAAGCGACGCTCTGGAATGTTAAAAAAAAATTGAATTCTCTCGGCACAGTTGTGCGGAGATCTGGACGAGAGCAACAGAACGAGAGCAACAGTATGAGAGAGAGAGAGAGAGACAAAGAGAGAGAGAGAGAGAGATGCAAAGAGAAAGACTAGGTATGCGCACACACACACACTTAGACACACATACATATGCATACACACACATATACACACATAGACAAACATACACACATACACATAGACACACATACACACATACACATAGACACACACACACATACACACACAAATACACACACATATACACACATACACACATACACACATAATGTTGCATACACACACATATACATGCATACACACATACATATACATGCACACACATATATATGCATACACACATATGCATACATAATGCACATGCATACATACACATACATAATGCATACACATCCACACACATATGCACATACACATACACACACATACACACACATACACACACATACACACACATACACACACAAACACATACATACACACATACACACACACATACACACATGCACACACATATATGCATACACACACACACATAGAGAGACATGCACACACATACACATACATGCATACATATGCATACATAATGCATATGCATACATACATACATACTTACATGCATACACACATATGCATACATAATGCACATGCATACATACACATACATAATGCATATGCATACATACACATACATAATGCATACACACACATATGCATACATAATGAATACACACACATACACACACATGCATACATACATGCATACACATACACCCATAGACACATACACACACATAGACACATGCACACACATAAACAGATACACACTCATAGACACACACACATACACATAGACATGCACACACATACACACACATACACACATACACACATAATGATTCATTCACACACATACACATGCATACACACATACACACATAATGATGCATTCACACACATACACATGCATTCACACAGGGATACAAGTCTTAAATATGACCTTTCCCCTTGGTGTAGAGTACACATATTTAGGCAGTGTAGTTGTGCATGACAGCGAGATAATGCAGTGTTAAATGGTTAATAGATTTCCATATGGGAATTGTCCCAAGTCTTTGCTATCAAAAAGGGACTGAAACTGCTCTTCTGTTCCTAACATGCCTTCAAAATGTTCTGCATGAATGGCTTTTCCAAACAGGGTTCAGTGTTGGCTTGAAAGACATGTACTTAACAGATGAAATCAGAACATATAAAAAACTTCTTGAAGAAGTTCATATTGTTGTAGATGATGGCACATTGTCTTCTCAGAGAGTTCTCACTTTGGAAAGGCAGATCCGATTAGTCTTGTCAGGAAAAGAGGAAGTCATTCCAAGAACTTTTATCAATCCATGTCATAGTGATATCCTTGACTATGGTTAGCAAGAAAATTTTCTTAGCTTAGTTGAAGAAATCAGTGCTAGAAGATCAGCAATTTGTGAATTTCAACGTGTTCTTGGGGAAATGCCAACCGTTGTTGAGAGACATAGCTGTCCATCCAATTCCATGATGGCAATGATAGGGGCTGGAAGCAAAGGATCATTGTCAAACTTGATACAACAGTGTGCATGCTTAGGTTTACAGTCTTGAAACGGAGAGGAGTTGTTCTTTTCTGACTTTCATGATGGTTAGGCAATAATTCATTCTTGCTTTTTGGATGGTTTAACCTCCAAAGAATTCTTTTATCATTTAGTGTCTTCTCGAAAACCTCGAAAAGGGCATGGAGAACTTTTTCGAAAATTTACGTATGGGTTAAGGGAAGTGTATTTAGCATATGATGGTTCTGTTTGGACACGAACAGACAATCATGTAATACAATTCAATTATGAAGTTTTGGAGAACATTGAAGAGGCAGACTGGAAATCAAAGGATCCGTAGAGTCCTAGCCTTGGTTCAAAGCGTGTTGGTGTACTAGCCGTGATATCATTGATTGAACTAGCTTATAGTTATGCATTTCGCCAGTCTGCACCAACAAAGAGTAATCCCATTGAATTGCTAAAGGTAATCTTTGACAATTATGATCTCTTCTTATAGTTTTGATTTTAATGTAATGTTGTTAAAACATAATTGGTTTTTGAGGTAAGACAAAACAAAGAAAACTCTGGGAAGTTCGATCATCATGATTTGTTTTCCCTTCTCATTTTCTAGGAGACCCTTCTAAGATGCTCCAACACATCTTTGAAAGGCATAGATCACAAGTCCATTCTTGCCATTTCTTCGAACACAATAAAGAGGAAAATTGATCCAGTAAGGGTAGCACTAGAGATTCAGAGACATCTTCACTGTTTCACACTTGGAATGTTACTAGTTTATAAGACCATGATAGAGTTACGTACCATCATCAAAATGTTTGTTAGCCCTTTTTTTTCTTTAGTTCATAAAATACTATTTTAAACTTGAAGAAATCATGCATTTTTATTGCAACAAAGACACATACACACATAATGATGCATACACACATATACACATGCATACACACACATATGCATACATACATGCATACACATACACACAAAGACATACACACACATAGACACATACACACACATAAAAAAAAGTTTGATTTTTCCCGATACATTTGTGTCGGGATTAACACGCGAGAGCAAGAAGAGAACGAGAGAGACAGAGAGAGAGAGAGAGAGAAGGATGAGATTTCTAAATTGTTGGATTTAAGTCATCAGTTAATATCTACCCAAGGAGGCCAAGCTTTACTGAAATTATCTCAGGATGGCATCCTTTCAAGCCATTTGACTTTAGAAAATCATTTTTGGCTGCAAAAACATGAAATTCAAATGTTAAATATGTATTGTGACTCTCCTGCTCCCAGGCCTACAATAATTAAGGTATCGGGTATAAAAGCTCCTTTGTGGACAGGGATACAGGTCTTAAATATGACCTTTCCCCCTGATGTAGAGTACACATATTTAAACAGTGTAGTTGTGCGTGACAGCGAGATAATGCAGTGTCCTGTTGGCAATAAATGGTTAACAGATTGCCATACGGGAATTGTCCCAAGTCTTTGCTATCAAAAAGGGACTGAAACTGCTCTTCGGTTCCTAACATGCCTTCAGAACGTTCTGCATGAATGGCTTTTCCAAACAGGATTCAATGTTGGCTTGAAAGACATGTACTTAACAAATGAAATCAGAACATATGAAAAACTTTTTGAAGAAGTTCATATTGCTTAAAATATATATAACAACAAAAACCTATTATTAGGTGCTTAAAAAAATAACTAACTCTATCATAAAAAATATGAACTTTTTTCTACCTGTTTGAATGTACGAAATGAAATTTCGTAGATACCAACAATAGTTCCTACGTAACCAAGTTCGCTATCTATAAGGTTCCTGTCTTTTGAGCTAGCACGTGATACTTGCTTGAAAGAAGCAACAATACTAGAATCCTCTGTTTTACATAAAGAATCAATGGCTTTGATTTTAATATGATGTCCAAAAGCCCACATATTAGTGAACATTTGAGCCTGCAACCGTCAACATCTTCTCCTTTGTCCCTTGACATGGACCCACGTTGTAAACCCACAACCTGTCTACTGACACTCAACGAGTTTCTCATGAAAAGAGATATAAGCTTATCTGTCTGCACATGATTTAACTCAAATAGGATTTTCTCCTATGAATAATTCACATAATTCGCTGCTAATGCTCCCTTGTATATGCTTTCTGTCAATGGTGCACACTGACATCTCAATCGTATGCGTGCCTACATGTAAACAAAACCTCATTACGCCTCAAATAGTGACCTAATGTAATATCAGAGATTATTAAATCTAAGCAAAGAACCTGAACTAGAAACTGTGTCTTCTGCTTCCCATCAGTCCAAGCATATGGATTGATGTTCATCTCTCCATAGCTGTCTGCCTCAAAAATACCATGCAACTTTTTATCAATGTAATTAAACAAAAATAGTGGCATCCCTGGTCGAACATTCTTTACATAGCTGATATGAGAAGCTCGAAGGCCTGGACATGCACAAAAGCTAATGATCAAGCTACTGTTCATGCATAAGGACATACGTAAAATAAAACCAAGCCCAAGATTCCAAGTAAGCTTTAGATTCAGCATTCTTCTCTGTGTTCGCACGAAAGCCATAGCAAAAACATGCACACACATGAACATGCAGTAATATGTCGAGGGGAGAGAGAGAGAGAGAAATAAGGGCACAGAAGGAAATGGTGTCCATATGACCAGGACGTGGAAAAACATACTATCGAAAGCATAGTGGAATCTCAAAATGAGAAATCCAAACCATGATATGATGCATTATGGTTTAAAGGGAGGGACGTATATATGTAATAGAAAGTAAGAGGATAGATAAAGTATACCAAAGAGAAGTTGTGTGATGCATTCATTGTAAGTCGCATGGTCACAGCTAAACCTCACAGCAGCAAGCTCCTCCGTCAGAAGGTTCAAGAACGGGAGCAGTTATGAAGGAGGATGGCTAGCCCCAGAGGAAGGAGAATGAAGGCCTTTGTATGCAACCATCAACATCTTCTCCTTTGTCCCCTGACATGGACCCACGTTGTAAACCCACAACCTATCTACAGACACTCAACGAGTTTCTCATGAAAAGAGATATAAGCTTATCTGTCTGCACATGATTTAACTCAAATAGGATTTTCTCCTGTGAATAATTCACATAATTCGCTGCTAATGCTCCCTTGTATATGCTTTCTGTCAATGGTGCACACTGACATCTCAACCGTACACGTGCCTACATGTAAACAAAACCTCATTACGCCTCAGACAGTGACCTAATGTAATATCAGAGATTATTAAATCTAAGCAAAGAACCTGAGCTGGAAAGTGTGTCTTCTGCTTCCCATCAGTCTAGGCATATGGATTGATGTTCATCTCTCCATAGCTATCACAGCCAAAAATCATAGCAGCAAGCTCCTCCATCGGAAGGTTCAAGAACGGGAGCGGTGATGAAGGAGGACGGCTAGCCCCAGAGGAAGGAGAATGAAGGCCTTTGTATTTTCGGTCTTACATCCAGCTCCAATGACAGAAGCACTCCGCTGGCAATGAGACTTGTAAAATTAATTTTAAAGTTTGTTGGAAAAAGTTAATTACATATTTATGTAATGAGATCATATGCTACATGTGTATTAATTACAATAATACTTTCATAATAACATTTTTTATGAATGAGGGCATTCTGTGGCTACTATTCATGCATAAGGATGTCCATAAAATAAAACCAAGCCCAAGATTCCAAGTAAGCTTTAGATTCAACATTCTTCTCTGTGTGTATATGTATGTATGTGCATGTGTATGTGTTTGTATATGTATGTATGCACATGTGCATGTGTAAGTGTATATGTGTGTATGAGTATGTGCATGTGCATGTGCATGTGTATATGTGTGTATATGTATGTGCATGTATATGTGTAACTCTATGTGTATATGTGTGTATGTGCATGTATATGTGTATATGTAGGTATGTGCATGTGTGTGTGCATGTGTATATATGTGTGTGTACATATTGCATATATATGTGTATAATGTATGTATATGCATGTGTATATGTATGAAACATGCATGTGTATGTGGATGCATTTCCATTTGCATCCATGTGCATGCATGTGAATGTGCATGCATGTGGATGTGCATATACATGTATTTGCATATATGTTAATGTGTGTGTGTGTGTATATATATATATATATATATATATATATATATATATATATATATATATATATATATATATATATGCAATAATGCATACATGTAAGTCTTTTTATGTGGTTGTTAGCCATACTTTTTGTTGGGTTAGCTTCTTGAATAACCTGCAATGAAGAGAGAGAGAGAGAGAGAATTCAAAGAGAGAAAGATGTAGAAAGAGAGAAATAGAAACGGAGGGAGACAATAAGAGAGAGCTTAGGCAAAACAACAATTCTGCATATACTTGCTTCAGCTCGTAAGCGTAGCGCTATTGCGAACATTGGAGAGCTCTTCGATCAAATGCGTGAAAATGCCGATCAAAGAGCCTCCAACATTTTAATTTTTTTCCGTCAACAGACTGTCCTGTAAGCGATGCTACACGTCCAGTTATCGTCGCATAAGCGACATGTTTTGGCGTCGCTTATGCGACGCCAAAAAGCGTCGCTTATGCTACGTAAACAAGCATTGCTTATGCGACGCTTCTTAAGACCTTCATGTTAGCGACAATCTATGTGAGTGTCGTAGACCTCGTCGCACCACAAGTCGCAAAAAATGTCGTTTAATCGACGGTCCGCACACGACGCTCAGTACGATGCACTTTGCAGTTTTATAGCGACGAAATTGTGTCGCCTTAATCGTCGCTATACGCCCGTATTCCTTGTAGTGAAGGTTCCTAATCAAAGAATCTTCCATCAACTCACTATTTTGAAAGAATGTTCCTAGCATCAAAACCAATTTTGATGGACTTGTTTTTCTAGATGTTCAAATCCCTATTTTCCCAATGAGCAATACAAAACATTGAGTCATAATAAATGAGAACAAAGACATGCTCTCTTTTTTATTTGAGAAGAAATGCATGAAATGTTGCAAAAAAGGATCATTTTTGTATCCCACATTGGAAAACAATGTTTCTTTTTCGATTAGTACAATGAAAATCTTGTGATTCCAGAAAGTAGTGGTAGTAGTGATAAAAACAAAGAAATACAACCTCTTGATACAGTGCTTGTCACTCTAGACGAAGAGATATATATTCTCATTGTTATTTATAATTTGAGTAACTCGACATGAAAAAATAAAATAATATCTTCAAGGCTCAACATATATAATATCATATCATTTGATACTAGTACATACATTACTAGAAGCTTTTTTGCATACCTCTATTCTAGCTCACAAAGCTAGTCCAATTACCACTTCAAGAATATGACTTTAAACGTCCATAAATGTAAAGGAAAGCACACACTAGTCCAACACAACTAAGTAGAATGTGGATAAAGCTGAGCACAAATAACTAAAACTTTGAGCATTATATTCCAATGCTTAAATCGTTACAAAATTGTATATTTACAAAGTTCAATAGCCCTTATACAATAGAAGTTCATCATATAACTGCTCGACCTCATGCATAACATCATCTTTAGGGACTTGAGAAGTCCCAAAAGGCTTTTCTTGCTCTAGAACTAGCTCCTCAAGGTCAACCATGTCTCCTGGCTGATCTTTCAATGGTGGCACAGTATCCTTTGAGGCAGGTTGGAATCTCTCTATGTTAGCAATGTGCTTCTTCCCAACCTCTTGTTGCTCTTCTAGGCACTCATTCAAGGCATTAATCCACATCCTAATGAAGCGTACTTGGGTTTCATCCTTCTCTATAGCTATGCAGTGCCTAAACATTTTGAGTGCACAAGAAAGTGTCATCCGTGAAAACAAACAAATCAATTAGAGGTGATGGCAAAAGAGTGTCAATGAGCAACATTGCAATTAGAAGTACATGTGCTAAAGAATAAGTCCAAGATCTAATCATCATCATTAGAGAACAATCAGATTAACCTCATTATAAGATTTTGGGGCTTTTGATAAGGATTAACCAATGCCTTGTCCCCTGCCACATGAGGAAGTTTCATTGTAACTGCAGGGAACATTAGTACATTTGAAATTCCATTCTTGCTACAATGTTGTCTGACTCTTTTTTTTTACTAAATTCATCATAGTATTCGGTTATACAGCACTCTATAGCACTAACAAACCTATGTCCTGGGGTGTGATTTACATTCGTCTTTACCCTGCAAATTCAAAATTATAAGTACAATGTGACATGAAATTTCAACATAGAGACAAAAAGCAAAGACAGTACCATGTAAGACACTCAATAGCATGACACCTTGACTTTAATGTTGTTGAGACAAAGAAGGATTGGTCCTTACTATGAAAAATGTAAATCCTCTAGAGTGGTGACATGGTCAATTCAGCAAATTTTGTGGGTGCTTGAATGGCTCATCATCATTAATGGAACCACTTATTCTAAAGCCATATGGGACATCTACTATTAGAAGGGAATAATGTTTCCTATGTACTACATATGTTATTTGCAACATCGCAATATAAATTGTAATACAATGTCCTTAGAGTGTCTATGGGGTTTGCAAAAGACTTTAATCTAGAGGAATCATCGTCAAAATCCATCTCCTTTGCCTTTATTCTAGAATTCTCTTGCCTTGCCCTTTGGATATGAGCAAGGAAGGCAGTAGGACAATCTTCATTGATCTCACCAATCTTCTTATTTCAAGGTCTTTACAAAGAAAGGACGAGTGTCAACTCAAAGATTGATATATGAATGGTGTTGATGCTTGGCATCAAATAAATCAATAAATTCTTTGCTGGGAAACTAAAATGAATAAATGGATAAATCCCTAAAGCCATTTCACCTGCCCAAGCATCGACTACTTATGCGAAGCGATACTTGGCATCGACTATGTGCTCAAACCTGATGCCTAGCATCACAATTCTAGTGAAACTCGATGCTTGGCATCAAATTTTGACTAGGACTCGATGTTGAGCATAGGAATTCTAGCGACGTTCGATGCCAGGCATCGACTTCTACCATGTCTATTTATACAGGTTGATGCCACACATCGAATAGCACCAACTACTAGACAAACAAAACCATACTAAATTCTAATGAGAAAGAGAACTCACCGAATCATGGAATAATATAGAGTGATTTTGATAATGCTTTGTATGAGGAGGTGGTTGAGTACTTTGCCTAGAATTCAGCCCATATGAAGCACCCAAGCCTCCTCATCATCACCTCTTGAATCTTCATATAAGCCTTGTGGCTGCATTGGGAAGTTTGGAGCTACATGATAAATTACTGAAGGATCAAGTGGAACCAATTAATGACAAGATTCTACTTACTTATTTAGATCTATGACCATCTCCTCATGGCTCATGTCTTTTGAAAAGACCCTTGATAATGTCAAAATTATCAAAGTCTCATCTTTAATGCCTTACAAAGCTCTCCAAGGTGTTAACTTCATATCCTCAACAACCTCTTCAATTGAGAGATCTGTTTTCTTTCCCTTTCCCTTTACATCCACCTGAGGATCTAGCTTTTCCTTCTTTTGTTTTTGGCCTTTCACCTCCTTGTTCTCCCACATTTTGAAGATTATATCTTAGAGCTCCCATATTTCCCCTATCCTGAAGGCGAGTTGGAACCATGCGTCAAACTTACAGAATGCCTCTGAATTCACATTTTTATCCACTATAATCCCAACCTCTATCAGGCACTAATTTCTCAATTTGGATGAATCCTTCCACTATCTCCCCTTAAGCATAACCATACTCAAGGTGGAAGAAATGGATACACTCAATGGATAGCATCTTTCGCATGTAATTGTTGTTATTGTTGTGGTCCCAAGCTAGGAGCTTTGCCTCCTTTGTAGTCAGACCAACATAGATCTTACACTGCATAACCTAAAGAAGTATGTGGTTGGATGATATTTTACAAGCTATCTTCATACCTCTACACAATATGATCCTCCAATAACATAATATGTGTAGTCCTCACACAATCTATCATTGAATTCCTCCACTAAACCGCACTCGTTTGGATAGACCATTACCAAGAATAGCACAATAATTGCATGTGGGTTTATCTTCATCTTCTTATTAAGATTCTGCACATGAAGATTATGGGGCTCCCTTATTTGAAGAGGCCTCGTTCTTGTAAGTGGTTCAATAGGGGGTTTGTAGGTGATGGTAATGTGGAGGTGGAAAAGTTCCCCTTCTTCACGAGCTTCCTCTTGACAATATCCTGTCTAATCTTATTATATTCAGTCAGCAAAATCCCAGATGCAACCTCTCCACCAAGGGCAACTATGTCATCCTGAGACTCTTAGCTTTCTCTTGATTCCACATCAGTGGGCTTTTTAGTCGTCTTCTAGGGATTCTTCTATATGGGTTGCTTACCCTTTGACTTTACAGGTGTCATCTTCCATTGATGGCTTGACATGATATTTCCCTGTATCCATGGAAAGAGATCCACAATCAAATTGTCAGAATCCTTGGATATTTGAGCAAGCCTCTTTGGCACATAACATTCTAGACATAGGAGTTCCATTTTTCAACTTGCAGTCCTTAATCCTTTTGAAGTCTCCACTAGGAAAACAAGGCTATCTAAGTCATCATCTTCATAGTCCACATTGAACACTAAGCCATATTGAAAAACCTAGGTGGTGGTAATCATTCCCCTCCCATAAGCCCTTGCAAGTACAAGTAGGGTGATATTTTTCTATTATATATATTGAAGGCACCACTCCAAGTTTGTCATGTCTCTAAGTGGTCTATCTTTCCTGGTAACTTCAATCTCTTTGGATTTATCTTTTCTTACTACCTCTTCCTCGATGGGCTTGACACTGATATGGCCACCTGATGAAAGGACCATTCCATTACTTGCACACTCTAAGGACAAAGATAGGATGCCTCTTCTTTGGCTTCACAACATGTTCAATGCTTTTATCCCTAAGCACGCTCTCTTGAGCTAAGCATCACCTTTAGCTTCTTAACGGACTTCTCTTCACACTTCTCAATGTCCCTCAAGTGATACAATTTATCTTAACCAAGGGCATGACATTAATCTTAGTCAAGGCCAACTCAATGCCTAGTATTAGGTTTGGGGGCCAATTCCATGCAAGGCATTGACCTTGTGGTCCAACTTGATGCTAGCCATCGAGTTTGCGGGCCAACTTGATGCCAAGCATCGACCTTCTTGTTCAACTTGATGCCAAGCATTGAGTTTGTTGGTCAGGTAGATGCTTGACATCGACATGGCCTGCAAACTCGATGTCTGGCATCGAGTTAGACGAGAAGGTTGATTCTTGGCATTGACTTGGCCCACAAACTTGATGTGTCACATTGATTTGGACCACAAGCTCAATGCCTTGCATCGACTTGGCCCACAACCTGATGCCTGACATCGATCTAGCCCACAAGGTTGATGGCTAGCATTGAGATGGCCCAAAAAGTTGATGCCTGGCATCGAGTTAGTTCAAAAATTTGATGCCTGACATCAATTTTTCCCACAATCTCGGTGCCTAGCATTGAATTGCATCACCCTAAACTTGGACATAAATTTGAATTCTTTCAAACAAAATATAAAAATTTCTAGGGCTTTACAAAGGAATCTTTTTGAAATCTTTATTTTCTAGGTGAATTTGGGTTACCTGTGAGGCATTTTTCCCACACCCTTCTTCTCCGATTTTGACTTTCTGCTTTTCCTCTTCTTCCTCTACTCTTTTTCTCTCTATGCTCTTCTACTGACTATGCTCTATCTTGACTCGTGCATTTGGAAAATGAGACTCAACTCCTATCATCCATTTACATAAATTTGGTTAAGTTAAACCAAAAACTAACTTGGTACAACTAATTCAAACTAGGTGTAACTTGATGGCACAACTGGACTATAGATTTAAAGCAAGAAGCAACCAATTTAGCTAGATCAAACTTGGTTATATCAAATTTGGTTATCCAAAAAGAGTGTTGGAAATTAGAAAAAAGATTCAAAGGAAAACTATGACTCAATCTTCTTTTTTCATTCATGGATCTTAATGGCATCACTCTCATCATCTTCATCACTTCTAGTTTTCTATGAAACATTATCATTATCAATAATATACCTTTCTCCTTCGAGTATTTTCTTGAACAACTTCACACATTTTCGTGCAAAATAAATTTTAAACAATGTGTTATTTAGTTCTTTCAAAACATAGAATTATCATAACTAACTTTATGCACTATACGTGGATCAAACCATCACTTCATTATTCTTTTTCTTGCTTCACATTTCATGTCAAAAGAATATTATACAGAAGCATCCAATCGCCCACTTCAATTTTCCTTGCCCTTAGTCGATAAAATAAACAGTTTTCTTCAAATGAGATTATTTGAATTTCTCAATTCTAACGTGCAAGTGATCTTGACAAGTTGTTGTAATCTTAAAGAGCATTTATTCATGAGTGAAATTAGCTTTCCATGGAATTATGAAACAAGAATGTACATGCGTTTCAATTGGAAAGATGATAATTACCTTAGAAAGCAAAATGTAGAAAGTTGAACCATTGTGATTTTTATCAATCAATGAATACATTCTTTTAATTTTCCTATTTTTCTTCATGATTATATGGAGTGTGGTTAATGCTAATCAGAAATTAAGGTTTTCGAAGAACTCTCTTACCTCTTGAGCATCTAGCTCCCCATGATCTGGTACAACCTTTTCTTAATAGCTAAACCTACAAAGTAGATGTTCAAGTAAAAACTTAGCTATATTTCTAGTTGATTTGGTATGTAATGATATGCCCCCTATACGACTGGTCACATGCAAGCAGATTTTATCACATGTTATTAACACCTTAAGGCATTATAATCAAGTCAGCTACCAACTTATAATAAGTGATTGAGGAAAAGGTAGGAAATAAACCATCAAAGGAATTTAGAAAAGATATCAAAGAAGATTGAGTCATAATTTTCCTTTGAATCTTTTTTCTATCTATTTGTGGTCTAGCCTACTTGTCAAATGTATAATTGATCACACACAAAAAGAGGTACTTGATATCAAAATGTGTTTTGGAGGTTGCCCATCTTGTTTTCAATTTTACATTGATGGATTCTATATTGTTTTCAAAGATTGATGGATTGTACATTGATGGATTGCCTATCCTATAGCTCTTCTCCAATTTCTAATGAGCAATCAAATTCTACCCCTTAATAATTCTTGATGTGACATAAAGTCGAATCATACAACCCACAATAATGGACACAATCTGCCCTCATAATTATCTAGATATGTGATTTGGGAGATATAATCACTTGATGTTACACTTCCACTATTTATATATTATAAAGGGAATGCTCTTACACTTCCACTATCAATGAAGATGAGCTCCCTATTTTTGATAGATGCCTAGGCAACATCTATCCATAGTGAACTCGATAGAATTACAAATTCATTGTTTTCAGTGGATCCTTTCATGAATGATGTCCATGGCTTATAATATATCAATGATTATGTGTTCTTACTTGAGTCATAAGTTTGATTCTCAATGCAACAATGCTCAATCTGGTCCATCTATTGAACTTGATCCACCTATTGATCTCTCTGTGGATTCAAGTGCATGTGCAGGAGCAAAGGATGTCAACAAAGAGAGAGAGAGACAGAGAGAGTATACAAAGCTTGTGGCATTTTAAGCGAAGGCCTTGTGAAGTAAGTCAAAGAAGATTTCAATTCTTTACTTCAGATAGGCAAATTGCATTGGACATTATGAAGTACTATTGTGGTTTGAAATGTCTATATAAATTAGGAATGAAGAAACTAAAGAAATTAAGAGATAAATTATTCCATTTAGATGGTGAAAGACAAGATATATATGTTGTTTCTCACATGCAAATTATTGAGGATAACATGTAAGTAACACATGTTGCTTTTCAATATTACTTCAATTAAGGGATCTGATGTTGTAGCACTACATTTAAAATTGGGATGGGCATGGGGAATTGTAGGATACATAAAGTTGAGCATGGGCTTATCAATGGATATCTCATTTTTTATACATATCAAGGAGTTGGGACCAAAGGATCTGTTAGTTATCATGCAATGAGTTGGATGATGAACTATTTTAATTTGCATTGTGAAGTTATGCCTACAATTGGAAGGTTACACTTCTCAGATAACTTTACCCATCGAGAAGTATTTTAAGTCTATAAATAAGAGATGGAAAGTAAAACTGAGAAGTATGTCTTGTGTCAACATTTTACTTGATTATGGAAAGAAGAGTTTAACAATGTGAGTATTCCTCATAAAGTTAGAATGGGTGAATGCTCAATTTGTGCCACTTGGAAAAACATGGAAAAGGGAGCCACAACACCACAAGAAAAAGATAATTTTAAAATTCTTCTAAAGAGCCATCGTGAGAGTCAAGCTTTAGAAAGAAAGAAAGCAATTTATCATCAAAGTAAACCACTCAAAAATCTAGAGCATTATATGTGTTTGTTGATTAATGGTATGGATCAAAAGAAAACATTTCTACCCCATTTCTCTCGCATTCCTAAGGACATTGGAGATGAAGTCCTTGTGCAAATGGATTTGATTGGTGATTTGGTATATAATGGAACCACAAAGTCGAAGGTTTTTTTCACATATCCCAACGTACATAATAATCCAAGCCTTATGGTTACTATGATTCATAAAGTTTCGCAATCATTGGAGGGTCTTTTGCCACCAAATCTGTATTTGTAGCTTGATAATATTGCAAGAGACAATAAACATTCTATGGTGTTTGGATATTTATGCATGGTTGTTCATAGACAAGTGTTTCAAAAGAAAAGGTGAATTTCCTTTTGGTTGGGCACACCCATGATCACATTGATCAAATTTTTAGTACGTTCTCTAAGAGGTTGGCATGCCGTAATGCTTTTACTCTTCCAACATTATCTTTGTTAATTTCTAAAGCATATCCTCCAAAGCCTGGAGTTCAACACCTTACACAGATTCATGACTTTAAGTATTTTTGCTTAGCACGTATTGATAACAGTACTAAGGTTTTGGCTCCATTGCACAACATTAGTTTCAACCACGTATTCTTGATGAGGAGGCTTAATGACATTACTCTCTTATTCCCAAAACAATATTCATGTTCTCTAGGGTGGGAACATAAAGATGGATGCAATGTTTTATTGCATGTGCCTAATTTCTTTGTGGATGGTGCAGAACAAACACCATGTGAATATAGAATCCATATGGAAAGATGTGGAAATGTGGCTGAGCAAAGTAAAAGGTGGATGCATGTACTTATTGAGAAGAAAACATAGAGTAAGCGTGCAAAAAATTATGTTGGAGACAAAGATTTATCTTGTTGGGATGAGATTTTTAATAATCAAGAAGAGATCATAAAGAATACCATTGCAAGCCATTGGGCAATTGATATTCCATTCACATAGGATTTTAGCGAACAAAGATCAATAAATGTGGGCCAAGCATGTAAATGCAGATACACGTCAAAGCTTTATGCATCCACCAAAAAGGAATATTTATGTAGGCTCAAGGATGACAAAACACATTGAAGCATGATGGCAAGGAAATTTGAAAGAAATAAATATTGGAACACTGATTATAGTCCTTACTAGTGGTGATGAGGCTAGCACACCATTTTGGACAGCAAAAGTTCTAGAGGTCATTAATGGTAAAGATGAATAGAGACTTTGATAGTCCATTGGTATTATACAAAAATTAGTAATGCATTGACTGGTAAGTATAACTTAGAAATGGTATGTGATACCAAACGAACATGCTAAAAAAAAAAAGAATATTCAAAGTACATCCACTCTTAAAATGGATGTAGATATTCTTGTTTATGATTTCTCCTTGACAAAAATGGGGCACTTGAGGAAAGCAACCATCAATATGATAAAGGAAAAGCTTCAAGAGTATGTGGGGCATCTACTCATAGGCAAAAAAGAAGATATGTGCATGATCCTATAGAATTTGTTAGGTACTTGGATGAGAATAGAGCTCTTGTTGATATAAAAGAAGAAGAAGAGAGCTCCCAAGAGTCTCATAGTAAATCAAATGCATTTGATGATGGGGGTATAGACATAGTCAAAAAATTTGTAAGTTAATTTAAAAATTTATGACATTTTTGGTGCTTATTACAACTGCTCCAAAGCATTTCACATAATGAAACCATGTTCTATTGCATATTTGAATCACTATCAAAGATCCTCCATCCAGCAAACATTCAATTTTTATTTTCTATGTAAGGTTTTTTATCACTTTTATATTTCTCATATAGATTCTGGAGATTTCTACAAGAAACTAAGAATTACAACCACCACGAGCTAGAGAGATGAGTCTCCTCCCAACCATATGCCTCTATATATAGCTCTCTCCAAGGGACTTCCTTCTTCAGCAGGTGGATACTAACCATCCATGTGTCATCCACGTAACTGCATGTGTGTCGTGTCCCAATTAACTCTAGTTAACTTAAACGGATGCTTCTAGAAGGTTCTAGATCTCCTTGGATGAAAAACTCTCCCCATGTAGCCCATGGGGATTGAACCCAAGACCTTCTCCTTCACATCCTTGAGACTTAACCACTAATCTAAGTGGACCACTTGTTTATAAGAGCATATGACCATCAAGTAAGTCTAGACTTAAGATCTTTGGTCATACACACAGGTGACCAAACAGTGTCCAATTTTAGATCTAACTGAACCCACCTGATCCTTAGACTATAGACTTACTTTATTATCTAAACCAACCTGATCCTTAGATTAGAGACTTACTCTATTACATTCTTCCCCACTTGGAAAAATATTTTCATCCTCAAAAATAGAGCTATATAAATACCATATGCAACCCGTGAGCCTCATGTTCTTAAACTAGAAGAACATGGTCATGTTCTAAAACTAGAAGAACATGTCTCATCTCTCTGGTGTGATCCCTGCCCGAATGATTCAAAACACGATTCATCTTTGCACTTTGATAAACTCGTCAAAGTACAAAGTGATGAATGAATAATAAGGGTGTATCCAAAAAAACATCCCTAGCCAATTTACAATTTTTACTAGGTGCAATCTGGACAGAAACATGTGATCTAGCTGGATTCAAATTACTAGTCCATTTCTGGTCATGACTGGTGCATGGACTTAGTAACTAAAGTGAGATTCTTATCCCTATCCACTCTTTGAGAACTCTTGATTCACTTGAATTTTATTTGGAAAACTTGAAATGTGATTGACCCAAACATCAAACTTGGATGTTTGTATAATGATTTACTTTCAACCAATATTTACTTGATTTTTTCCCCCAATTGGAGGACTACTTTGTCCTAAAGTTTACCATTTTACTTTGGGTCATCCGTACTATAACTTGACCAAGTCACATTAAAAATGAAAATCACCCAACTTAGGACACTTTCCTCAAAGACTTTATCTTTAAGTTCTTGGGAATTGTCTATTTGATGAACAATTCCTAACTTCTTTGTTTGAGTATATTGGACTCTAGAAAGTCATCAGATTTAGGCTAGAAAATTGGAAGCAAACTCAAATGAATAAGTCAATCTTGGGATTATCATCTTTTGAAGATTGAAAAGGTTCTTATACAAAACATCTATCTATGATGTTTAATTTAGCTACCTGGTTCCTCCCAACTAACTCTAGAACTTTGAAAAAAGAATTAGATATCGTATCTAAGTCAAATCCAAAAGATTTAAAAAGCAAAAGAAAGAACTATAACTCTGTACAACCAATTCAAACTTCAAAGATATAAACTTGCTATGAGTCAAATACTTGATGACCCAAGAATTTAACTCAAGACTTTAACTTCTTAAAGATCTATTTCACCAAGGTATTTTTTTTTCCTATCTTTAAGAGAAATAAGTTGGATTCTCAAAAAGATTTAGAGCAAATCTAAAACATCATCCAACCACATGATACTAGTGTGGTATCCAACATTAGTGTGTCGACCCACTAAGGTTGTATCGATTATTTTTTACTCAAACAATGCTTCACTTGAGACTAAGTTCATGCCTATATTCAATTTTTATGACTACTTACTAGGAATGCACTTCTTGTGCGTTTCTTTGAGTCAAAGGATTGAATCTACTGAGTTACACTAGGAACTTGGTGCTTGACTTAGTCACTTGATTCTTAGTTGGAAGATCATTTCAATGTCGAAGTCCTACTTCTTTATAAATTTGTCAAATATTTCTAAGTCAACAACACTTTATCTTGAAGGGTTTCATAATTCGAAGAAGAATAGGCATATGCCTTATTTGAAAATGAAGATCTTGAAAGTTACTTACTTCATATCTTTTGCTTCCTTGATCTTGAAGTATCTTGAGATCATTATATTATCTTCCTTGAATTTAAACTTCTCCTTTGAGTTTTAATTCTCTTGAGGATCAAATCTAACTTCAAGATCCATTCTAGGACTAAAAGAAAATTATCATCCCATGGTTTGATGTCCCATACCATCTTTCTTACATCAATCTGAATATAAAATACAGTGTCCAATACCACCCTATTTTATATTCACATTGATGTGTGAGTGGTATTTATCCTGAGGTCTAAACATATCTTGATAGAGTACCTTCTCTCTTCAATCATTTAAAAGAATTTTGAAGTATCAGGTATTACATCTAACTTGATATTCTAGGTTTTGATTCCTTCACATGATCATTTTATGATCTTGTGCTTGCCTTGAAAACCTCTTGATAGAATATCCATTATTTTTTTCTAGTATTTTCAAACCAGATCCAATTAGAATTCCAAGTACTTGAATTTTCATAGTCTCAAGTCTAATGGGTTTATTCTTGATGAGTTTGTAGCGACAAGAGCATTTTACTTCTTGTCTTTAGATTCCTTTCTTCCTGAAGCTTTAAGTAGCTACCCAGGCTCGAACTTTAGAGGAATGTCTCTACTACTTAAGTCTAAGCATCCATTCATGCTTTTTTGTATTTCATCAAAATCCCTTTAAGGATAGGCAAACATTATCTTTTACCTTCCACATACTTAATTCCCATTATCATAGTTATAGACTATATTCTTAGATCTTTTATTCTCTTCAGACTTGGAACAACTTACTAGTTTGATTGCTAATACTTGGGAAATCTTCGGAGTAGTTCCAATTGCAAGTTCTTGGAAAAACATGGCCAAGCTTGATCAAGTCTGGTTGACCAACAAGAGAAGCAACAACAATAGGTTCAACAAGCTGCTCATGCAAATGTCATTGTAATAGACTTACCAGATCAAAAGTTTCAGGGTGATCCAAGTTTGAGTACATCAAAAATACAAAACAAGGAACATATGGAACAATGAAGTTGTGATTGTAGACAATGAATTAAGATGAAGGAAGTGGAAGTCTTGGTGATAATAAGACCAAGAGACAAGGTTCCTATTGATTGGCATGAACAAAGGCAGTTTAGGGATCAGGTCTAAAAATGGATCCAATACGGTCAGGAAAAGCAAGAGGAGATTCAGATTATATCAAAAGTTGATGATAACATAGTGCCAACTCACACAAATGAAGGAAGATAGGGTGAGCCAGAGCTGAACAATGATTTGTTTGAAGTAATTATTAATTCTTCTTTACAATTACCTTTAGATCAATTATTATCTTTAATTCTAGCTTTTAAGGAAAAGTTGTTGAAGAATCTGGTTCGGTAACAATCAAAGCCAACAAATACTTCTATAATTTCATCATCAGCCAATAGTATTGATCTAGCAGATGTGGATTTTGTAGTGCTAGTTATTCAAGCATAATATAAGCAGAGAATGTTTGATGAAGTTTTGTTCGATGGTGGTTTGGGTTTGAATATCTTACCAAAACATATTTTGAAAGAGATGGGGAATGGGGCCTTAGCTCTAGCACCTTTTCAATTCAAGATGGTGGATCAGACAAGAGTGAAACCTTTAGGAATTCTGGAACAATAGCAAATAGTAATGGGAGGTATAACATTCATGGTCCATTTTGTGGTAATCAGAATGTCATAATCTACCTACCCATATGAGATTTTGCTAGGTAGACCATGGTTCAAGCTAGCCAAAGTAAAGCAAGTTTGGGGTTTAAATGTGGCAGTCATCACTAAGGGGGGAAAGGGGCCTACCATACCAATGTAGGGAAGGTAGAATATGTTAATAAAAGAAAAACCTTTAATGGCCCAAACCATTAGTTTAGCTAAGGAAATAGAGGATGATGAAGAAGAGGAATTCTTGAAGGAAAACCCAATAGTGGTCCTAGTTTTGGAAGTGGATGTTGAAGGAGTACTACAAAAAGAGGAACAATTGCTAGAAAATAGGTTTGAGCCAAAAGCAAATGACAAAATAGAAGGAACAAAGCTGAGATAGTTAATAAACACATATCTTTGAATTTTCCCAAGAGTTGAATTTGTGTCTTAATAGACATGAATCATCATAGTCAACTATCTTAATCGGGTCTATGCCCTCCAATCTCTTCTAGTGTCGTATCTCTTGGTTCTATGATGATCAAACTTTGCAGAGTACCCACTGGGGGTAATGTTTATGGAAATGCTAACTGCTTTATAACTTCTCGAAATGGTATACAATGTGTCTTTGTTGGAAAACAATGTGCAATTGGTCCATTTTGTCTAAGACCTTGCTTTAGTTCTTAGTCTTTCTTGGCAAAGAAGAAAAGGAGACGGGCGGATCTGACATGTTCAGAGCTCGTTACTACTCTTTGTACAACCAAAATGTGTTGGTGGCATGGATACGTCGTCGTCCTCTCATAGCACCCGCCAGGGTTCAAGTCCCCTAGACTGCAGCGAGCGCGAACGTTATATTTTGATCTATGCTTTTCAAATTAAAAAACAAGTGGAGAGCGATGGATCGCGATAGACGAGCAACCTGATTTTCACGAGAATAGCGATCGCAGATTTATTCTTTTACGAAGTGCTTTATTGGTGCTTTTGAGGGATCAAGAGTACTATATAAAAAGAGCTTGGGCTCATTGTTATTCATCCTTCACCTAGGATCAACACAAGCTTTCTAGAGCTTGGACCTCAGTAGAGGTGGTGTTTCTTCTAGCACATGGGGCAGCCATGGTGCTAACTTGAAGCATGTTGAGGAGCAGCTATGGAGTTCTTCTTAATGATTCTTCTTGGAGAAGATGAAGGGTGTGCTCACACTCTAGCTCATGGAGAGGAGGTCATCTCTTGTTCATGGCAAGAAGACTTGGTCATTAGCAGCTTGATGGTGAGGATCGCCCATCTACATGATGTATTTGAAGATCATCTTCTACAAGAAGATGTTAGGTTGAAGATTATCTTCTACAAGAAGATGTCTGGCTACTTCAAAGACATTGGATGGGACCATCTACATGATTTTGAAGATTATCTTCTACAGGAAGATATTAGGTTGAAGATTGTCTTCTACAAAGAAGATATCGGGCTACTTCAAAGACATTAGATGGAGATTAACATAAGATTCACATCTTATGTTAAGTATTCAGGTACATATTCTCTTTATGCACACAGGTACTACTTGAAGTTTATGGAGGTCGTGGCGTTCATATCAGGAGGAGTCCTATTTGGCATAGGTACAAGAGAATCAGTACTTATATGCTTTATGCATATTTTATGAGGTGTTTAAGAAGGTGTGTTCACATGAGTTTGAGGATTTCCGTTCACACTGATCCTTCCTCATTCAGTTACTCATATTCACTCTTCTATAACCTATTAGGTCACACATCTCATGTATATTCAGATTACTACCCACACATCTGAATATGTTTGTTACATTGTACATTCACTCATTCATCTATTTCTCATCACATAGAGTGGTTGTGAGTTTTGCTCCCACATTGTACATTGAACATTGGTATATATGATACTATGAGTAAGCGATGGCTTACGTAACACCTTACACATGTCGTCTATTCTTTCTCTATCTTTGTCTCATCATCTATATGATTAAGTTGTGGTATGTTCATGTTTTGTCAATATGGAAGATTGCTGGAATTAATGTTGTATATAACTGGAACTATGGAACCATGGACCTGTGACATGAGCCTAAGGGCCTACCTCACTTCCAACATTTGGTATCAGAGCAATAAGGTTTTGGTTACAGAACTTTAGCTCTTTGGCATCAATACATTAAGGCTCTTTCAGATTCACAGGTTCCCAGTCTTCCAGATTTACAACATATGATTTGAAAGCATCTTCTAATATTTGACATTTGACATACACACTTAATCTAGATGAGTAGAGATTTGAGAATTAGACAATTCAGTCACATGTGTATTCATCAGTGTGGAGTATGAAGTTGATGATCTGTTAGCAGCCGAATATTTTTGGAAAGAGTATGCAAATACTTTACAAAAGTATTGTTTGAGGACCAAGACTTGATGAAGAGAAGACTACTTCAAATTCAAGGAAGAACAATGGTTTAGAGAAAATGAAGGAATCAGATCAACATCAAATCACAGGTATCAGTTTCTACTATCAGATTATCATTTGTAGGTCATATCTTAGAAGAGCAGTTATGAAGAGATTTGAAGAAATTCAAGAATTGCTTTTATACACTTTCATCATTTGAAAGTTAAAGGCTACATCGAAACAAGTATCTAGAGGTTTTTCTAGAGAGTTTTTGAGAAATCTCTTTCATGGCAAGAAAGTTCATCTAAGAAGACAAGCGCAGAGATGAGATGAGTTTTTTTTTTTCAGCCAATTTTCTGTTGTAAGTTGGTTGGATATCAAGGTACAAATGTATCTAGAGAAGGTAACTCTAGAAGGGCAATTCATCATTCAGACAACGATTGGTGAATTTAGTCGTTTCAGACATTTGAAGCAGAATTTTGATTCAGAGATATGAGGAGATGATAAAACATGTTTCTATATTCACTTCCATTTGTATACTATGTTTGTTTTATCTCTTACTCTTACATTAGAGGAAGAGAAAAATTCAGTTGAAGAAATCAAGAGTGTTTGCTACTTCAAGATGAAGAGAACAAAAGGTATGGAAGAGAAGTTTGAAAATGTTGACATCATCAGGTGGAAGAAAGATGCAGAAGAAGAAAGTCCATCATTTCCAAAAGAAAAGTAAGGCTTCCTTTTCTCATATATTTTCCATATACTTTTCCTATTTTATCCTCTACACCCAAAGACAAGTCTACGAGAACATCTTGTTTAAAGAAGAAGCAGTTTCTTGTTTTGCATTACACTTGGTCATGGTTTAGTAGATTTGACAAAGAATTGCATTGAGAGAAAGAAAAGCAGCAGATATATGGTTTAACTCATATATGTATGAGTTATGTTTTAGTTGAAGCTTTTAAGCGGGCAGCTTATATGTTCCCTCAAAGAATTCTTGGAGTGTCAATACAGAGCTACTTGGTATATGACAAGTTGCAGAGAAGTATATTTCTTCTTTATCTAAATCTTGAGGTAAAAGAGTTTTTTGTAGCAGATGTTGAAGACTTGGGTTGAGGTTTTATGTTTGGAAAAGGTTACCTCATATTCAGTACTTTCAGAAAACTTCAAAAAATTCAGACTTGTTGATGTACCAGTCAGTTGAAGAATCTACTTTTTATGATTGTCTTGACTTTTGGATACATGTTTGTATTCAAAAAGGTGTTCCATTAGATCCTATAACTTGATTAAGAAGTGGAGTTAGCCAAAAGAAAATCAAGCAGGTACTATCACATTTCACCCGGGTAAAATATGAAAGTTATGAAGTATCAACTTGCAGCTTTTGGAGTTCTCAAGGTGAGAAGTTTGTCCACTTATATTTCAAGTAGGAATTGCAGATTCCTTGAAGGATTTGTTTGAAGAAAAGTTTTACAACTTTGTAAGAAGCATGGACACTTGGAGACATTCAGGTAGCAAATCAAACATTCAGACATGAAGGTTTGATAAGAGCAGATTCTACACAGGAGAGATCATTGATCTTGGATAGATCTTGTATGATCTTGAGTATTTATGATTCAATTGTCTATCCTTTGTTTGATAAGCTTCTTAGCATTGGAAGAAGTAAGTCAAAGATTCAGATTCTATCAGATTTGTGTTGCAGAGAAAAAGAAGATACTTGTTATGTTACAGAAAAATATGGATCCTAAAACTTTTGTTTCAGATACAAGTATTGATCACTAAAGATCAGATTTATTGAAAGAAGGAAGACGTTCCACATTTCATAAAGACTGATATATTTGAAGAATACTGGATACTAGTGTTAAGTCATCCAGGGGGGTGATGAAACATGAAGACTTATTTTCAAGCCATATGTAAAAGAATGCAGAGTCATACCTACAGGTATTCCTATTTCAGGTATTCCTATATTTCCTTTGTCAGGTTCTCTTTATGTTCCAGCTTTGAAAGAAGAAGGAAGAAGAAGAATATTTGGAGAAAGTTCCTGTTAGGATGTTCCTGTTCAGGAGAAGGTTCCAGAGTTCTATTGAAGAGAAGCTTGATATTTCAGAAAGGTATATTTCAGACGTGCGCACATATATGTTTATACCAAGTTCTGAAGGAAAGAGGTATGAAGGATTTAAAGGATGAAGACATGATGACATCATAGATTTTTTGACTCATATTGAGTTGAGTACAGTCAGAGATGAACCAGCAGTGTTCATAATACACTAAGTTGTGAGTTGACAGTCACAGGTTCCAGGATTCAGTTCTTGATTTTTAGTGTATTTACATGACGCAGCAGAAGTACGTTGAGAAACTTTTTTGGAAGGTAAATGCAAATATATGGATACTAGTGTATGTTTTCAGGTTTTTGAAGACAGGAGATAGCAGGTGCAGAGACAGTTCATGCTATATTTGTTATCAAGCAGTGATTGCTTGATGAGTACACTATTGGATATCTAGTTTGCATATTTTCTCAGGTATTATGGTTCATATTCAGCAAATTCAGGTTTTTTGAAGGAAAGTCAATTTCAGTTTTGAAGAAGATTTTTTCTGAAGTATCGGAAGTACAAGCTTGAAACTTGTGGTAATTTGCAGATTGTGACAGATTGCAGATTCAGTTCAGGTTGTACCAATATGACATTGCAGGGGGGATTGTTGGAAAACAATGTGCAATTGGTCCATTTTGTCTAAGACCTTGCTTTAGTTCTTAGTCTTTCTTGGCAAAGAAGAAAAGGAGACGGGCGGATCTGACATGTTTAGAGCTCGTTACTACTCTTTGTACAACCAAAATGTGTTGGTGGCATGGATACGTCGTCGTCCTCTCATAGCACCCGCCAGGGTTCAAGTCCCCTAGACTGCAGCGAGCGTGAACGTTATATTTTAATCTATGCTTTTCAAATTAAAAAAACAAGTGGAGAGCGATGGATCGCGATAGACGAGCGACCTGATTTTCACGAGAATAGCGATCGCAGATTTATTCTTTTACGAAGTGCTTTATTGGTGCTTTTGAGGGATCAAGAGTACTATATAACAAGAGCTTGGGCTCATTGTTATTCATCCTTCACCTAGGATCAACACAAGCTTTCTAGAGCTTGGACCTCAGTAGAGGTGGTGTTTCTTCTAGCACATGGGGCAGCCATGGTGCTAACTTGAAGCATGTTGAGGAGCAGCTATGGAGTTCTTCTTAATGATTCTTCTTGGAGAAGATGAAGGGTGTGCTCACACTCTAGCTCATGGAGAGGAGGTCATCTCTTGTTCATGGCAAGAAGACTTGGTCATTAGCAGCTTGATGGTGAGGATCGCCCATCTACATGATGTATTTGAAGATCATCTTCTACAAGAAGATGTTAGGTTGAAGATTATCTTCTACAAGAAGATGTCTGGCTACTTCAAAGACATTGGATGGGACCATCTACATGATTTTGAAGATTATCTTCTACAGGAAGATATTAGGTTGAAGATTGTCTTCTACAAAGAAGATATCGGGCTACTTCAAAGACATTAGATGGACATTAACATAAGATTCACATCTTATGTTAAGTATTCAGGTACATATTCTCTTTATGCACACAGGTACTACTTGAAGTTTATGGAGGTCGTGGCGTTCATATCAGGAGGAGTCCTATTTGGCATAGGTACAAGAGAATCAGTACTTATATGCTTTATGCATATTTTATGAGGTGTTTAAGAAGGTGTGTTCACATGAGTTTGAGGATTTCCGTTCACACTGATCCTTCCTCATTCAGTCACTCATATTCACTCTTCTATAACCTATTAGGTCACACATCTCATGTATATTCAGATTACTGCCCACACATCTGAATATGTTTGTTACATTGTACATTCACTCATTCATCTATTTCTCATCACATAGAGTGGTTGTGAGTTTTGCTCCCATATTGTACATTGAACATTGGTATATATGATACTATGAGTAAGCGATGGCTTACGTAACACCTTACACATGTCGTCTATTCTTTCTCTATCTTTGTCTCATCATCTATATGATTAAGTTGTGGTATGTTCATGTTTTGTCAATATGGAAGATTGCTGGAATTAATGTTGTATATAACTGGAACTATGGAACCATGGACCTGTGACATGAGCCTAAGGGCCTACCTCACTTCCAACAGTCTTATCCTTATTGAAGTCATTTTGATGGTGTTACAAGTCATTGGTGAGACTTGAAAAATAAAATTAGGGGATGTATTGAAGGCAGGACTAATAATCAATCTCAAAGAAAACTCGTTGAAGTCATTCTTTGTGTGTATGTGTGTGTGTGTGTGTGTGGGTGTCTCCCTCTCAAAACACACACACTTGTACAGTCCACAACATATTTGAGGCACCCAAAGCCAACAAAGATACTTGACAAGAAGGATGTGCAAAGAGCCTAGAACAACCATATAATACACTTATACATCCCACATCCACAATACACACTAAAACAGAGTATGAGCAAATAAGAAACAAAAATAGGTAGGTGATGAGGATGGATCTGAGACCTAAGCTTTACAAATAATTACATTAGGATGATTCTAGAAATGACATGTATGAGCTAAATCAAGCTCGCAAATGAACATAATGTGTACCTTTGTCCTCATGTAAGGTTCTTTACGAGCAAGGATGTATTATCAATAGATGTCCATATATACAAGTAAATTATGGTGGAAGAAGAAAGCATCTTTCCTTGCCCATGACATTTTAGAGATCTTTCCCTTAACTCAAGCCCGAATATTTTGCAATGCTTTTCATATTCTAAAACTACGAATCTCATCAAGATTGATACACCACTAGGTTATATCAATCTTTGGACTTTTAAGTACCACTATCAATTCTTTGGGACTTCTTGGGAAGTACTTACCATCTAAAAGGTTTGAAGAATCTCATTCTTACTAATTGGGAGAAATTTATTCTTCAAGGATTTGAGATTCCTTCTAAGGAATCAAATAACCTATGCAAATGATCCATCATGAAATCCATTGCACTATTGTAATGGTTGTTGAAGAACTTCTTGAATTTTCAACCTGAATTAGTGCATCCATATAGGAGTGTCAAGAAAGCTAATGCTTTGCTCCTCATATGTGTTAAACAATCACCTTTAGAATAAGGCATTCCATCCTATTCTGGACTTTAGCATGCCAAAAAGGTATTTTCTAGATAACTTTTTGGAATAAATATCTATATATTGAAGATGTTTACTTTTCCTTTTGATGAATTGGATCCCAAATCTTCCAATTACATTCCTCCACATTCTTGATGAGGAACTCCTTTTTGAAGAGGTGGGTGAATTCATCCTTAATTGAGAGTTTTTTATGAGTTTTAATGAGATTCATCCACCACATGTAGGCCTTAGGGCCTAATGGCAAACTAGTCTCAATCATTTGCACAAGCTTGGGGTTATTCTTGAGTAGATGGATATCATTCCACTTTTCCAAGAATGTTAAGAGTACATCCTTATTTTGATCCTTATCTTCACCTGAGAATTCTGGAGGATGTAGATATTCCCTAAAGATGGATGGTTTATACCTACTGAATACCCCGAAGTATCTACAAAAAATGAAATGGTAGGAGTCCTCAAATTGAGACAACTCAAAATGCTAGTTTAAGGGAAACAAGTTATTTTGGGAAATGGATGTATCTTTATACTTTTCCAAAACAAACAAACATAGAAGAGGTCACTATTGTATAAGTATGGCTACCAAAGATAGCCATACCTACATCTTTGGGCTTCTAGAGTAAGTCTAAAATGGCCAGAAGATGATTCTAAAATCCTGTCAAGGGATTGACTAAGCTTTCCGACCTCAGCTTGGGTATTGGGCAAATGTTGAAGGTTGTGATCTACTTTCAACGACCTATCTTCAAATTCATTCCTCTCATGTGAAGTAGTGTTGGTTTCCCCTTGCTGTGTGGTACCCTCAACGTTTAAAGCTAAAGTCATTGATTCTACGGTCCATGCATCAGACACATGACTTAGAATTGAAGTCATTCATCCTTCGAGATGCAGGCAATGCACGTGATGCTTTAGGTGGGCTAAACATGAATGAAGATATTGATGAAAGTGCTACCAAATTTCATAAATACGCTTATATTACTCATAAGTGCAACATAACTTGAAGTACCCTCCATTGCACACATTCCATTATTGAATTTCTTTATAGTTCCTAACGTGAGTGGTGCGTAATAAATTGAGGAGAACAATGCATAATATCACAAGAGTACTTCGTGATTTAATTTTGATTTGACGTAGATTTGATTCTAGCAAAGGGTGCTAGAATTATGACATGGAAAAACCTCGAAGAGTAAATGAAATCCAAAGCTTTACTTTTGAACACTTCATGAGGCTCCGAGATGACTTGATCTGAAGTAAAGAAGATGCGTTCTTTTGTATCTCCAAAAGTTTTGATAGTTTGCCTCCAATGGCTTTGGCTTGGGTTCAAAGATACTTTGTCTTCCTTCGTCTTTGGGTAATAAGTGAATAGCACTTCACTTTGCCCTTTCGTCTTTAAATGTTGTTTGATTTTGTCCTTCTCAAATCAAGAAAAATACTTCAACTTCGGATTCAGTTGAAGATTATAGCAGAAAACTCAGAAACCAAAGCTTCTTAGCTCGGGATTAGCAGATATTATCGATAGCAAAAGAATAAAGATGACAGATTTGTGGATAGCAAAAGAATAAAGAGTAAACATTGCTAGAATGTTTATCTCATGAAGATGAGATTCCCATTTCGAATCCCGGCCTCCCCTACCTCTGCCGACGGGGCCCTACAGAAAAGAGGATTTTCTTTTCTTTTGAACCTTTGATCCTCCTCTAAGCAAACTGGACATGCATGGAAGAGAATGATAGGCTACTTAAGCATCAAATGTCTATTTTCTCTTGGTTAGAGGGAGTGCTCCCCCCGATGAAGTTGTGGGTTCAAATTATGCAGCTGCAAGATAAGTTGGTCAATGATATACTACAAGATCTCTGAATCTGAGATCATCAGATCGAATCTTGAGTATGCTTGTTGTGTAGGCCATCCCTTTTCTTTTGTATTCCTTATCTCCAAGCTTTTCTAGTGATAGACCTTCTTCGCCTCTGCAATTGCATTATGAGCGATTGAATCCTTTTGCTAATCTGCGAGGACTAATCCATACACACGATGGAAGAAAAAAAACTTGTTGCCAAGATATGGATTGAAAAAAAAACATACGGAAATATATGCAAGATGAATAAATGAAACTTAATCTCATCAACTAGACAAGATAATCAACCATCAAGTTCTTCATGAGATCTTGAGGAAGAAGATGATGAGAGAAAGGTCTTCAGGAAAGTTTTACCAAGCTCTGATACCAATGCACAAAACTAAGAATTACAACCACCATGCGTAGAGAGATGACTCTCCTCCCAACCATCTACCTCTATATATGGCTCTCCCCAAGGGACTGCCTTCTTGGGTAGGTGGATACTAACCATCCATGTGTCGACCATGTAACTGCATGTGTGCCAAGTGTCCTAGTTAACTCCAGTTAACTCAAGTGGATGCTTCTAGAAGGCTCTAGATTTCTTTGGGCAAAATATTCTCCCCATATGCCCCATGGAGATTGAACCCAAGACCTCCTCCTTCACACCCTTGAGACTTAACCACTAAGCTATGTGGATCATCTGTTTATAAGAGCACATGACCATTTAGTAAGCCTAGACTCGAGATATTTTGTCATACACATAGGTGACCAAACATTGTCTGATTCTAGATTTGTCTGAACCAACTTGATCCTTAAACTATAGACTTACTTTATTGTCTGAAGCAACTTGATCCTTAGACTATAGAATTACTTTATTACAATGTCAATGTTAAATAGATCCAAATTTTGGACACATTTTGAGCTTCTAAATTTTAAAAAAATGTCAAAAAATCGCATGTTTTCACTTGATTTTTGAAATATATGTATACTGCTAAAAAGGGTTCTCAAACATAAGATGTAATTTGCTTGATTTTTGAAGAGGCAATTACGACATAGTTCTCGTTCATTATGAATCGTTGTTATAACCACTCCACATGGAATCCTACAAAAGGAAGGAACCATTAGCTTAAAATTCAGAATGTAAATTATATTTATGTTTAGACTCCAGCTTTCCACATATTGCACACCAATATTCTACTTGTAGGGGCAAGCATGTGAAGAAAAAAAATGAAATGTTGAAGGTTATTATTCATCCAACACTTGTAATTTTTTACCCAAACTATAGGATAATTTCTTTAAATAAGACAAGCCCAAAAGTCATTAGAGATATTGGCCCTCAAGATCCATTTGTAATACATATTCTTAGCCATATAAGCAAGACAAAAAATACCTAAACCACCTTCTTCTTTACTCATACAAAAGATGTTCCAAGAAACCTTTAAAAGTTTGAAGCCTTCAGAGTCACCTCACTAAAGGAATATTCTAGCCAATGCAAGGACTTGCATCAGATCATTTTTAGAGGGCATTCAACATGAAAGAAAATAGATTATGGAAGGTAAAATGTAATGGCTTAACACAAAAACCCTGTGAGTAAGGTTTCGTTGAATCTTATTTTTGAATTTATTCATTACCGAAGCCCACCTTTGATCAAAAGGAACATTAACACCCATAGGAATACCAAGCAAATCAATGCAAGGGGGAATGTGATTATTGGAGGACGTGAAAGAAGTTTTCTTATGATTGACCTTAGACCAAGTACCAAGAGAAAACTAATCCAAGCAATTCAAGAAATTTTCAGCATATTTGTCCTCAACTCTTGTTATCATGTCACTATCATCAAAAAACATATGTAACCTCAATTGGGAGGGGACATTATAGTTTTCAATACCTTTGGATGGTACCAAGATTCATATAATCTTTGACAAGACATCCAAGTGCATTACTAGCAATAACAAAGAGAACATGGGACAAAGGTTGTTGTGAGGTAATATATTTGGTTTCATCACTATCAATGTACCAAACACCCATCTAGTGTAGACATGAAATACCCATGAGAAGATGGATCATAACTGCAAATATTAGTAAACTCCCATGCTTCATTCTGAAGAAGACTAGTAAACTAGTCCTTTGCACTGGCCCAGTTGGGCAGAGCATTTGCCTCTTGAGGCAACAGCAAGGGTTCAACCCCTCCCAACAACCATGGTTGGCATGTAGTAGGCTTTAGACCAGAATTCAAACCAATCTTCTTGTACCCTTTGTGCAATATATGTTGTATCACATTCCAGTAGCCTTGCTTTGTGGAATATGGAGGGTCCCATGCATACTATGCTCCCTATATAGTTGTTCTTTCAATAAATTCAAGGTCAAGGACAATAGGCTTTGGCTTAACTTCCTCTTAAAAAAATATAATTAGACTCAATTTTAAGTGTAGAGGCCTTTGCAACAACCACTCTAACCTCTTTTGCAGCCAATTTAGGATAACTCTTTATCACATGATCATTTTCCTTTGAATATTTTCCTTAGAATACTTGCAAAATTGGTTCTACCTTTCTATTTTCTTCTCATCTTTGTCTTCCTTCTTTGAATGTGGAGCACCTTGCTAGTAGAAGAGATCCATTTACCTCTTCACTTCTGACTAGCTAAGAAAGCTTGATCTACAACATGGATAATTGACATATTAACCTGGACTCATCTGCTTGGAACAAAAAAAGAGACCAAGTCCTCAAATTTTAAGGCTGTTGGAATGCCTTTCATCATGAATCAAAAATTACAAGCAAAAATTTGATATGAATCTCGAATAATCTTAAGAATACTTTGCAGGTGAACTATCTAGCAAGATATCAATTGCAAAAATCAACTCTTTCTTCAAGTGTCCACAATTGATGGATGTTCTTCTTAGAGCGATTCATGAAGACACTAAAAGAGTTTGGTCATCAGAGAACACCTCTAGAGGGTATCATGGCAAAGGGGTGGCTCATACAAGAGTCTTTGGTATTCATAACAGAGTTTCCATGCATGTCAGACCAACAATTGCCTCGCTTATGAAGCGACATCGAAGATATTCATCTCGTAGATGATCAGCCCCAAGGTAAAGGGAGCCAAAGAAAAATGGATGCACTTTTCATAGAGAATGCAATGATGTTTTGCATCGTTAACTCAGAGCCCATGTAGAAGTGGTTAGAGATGTATGAGCTTGCTAAGGAGGCAAACACAAAGAAAAGAGCCTAGTTTCAAAAGAACTACTCCACTCGCTCTTTACCTCTTCTGGAAAAGTCTTCGATCTCTTCTAGTCTTTCCAATGAGCCTAATGGCTAGATGCAACCATTTCACAAGCAAATTTAGGGGGTGAGGATATCTCTGAAGAACAAGGGTAACTCCCAAAGGGATGAGATTGGGAGCATTACAAATACGGTGTGCTATGGTCTCATGGAGGACACTTTCAGATCACATGCATCGATGAAAATAGTTCTACTTTTGATAGTGGGGTGATGGTGAACTTTCTCCAAAAAAGTAGAGCTAGTGCAAGAGACGATAATGCTCAAGAGGGCAAGCTCAAGTATTGTGGAGTGATCCAAGATATCTTGAAGCTATCATTCAAGAGATTTGACTACTTTTTGTTTGATGTGAGGTGGTTCAGAGTAGTCACCACTAGAAGAAATGAAACAGTGAGGTGGGATAAGAGTGGTTTGCTTCAACTTGACTCCACAAAGCTATGGATAAATGAAAAAGACACATTTGTACTTCCCAAACACTATGAGTAGGTTGTCTTTATACTAGATTCCAAAGAACCATAGTGGCTATTTGTTTTAAAAGTCTCTCCATGTAGGAGAAATAGAATAAATTCCATTTGCAATGGACTCTAAGATGCATGTGGTCTAAGACATCATTCTCCAAGAAGAAGAGGTCTTTGAAAAATATGAGGTACATGAGGAGGTAATTTATGATATGTCGTATGAGGAAGATGATTGGGAAGAGGCACCCATACCAAGAGATTTTGAAGTTTCCAGTGTAGAGATAGATATCCTCTGAATGTTATATCTCCAAGAGGATGATAGAATAGAGGACTTATGAAGAAACCAAATGTAAATACTTATTTGTGTTTACTTATTTGCTACATTTTTTTTTGTATGCTACTATTTTTTTTGTATTAGCATTATTATTGTATACTAATTAATTATTTGAGTTTTTTTTTGCAAAGCACGATGGGAGACAATCCACCGATCGCTCTGCATTCCATGATAAAGGAGTAATTTTTAGAGTTCATATCTCTCTCACTTATTAATTCATTGGTGTTTCACAATATTGGATCTCTCATGGGATTAGTTCCACCAATGACACTTCCTTGGTCGGACTACTCCCCACTCGAGGCACTCCCTTTCGTAGGACTAGTCTTGCTAGCGACACTCACTTTGGCACAACTACTACCACCCATGGCAGCTTTATGACTCCACCACAACTGTCTTCTCAGCCATCCCATGGTGGCTCTAGTAGTGGACATGTCCAACAACGTGCCACACCATAGCATGATACATGCACTAATCCATCTCATTCATATAGATCATGTTTTGGAGGAGCAAGTTCTAGAGGTGGATGTACAAGTGGGTCTGGAAGAGGTAGATCTTGTGGAGGTGGTGCGATGGATGTTCTATCACCCACAACTAGTCTTAGATCGAGTACCTCAAATGCAGGTGTGCCACACAGTACATGAAGTACATCTTGGTGTGCTCATGACCATGACAACTCCAAGGTATACCATATATGAGATGGAGCTCCAATGATGGATGTGGCTAAAATGGCCATGCATAAGAGCATAGGACAATTCTGCACAATATACTTTGGACACCCTATCATGGTCAAATGGAGTGAATAGGACAAGGATCACAAGAATTACATCACATAGGTGATCTATCATGAGTATCAGCTAGCACATGGGCACCCTCTTATCAGCTCAAAGTGAACTTAGGACATGACAAATGAGATGATGCCCCGTCGATGATGGTGCACGACCATACTGATGCTTATACTGATGGTTTTTCCGAGGGACATACCGATGCTTATGCCAACGATCTTCATACTCGTATACATACTAATGCTTATATTGTCGGTTTTGTAGGTCAATACAGACACATATACCGTTTGTAAAATATCAGCATCCATACCGATGCTTATACCGATGGTATTCAATGCATACCGATGCATATGTCGGTGCCCATACTGGAGTGTATACGGGCATAATCATACCGATAGTTATACCACATACCAATTTGATGGCTAGATTCCCCACATATATTTTTGCCGGTATAAGTGCTGATATGAGGTTCATACACTGTAGTGAAAAGGATAAAGTTTTCTGCACAATCACTAGGATAGTGCGTTTAGAGGCCAAAATAAGCTTAGACCTAAATTTCAATGCCACAAAGTGAAGCCCATTTGAACTCCTAATCGCCTCGAGTATGCTCAACATTTTTTTTTTTGAAATTTTTAGACTATGACCAGAGGGGTGCTTGCACTACCGTACATGAAGCAACAACCTACTTTAATACCAATTGTTGGAGTTTGAGGTCTACAGAAGCACACAAAGAACAGAAGGAATAAGAAGAAGCTTGGAGCATAACACCACGCAAGAATGTATTACCAAATGAATGTAGAAAAGATAAGTGACCCATTAGGGTTATAGGCATATATACAAAAGTGGGAAAAAAACCTCTTAAAGAAGGAAAAAAGTGATCCGATGGTCCTACGTGTGTTCACACACATCACCAGTAAAATATATCAACACAAAGCGTGATTATCCAACAAAATGGTTTCCAAAGAGAGCAACTGTGTTGTCACCTACAAACATTCATGATGGCCATTCAACGCTTCTGCTATCTATCGATCCTTTACAATGTCTACGTGTCCCATGGGTTTTCACCCTCATGATGGCTCAAGGGCAATTGCAATGCCATTGAACCAATGTCTCTAGAGCTCTTGTAATTTGGCTGATGGTGCATTCCCACAAAAGTTTGGGATTTCTCTACACGGTACAATGTCCCAATGCAATTTCCCTATACTGATTGCTCTAAAGCAATCATGAAGACCGCATGGCCCTCCGACAATGGCGATTTTGATGAGAAATGGAGTTTTCTCTACACAACATGATTTCTTATGCAACACCCAAAACATTTCTCATGTATAACATTTCTCATGTATTTAGAAAAAATTTCACCTATTTGTGATTAGATTTTCCTTCCCTATTGTTTCAAAAAGTGAAGAGAAAGAACCCACAAAACAGTCTAACAAAACAAAGCAATGTCCTCTAAACTCTGAACCTTTAATACTTCTTGCAAACACATCCAAGTCAAATAAGGCAATGATGGGTGGTAAACCTCACCTTAACAAGGCTACAATTCCATTCTCTCTCTATTATCACACTCTCTTACTAAAAAATTGTGCAAATAGAGACAAATTTTACCTTTCGGAGCATAAATAGAAGTTTACAACCTAGATATCGGAATTGTGCCACCTTGTTCTTCACTCTTTCCAAGGTCCAAAACACAACTTCTAGCATCTTTTTCACCACTCTAGCTTCTAAAAGTAGATATAATGACAGTTCACCTTATGCATAGGTGATTCTTGAAAATCTACGAGCGTTGCTCACTCCAAAAACTTACCTTACTTCAAATTCGACCTGCACATAACTCTTCTCCATCGGCTTAGGAAGGTGTTGGAGTTGTAGACCCACAATCCTAAAGAAATACTTGTGAGCTTGAAGTGGTTGGTTGACTTGTAACAAATTATCAAAAAAGTGTCCTACCTAGTGGGAGGAATGAAAACGTGTGAGAAGATCCAATACAAAATTAGAAGTTGAGAAGAAAAGATGCAACTGAGACATTAGAGGTTGTCACACTTTGAATAGTTTTATCTCTCAAGGCATAGGGGATACCCACCCCCTGCTTTTCAAAGTAGAAAGTGTCTAAAAACTGAGCTCTTCTTGGTCTTTACATAATTAAGGGGACATATTTCATACCAAAATGTTCAAACTAATTAAAAATCCTAGTCTTAAACTACTTCCAGAGCTATTCTAACTAGGTTATTGAGGTATCTAAGATAACACAAATTGAGATAATTACATCCAAGTATTTCCCTATGCTCCTAAGAATTACACAAACTAATGTAAGTCATAAAATGGCTTTGTTCTAAAAGAGTGATTTAATTTAAAAACGTGGCTTCTTTCAAAATGCAAAATTTATTTTTTTTCAAAATAGCTTCATTAGCCAAAAATTTTATTTTTATTTTCTTGTTGGCTTTATCTTTTATTTTTGTCTCCTACTTCTCGTGCTTTCTTTATCCCATTCTTATCTTTTCTTCAGTTGGCCATCTTCATCAATATATGTAAGAGATAACCCCATTACAAATATGTAATAGCATCATCCTTCTTTATACTATTATGTCCCTCTAGGGAGGGGATGGATTTCGTCGAGTTTCTTGGCGAATATTTTTTTTCCTCTTTTCAAGATTGAATTTTTGCCAATTCTTATGATAGAGTTGAATGGAATTTCATTCTTTAGTCTCCATATGGCAATTGGTTGGGTCCAACATTCATCAAGTATGTCAGTCTGTTGTTTGGAAATTCTTGGTAGAATTTCCATAAATGGGGAGCTCTTTGAGGCTTTCAGGATTCAAAAATCCATTAGGTAAGGTCGTCCTTTTACCCTCCTCCCCTTTTTAATTGCCATTGATGCCCTAGGGTTGTTCATCAAGCATAAAATAGAAAACTTTCTCGCTATCCTTGGATCCTCCTTTCCCCTCTATCTTCAAAGTTTTGTTGAGGATACTATAGTGTTTCTCTAATACCGATGATGTTTCTGCTACTAACCTGATTGAATGTGTACATATCTTCAAATGTTTGTTGATGGTACTAGTGTGTTCACTAATGCTAACTTGCTTGAATGTGTACATATCTTCAAATGTTTGTTGATGGTACTTGTGTACTGATGATGTTTTTGCTACTAACTTTCTTGAATGTGTACATATCTTTGTCTTCCTAGTGGTTCTCACATAAATCATAAGAAAACTAATTTTAAACCTTTTAATATTCTTTTCCTAGCTACCTCTACAACTTAGGATGTGAACTTCGATTAGACGTGTTCTCGTCAAAGATTTGACAAAATAAAGGTGTATTAGCTTGTCGTGTATTGCACATTGACATGTAACCAAAAACAAATTTTTGAGGTCATCTCCTTGGCCTGAAGACATCTTTGTTGAGGTAGTGATACTATCAATAGAATTCCTAAAGTATCTTGAAAAATTTATTGGCTTCTCAAGGAGGAGGGAGGTTTGGGGTTTTCTATGCCTAAACATTTTGCTTCTCATCTCCATGTCAAATGGATTTTAGTAGTAGTATATGTTGTTGATTATTGGGCAATGCTTATCAAATGCTTTTTGTTTTAAAAGGGGAATTCTAGTGAGAACCTATTCTTCCTTTCTTGAATTAATTAAAAAAACAATTGTAGAAGGGCATACTTCCCTTTGGATCCCCCTACCTACAGAACAAGGGTAATACTACGTGAAGGCATAGCAATAGTGATAGGCAAGATACAACAAGGAAGCTAAATTTTAGAGGGAGCTATAGAGAATGTTAATGAACTTTCATCGCCCATATTGGTGGTCCATTTACTTTTGATCTTGTTATTATCGAAGATGCTAAAATCATTTCTAAAGGGAGCAGAATTCCTTTTATAATTAGATATTCTTCTACCTAATTGAACAAGGGATTGATCAGTTGACCAATCAGTGTGAAACTAATAATCAACAAACCCTCATCTAACCTTAGGCTATGGAAGACCCTAAGTCAGATACGTGTGTGAAAAGATCACATACTTAAAAAGTAGCAAAGAATGCTAACAAGTTTGCTGCCCGAAATCCTCAAACTCATGTGAACACACCTTCTCAAACACCTCATCAAAATATGCATAAAGCATATACGTACTGATTCTCTTGTACCTATGCCGAATAGGACTCCTCCTGATATGGATGCAATTGCCTCCATAAACTTCAAGTAGTACCTGTGTGCATAAAGAGAATATGTACCTGAATACTTAACATAAGATGTAAATCTTATGTTAAACACCATCCAATGTTTTTGAAGTAGCCCGACATCTTCTTGTAGAAGAAAATCTTCAACCTGATATCTTCTTGTAGAAGACAATCTTCAAATACACCATGTAGATGGCCGATCCCCACCATCAAGCTGCTAATGACCAAGTCTTCTTGCCATGAACAAGAGATAACCTCCTCTCCATGAGCTAGAGTGTGAGCACACCCTTCATCTTCTCCAAGAAGAATCATTAAGAAGAACTCCATAGCTGATCCTCAACATGCTTCAAGTTAGCACCATGGCTGCCCCATGTGCTAGACGAAACACCACCTCTATTGAGGTCCAAGCTCCAAGCTTGTGTTGAATACTAGGTGAAGGATGCTTAGACAATAAGCCTATGACTTCTTATATAGTAGAGCCTCCTTGTAATAAAGCACTCCTAAAAGCATATCATCGAAAAAGCTATGATCACTATGGAATTACGAAAAGAAAACGATCATGAATCAACGTTCTCCGCCATCCGCGTTCGCTGATTTATCCAAAAGCATAAAGCTCTGTTGCGCCATCCAGATATTGAACCGTGGTGGATAGGATTAAAGTTCAGCGCCTTAACCATTGCGCTAGGTGATTTTAATAACAAGGACTATAATAAAGCTTTACAAATACTCTTGCGCTGCGCTGGCTGCGGTTCGGATTGGAGAGTGCTTTAAGAACATAGCTACTCATATATGTATTGTGAGCAATCCTGACCAATAGGAACATTGTTTTCTAACATTCCCTACCACGGAGACAGCACTTACACTTGTGAGGGGCTCCACAAATTTTATTAGCTTTGAGATTGGTCCATATTCCCCTATTGAAAGTTTTCCATATAAAGAACAAATTTGTATTCTCAATGAGAGGATGCCATAAGTCCTCAAACTTAAAGTTCCATTTGATAGAGGTTTGATTAATGCACCATCTTCTCTTAAGGGAGATATTCAAGTCCAAGTGCTTCTTGAAACTGATTACCTTATCTAGTTTGCTACCATTGATTTATCTTAACCCTTCAATCCATGGAGGATCATGCCCGAGAAGGAGGTGAGTCTTTGAGTTCTCCCAAGAACTCATTCTCTATCATAATAGGCACCAATCTTCATAGTCAACTCTCCTCATTGGGTCTATGTCCTCCAATCTAATCGAGTTTCTTCCCTCTTGATTCCAAAGATGTTTTCATAAAGAAAGCCCTTTTTTCCATAGTTTCTTTTCCCTTTGGAGGTTTTCCCATTTATTTCTTTGACTCCCCCAATAGAAAACTAAATAGAATCATTCTGTCTAATACTTGATGCCCAATATCAAACCCCAATAACCTTGATGTATGGCTTCATCTTGTTCCAAATCTTCCACAAGGAACACACTAAGTCTAAACCCTTAGGATTCACTTGAAAAGGAGAAAATAACAAAATGAGTAGATAATGCTCCTTCCACCTCGGAAGACGTCCAATCATAACATCATATTTGTTTTTTGAGAATCAATTTTGCCCATGACATTTTTTATTTTCACCACTCTTTGATCATCCATTGGCAACCATCTTATCTACCATGACCCCACATCCAAAATGTGCCCCCCTCCCCAAATTATTTTGGTTAGCACAAATGGCCTTTTGATTTTGGGCATGCTTCTCTTGTTGGGATCACCCATCCAAAGGAAATTTATGCAAGTTCTTTCCAATTTTGCTAAATCTTTGTCTTTTGGTCTCTAGCATACCAAGAAATAGATCATTGTTGAAAGAAGGAAGGTTTTGATCACCATGGCCTGGCCTGCTAGGTTTAATCGCATGCCCTTACAGTAAGTAAGTTTATTATCAAGTTTGGTGAGAGCCTAGTTCCAACGTCGACTCATGGAGACATCAAAACACATTAGAATTCAAGAAAACAAAAGATATGACCATTGACGAGCTCTTGACATTCTTGACTACCAAAAACTACGGAGGGTGTCCCGAAATAACCTTTAAAGCCATTTTTGAGTGATTTATTATGGATCCTTAAGCAATGCTGAAAGCTTTTAGACATTTCCAAAAGGTGGTGATACCATTGATATCGTTATGCACAAAAGCATTCATTTCATCATCGAAAAGTCTCATTACCATCATATTATGACTATGGGGAAGAAGTAGGCCATGGATGTGCCCAAGATGGGTGTGATGGTTAACCAAGTAGCTGAAGCCATTGGTGGCAATAGCAAAAAGAAGAGGAGCTAGAGGGTAGCCCTATCTAATAGAGCACTTTAATCTATCTGCCTAAGAAAGATATGATCCCTTGAGAAAGATGTCTCTTGATATTTATTTGATCTGAGGCATTTCCCATAAGCGATGTTCGTTGATATTTAGAGCCCAAAGCCATGAAAAGGACATTTTGAGCAAAATCCTTTTTTTTTATAAAGGAAGTTCGGCCTTGTTTTATAAAGGAAGTTCGGTCTTGATTTTGAGCAGAATGCTTGATCTTTGCTAGACCAGGTGCATTGGTGAGGCCATCCATTGATGCACCATATTTGGTGAAGGGAGTGGAGTGGACACCCCCCGCCACTGACTTGATAAATGAAAAAAAATTGTATTGATGAAATAAGTCACGCATTAATGGGACATCGACATTATTGTTTGCTCCCCTCAGAAATTTAACCCTTTTGGCAGTTCATCATCATGAAGCTTGTTGCCTTCTTTTTTTTATTAATAAAAGGAAGTTCGGCCTTAGCCTATTCTCCCTGACTTTAATTAAAATAAAGAAGAAAAATTACAAGTGAATGGGACTAGTGCCCAAGGGACCCCCCAACATCCCACAAAGAAAGATGTTGCCTTCTTGGATGGAAGCAAAGAAACACTTTCTCCCCCTTGATGAGTGTTTTACTCACATAACCTCTATTTATGCAAGATTCTATCCCGTGTGGTTAGCAGGCTTTCATGTTGACGCACAAGCTTTACATTAGAGGGTCCATAGTTTTCAAGGTTGGATTTCATCAATGGTAGGATGTTTACTATAGTGAAGATCTTGTGAGATTCATTTCAGTGCATACCTCACCTATTTGTTGGTTGTAGGGATTTACTTCTTTAGAAAATCAGAGATGGACTATGTTCACAATGCTACTAACCAGAGAAAAGTTACCTTATATCAGATGGCTCTACAATAGTGCTCTCAACAACTTAACAAAAATGGTACAGTCAAAGGTTAAAAAGGGTAGTGGAAATATAGATTCCTCTATGCATAGCATTTTTCAATGAGTATCCAACAGTCTATTCTTCTTTCTTTGTTGCTTCATCAGGGTGTTCAAGCCAACTCAAAAGCTAAGCAGTGGAATATTCGTAGGAACTTCATCAGCTCTGCATTGTCCTCCATCCGTGGAATATTGGGAGGAACTTCATCACCTCTGCATTGTCCTACATCCCTTTTACTTTTATTGGAACAAGAAAGAGTCTCTCTTGCGTAAATGCTATGGTCTCGATCCTTTGCTTTGGCATAGCTGGAGAAGCACCATTATTTGGTTCGTCTGGCTTACCCTTAATGATGTTGTATACAGCAGGGTCTTCTTCATAAAGGGGAGATAAGAACAAAATTGAAAACTGGCGGCCGATTACCATGCTCCAAACTGGATACAAGATAATTGCCAAAGTTATTGCCAACAGAATCTCTTGTCATTTAAAGTCATGGCTTTGTGAGGACCAGAAAGGTTTTGTCAAAGGTAGATCTATACTTGAAGCAAGTGTCGACATTAGGGAAGGCCTTACATTCGCTGAGGAGTCTGCACAAGATCTGGTATTCATTAAGATCGACTTCGACAAAGCATACGACAGATTGGAATGGGACTTTATTCTCCAATCACTGAGAGACCTTGGATGCAGCCAAAAGTTCACGAAAATGGTTTCTACTCTTCTCGGAAACACTTCAACTAGAATAAATATCAATGGTAAGCTCTCTGAGCCCATACGTTTAAAAAGATCTATTAGGCAAGGCTGCCCTCTGGCTCCTCTACTCTTCGCTATTGCCTCGAACGGCCTCAGTTGTCTATTAAAGCATCACATCGACTCTGGCAATCTCATGGGTCTTTCCCTACCTCTAAATCATGGCCAAATGATTGCTAGAATCTTTGCCGATGATATGAATGCCTTTGTGCATAACGATATGAACAACATTGAGGTGTTCTGGAGTTGCCTTGACACCTTTTGTGTGGCATCAGGCTCAAAAATCAACCATGCTAAAACTACTTTCAGAGAAATCCGCGGACCCCCACCCCAATTGCTGTTAGATCAAGGGTGTCAAGTTATCCCCACAGGTCAAGTTTTCCGTCTCCTCGGCATCCGGGTGGGCTTTGACATCACAATGGACCAACGATGGAATTGGGTGATGGCCAAGCTGGATAGCAAACTGAATCATTGGAAAGGTATGCAAGTCAACTTGGCAGGGCATGCTATGGTTGTTAACACATTTTTGCTTTCAACGACTATTTACTTTATCTCATGTTGGAGGCCGAAGGAGAAAGAGTTGGCAAAGTGGAAAGAATCTGCAGAAACTTCCTCTGGACTGGGGACCCCAACAGGAGGGGGATCCCCAAAATCAATTTGGAAACATGCACTAGCTCGAAAGACTCAGGGGGCCTGGGTATTTTGGATGTCGTGGGTTTGGCTGACAAGCTGGCAGTTAAGTGGCTTATCAAGGCCTCGAGCAATAGTGAGTCCTCTTGGGCTAAATTGATATTCAGAAACTTGAAAGACCTTACCTTTGTTGGCCATCCTGGCTGGAGGACTTAGGGACTCTCACGCTTGTGTTCTCTCCCCTTCCGGTGTCCCCTAAAGGCTCTAGCCTCGTGCGTTCTTTATGGAAGAGTTGGAACAAGGCCAAACAATTCATCAGAATCAGCGATGAGTGGAAGTGGGCGGCTGGGATAAGACAAAATGACTCTATCTGGTTCCCAATCAGTGGCATTAGAGGAGTGGAGCCTTGGAACCTCCAAACTGCAAAGCGGTTATGGAACAAGGGGTTCAAACAGTGGAAACAACTCTAGAAACAAGAGACCAACCAGTGGATTAGGTTCGAAGACTTAGACCCGAGACATAGAGTTACCCTCGAGGAATGGACTCTTCTTCAAGGCAGATGCTTGGCATGGGACTGCTCAACTTCTCGCCTTCTCTCCGGACAGGATCTTTCTTGCCTTGAGGGCCTCAAATGGAGCAATGGTAAGAGAATATCCAGAATACCCAACTTCAAAGAGAACTTAGATGTTCATCACACCCTCAACAAGAGGTGGTGCCTTTCTTGGACCAAACTTCGATGGGAACTAAAGTTCATGTCTATTTGGCACCCCCTAATTGAGATCAAAAAGTTTGTTCTCATGTGGCAGATCTTGCATAAGGGAATCTCGTCCAATGCAAGGGCTAATAAAATATGTGGTGTACCACCATGGTGCAAGCATTTCCATCGATGCATCGAAGATTTAGCTCACCTGTTCTTCGATTGCCCCAAGTCCCATATTGTCTGGCATCACGTGACACGGGTTTTGCGCCTCACGCACCAAATCAATTGGCAATAGGTGTTGTTGGGTGAGGCGATCGGCTGTTCATCCAGGCTGTGGAATGCCATCAGGGGTGAGACCCTTTGGAAGATTTGGAGGGAGCGATGTGCTGTCAATTTTGACCAAACTCCTAAGGAATGGTCGATCGAGAAATCATTGTTTCTTCTAGGTAAAAGAATCTCCCGAGATAAGAGATCTCCACCGTTCAGACATCACTATATTTATCTCCTCGAAAACAACAAGTTGAAAGACAAATGGGTCCCACATGAGCGTGATGATAGGTTTATCCGCCTCATTTGTAAGGCCCTCTAGCTCGTCACACTCCTCCCCTGCATTGTGGGATTTGGGGGGTCCCATGGGCACTAGTCCCACTCAATTGTAACTTTTCTTCTTTACTTTAATTACCGGGAGAATAGGCTAAGGCCAAACTTCCTTTTATTAAAAAAAAATGATGTTGTATACAATAAAGGAAAGAAGACTTTTTTGTTTCAATTTGACATGGCTATAAATCTAGGGCACTCTTAAATTTATGGATGAATCTCTGCCTAAAAATGAAGGTTCAGCAAGCACCTACTCCCCCAGCTTTAATTTTGAAACAACAATTATATAGGTGAATGAGCATAGTACTTGCTACTCTCTATATCCCATAAAGAGGGGTTAGATAAGATTACAACTAGTTTCAACTGATTTAGACTGATCAAAACCATTACATATCTAGTCGAGTGATTGAATTTTAGACCTCTGCCTTAAAAAATCAAAGACTCAACCACTAAAACAATGAAACGTGAACAATTTCCCTTGTAATAAGTCAAAGATCCCTTCGGAATTTTAATTTACGAAGAGGTTGTTTATGATTTTTGCGCTGTCCTGCTGAGCTTGTCAGGCTCACTGTCTGGACGTATTTGTATTATTTTTCTTTTTAGTACATATCTCTACACTTCAAGGAAATAAATACGCGCCAACTTCTAGACCAGGTCCAACGGGCTAACATCTAGAACAAGTAACGTCAAATTTAAGCACCTTTCTGTGGTTTTGTTTACTGCAGATTACATTAGGGGAGTGTTTTTTTTTTAAGAAAGATCGAAAATTATATTAACAAAGGAAAATACATTCTCTGATTAGGGTGATTAGGGCAGAGGCCACCACAGCCAGAAAAACAATTACAAATCTAGACCCATAGAGATCCTTATACAAAAGTACCTAGAAGATATAAGGTCTCTCCACTTGGAGAAACCTATTCTCAGACATAATCTTAAATACATAAGTACTATGCATGGGAGCATAAGTAATTTCTTTTATAAAAACTAAGGAGGCCGTTTTAATCTTAGCAGGAAGGGAAATGAGAAAATTCCTTTTTTCTTTACTAAAGGTCACATCATTTCTACTTAGCCAAATGCTCCACAGTATGTGACCCCTCCATATGTTTCATAACAAGATGTCCAAATTCCTGCAACAACCAAGCAGAACATCCATCTTGTTTAACTAAGGAAGACCAATGGAATGCATGTACTTCTCCAAAGGAAGCCAGAATTTTTTGGCATGTTGACAGTCTAAAAAGAGGTGATAAACATCCTCCACTAAGCCACAGAATGCACATAATCCTCCATTAGTGATAACTTTCCTGACTTTGTGACCAATCCATAGACCATGGTGAAGAATCAGCCATTGTAGGAAAGAGTGATTGCTACAGTCAGGAAAAGCCCACAAAGCTTTAAATCTATAAGTCCATTGATGAGAGGACCAATTAACTTACCATCTTGAGTTGAGCTTTACAAGAATTTTCTTAAAACTTCCCTTGGTTTTTTTTTACTCTCTAAAGATGTGAACAACTACATCCAATAGGGACATCTTCTTTCTTTGCGAGCTTTCTTATTTTGATTCCAATAAAGCTTTGTGATTGTTTAGCACTTGCACACAAGATATAAATAAGTCAATGTTTAAATTAAGTTGATGAACAGACCTTACCATGTCATTTTTTTTCCTTAAAGGAAGTTCGGTGATGGCCTATTCTCCTGGACTTTAGTTAAAATAAAGAAGAAAAGTTACAAGTGAATAGGACTAGTGCCCATGGTCCCCCCCAATCCCACAATGTAGGGGAGGAGTATGGCAAGCTAGAGGGCATTACAAATGACGCAAACAAATCTATCATCTCCCTCATGTGGGACCCATTTGAGTTTCAACTTGATATTTTCGAGGAGATAAATACAGTGATGTCTAAAGGGTGGAGAACTCTTATCTCGGAAATTCTTTTACCTAGAAGAAACAAGGATTTCTCAATCCACCATTCCTTTGGAGTTTGGCCAAAAGTGACAGTACATTGCTCCCTCCAAATCTTCCAAAGTGTCTCACCCCTAATGGCATTCAACAACCTTGATGAGCAACCAACCGCCTCACCCAACAACACCTATTGCCAATTGATTTGGTTCATGAGTCTCAATACCCGCGTCACGTGATGCCATATAACACGGGACTTGGGGCAATCGAAGAAAAGGTGAGCTAAATCTTTGATGCATCGTTGACAATGCTTGCACCATGGAGGCACACCACAAATTTTGTTAGCCCTTGCATTGGACCAGATACCCTTATGCAAGATCTGCCACATGAGAATGGACTTTTTTATCTCAATTAGGGGGTGCCAAATAGACATGAACTTTAGTTCCCAACGAAGTTTGGTCCAAGAAAGGCACCACCTTTTGTTAAGGGTGTGATGAACATCTGAGTTTTCTTTGAAGTTGGGGATTCTGGATAGTATTGCTCCATTTGAGGCCCTCCAGGCAAGGAAGATCATGTCCGCAGAGAAGGCGGGTAGTTGAGCGGTCCCACACTAAACACCTGCCTTGAAGAAGAGTCCATTCCTCGAGGGTAACTCTATGTCTCGGGTCTAAGTCTTCGAACCTGATCCATTGTCCGGTCTCTTGTTTCTAGAGTTGTTTCCATTGGTTGAACCCCTTATTCCATAGTCACTTAGCAGTATGGAGGTTCCAAGACTCCACCCCCTGAATACCGATGATCGGGAACCAGATAGAGTCATTTTTTCTTTTCCCAACTGCCCACTTCTACTCATCACTAATTCTGATGAATTGTTTGGCCTTGTTCCAACTCTTCCATAAGGAACACACTATGCTAGAGCCTTTAGGGGACACCAGGTGGGGGAGAACAAAAGTGTGAGGATCCCTATGTCCTTCCAACTAGGATGGCCAACTAAGGTAAGGTCTTTCATGTTTCTGAAGATCAATTTAGCCCAAGAGGACTCACTATTGCTCCAAGCCTTGATAAGCCACTTTGCCGCAAACTTGTCAGCCAACCCAGCGATATCCAAAATACCCAAGCCCCCCAGTCTTTCTAGCTAATGCAAGTTTCCCATTTGATTTTTGGAATCCCCCTCTTGTTGGGGTCCCCACTCCATAGGAAGTTTTTGTAGATTCTTTCCACTTTGGCCAACTCTTTCTCCAACATGAGATAAAGTAAATAGTCGTAGAAAGCATAAATGTGTTAACAACCATTGCACGCCTTCCCAAGTTAACTTGCATACCTTTCCAATGATTTAGTTTGCTATCTAGTTTGGATAGCACCCAATTCCATCGTTGTTCCATTGCGATGTCGAAGCCCATCGGAATACCAAGGAGACAGAAGACTTGACCTTTAAGGATAACTTGACACCCCTGATCTAACAGCAATTGGGGTGGAGGTCCACGGATTGATTTGAAAGCAATTTTAGCATGCTTGATTTTTGAACCTGATGCCACACAAAAGGTGTTGAGGCCACACAAAAGGTGTTGTTCATATCATTATGTACAAAGGCATTCATGTCATTGGCAAAGAGTCTTGCAATCATTTGGCCATTATCTAGAGGTAGGGAAAGACCCTTGAGATTGCTAGCGTCCATGTGATGCTTCAATAGGCAACTGAGGCCATCCGAGGTGATAACGAAGAGTAATGGAGCTAGTGGCCAGCCTTGCTTGATATATCTTTTTAAATATATGGGGTAAGAGAGCTTACCGTTGATATTTATTCTTGTTGAAGCATTTTCAAGAAGAGAGGAAACCATCTTCGTGAAAATTTGCATCCAAGGTTTTTCAAAAGTCCCATTTCAATCTGTCATATGCTTTGTCAAAGTCGATCTTAATGAATACCAGATCTTGAGCAAACTCCTCAGCAAACACAAGGCCTTCCCAAATATCGATAATTGCTTCAAGTATGGATCTACCTTTGATAAAACCTTTCTATTCCTCACAAAGCCATGACTTTAAATGACAAGAGATTCTGTTGGCAATAACTTTGGCAATTATCTTGTATCCAGATTAGAGCATGGTAATCGGCGGCCAGTTTTCAATTTTGTTCTTATGTCCAATTTTTTGAATTAACTTGATGAGACCATTATTAAGACACTTAGGGAGGGCACCGAAGGAGAGAGCCTCTTCCCACACCAGACGTAGTAGGGTGGCCACCGTGTGCTTGAAGGACTTGAAAAACTCATTGGTCAGGCCATCAAGTCCCGAACTTTTTCCATTGGGAAGAGCATCAATAACCTCGATAATTTCATTCTTGGAAATGTTAGCATCCAGCATAGAAGTCATGTTTTGTGGGATTCTAGATTGAGCAACCCTTGAGATGGTTGCCATGCAGTCACGCCTATGCAGGGAAAGAGGAGTCAAGACCCCGAGAAGATGGGTAAGGTGCGTGATGATGATAGATCTGTTCTCAACTTCCATGCTACATTCAATCCCATTGTTATCGACCAAGAAGGGGATGGATTCCCTAGCTTGCGTCTTTTTGAGGATGTTACACATCTCTTTCGATGGTTTGTCGGCCTTCCCCGCCCACCAATCTTTGAAAAATATTTGAAGATTTTTCCTTTGAACCTCCTCCTCAAATCTTAGTTGAGGCCACCGAGCTCCATTCTTTTAGTCGTATCAATAAGATTGAGGTTTCTAAGCAAGGATGGATCAAGGTCAGGCCAACCCGCTCTATAGTTTTGACGATTCCTATGCAGTTTGACCATCATAGGAGCATGATCAGAGATGTGTAAAGTGGGAGCACTCAGATAAGAATTCTTGTTTCTATTATTCCAAGTAAGACGATGTTAATAGAGAAATGAGCCAAGTTCTTAGAAAGCATCAAAATTAAACTTTTTGTTTCTATTATTCCAAGTAAGACTGATCCTAATAGAGAAATTAGCCAAGTTCTTAGAAAACATCAAAATGAAACCAAGCTGCTTTCTCAATTCCTTGTAAAATGTTATGCTTATTGCCATGTTTATCTTTAGATTTAGTGACCATAATAATTCTTCGAGAAGTAACATATCCCCATCAAGAATAGACAACTAATTCCAACAACTAATTCTATGAGAGGAGTTATTAGCAATAAAGATATTGATAAAAGTGTGATTGAGAGGGCTGATACATTTCAAAGCAACCCACCCATTGGTAGGGCTCACAATAGTGTCAACAACAACATTATCTATATGAGAGGCAATGCCAATAACAGTACCACCCTTGCTAGATATATGCTTGGTGACATGCCAAGTATGATTTGAGGAAAAAGCTATCAGATTACAGAACAAATTAAACGCAACAATTTTCACTTCTTGAAGATAAATGATATCGAGGACCATAGAAAGATCCTTAAGCCAGTTATAAACTACCTTAGCTCTGACACGGTCTACCAAACCCTTAATTTTAAGAGAAACAATCTTTATCAAATCCATGATAAATAAGTAGACATAAATTAACCAACACATTCGTATTGCCTCCAGGAGAGCACAAGAAAAGAAAAGGACATGAAACCTTTCAGGAATCCATTTATGTGTGCTCGGAACCTTTAAATTGTCATAATGAATCTTTTTTAAATGCATGAGAAAAACAAAGAAAAGGGCGTAACAAAGATAAACACAATATAGATGGCTTAATAATTGAACCATTACTTTTTGTATTTCTTGGCAGATTTTAGCATAGATACATAGGTCCTTAACATTAGTCTTATACCAAAATAGCACACTTAGGTTTTCTTTTTTGAAAATTTTCCAAAAAATCACATGCCTTCTACAAAGAGAATTTGAAAAAAATCACTTAACACACATATTAACTATAAATCAAAGGTTAATGAGAAATTAGAACATACATTAGATCATGTTTTGTGTTCATTTTAATAGCCTCTCAAGATGCTTTGGTAGTGAACAAGATGAAAATTCCTAACCAAAAAAGGGAAAAAATCCATTATATGAAAGAAAAACTTATGCACATTACTTGAGAAACATAGATCACATAGTATGAACCTCAAAATCACTTACAAAGATCATTCTCGATTCAAATAAAATCAATTATTCTGAGTTTTGTACACCAAAAGCAATAACTAGTTCTACACATGGTTCAAACCAACTTATGCAAATCTGCAAAGGTGTGCAAATATTCCACCAATCAAACAAGGCATGAAGACAACAAGCAAGGTGTAAAAATGTAAAATGTACTACTTTGACTCTCATTAGCAAATACAAAACTAAAGCCTACATAGATGACTCAAAATAAATCATGGACATCATCCAAAATGTACATGTTCAAGTTACCAACTAGAAAATGTGTGACATAACAAACCAAGGTCAACAAAAACAGGGCTAAATAATTTATGGACATCCACCAAAATTTTACATCTTTGGACACAACCAAGAATCTTGAGCTATGTGGAAATCAATCAGATTCTACATATACAATCATGAGTAGTTTGTGGACACATAACAAAACATGTAATACATTTCTTCACATGAACCAAGACAATAAGACATCAAAAAAGGTATACTTATAATGGAACTATCAATATGCGAAAATCAACCAAGTTTTTCACATCTATGTACACCAAAAAAATATCCATTTACAAATATTATCATCAATTTGAAATAATGTCAAACTATAAACATTTACCTTGATATCAAATAAAAAAAAACTAGTTCCTAAAAAGAAACAAGTTTCATGTACACATAGAATGAAACGAAAATATAGAACAGACAGTCGCATGCATGCATCATCCACACATACTCAAAATAATATTGAAAACTCTTGGATATAGTCTTTGGTATCATAAAAATGATAAGGATCACTTGAAAATATTTAGTCATTTCCATCATGGATGCCATTCTTGTGTTTTTCATATGAAATATGTATGCCAATTTTTTCATTCTCCTCACAATCACCATTGCCTATCACATATTATTTGATGACATTAAGAATGACCAGATGGCATGAAAGCATCTTTTAGAAAGTTTAATAATTATAGTAGAATTTAAATAATTATGTTTTTTTCATCATAATTTTTATTCCACCTTTGGAACTATGTTCTTTTCATGAACATGGAAATATATTCTTTGCCAATTCAACACCAAGTGCAATGGCTACTAGTTCAAAGTGGAGGCCTTCTAACTTTGAATAAAACTATGCATTTAATTACCATGAAGGCTTTCCATTGATAATTTGAAAATTATCTTCAATCCCACTTACACACAAATTATAGTGAGCCATTCCTTGCTCTACACTACCAAATCCATTAATAGCTGTCCATTTCCAAAAACATATCCAGTTTGTCAAAATGTTTGAATAAAGTTTTTTTTAGTTATCCTAAAAGTTTAGTTTTTAAAAATCCCCATTCTTTTCTTCATTCAATAACCCATATGAAGTTGAAAATTTTTAAAGATCTTATTTTTCTCTAAAAGTACATGATGTGGGTTATTAAATCCAAAGAACATGCCACCAAAGCCTCAAGTGTTTCATCAAGAAAAATCAAGCAAGTTGGTGTAGAAGTAGGACACTTAAGTGTCATAGGACACTTAAGTGTCCTAGTAGAGAACTAGTGTTAAAAGATCCTTCCTGTTGGTTTTATTGTTGCTAACGCCAAAGAAGCAGCCTACATCACAATTGTTCATGTTGATATCTTCCTGAGATGTACCTTTTTGGGCCAATTCATTACTCTTATATTGGTCATAAGTATTCAAATATTGAGACAAAGTAGGAACAATATTGCAAAAATTCTCAGCATTATGAGCATTGTTGAAATGAAGTGAAGAGTATTGACCTTCTAGAGTCCCTTTTTTTACTTGTAACCTGCGTTAAGCCTTCATTTTCTGAATTATTAGGACTATGGACAGTATTAGTACTGTACCTAGGTTGAGCATCATTCGTGGAACTTTATGTTCAAGATTCTCTTTTTAACTGGCATTATCTTGCTCAATAGAATGAATATTATCAAAAGGATTAGGCACTTCTTCCAAGACGACATCACAGTTTTTCATCCATTTAAAAATCTTCCTCTTTTGATTATTCACATCCATCCATGATATCTAGAAGCTTTTCACTCATTATGAGTTGATGGCTAAGAGGATAAGATTCAAAGGAAGGATGATGATCTTGAACGAGTTTAAAAATACTAGGATATCACTTCCTAATGACTCTAGTAGTGTTAGTCAGAGGGTCCTTAATTTTCAAGAGAGACTTATACATTAAGATTATCTCTTGGTTTGTAGTGTGCTTGTCACATCAAGAGAATTTTGGGCAAGTAACATTGAGAAACCTAATGAAAGTATGTTTGATCTGATGAAAAAGAGTAAAACCACAGATTTCATTGCCCCGTTGAAGAAGGGTCCAAGTGGGCATGCTATCATTATTAAGAAGAACTTGTAGGATGCTATTTGCTTCTACATCAATGTTTCCCTAGGCCTCGCAAGAAAGGGCAGGACATCTAGAGAACTAGGCCCCTCATTGATCTTAAATGGAGAAAATCCTCAAGATCTCACTTCTATCCTACACCTGCCCTTCACTGTGAGTGAGGTTAAATAAACCATTAATAAATTGAAACCTTGTAAATCGCCTTGTCTTGATGGGATTCCTAGTGAATTCTTCTTATAACTTAAGGATTTTTTTGACTCCCTACATTCTCTTGATTTGGCAGAATGCCGTTAAGAGAGGTTCTCTTTCTGTATTTGTCATAGAAAAGGACCCAACAATGACATAAATAATTGGAGAACTATCTTATGTTTGAGTTCTATATATAAATCTTTTCTTCTTTCTTGGCAAGAAGACTTGGCCCCATTATGGTCAAGATTATCCTTCCTAAACAAAGAGGGTTTATTAGAGGTAGATACATTCTTGATGCCATTATTTCTATGTGAGAAGGTATGGATTATGCTAAAGAGATGGATCAATACTATTTCCTCTTTAAGGTTAACTTTGATAAATCCTATGATAGGATGGATTGGAACTTCATTCTTCAGTCCTTGCATGATATAGGTGCTGTTAGAAACTTTATCAAATATGTGAGCATTCTTTTTTGTAATGATTTTTCTAGCATTTATGAATGACCATGTGTATAATTCCTTTAGGCTTCATAATTAGCTATTGGTCATTTTTTTATGAGGGATATATAGTTCACAATCTCTCACATGTTGATGTTATTATTGCTTCTCCCATTTTATGTCATGGGATGTATAAGCTCATAGTATAACCAAAATATATGAATGCTTCATCATGTGTAGTTCAAAGATTCTTAGGCTACCTAATATATGCAAAGATTTGGCATGCATGCTTTTTTCATCTAAATTTTGCTAGTTTGCTTCATGCACAGAAATCTAAAATGGTTTCCTCTCTGCCCAAACTTGAGGCACCTTGTAACCATGTCTATGAAGGATATATTTTGGGCAAAATGCAGCATTCCTCCTTATGAGAAGATGGTTCAATTTGAGATGCTTATAAATTATAGCTTGTTCATAGTGATGCATGTTGTCCTATGTAGACACTTTCATTCGGGAACTACCTGTATTTCGTTACTTTTATTAACGACTTCTTCAAGCATGCATGAGTGTATCGATTTAAAGAAAATCTTGAAGTGTTTATGTGGTTTAAATAGTTCTTAGCTATGGCAAAAAATTTGTCATTATTTAAATTGCACACCCTCATATTTGATCAAGTGGGTACATATATTCTAATTTTAATGCATTTTTGGTTTGCTGTTGGATAAAACATCAATGTAATGTCATGTACACTAAAAAAAGGATTTTTTGAAATAAACAACAAGTCTTTCATGGAAATGGAAATGTTGTTAGCAGCGGACAAGGGACTGAAGGACTAACGAGGCATGGCAGTCAGAGAAGAGAGTCAGAAGGGAGAGAAGGCACAAGCAGACAAGGGAGTCAACGAAGATCTGGCAAATAGGCCAATAAATTTCTTCAGGAAGAAGTACGTATGAGCATTCACGCAGATTTAGCACTAAGGCAACCTTAATTTTTCAAAACCTCTACACCAATTAAAAGTGATTCTCATCACTAAACACCATTGTAAATACCATTTCATCTTTTTGTAGCTCCATTTTGTGCAAGCCAAGGAGTCCTTGAGCTTGAGGAGCTTTAGAATTATCTACCTGTCAATTTTCGTATTTTTTAGATCTCGTTTGAGCCCTCAAATAAGCCCTGGAACCTAATTTTTAACTAGGCCGGACACTAGGTCTGAACAGGGCCAAAGCTAGTCACAAACTATAAAAGGAGCTAGAGAGCTCATTTTTGGGGTTAGATTGTAATTGAAACAAACTTGTAAGGGCTTTTTGAAAGTAATCTAAGAACTCCATTGATTCTCCCTCTTTGTCTTGCCGTGTGTGCGCGTGTGTGTGTATGTGTGTGCATGTTCGTGTGCTTCTCACTCACGCACTTGTGCCGCCACTTGCTCGAGGTCTCCATACCATCCTCACGTCTTCCCAAATTGACATTAAAGGAGGTGCTACTCATCACTGAGCTACACCAAATTTTGGCGCTGTTGCCGGGGATCGAGCTTTGAGGACGAGCGTGTGATGGTAAGACGTAGAGTTGACGCGTTGGAGTTGTAGGTATTTTCTTCACTCTCATCGATTTTCTTTTACTTTCTTCACCATCTTCATCACCATCATCATTATCACCATCTCCCACCTCCATCTCCATCATCGCGAAAAATTCTGTTTTTTGACCATATCACCATCTCCACCTCATTTCCCTCATTTCACTTGTGAGAGAGAGCAAGAGAGCCATATTGCATGTGTGTTTTCTTGCATGTTTCTTGAGCTTTGTGCAGGACCTTGCTGAATCACCATCCCCAGCTTCCTGCGCAGGTACGTAACTTGTCAAAACTGTCTCGCGGTCGCAGGCTTCTGTCGATCGCGACTGACAGAAATTTTTGGTTTTTCACAAAATTGAGTGCACCACTAGAACAAGCACAAGGAGCACATCCTAAAACACTAAAAACAGTAGAAAAATTCCGAGGTTTTCTGTCAATCGCGACCGACAGACCCTGTCAATCGCGACCGACAGCCTCTGTCAATCGCGACCGACAGACCTCACGACCGACAGACTGCCACGTAGGACCCTGTCAATCGTGATTGATACCGTCGATTGCGATCGACAGCCACGACCGACACCTCTGTCAGTCGCGATTGACACCGTCGATCGCGACCGACTGAAATTCAACGACTGATTGACTTTTACGCATAGCCACGTGTCCATCGCGACTGATAGGCCCCCGATTGACTGAAATTTCGGCGAAAAATCCGGAAAACGTGTCAATCGCGATTGATACCGTCGATCGCGATTGACAGCCACGATCGACTCTGTCGATCGCGATTGACACCGTCGATTGCGATTGACAGGCCCGACGGACACCTCTGTCAATCGCGATTGACAGACCTGTCGATCGCGATTGACAGGCTTTTCGGCCAAAAATTAGGGTTTGGTTTTTGTTCAAAATTGGGATAATTTTGGGGCAAAATAGTCAATCCATTAGCACTTTGGAGGTTCCTACACTTGTGATTGGGAGAAAATCCTAGGATCTGTCAGCCAGATCGAATCCTGTTTTAACCCCCTAAACCCTGAACAGTCATAACTTTTTCATACGAAATCCATTTTTTGAGCTCTAGGGCTTGTTGGAAAGCTCGTGGCATATACTACACGCCCTCAACTGTTTTTTATAAAGATAATGCGTTGATTATCAGATAGGGTATTTTGAAGTTGACCATACCCAGGGGGATCAAAGTCAGGGGTCTTTAGAATTGTTTTCTTAAAAATCACCATTCAAATTAGTGTTTGCGCTTCAGGAATGAAAATCATTGGTTTTGTCTTGGGAAATTAAATCTTAAAGCTAACTTTGGAACCCTTACAGATCTATTGAGAGCATCGAAAGGCGTTCTAAGCAAGTGTAAGTGCAAGCTTGGGAACACACTTCCTGGGCATTCAAGGGCAACCAAGCAGGAAACAAAAGGTTGGAATATTCTCAACTCCCTCTGTCATTTTTTAGCTCAGGCTAAGTACGAATAGTGCTAGAGGTAAGTTAGGGAAACGATAGGCATCAACCAAGTTGAAGACTACCTATGCACTCAAGTCCAAGATTAAATATAATCTCTTTGTGATGCGATGACCATTAAGAAAAGAATCTAACGTGGAACGATCAACCTAAAAGTACGAAGAACATTCAAGTATTCTTGACGACGCAATACCAGATAAGATCATAAACATAATAACTCACTAAAAACGAATCAAGTGACTGATACCAATTGATCTGCAACGAGGTTGTACTCTGGGCAAAAATCGGGCTACTTAACTAGGCATATGAACCTTAGATCAGGACGACATCTTGTAAGGGAGAGACAAAGCCTTAGGTCTTCAGAGGCTAGTGTTAACCACACTGCTAGGTCTTGGGCCCAGCAGTTGAGCCACCACTCGTACTACCCTAGCTCTGAGACCAGTGAGTCCGAGATGTCTCAAGGCATGGACAGACCTACGGGAAGTTCATGAGTGCCTTACTTGTACAGGGTAGAAGGCCCTTACAAAACACAGCTGGAATACCTTAGGACCAACCGATTAGGTGCTAGCATCTATGAGGACGGCTTAGGAAGATCTGTGGTACAGATTAAGAATCATGATCAATCCATTGGACTAGAGCACCCAGCAGTCAAATTTGAAAACGGTGCATACCTGGACAAGGAAGGAACCATATACGTAGTCACCAGTCACCCAGATAGGACAGATGAATTTGGAAATGTAATCTCTGAAGCGGACTTAGGTGACTTGGAACAAGGAAACATGGGTGCGGAACCTAGAACCCCTCGAGGCAAATCTGTTCTCACTAGGATTATCACGCCTGAGTGGGTTCCCCAAGACAACAAGAGCATAGAGTTGCTCCTCAATCGAGAAACTGACGAAGCCTTTTGGAGATATAAATCTAATCGGCCAACTGATATAGGAACTATCATGATTTATGAGTTTAAGGATCCGGATAGCCCAGGTAGAGTGACCTACTTAGATCACACTTCGGAAAGGATCTTTGTGGTGACAGGAAATGATAGGCATGCTTACACTTGGAAGGGTGAATTCATTTTCCCCCAACCAAGATCGAATGTATCCTATGGTCACCCTGGAGCTGGAACATCCCAAGCTCATGGAACTCAAAGAGACAGAGGTAGAGATAGACCAGAAGTAAGCTTTGCCAACCCCGTGGGCAGAGAAAGAATGAGGACGGAGACGAATAGAGTAGAACCAGAGATACTTAGGGCTCACCGCAATCAGAGAAATGTGGATGGATTCCCTCTACCGAGACCTAGAGAGCACACAAGAACTCTGAGACCAACCCAGCTAGTTAAGTCCATGAAGAATTACTTTGATGGCACAGGAGATCCCTATGATCATGTGGCGGAGTTCAAGCAAGTCTTGAGAGCTGAACAAGTGGAGGATCTATTCACGTAGTACAATGCCTTCGGTCTAACCCTTAGGAACACAGCACTTACATGGTTTCAACCATTGGATGAGCGACAATTCAGGAGCATAGACCAACTCCTAGAGGCTTTCATCGTAGAGTTCTCTAAGAGTGGCATAAGACACAATACCTCCTCACTGATTCACAACTTCAAGCAAACCCCTCAAGAGACCGTGAGACTTGCAGGAAGAAGATTTAGGCAATATCTTGAAAGATGTCCTGTTTCGGAGCTACCTACACCAGCTAAACAAGTAGCCTTATTCTTGGATGGATTGCTGAGTACGAAATTGAGATCCTATGTGTATCTGAAGGACCCTAGGACTATAGAAGAGTGTGTACGCATGTGCATTGACATTGAAGATAACCTAGGGGAAGAACTAGAGCTTTCCAAAATCTACAAAGATTCGGATAGTGCCTCTAACCTCTCTTCCACGCAATCTACATCAATTGAGGAACTCGCAGAGAAAGTGGCCCAAAAAATAGGCGTCTCTAGCAAACAAATTCCGAGATTTGCCCCTATGAAGAGATGCTACACTTGTGGTGGCGACCACATGGCGAATGTATGTCCCATTATGGCTCAACCCCAAGTAAACCCTAGTAGCCAGTACTGCACTATCGAACGAAGATACACAAATCACACCGCACAAGACTGCCCATACAACAAGCAAGCAGTTAGGCAAGCCTACCCTCAGCCATACCCTCAACAAGGCAGATACCAAAACCAATACCCACCACAACAGTATGCTAGACCTCAACAAACCTACCAACCACAATACCAAGCCCAACAAAGACCTCAGCTTGTGTTAGCCCAACAACCTCCAGCTCCATCCAACTTGATCCCTGTAAAGTATGCAGCAGCAGAAGAAAACCTAAACCGAGCTATAGTCCCCATAACACCATTGCTTTCAGAAAGTGATCCCAGTGACCATAGCTTCGATTCTACGCATGTTGAGAGTCCCCAGGCTTACTTCATGCAGTCTCCTGAACATGGTGAGTCCTACTATAGTGAAGAGCCAAATGAATCTAGTTGGGAATCGGATTACGCAAATGTCATGTACGCAAACCCCAACCCTAGGCCTCAACCTAGGCAGGTAAGACCTCCATTCCCAAGAGGACCGTGCTACAGATGCCAAGGAGATCACTTCATTCGTGATTGTCCTTTACCTCCACCTACACAACCCCAGTCAGTGACGATCCAAGGCTTTTGCCAAGATTGTGGAAAAGATCATCTCTTACGAGATTGCCCAAAGAACCCCACTAATATGCCAAAAATCACGCCTATCAACGTTATTGGATTAGTGGTAAACTCCACAGGAAGTGTCACTTCCACTGCTCCGGTGCAGGTAGTCACTAGAGCTCAAGCATTGCAGCAAAACCAAGGGGTAGACCAGGAAAAGAGCCCAACAGCTAGTGAAACTGAGAGCATAACCAAGAAAAGGACTAGAGCGTGGAAAGATAGTCGAGAAAGAATGAAAAGACAATGGGCTAAAAAGATGAGTGAACTTGAGGAAAGCATAAGAGAAACCAAAGCCAGGATAACTGAACTCACATCTCAAACTCCCTCTCACACTACCCCACCACTACCTTTCCCATCGCCATCCGACCAGCCACCTTCCAACCCGCCTCACCTAAACCCACCACCCCCTAGAGTAGGATCAGTCCTAGCAGATCCCACTCCCGAAGACCTTAATATGATGCTTAAAGCATATCAGGCCAGAATCCAAGAAGGGCCAACCATAACCGATCATGAAAAATGCTACCCTAGAGCCGAGCTAGAGCTTGAACGAACTAAAATTTGTGCCAAAATGGTGGAATTGGCTCAGACCATGTTTGAAGCTAGTCGCCTCTTTAACATCTCTAGCTCAGCTAAGACGCAGTTACATTTTGACGGACTGCTAGAAAGAATAGAGAGGCTAATTGCACAATCAGAAAAGGAACCTGCCCCTCAAAGAAAGGAAAGGGCAAGAGAACGGATAAGCCAGCCTCTTCAGGAAGCCCATGTGCCTCCTCAAGAAGCTTATCTTTCCCCCCAAAAGGCAGATGAGCCTCCCTCGAAAGCTCACGTACCTCCACAGGTTGCCTACATTCCTTCTCAGGGAGCATATGAGCCTGTTCGGAAAAGTAATAGAATAAGTAATACTCCCCAGGAAGCTTGTGCTCCAAACATCTATGAGAGCGAGGAAAGAGCCAATGATAGAATAAGCCCTCCTTCCCAGGTTGCTTATGTGCCTAATTCTACGGAGCCAGACACTTCTTCTTCTATGAATCGGTTTGCACCAGACTTCCTACGAGAAATTCAAGAAGATAAATGGGATAAGTGAAGTCGCCCCTCCCTTTGAACTTGTGGATGATGCACACGACCAATTCCCACAAGACATCCCATCTATTTACGGGGAACATGAGAGTACTCAGTCTCACGAGAGATTGGACTTTGAATCCAATTCCATACAAGAGCTACCCCATTTCACAGGCCCATGGGAAGCAAAGTCCACGTGTATGAGAGCACCCACAGTCATGGTAAGAAACGAAGATTTAGTCATACCTAGGATCACAGAGGTAGTGAAGAACACTAACGTGCAGTGCAATCTCAAGTTAGAAGAGCTACTCAAGGTTAGACCTGAATCGTGGAAACATGTAACCAAACAAGTACCTAAGATAGCAAAACCTCGTTCCCAGGTAGGATCACATAGGACAGTGCCAGAGATACCCTTGGATAAGATAGGAGATATATGTGAAGGTGAAGAAGGGAACACATGTCTTCCCATTACTTATCAGGAGTACACCACCAAGGCAATTTTGGACTCAGGTGCAGGAGTTGCAATTGCCACCACCTCTCTATGGAAGCGTTGGGGCAAGCCAGCACTCAGGCCAACGAGAATGAAATTGCAGATGGCCGATGGTCACATAGAGAGACCCCTAGGATTGCTAGAAGGAATAACTCTCACCACTTGTGGTGTCGAGTTTGAACATACCTTTGCTATATGTGACTTTAGCAAAAATCATGCCTATGAGATGATTTTGGGACGACCATTCATGCGACAGTTGCAAGTGGTACAGGATTGGGGAACTAATTCCTTGTACCTGCAACACTTAGGTGTTACGACCAAAGTCAATCTCAAGGATTACTCTCATAGAGATGTCCCTCCTATCCAATGGAATCCCATCCATAGAGCCAAAGATGACACGGAATCTGTGCATTCCATAGGGTCTGGATCCTCATGGATGCATGAAGACACTCATTTATGGATGTGCAAGGTTGCAGTAGAAGAAGAGAAGAGAGAGAAAGCCAGAGAGGTAGGTGCAAAAGAAACACATAGATCAATTCAAGACCCAGCCTATGCACCTGTAGTTTTTCCTGATGAGGAATTTGAACCCCATGGGTGGGCAGAAATCCTAGCAACAATGGATGTAGCCATCAATGAAGAACAATGGACACCCCACTGTGATGAGGATGGCTATGATATTTCAGTCTTCTCCATAGAGCCAATCATGGGAGAGGCAGTTCTAGAAGAATGCGAACCTAGCCCTGAAGCCTTTGAGGATGCAAGTGACTCCGACCTAGAGTCAATCATCATGGACCCACCATTTGCATCAGATGAAGAATACTTCCATGAAGTAGAATTTCAACCCCAGAGGCATGGAGAGCTTACAAATGATGTAAGATTAGCCACACATGTGACCCCAAAGGAAGAAGGAAAGAAACGGAAGAAGAGAGAAGTCTCACCAGAAGAGGAAGAATCTTTGTTTGAGGTCCTAGAAAATTTTAAGAAATATGAGATAGATGACAGGAGAGTCATGATAAGAATGCCTAAACGAGAGGCACAAGTAGGAGAGGCCTATGATAACAAAGAAACCACCAAGAAAATAGTAGTAGCCCTAGAAGAAGGAGAGGAGAGATCCACATACATAGGCCATGACCTAACAGAGGAAGAAGAGCATGCGTTAATTGCCTTGCTAAGAGAATACAGAGATGTGTTCGCTTGGAGTTACAAGGATTTGAAAGGTGTTGACCCTGACATATGCTCACACACCATCCCCATGACCTCAGATGCTAAACCCTCTAAGCAAAAGCCCTACACATATAACGATAATTACGCTGCTAAGATCAAAGAAGAGATAGATAGACTGGTTGAAGCTGGATTTATCTATGAAATTGAGCACACTGAATGGGTATCCCCCATCGTAGTGGTGCCCAAGAAGAATGGCAAGCTGCGTGTGTGCATTAACTTGAAAAAGGTTAATGCAGCCACGATTCGAGATAACTATCCGCTTCCCATCACAGAACATCTCTTAGAAAGAGTGGCAGGCAAGGAAGTGTACAGCTTCCTTGATGGATTTTCGGGTTACAATCAAGTAGCCATAGCTCCAGAGGATCAGCATAAGACAGCCTTTGCCACAGAATGGGGCATTTTCGCCTTCAGAGTAATGCCATTTGGGCTTACCAATGCACCAGCTACCTTCCAAAGGCTAATGAAAAACTTAGAAGTCTACGTTGATGATCTTTGTGCTCATTCGAACATTAGGCAAACCCATATCCCTGAACTCAGGCAAATCTTCGACAAATGTAGAGAATATCAAGTCTGCCTGAACCCAGAAAAATGTGTTTTCATGGTCAAGCAAGGCAAGATTCTAGGACACATAGTGTCAAAGAATGGCATATCCACTGATGAAGAGAAAGTGAGAGCTATAGCAGAGCTACCTAGGCCAAAAAATGTCAAGGAAGTACAAGCTTTCATGGGGCATTGTGGTTATTACCGACGATTTATACACATGTATGCCATCATTGCAAAGCCCATGTACGGACTTCTGACTAACTTTGAGTGGACGGACGAATGTGAGAATTCCTTCCAGGAGCTTAAAGGACGATTATGTTCAGCACCAATCTTGACCACACCAGATTGGAATAAGCCATTCCATGTTCATGTGGATGCATCCAATTATGCCATTGGATGTGTGCTTGCACAACCTACTGGTGAAGGTAATATGGATCTTCCAATTGCCTATGCCAGTAGACAGTTGAATGCAGCTGAACGAAATTACACCACTACGGAGAGAGAAGGTTTAGGCATGGTATATGCAGTCAAGAAATTTAGACACTATTTGCTTGCAAATAAGTTTAAATTTTTTACTGATCATCAGGCTTTGCTATACCTCGTAAACAAACCATGCAATACAGGAAGATTAGTGAGGTGGTTTCTCTTGCTCATGGAATATGACTTTGAGGTTGTGGTAAGGAAAGGTAGGACTCATTTAAGAGCAGATCATCTCTCTAGGCTCACGTCGGGAGAAGCCCCACAAGGAGTAGCAGATGATCTCCCTGATGCTTACTTGTTTAACTTGGAAGTCGTACCGCAGTGGGCTAAGTCGTTGGTACCAGTATTGACGTACGAGCCTAATCATCCAGTGGTGAACACACGGAATAGGGAGGTTGTGAGAGCCCAAAAGTACCACATCATGGCAGGAAGCATGTACAAGCACACAGATCAAGGGATCTTGGCTTGTTGCGTAGAAGAGGATGAGTACGCTAAATGGTTGCAATTAGCACATGTAGGTGCGTTAGAGCAACACTACTCAAAGCAACGAACTTTACAGACTCTAAAGAGACTCCGAGTGCATTGGCCAACTATGGAAGCTGATGTCCAAAAGTTGTGCAAGGAATGCCCAATCTGTTGCACTAAACCACCTGTGGAACATGCTAATCTTTATCAAGTATCCATTGTGCCAGATTGGAGTGAACCTCTAGTATCCTTCCTGAGGACAAACACATTCCCTTCAGACATGACTCTGGCTAGGAAAAGGAGTTTAGAACAAGAAGCCCTGGATTACTCACTCATTGGTGATAATTTATACAAACGCGGTAAAGATGGTTACCTGAGACTGTGTGTCCATGAGAGTGAATATCTTAAGATCTTGGAAACTGCTCACCAAGGTGTAGCAGGAGGACACTTTGGACCAGATCGGGTGATCAAGGCAGTATTATTTGCGGGCTTCTGGTGGCCTACCCTTCACATGGATGCACATACCTATGTGAAACGGTGTGATGTCTGTCAGAGAACTCAGTATCCTATACGAAAAGATGAGATGCCATTGAAACCTATGATGGGTGGACGTGCGTTCTCTAAGTGGGGAATAGACTTCGTAGGTCCTATTAATCCCCCAGCTAAGGGTTCTCATGCAGAATACATCATTGTTGCGACAGACTATCTAACCAAGTGGGTAGAGGTAAAGGCTACGACAAAGAGCGATGCTCAAACAACTGCTAAATTCTTGTTTGAGAATGTGTTCACAAGATATGGGCTACCTATAGAGCTTGTAAGTGATAGAGGCACTCATTTCTTGAACGAGGTGATTGAGAATCTACTCCAAGAATTCCTGGTAATACACAAGAAGTCTGCCCCCTATCACCCTCAAGCTAATGGACAAGCTGAGAGCACTAATAAGATCTTATGCAATGTACTGACGAAATTAGTGAACAATAAACGCTCTGATTGGGACAAACAGCTACACCATGCTGTTTGGGCATACCGAGTTGCCTACAAAACGGTACTCCAAGCCACCCCCTTTCAGATGGTATTCAGCCAAAACGTTGTGCTACCGTTGGACTTCTTAATACCTACGTTGAAAATAGCACAAGAGCACGAATGGACAGGTCATGAGCTCTCCTCTAGGATCTTTGACCTTGAACGATTAGGAGAAACAAGACTGAGAGCAGCTGCAGGAATCTATGCAGCTAAGAAGAGGCAGAAGGCATACTTTGATGCCCATGTGACGGATAAAGGCTTGAAAGCAGGAGATCTAGTTTTAGTCTACACATTGAAACAACATGCAAGGAAGTTAGAAAAGAGAGGCTACGGACCTATGATCATCCATAGGATCTCTACAAGTGGTGCTGTGCAACTAGCCACATTAGAAGGCGATGTTCTCCCAAACTATATTAGCGGATGCAGAGTTAAGTTGTATCAGGAACCTCTCACAGAGGAAATGCTAAGTCGACTCAACATTGCTAAGAAACGCAAAGAGGAAGAAAAGAGAATTCGAGAAGAAGCTCAAGCAGAAGCCCTAGAGCGCATACGGAAAATGAAATTACGAAGGCAAGGTAGAGATCAGCCTAGAACAAATGACTATGCAGATCAAGGATATCATATGGCAAGGTGTGCAATCGCAGGAACAAGCTCACATAGGATAACTGATCGACGTCCTTTCGTAACCTTAGATATAGGACAAGGAAAGAGTGCAAGGACCGTAAGAGCCTTGATTGACTCAGGTGCAGCCACTAGTGCTGTTAGAATGTCTTACTGTCAAGAGTTGCAGTTAACTGTCAATCCTGTGGAAGCATATCTCATAGGATTGGGAGGCGTGGAAACCCCTTGCATGGGCGAGGTGGAACTTCCCCTCTACATTCATGATGAGGCTATGACAGTTAAAGTACTAGTGTGTCAAGACGAGGATCTCACTGAACCTCTTGTCTTGGATCAAGACTGGATCTATGACCAAGCAGTCAACTTAAACCTAAGAAGTGGGTTTCTTCAGGTTTGGGTCAATCATAGTCGAATTACAGTAGAGTTGGATAATGGAGCACCCAAGGAACTAGGAAAGGCACAGACTCCTGGTCCTTCCAGGAATACACATGAAGATGACCATGTTGTTCTTGTCCAAAACTATGTGTTGCAGAGGAATGATATTCGCAAAAAAGGAGTCAGGGATGCAAAGGAACTCCCTTCTTTTCCAAGGGCCAGAAGGAGGCAGCAACCAAAGGTGGATCAAAGGCAGAAGAAGCAGAGTACTACCTATGTCCGAGATCAAAAGTACCTGCGCAGCAAAATGTCCCAGCAAGTGAAACAAGTGTGGGTACGGAAAGGCGAACACCCGGTTGCACTCCCGCCAACTACACGGGCTAAGTCTCTTATTAGTAACCAACAACACGACATTAATAAGAAGTCTTGTAGAGATTCTCCTGCTAACGTGAAAGCTATTTGGGTGCCCAAGAAGTCGATGAAGGCTAGCCCACAATCAAGACAAATTTGGGTGCCTAAGGCTTGCTTGCGTGCGCAAATGGCTACGCCGAGGCCACAACCTACACAGTGTAACCCATTCACTCGCACAGCCAGCATTCACTCGTTTTCAACACTCAAGAACACACTAAGGCCCATGCGTACGCACATAATCACTTGTAAATGGGTCCCTAAAAGGCCTCATTTTCAAACCGAGACACCGATAAAGCTCTCTAGAGTCTCTACGAAACCAAAAGCAAAACCCATCCACTGCATTCGGCAGCCTCAGACTTGTAACAAACCCCCAGACCCCATTTTGTAAATCCATGATAACTTACTAACCACATCACTATCACTTTACATCATTCCACTTAACTCTTAGGTCTACCGAACGACTAACCACACACACACTTGCATCGAGCACTTACTAACCCATTATTCGCTCCCGACTCTCATGTTAATATTGTAATGGGAACAACAACAATCCTCCCTTGTCCTGTACAATATTAACACGTGTTGGTATATTCTCACAGAGACAGGTAGCAAGAAGTAACATGGCAGATACGGTTGGAACTAGCTCCCAGGCAGGCACGAGCCCCCAAGTGGTGGACATCGAAAGCCTTCCGGTCGAGGAGGAATTAAAGGAAAGACCAGTAGGATTACGGGCATTACATGCCATACCAATTCAGAATCCTCCACAGGGTCATACAATGCCGGTGGGCAAAGCTTCACACTGGTTCAGTGACGTTGCTGGACCTCTGGGTGAAGGCACATATATGTGGGAGTCCGAGGTAGAATTCAATGGACGTTGGGGCAGATACCATTTCTTCACCAGGGAGTTTGAAAAGCTACAGAACGATGAAGGACTGAAGTCGATATGGAAGAAGGCGGGGCTTTATGATTACTTCAAGTTCCAACTACCAAAGCCAGATTTTCTAAGGTGCTCATACTTAATTAGTACCCTCACTCCCAGCAAAGACAAGAAAGGATACAGCTCCTTTGTGCTCCCATCACTCACAAGGGGCAATGAGCTGAAGCGTTTCCGCTTGACTATCAACTTGGTAAGAGAAGCACTCGACATGAAAGGTATGCACATCCCAACAGAGAAAGAGACTATGGTTCCAGACAATATGAAGAACACGAATCTGACGAAGTTGAAGGACATGGTTGCGATGACACCTACAATTGCCATTCACTTACGCATGGTCATGCAACATTTCGCATTCCCCGCGCAGGAGAGGTTCACAATGCCCCCCAAAAAGATCTGGTTTAGCCTCTACCTGGCGGATGCTTTTGATTTGTCCATCAATATGCCCCACTGGATTATCGACCAGATTCATATGGCTCATCAGAGATGGTATAAGAAGCAAAAGTCTGTGTTGTATGGTTGCTGTGCACTTACAAGAATTGTATACACATGTCTCGCATATGATGTACCGGTGCAGAGGGCTCTCATTTGGTCTAGAGCACAGGAGTTTCAACGCAGATTGTCAGCTGTGGGGCCTCCCTCAAAGAAGATGAGAGGCGCTGTCCAGATGCCTTGCGCACAAGCTCGCGGTGCAACCCTAACGCCTGAAACAACCCCAAGACTTCCCCGACGAGTGCAACCATTTACTATCAGGTTACCCAGGCACAGCACAGATGGCCCTAACCTTGTGTTTCCACCAGTACCGAGTGATCTGGAATTCCCGCATGGATTCACTCTGGAGGATCTAACGGACGAAGAAGTTGCTAGAATCATCGACGCTGTAAATGCGGAAGTTGAAGCAGAGCAAGCTGGTGGACAGCAAACTGCCCCAAACCAAGCCCAGCCCAGCCAACCGGACGTAGTCAATGTGGACGATGAAGAAGAAGCACATGAGGAGGCACAGGGTGGACAATCAGAAGCAGAAGAACAAGAGTATGATCAGGAAGCCCTACAAGTACTGGAAGGTGCCCCCGCCTATACTAACGCATTAAAGAAGCTCTACGATACGATGAACCGAGTCCAAGAGCAACACAGGCTATCATTAGCTACAGGTAAAGCCCTCATCAACCAGATTCTGGAGGAGGAAGGCGTGGACGAGCAATACCGTGCCACCCTGGAAATGATATCAGATGCTTTGGGAGTACCTGAAACGGTGCATACTGCACTAGCGCAATCACGAAGGACAGAGAAAAGATATGGAAGACGCCCCCCACGAATGGGAAAACGAATGAATGTATTAGGATCAGGACCACAAGGCACCCCCACAACCACTGGCACAGCACACACTGTTCACGACACCGAGGAAGCCCACACATCGAGTGCACCTCCATCACCTCCCTTGCCACCCTCTTCCCCACATCAGCCCCCTTCACCTCCCCCTGCCACTGTAACCTCTACTGTCACCACCTCCGAACCCACTACACACACTGACGCACAAACCATCAGTCAACCCACATACTCTATTTCCACGGGAAACATAAGTCTAACCACAACCACGGTAAGCCCCACTCCTCCAATCACACTTCCTGGGAGTTCACAATTACACACCCCTCTATACACGTTCACAACTCTCACCGCAACCACAATCCCCATGTTCACAGTCACTCCCATCACGGCCTCCATTTTTGAATCCATGGAGGTGTCACCCACCTCTGCACCTCTCCCACCCCCCATTTACCCACAATCCCCCATTCCCCCACCTCCCCCCTCACCCTTCTCTAGTACTGCATCCACACTTCCCTTTCCCTTCCCCTTCCCCTCTGCATTCAACACCATTTCTCCCACCATTCCTCTTAATAATGTATTTAATAATATGTATCAATGCATGTCCCACCTTCAGCAACATTACCAACACCTTGACAACCAACATACAAGGCTTTTCCGAAGCCACGAAGATCTCCAAGCACGATGTAGGGATCTTGAAGAGCAGAAGCAGCTACTACAACAGCAGCACGTGACCTTACAGGAACAATATGCACAATTAGTAGCCAACCCACCCCAAGCAGATGATGAAGAGCGACGACACATGGACGAGTTGCTACATTCTCAGATCACGGACAACCTGAAGCTTCGACGGAACTTGGGCCTCCTACGCAAGCATATGTCTACAGCGCTAGAGGAGAATAAACGATTACAGAAACAGAATGAAGAAAATCTGGAGGCGGCCATGGAGGGTTCCCCACAAGAGATTGACCCAGAACGATTCAAGGAAATTCCCTCTGAGAATATGAAAGTGGTGTTAGAAACTCATGCAGATCTAATGGAGGCGCATGCCGCCTTAGAAAAAGAGAGAGATGATTTGCTAAGGCAGTTGGCCACCCGACAGACATCACCCAGCAAAAGCACAACCGCAGAAGATACATCAGAAGAGATCACTAAACTCCGGGCCGAACTTGAGGAATTACGTAGCAAGGTCATGGAATATGAGCGTCAGCCCTCCCCTCTGGTAGAGCCCAAGCCTGACGATCTTGTGCCAATTGAAGTAGAAGAAACATTTGAGGATCCCTATGTTCCGATGCCAACACCCGGGGGTAAGCGAACAGAACAGGGCATGGACACAATTGAAATCGAGGCACCTGAATGGATGCAAAAATTAGAGAAAGTAGCCACGACGCATGATGACAGGGTGGCAGTCCAAATCGCATTGATGTCAAAATTAGAAGAGGTTGTAATAAAATCCGATTATTTTCAGAATCTCTCACACCATAGGTGGATCGGCCCATCGGATGACCTGTATGTTCCTTTTTGCATGCTAATGGTGGATTATAATGCAGAGATCAAGCACCACACCTCAAGGGAACCCACCTCTGCCACCCAATTTGCACCTGACGACATCCCAGAAAGTGCCAAGCAGGGACATATTCGCCAACCGATGTGGAGAATTCGGTTGCTTGAAACATACCCGGAAATGGTAAGAACATGGAACAACATGCCCTTGTACATCAAATATAACCCATGTTATTGCCCTGTATTTTGAAGGAGATCATGGCCGGAGTACACACAAACAGTGCTGACGATTAAAGGATGTGAGAAGTGGCTCAATTATGTGTACTTCGCACCCCCGAAGGGCCCACCTACGATTGGATATATGATTTCGACGATTCGACATTGGGGGGTCCGGTTCAAGAATGTACCTGATGTCATGACTCAGATGTGCCTGAAGATTTTCGAACTTATGTTGGTCATCTTCAGGACCTTCAAAAATGTCAAGGAACCGCATCTCTCAGCATTAGGATTTAATGAAGGTAATCAGGACCTTGTATACGACATGAGCACAACCCCATTGATTAATGTTGTGTATGCATGGCACGCTCGCATCAAATATCTACCGGCCTGCTTCAAACAAACGTTTGAAGAGATGTTCGTCACAGGATTTTGGGAATATCACTCCGAGATATTCATTCCCAGACCATCCCATCTCTTGCAGTTGTTTGCAGTGGAACAAGCTCTCCATTCCGAAAAGCTACGTATACCACATCCAGAGGTTCCCGGGCCGGTAGATTGGGATGCGCTACTCACAGATTTGGCCAAAGGATTGAGGATTGCCGAACATCACTTAGCGCAGGATGTCGTCGAGTACTACATCCAAAAAACCACACAACAAGGGTCTGTCAAGGACGACAGACGCGAGAGAAGGGGGGGTGTTAGCAACGGACAAGGGACTGAAGGACTAACGAGGCATGGCAGTCAGAGAAGAGAGTCAGAAGGGAGAGAAGGCACAAGCAGACAAGGGAGTCAACGAAGATCTGGCAAATAGGCCAATAAATTTCTTCAGGAAGAAGTACGTATGAGCATTCACGCAGATTTAGCACTAAGGCAACCTTAATTTTTCAAAACCTCTACACCAATTAAAAGTGATTCTCATCACTAAACACCATTGTAAATACCATTTCATCTTTTTGTAGCTCCATTTTGTGCAAGCCAAGGAGTCCTTGAGCTTGAGGAGCTTTAGAAGTATCTACCTGTCAATTTTCGTATTTTTTAGATCTCGTTTGAGCCCTCAAATAAGCCCTGGAACCTAATTTTTAACTAGGCCGAACACTAGGTCTGAACAGGGCCAAAGCTAGTCACAACTATAAAAGGAGCTAGAGAGCTCATTTTTGGGGTTAGATTGTAATTGAAACAAACTTGTAAGGGCTTTTTGAAAGTAATCTAAGAACTCCATTGATTCTCCCTCTTTGTCTTGCCGTGTGTGCGCGTGTGTGTATGTGTGTGCATGTTCGTGTGCTTCTCACTCACGCACTTGTGCCGCCACTTGCTCGAGGTCTCCATACCATCCTCATGTCTTCCCGGATTGACATTAAAGGAGGTGCTACTCATCACTGAGCTACACCAAATGTGTATGGTCAAAAGTTTGGCTTTACCACCTAGCTTTTGATAGCTGCTGATAGGTATAAGGCTACACTTGTTGGCAAAGGTTATTCTCAAGAGAGATGCATTGTTTTTTATGAGAACTTTTCTCCCGCATGTAGAATGGCCACGTATTTGTGCACTTGTAGCTCATCATGGTTGAAATGTACATTAGTTGGATATAACCACATTTTTGAAAGGTGATTTACATGAAGAAGTGTCTATTTTGAGCTGTATGGTTTTGTGCAAAAAGCGCATGAAAACAAAGTGCCTAGGTTGAAAAAGGCATTATATGGGTGAAAGCAAGCACCACATTCTTGGTATGAGAAGATAAATGCCTATTGGATATCACATGGTTTTAAAAACAATCCAATTGAGATCACCTTTTATGTTAAGTGTGCAGATAATGTACTTCTGATCATTGTTGTATATGTTAATGATATGCTACTCACTCATCCTAATAAGATGCATATTGTTGAATATAAAGCTAATTTGCATACCTCTTTTGAGATGTCAGATTTGGGGAATACATATCCTTGCTTGGGCATTCAGTAAATGCAAGTTGATGAGGAAATATTTTTGTCTCAAGAACTATATATTGACACATTATTGTAGTATTTTGGCCTTGAAGATTGAAATTCCCATTAAACAGGCTTATAGTTGAGTCTTCATGATGGTGGAAATGCATTTAATGTTGTTCTCTATCAACAAGTTGTTGGATGCTTGATTTACTTATGAGTAATTCACCTCATATTCAATTTTCCTCTTAGATTAGTAGGTTTATGCAGTTCCCACGTGTCAAGCATGGGCAGGTGGTTAAGCGCATCCTTTGCTACTTGACTGGTACTTGACTACTTCAATTGTTTTATTCCAAGGGTGATCATTATTGCCAGATTGAAGTGATTTTTCTAACTCAGATTGGGTTTTTCTATGAAACTCATATGTCCACTAGTGGCTTTTGCTTCATGCTTTGTAGCTCATCCATATCTTGGTTGAGCAAGAAATGATCTACTATGCCCAACTCTATTTGTGAGGCTGAGTGTAGGGAAACTTTCATAGCAATTGTTCAGTGTGTTTGTGTTAGATGGCTTTTTGCTCATTTGGGTGCTCATCACTCTTCTCTTAGCACTATCTTCGTTGATAGCCAAAGCATATTGATAGCCAAAGCATATTGCCAATTGCATGAAACCATGTATCCCATGCTCGCACAAAGCACATTGAGGTGCACTAATCATTATATCATAGAGAGGTTATCTACTATATAGATGACTAAAATATGTGGCCACACACAAAAACGATTTAGATCCTCTCACAAAGCCTTTGTCTAGGGAGAACTTTAAAGATTTTAGGCTTAATTCCTTTTGTTAATTGATCTGTTTCTACATAGCATTCACTTCCTTATACATGAGTTCCAGCTCCTTGTTCAACACATCACTCCTAAGGGATATTTCTTAATAGTTTTTGGTTGTCATGTGTGTGAACACACTTGGGACTATCGAGCTATTTTTTCCCTCTTTAGAAGGTTTTTCCCTTAGATTGTATATACACCTATAACCCTATTGAGTCACTTATCTTTTGTACATTCACTTGGTTATCCATTCTGTATTGTGTTGTGGTCCAAGCTTCTTCTTCTTCCTTGTGTTGTTCATGCACTTATACAAACCTCGAACTCCAACATTTTTGTGAGTACATTTAGGAATTTCGGACATAGTTTTTACATAAAAATATTTGTTCAATTTGGTTTTCAAGTGCAATCTTTCAAATTAGGGTTTTTAGAAGTGGCCTTGATTCACTAAGGAGCTTCTAGGGACTCAAAAGCATCAAGTAACTATCAAGATACTCTTTCATTGTATATTCAAAAGGAATAAACCTAACTTATTTTGGGAACCTACATAGAAAACAAAAAGTGGGCACTCAAAGCCCTAACAAGTGGATACCTAATGAGCTAGGACTCCTAAAAAGGTGAAAATATCCTTATGCACTTAGGATTTGGTCATACACTATGTGCAGTCACCAAATCGCAAAGGTAGATCTTCTCAGAGGAGAGTGTGACTCACATAGCTTCTAGGAGACTCACTTTTATCAACAATAGTAACCTAAAGAGTAATTGTGAGGTTATGGCATGGTCTAATGACATGCTAGGACAACAAATGAGCAAAATAGATAAAATATAGAGAACTAGGATCATACCCATTGAGTAATTGTACACCCACGCTCTAGGAGTCATGGTTGACCTAGATGCACTCAATCACATTGTGATATGCGTGCAAACTTCAAATGAGTTTAATTTAGGGAAGAATCGGAATTCTAAGTTTGTATAAGGTTAATATTTGGATATGCAAGCTACATTTTACGTGGCATGTGCATGATTGCAACAATGATTTGGGAGATTTAGAAGCCAAGAACTTGGTCTATGGCAAGGATTTTGCTACCACACATGAAAAGTCCATGTTGAATAAGATACTATGGACTCATAATGTTCCAAGTTATTCTAGGATAAAGAGAGTCTACCATATCATTAGAATGGATTTAACAATTTGGACATTTTTCCCTATAGATTATTGTGGACCCAAATCTATTTTAATCCAAGAGATGGATGATCGGGAGCAAGACATACATGGACTGGAAGCAAAAAAAGTATTGGAAAGTGACCAATGAAAGAAATTCCAAGCACACATGCTTATGTCAATCTTTACTTTCAGAAATTCCAAGCACACATGCTTATGTCAATCTTTACTTTCATTAACAAAGAATAAATAAGTGAAGATCTGAGATAGAACAAGAACTACTGGATAGAATGCACTTTATGGGATTATTTCTAAATTCCTAGTTATGCAAAGAATCTCAAATACTATAGGATCCGGAGGAGGGAATCCAAATCTTCAGTACACTTTTGAAGTTGGGAAATGACCTCCTAATATTAAAATAGGAATCAACAACACCTTTCCATTTCCACAAACAAAAGAATGGGGACGAAGGCTTTAAATTTTGCAAGTTTCTAAATTTCCAAGTGTATGAAGAATCATTATGAAGACATTATTGATGCTCATGATCATGTGGCTAAATTCAAGCAAGTGTTTTAGATCGGAGCAAGTAAACAATTTCTATACGAAATATGAAGCTTCTTTGCGCATCTTGATTGGGATAAATTTAATGTGGTTCCATGGATTAGATAAAAAAACCTTCCCAAACATTGAACATCTCTTAGAAAAGTTCATAATTAAGTTTTCAAAGAAGGGAGTCAAACATGACACCTTGTCTTTCATCCATAGCTTAAAACAAAATAGTCAAGAGATGCTTAGAATTGACACTTGCAAGTTCAAGAATGATGGTGATTGATGCCCCAAAAGATAGCTCTCTTCCCAACAAAATAAACTTCACTCTTCTCTTGATGCTTGTCTAAAAAAGCATACATTTGAAATACAACTTAGGAATGGATGTTAAACTCATTCAAATCCACATAAAATCTCATTACTCATCTTCAAGTGGATTTCACCCATGATCTGTCGAAAAAATGTTAAAAGAAAAAAATATAGGAACCCAATAGTTGACTAGCAACCCATCTTATGAAGGTGCACCTCAACATGTGCAACTCTTTTTTAGATTGTTGCAATGCATAGGGGACCATACTACTTGGGATTTTACTTTTTGAAAAAGCAGAACCATAGCCTATCGATTAGAGAGAATGTTCGTATTATCAATACAAGCAAAACTCTTCTAATCAAGCCATAATAAACGCTCATTAGAATCGGAAACATGTGGTGAGAAGCTCTTATCTATCAGCCAATGCTTCATCCATACACGTCTTATGGAGCACTAAGAGACCCTAATCATTGACAATATTATAGGCAACTAGCTTATTGCTAAGTATGGAAATCAAAAGGAAAACAAAGAAAGTCGCATTGTTTTCATTTTTTTGGTGCAAACACGTGAAGTACATGAGCCTTCTTATTACTATGTGAGTAGAGAGAAAAAAGACCAAATGTTAAGTATATCTCATCATATGATGCCCAATATTATGGACTTGGCACCTATTGGAATATAGATCAATAAGAGACTACTTTAATGTGTGGCACACATTAGTAAGACCTCATAGATGATACACTGGATCATTATCACTTATAAGGCCTTATTACAGATGTAATGGATACTCATTTGTTTGCAACTATGCTCACTATGCTAATTACCAATCCACCATAGAACTCATTGTGGATTTTTTTTGACTATGGTAAAGAGCATGCCTTGAGTGTGAAGAGATGGATAGATAGGTTCTAGAGATACTTGGTGTTGCACCAAGCCTGCTCTACACCTGCCAAGTTAACTCCTGAGATGCTTAATATACTCCTTAAGCTTCATAATAATGCATTTGGAACCACTAAGGCTTTTGGAGTATCATTCCCAAATGTTTGCATCCAAACAAATAACTTGCATGTGTAAGGAATGTGAAGAAACCTTCTAGTTTTAGAATAAAAGCTTGGTTTGAATTGAGCAAAGATCTTTTGCACATATCTAATTGGATGTATTTCTAACTAAAGAAAGTTATTTCATCAATTTATCTGTACCACATGCTGAGAAATGATTCTAACAAGTAAAGGGGCTCATGTTGACTTTTCATGATCTAGAAGGTCTGCAGACACAGTCACCTTATATGCTTCATTTCTCGAGATCCTCTAAACCAAACTTGATGAAAATTGATATGCAGGTAGTATAAACTTCAATCTAACTAATACAAGCTAACATATAGCAAATGAGTGAGTACGCACAACAGAGAACAGTAGACAAAGATTACTTGAAGCAATGTATCAAAATTTATATGCTAATGAACATATGATGCAAGTGAAGTGTAGTGGATTACTCATAAATGAATAGAGATGAATGTGTGCTCACTGATGTAGCTCAATTTCTCTCAAAATAGCTCTCTTATCCTGCGACTAAAAACATTTCTATTTACTCATAGTTTGAGTTTGAATTTGAATTTTCCCTCCCCGAAAAGTGATCCTACACTTTAGGGATGATTTGAATTAATTTTTCCTAACACATGAGTCATGGGTTTAGCTCACTAAATTCACGTGATTTCGTATTCTCTTGGCTTTTACATTTGTCCAAAGTAAATACAACCAAATTGACAAGCAAGTGTTCATATGTGGTTCTTCATGTGAAGTAATGAAATAATGTGTAGTCCTGAATAATTAGCCAAGCACTTAGACTTGCTAATTGCACCAAGAACTCCTCCTCAAGCCTAAAATGCTTGAGTCTTCAATCCTTCATGATCTCGTCTAATTCAATCATTTATTTGAACCTATTTAATTTGCTTCCATCCAATGCTTTTGTCATCATAGCTGCACATTGTTGGTATGTAGATACATATGAAAGCTGTATCTCCTGATTCATGATCCTTTCCATGACATAATGATGGTGAACTTCTATATGTTTAGTCTTGACATGATAGATAGGGTTGGTGGCTAGATGTAATGAACTAATGTTGTCTCCAAATATATGTGGAGTTCAAGTGTTCAATCGTAAATCTGAGTATAGGGTCCTAATCCACATAGCTTCATGTGTAGCATTTGCAAGTCCTCTATATTCAACTTCTGTTGATGAAAGAGCAATTATAGGTTGCTTCTTGGAAGACCATGAAATAAACTTTGTACCCGCAAAATTAAGATAGCTTGATGTGCTTCTCCTACCATCTTTCGAGCCTCTCCAATCTGCATCAGAAAAAGATTTAACAAGTATATCAGATGTATAAGGGTAGTATAACCCTTCATGGAAGGTGCCTTTCAAGTACCTGAAAGTTCTCTTGGCTCCTTCCATGTGAAGCTTCCTTGGAGTGTGCATCAACTAACTTAGCACACTACCTCCATAGCAGATATCTACTCTAGTTAGAGTAGCGTAACTCAAGCTTCCACCTTAGCTTCGATAGCTAGTAACATCTTCAATAAATTCACCTTCATGAGCACTTAGCTTCAGATTTAACTCCATGGGTGTACCTAAAACATTTGTATTTTTCATCTTGAACTTGGTGAGCATATCTCCAATGTACTTTCTTTGAGTGAGGAACATAGCTTTCTCTTTATATACCACTTCTAATCCTAGGAAGTATGTGAGTAATCCAAGATCACTGATCTTGAACTCTTCCTTCATTTGACCTTTCATTTTCCTAATTCCATCCACATCATTACCTATAATGATTATGTCATCCACATATACACAAAGATATATGACCTCTGAGTGATTCCTCCGTTGCTTATAATAAAACCTTTATCCTACAAGTAAGTGACAAGTATATGATTCCAAGCTCTAAGAGCTTGTTTCAAGCCATACAAGGCTTTCCTCAACCTTCCTACATATTCTCGACATGATTGGTCTTCAAAACCAAGAGGTTGTTCCATATATACCTCCTCTGAAATCCAACCATTAAGGAAAGAATTTTTAACATCCATTTGATATATCTTGCAGTTCTTGGAAGATGCAACACTCATACGTACTTTAATTGCAGGCATTTTTTCCACAAGTGAGAATGCCTCTTCATAATCAATATCTTGGGTTTGTGCAAACCCTTTGGCTACATGACTTGCTTTTCACTTGTTAATTGAGCCATCACAATTCTTCTTTACCTTGTAAATCCATCTTGAGGCAATGAGTTTCATAGATGGTTTCTTGGGTACTGATTCCCAACTCTCGTTTTCTTACAAAGCTTCTATTGCTTCCTCCATGGCATCCCTCCATTCTCTATAAGTGCTAGATATTTCTTAAAACATGAGAACACTTCATCTTTATGCTTGATAAATTATAGCATTGTCCATATGTTACAATCATCGATGAATGACACATAATATGTGGATCCAGAGATTCATGGCTCCTTGATTGGTCCTCATACATCTAAATGGACTAGCTCCAATAGGTCTCCATGAATGTATCCCTTCTTTGTGAATGCTTTTTTTGTGACACTTGCCAAATTGACAAGCATTGCATTTGTATATCATGTGTTGTTTGGATATGTTGGTGGGCAAGGCACACTTTGATCCCTAGTAATTTGCCTCATAGTCCTTTCACCTATATGAGCTAACCTCTTATGCCAATTTTCCAACTCTGATAGGGCTTAACTACCATAATTGAACAATGCAATGTTTCTAGTATCTTGGAGCACAAATGTACATAGTCTACCTGACTTTTTGCATCTTGCTATCCTCTTGAATCCCTCATGTGGATCTTCAACAAATGCTACAATCTTTGTGAATCTGACCTACAATCATTTTTCAACAATTTGACCTACACTTGTGAGGTTTTTCGTGATAGTTGGTACATACAATACCTTGCTCAATAGGTTCATATTATCATCTAAAGTCTTCACATTTCCTATATTGTCCATTGGATGCCTTGTGTCATATCCTCTTTGGACTTCATGTCTATTTCTTGGATCTTCCAAGTCTAAGAGTAGAGCTACATTCCCTGCTACATGATTTGAGCAACATGAGTCTATATAGAATACATATTCGTCTACTCTTCCTTGCTTCATAGTCATGTTCATCAAAAGTAATGAATCCTCTTGGGTTTGATCTTCATAGTTGTTGTAGTCTCTCCTTCCTTTGTATCCTCCTTGATAATTATTGTTGTTGTTGTAGCCATTGTTGTTATTGAATCTACTCCTGCTATTGTAACCTCTTCCTCTTTGGTTTCTAGGATTCCTAAAACAACTCTCACTGATGTGATTAGTTAAGCCACATATGGAACATGGAGAGTAGCTTTGAGTTCTCCCCTACCTTGTCTTCCTCCTCTACCTTTTCCTCTTGAGCCACTACCTCTTCCTACAAAGTTTGCATGAGACGTACTACCTTCATCATCAGACTTTTTACCTTTTCTTTTGCTATATTTATTTTTGTTCTTATCCGTATAGAGAGCAAAGGATTGATTACCTTTTGCGTTGTCCCCATTCTTCATAACGTTTGCCTCATGCGTGAATACTTGTCCCATGAGGGTATTGAAATTAGGAACCTGCATGTCCATGTAGAGGTCCATAGCTATGGTGAAAGCTTCCCATTTGTCATCTATCTTTATTCCATTGATCACTTGTCATACTATCTACTCTTCATCAATGATTTCTCCAATGCTACCAAGTTGATCTGCTATGTCCTTCATTTTGGAGACAAAATCAGTCACTTTGTTTGGGCATCTTTCCTAGTGTGGTGAACTCCATCCATAGTTGATTCTTCCTTGCCTTGGTACTTGATGAGAAGAATGCTCCTCTCTTGTGAAGTCTTGCAACTCCTCATGTGTGGAAGTGAAAAATAAGATATTGAGTTAAGATTATATGACCTTGCTAGAGCATTCTTTGAGCACCATGTGGTTAAGCTATCTTGTTCTTCTTGAGTTTTTTTTTCCTTTGCTTATGAGAATTGGCATCATCTCATCTCTAGATTTGTAACCATAGAGGTTTCTCCCTTAAAGATAAGCTTCCGTTCTAAATGACCAAGCTCAATAGTTACCTCGATCCAATTTTTCTATGGATGAAGGAAATCAATCTCCCATGTTGATTTGTTGTTGCTCTAATACCACTTTGAAGAGATGGATAGATAGGTTCCAGAGATGAGCTCGTGATACCCCAAATCTGCTTGCCACCGACCGATTTAACTCTTGGGGTGCTTAATATATTCCTTTAGCTTCATAATAATGCATTTGGAACCACTTAAGTCCTTTGGAGTATTATTCCCAAATGTTTGCATCAAAACAAATAACTTGCATGTGCAAGAAATGTGGAGAAACCTTCTATTTTAGGAATAGAAGTGCTCTTTATTAAGCTCGGAGCTCACAACCTGGTATGAATTGATAGAAAGAGCTTTGAACACATCTACTTGGCATGTATAGATAACTAAAGCAAGTTATCTCATCAATTTATTTTTACCATACATTAATAAATGATTCTAACAAGTCAGGGGGTCGTCCCGACTTTCTAGGAGCTAGAAGGTATGTAGACATAGTCTCCTTCTATGCTTCATCTCTCAAGCTCCTCTCAACCAAAGTTGCTGAAAATTGATATGAAAGTAGTAGAAACTTTCATCTAACGAAAGAAGTTAAATTATAGCATGTGAGTGAGTGCATGTAGAGAAATCGACTCCACAAAGTCACTCTAATGATGAAGATGCAGCAGAGAACAATAGACAAAGATGTACTTGAAGCAATGTATCAAAATGTATATGCTAATGAACATATGATACAAGGGAAGTGTGGTGGAATACTCATACATGAAGTGAGCTCAATGTGTGCGCACTAATATAGCTCAATGTCTCTAAGAATAGCTCTCTTATCCCACGACTAAAAGCATGTCTACTTATACTCATATTTTGAGTTTGAATTTGAATTTTCCCTCACCTAAAAGTGACCCTACACTTTAGAGCTTATTTGAATTGATTCTTACTACTACATGACTCATGGTTGTAGCTCGCTAGCTTCATGAGACTTCTTATTCTCTTAGCTTTTACATTCATCCAAAGTAAATACAACCAAATTGACAAGCAAGTCTTCATATGTGGTTCTTCATGTGAGGTAATGAAATAATGTGTAGTCCTGAATAATTTGCCAAACACTTAGGCTTGCGAATTGCACCAATGTTGAGAGGTTTCCCTAAAAACCCTACCATTAATGGAGAAACCAGCTAGATCAATGCCCTCAACATCATAGGATAAATTCCTCCAATGAGAAGAGAAAAGAGCCTAATCATAAGATAGTAAAAAACACCATGTATAATAGTGGAATCCCAAGTAAGAAGTGAGCCCACAATTGAAACGAAAGAAAGGTGAAACTAAAGAAGAAGTATGAATGATCTTGTTTATAAACTAAAAAAAACAAAAAGAAGAACCATATGTTAAGCAAATATCTCCAAGTGCAAGAACAATCAACTATGCAAATGGGATGAGTTTGAGAAGAACCAAAGAGAAACAAAATGTTGTAGCAATCAAGATTGTTTATAACAGATATTATGCTTGGAAGTCCCCAAATGAACTTGAAATCCTATCACACAAGATTGGTTTTATGACCTTGATTAAAGCACCATGCAAATTTCTACATTAAAGGAGACCTAGGATATGAAAGGATAGCCTCGTGCATGAAGATGGTGTAAGTCACTCAAGATATTCTAGAAAAAGTGCCTAATCCCATAACAAATATGAGAATTCCAAAACCTTAATTATATGAATTCACTCAAAAAACACCACCTAGAGATCCACTATGGTTCATCTTTTGATCTTTGAAAGAAACTGTTCGATACATAGATTACTAAGAATAGAAGTAGATATGGAGTAAACCATACCAAATATAGAAGGAACTTTGCCTCACTACCTCTACGAAATAGCTCAATAAATGTATTGCAAGAAAGATCACCAAGAAAGTTCAACTATTCAAGAAATACTTGTGTGTAAAATGATGATAATTCTCTTGAAGTATATTGTTATTGTGATGCTTAGAATCTTAACATTTCTAACCAAGAGACCATGGGACTTCAAATTTTAAGGATTAGGGATCAAAATCTCTATATTTTCAATAGCAAGGAGTGACTACAAAGTTAAACCTAATGGATTTTTATTTTAGGGATGTCACTCCCCTAGAATGGAATGCCCCTTCATAAGGATGATCTCTATGTGATAGTGTGTACTCTGAAGATCCTTCGTGGATGCACTAAGACACCCATTTGGGGTTTTGTTAAGGCTAGCAATAAAGATTTGGAAAGAGGAAGGAAATAGAAAGATAGTATACACAATCCAATGCTCATATGAATTGAGGATCCATCATAAATTCCTAGTGTCTTCAATTAGCCTATACGTGGATGCAAATCCTTGCAATCATGATGTATTAGTGATTGAGAAACACATGGTAAAATATAGTGGATGGATATGATGTAGTCATGTTTGCAATTCTAGAAGAAGCCACAAAACCAAGTCAATCACAATTTGTTTCAATCTTGGAGTAAGGCTCAATAGTCAAGGAAACTCTATGATAGAGATGAATCTTTCTTAGAACATGGACGAGCTTCTATTCCATAACATATAGAAATAAATCAAAGGACAACAGAACTTTTGTTTTTCGACATGTATGTTGACCACTAGTGTGAGCCTACACATCTATATAGCCATCAATATTAAAATATCATCACTATACTAGTCCTTAAGCTCATTATGAACATGTCAATATACATGTCGATGTCTCTATCAGAAATTGAATGCAATAGGGTTATTATTATTTTTAGTAACGGAAAATTTTTTAATGGGTATATGCATAAATATTGTCATGAGTATAGGCATCGATATGTTGGAGGAGATGGTGGATAATCACAAGAGATGAATTGGTGTAGCTAAAACCTACTTCACACCTACTATAAGTGATGGCTAGAGAGTGTTGTGGGTCTCTTTAGCTAGCTAATAAGCATAAATGATCACATATGTTTCTTGGAAGATGATGCACTAATGATAGGATCAAAACAGGTAGCTAGGCATATGATCCAAGGTCCAAAACTTGTTATTTTAGTTAAGACACCTACTTAGAGTTTTGTATTATTCTCTGAGTACAGCATCAACTAATAAAATTTCTTTTGGGGAAATTCAATTAGCTTAACAAACTACCAATCATGAGTGAAATCATCTAAAATTATAAACTATATGTTGAGAGATATGTTTAGCAAGTTAAGCATCCACCCCTACTTTTACGGGCCTTGATAGTCATAGACCATTGAGTAGAGATTGCCAAATATTTGAATTCAAATTCAAATCTCTACCAATAAAGTACATCCTAAAGTATAGGATTGATTCTCTCTTGACTCAACTATGAAAATTTATGAGATTATATGCTTCCTAACTCTTCGTGAATTTATTCAACTTTTAGAATGAGTAATTATAACTCAAAGTTACAAGAGGTTGTACATATGAAGCCTTCCAAATGCTAATACATCAAGCTGATGTGAAGGGACCAAGTGTGTATACTTGGCTTAATTGCACCAACACCTCCCCCTCAAGGCGAACATGCTTGATGTTCATTGCTCCTTGATCTCTTGCATCCCAATCATCATTTTGAACCTATTTATCTTTGTTCCATCCAATGCTTTGGTGAGTAAATCTGCACATTGCAAATGAGTTGATACATAGGATAATTCGATATCCTTGCTAAGCAATTTCTCCCTAACATAATGATACTGCACTTTAATGTGCTGAGTCCTAGCATGGTACACAAGATTAGCAGCCAAATGAAGTGAACTAGTGTTATCTCTAAAGATAATTGGAGTGTAGGAATGTATCTCCAAATCTGCATACAATTGCTTAAGCCACATAGCTTCCTGAGTTGCATTTGCCAAACCTCTATATTCTACTTCTGTGGAGGATAAGGCCACAATTGCTTGCTTCTTGGATGACCATGATATGAGTTTTGAACCTGCAAAAGATTGGTACCCTGAAGTGCTCCTCTTATCATCCTTGGAGCCAGCCCAATCTGCATCAGAGTATAACTTTATATCTATGTAAGAAGTAAAGGGGTAGAACAATCCCTCATTCATTGTACCCTTTAGATACTTAAGCACCCTCTTTGCAGCTTCCATGTGTGGCTTCCTTGGTACATGCATGAAATGACTTAATATACTTACTGCATAAGCAATATCTACTCTTGTCAAAGTAGCATAATTAAGACTACCCACAAGTTGTTGATAGCTTGTAACATTTCAAGTAGTTCACCTTCATGTGAGCTTAGCTTATGATTGATCTCCATGGGAATACCTGCAACTTTAGGTTCTCCATCTTAATCCTTACCAACATATCATGCATGTACTTCCTTTGTGCGATAAATATACCTGAATCTGTATACACAAGTTCTAAGCCAAGGAAATAGGTTAACAACCCTAGATCATTGATTTTGAATTCCTTCATCAATTGAGCCTTGACCTGCTTGATACCATCATAATCGTTACCTATAATAATGATATCATCTACATAGACACATAAGTAGATGACCTCTAATTTATTCTTCTTAACAAATAAAGAAGAATCTGCCTTGCTTGCCACAAAACCTTGATCTTGCAAATAGGTAACAAGCCTATGGTTCCAAGCTCTAGGAGCTTGCTTGAGACAATAGAGTGATTTTCTAATCTTGCATACATACCGTACTTTTTCTTTATCTTCAAAACCTAGTGGTTGTGCCATATATACATCTTCTGATATCCAGCCATTTAAAAATGCATTCTTGACATCTAACTGATATAAGTTCCAATTTTTGGATGCTGCAAGACTTACCAATACCCTGATTGTTGGCATCTTTGCCATAGGTAAAAATGTTTCTTCATAGTGTACTCCATGTGTTAGGGCAAATCCCTTTGCCACTAGTCTTGCCTTATACCTGTTTATAGAACCATCAAAGTTCTTTTTAACTTTGTATATCCACCTTGAACCAATTACCTTCATATCTGGTTTCTTGGGAACTAAATGCCAAGTGTAATTTTCCTGCAATGCTTCCACTTCTTCGTGCATTGCTTCTCTCCACTCTTTCTTCTTCTTAGCCTCTTCAAATGAAGAAGGCTCCTCTGCCATAGAATCTTTAGTGATGTACACAAAGTGCTTTGTGACCAAGGATGTATCATATCCATACCTTATGGGCTTCTTGCTTTCTCTTTGTGATCTCCTTAAAGTTTGATTTGAAGACTCAGGTAGATCCTCTAATTTCTTGCATTTGAACTTGCCTCTTGACTTCCAAGCTTTGAATTCAGTATGCACCTCATCTTCTGAGTTCATATCCTCTACTTGGTGTTGATCTTCTTGAGTTAGGGTTGGAAAATCATTTTCCAAATCATATGGTAATTTTCCTTTCCTGCAATCACCTTCAAACCATGAATTATTCTCATCAAATACTACATCCCTACTAACTATGAATGCCTTGTTAGTGGGATTGTATAGTCTATATCCCTTTTGATTCTAATCATACCCAATAAGTATACATTTCTTAGCCTTAGGGTCAAGCTTCCCTCTGATTTGTGATGGGATGTGTGCATAGGCAATGCACCCAAATATTTTGCAATGATCCAATGAGGATCTCCTGCCATTCCAAGCTTCATACGGTGTCATACCATCCAATGACTTGGATGGAAGCCTACTAACCAAATAGATGGCTGTGGAAATAGCCTCTACCCATAAATAATTAGGTATTTGTTTTCTCATTTAACATAAACCTAGCTGCCTAAACAATTAACATGTTCCTTCTCTCTGCCACTCCATTAAATTCAGGAGTATACCTGGTTGTTACTTCCCTCTTTATATCTCTATCCTATCAAAATAAATCAAACTCATGTGAAAAGTACTCGCCAGCTCCATCATATCTAATTCTCTTCAATCTGCTTCCTGTATGGTTTTTAACTAGTGCCAAATGCTTGTTGAAACATGTAAACACCTCATCCTTATGCTTCATGAAAAAGAGAATTGTCCACCTATTGTAATCATCAATAAAAGAGACATAGTACCTTGAACCTGAGATGGATGGATCTTTGCTAGGACCCCACACATGAGTGTGTACAAGCTCGAAATAATCTTCATGGATGTATTGTTTCTTGTTGAATGGTTGCCTATGAGCTTTGCGAAATTGGCAAGCTCCACATTTGTATATCATGTGCTGCTTGAACACATTGGGGATGCCAAGCACATTTGATCCCTGCAAGTTTGCTTCATATTTCTCTCTCCTATGTGCCCTAGCCTTGTGCCACATTTCCAACTCAAATAGGGTTTGGTCTCTATAACTGAATAGTGCTATGTTCCTTGTGTCTTCAATTTCAAAAGTAAACAATCTACTTGACTTCTCACCTTTGGCAATCCTTTTGAATCCTTGTTGGGAGTCTCCCACATATAAACAATCTACTTGACTTCTCACCTTTGGCAATCCTTTTGAATCCTTGTTGGGGGTCTCCATGCTTAGTGAACCTGACCTATAGACCTTTCTCTACAATCTGCCCAACACTAATCAGGTTTTTGGTTATAGTAGGCACATATAAGACCTTTCTTAAAAGGTTCATACTACCATAAGATGTTTTGACATTTCCCATTTGCTTGAGTGAATGCTTAGTGTCATTACATGTTTGTACTTCATGCTTCCCCTTGGGTTCTTCAAGATCAAATAATAGAGCTACATTCCCTACCACATGATTGGAACAGCCTGAGTCAATGTAGAAAAGATGCTCATCATTTTTACCTTGCTTGGATGTCATGTTCATGATGAGCAGAGAGTCTTCTTGATCTTTAGTATAGTTGTTGAAGTCCCTTCTTCCTCTAAAGCCTCCTTGATAGTTGTTATTGTTGTAGCCTTGATTGAAGTTATGGTTGTAGTTGCCTCCACCATTGCTCCATCTATCTCGATATTGTCCATAGCTTCCTCTATGGAAGTCTCTTCCCCTTTGGTTTCTTGTATTTTTGTAGCATTCCTCTATAGCGTGTTTGTTTAGACCACATATGTTGCATGGTAAATTTTTGTAGGGTCTCCTCCTACCTTGTTTTCCTCCTCTGCCCCTACCTTTAACACCTCTTCCTCTTTGTGCATAATTAGCTTGAGAGGTACTAGCCTCTTCATTGTGTTTCTTACTTTTACCTTTATTCTTAGCTTTATTCTTATCTATATAAAGGGTAGAAGATTGGTTAGCTCTTGAGTTGTCACCATTTCTATTAAGCTTTTTCTCATGGGTGAAGAGTTGTCCCATCAAGGTGTTGAGATCAAGTATTCACATATCTATGTAGAGATCCATTGTTGTGGTGAAGGACTCCCACTTGTCATCAGTCTTAATTCCATTGATGATCGGCCTCACTATGTGCTCTTCCTCTATCTCTTCTCCAATGCTTGCAAGTTGGTCTGCAACATCTTTCATTTTGCTTACATAATCAGCCACTCCCTGCATTGGTTCTTTCTTGAGGGTTGTGAATTCCATCCACAACTAATTCTTCTTAGCCCTTGTGTTGGAGGAAAAGTATGATGAAAGCACTTCCCAAGTCTCTTGGGAGGCCTTACAATTTCTAACATGTGGTAACAAGAAATCATAGATTGAGTTTGATAGATATGACCTGGCAAGAGCATCCTTTGCACACCATGTGGCCAACCTTTCTTGCTCTTCCCTTGTTGGTTGATTTTTGCTCCTGAAGATTGGCATGTCTTCATCTCCTTAGATGTATCCAAATAAGCTTCTCCCTTGAAGATATGCTTGCATCCTTAGGGACCATGTTGAGTAGTTGTTCATGTCCAATTTGTCCATGAAGGATGGAAATCCATCTCCCATCTTGATTGAACTTGCTCTAATACCACTACTGGAGGAGATGGTGGATAATCAGAAGAGATGAATTGGTGCAGCTAAAACCTGCTTTACACCTGCTATAAGTGATTGTTGGAGAGTGTTGTGGGCCTCTTTAGCTAGCTAAGAAGCATAAATGACCACATATGTTGCTTGGAAGATGATGCACTAATGATAAGATCAAAACAAATAGGTAGGCATATGATCCAAGGTCCAAACCTTGTTATTTTAGTTAAGACACCTACTGAGAGTTTTGCACAATTCTTTGAGTAAAGCAGCAATTAATAAAATTCCTTTTAGGGAACTTCAATTAGCTTAACAAGCTACCAATCATAATTGAAATCATCTAAAATGATAAACTATATGCAGAGAAATATGTTTAGCAAGTTAAGCATCCACCTTGACTTTTACGGGCCTTGACAATCACAGACCAGTGAGCAGAGATTGATTGATATCTGATGATTACAAGAAGCATTACCAATGAAACTTTGTAGGATTAAAGTAGACAGTATGATGAAAATTTCATGCTTTAAATCACACGAGATGATGCATTATATAATGAGAACCAGCTCACAAAAAATTCACTCTTATGATGGAGTGTGACAGAGATATGAGAGTAGGAAGTAATGAACATGGATGTATTAGATCATGTAAAAGTACAATGTCATTGGCATTAATTCATTGCAAAATGAGTGAGCTATGAGGTGAGCTCCTCTTCTCAATGAAAGTACATGAATATGACCTGTGAACCTTGAGATACACACGAGCATTTTATATCCACTTTTTGTCACGGGAGCACTAGATTGTGTTCTCTAACTATAGTAGACAAGATTTTCGAAATACACTTTTGATTACAAGAACACCCACGAAGGGAAAAGGATACAAGAATATGTGACTGATACAAGACATCCCACAACCTGGGACTAATAGGTATGAATAACTGGACTAGAGTTAATACAGGAGATCCCACAACCTAGGATTGTAAGTATGAAACATGATATCTGGATTACAAGAACTCCCTTCTGGGAGATGAACTAGATACAATAAATAACTCAATGAGATCTCGTACTAGGAGATTAGAGGAGGACAAGACTAGATGTCCACCATACAAGACTAGATAGGACTAGAACAAGGAACAAGACAAGAACAGGAACTGGAACTTGGAGAGTACTTACTTGGTGGTCATGAATCCTTGAGCTCCCAAGACTAGCATTGGCAAGACTAATTATGAATGTGGCCAACCCCTCCTTATATAGGTTTTCCAAGGGCCGTTACGAATTGATGATGTCATCAATTGGAAGCATGGTCTCTAGATGTCAGAATCAAGCAACAAAACAATCGATCTTAGGGTTTTGGCATGTTTTGGATGCAATGAAGGCATTGGTTTCCCCAAATTCTGAACCAATAATAAGATCTAGAAGTCACATGGAATCTAAGGTCCAGGATGGTCTCCTTATCCATGACATCATCTCCCCCTCAAGCGATGAGTTCCATGAGATAGGTCAGGATCTCTGGTCTCAGCTTCATTGGATTTTTCTTATGAAATTCTAGAACCTTAATTGGTGCTCTATGAAGGTTCTCTGCAAGTTCCCAAGTGTGATCACTGATTTCATACCCTTTCCAATGAATAAGATACTCCAATCTTCCTCGGGATATTCTTGAATCTAAGACATGCTTGATCTCAAATTCTTCATGATCATCAATCTCAATAGGTGGTGAAGGACTTGGTCTCTCCCCCCTCAATGGTAAAATCTGATATGGTTCCAACATGGACACATGGAAAACTGAATGTATTCTCATGGTACTTGGTAGCTGGAGCTTGACGATGACTTGCTTAATCTTGGCAATGATGGTAAATGGACCAAATCTTTGATGATCTAACTTTGCACAAGGCCTTGAAGTTTGCAAATTGTTTTTGAGTAACCATACTTTATCCCCAATTTGATACGATGGATTTTGAACACGATGTTGATATGCATAGTACTTATAATGTTCTTGAGCTTTATGGATCTCTTCCTTGAGTTCTTTGTGAATTTCCATAAGGTACTGGGCCTTATCTCTGGCAGCTAGGTTCTTGACATGCTTTGAGAGTTGTATATAAATCCTTGGATGTTGTCAATAATTTGCAAAGAAGGGAGATTTCTTAGTAGATGCATGAACACTATTATTATAAGCAAACCCTGCAAAGGGTAACAACTCAAACAAATCATTTTGGTGATAGTTGCTGGTGCAACGTAGATATTGCTCTAGGACTTGATTCATCCGTTTTGTTTTTCCATCAGTCTTTGGATGATTTTCTATTGATAGTTTAATTTGAACACCAAGGAGCTTGCAAAGATTGTTCCAGAAGTTGGATATGAACTGTGGACCTCGATCGCTGACAATATCATCAGGTAATCCATGAATCGTGAAGATGTATCTAAGAAAAAGCCTATCAATGGCTGCACCTATGATTGCCTTGGTAGTTGGAATGAAGTGTGCCATCTTTGTAAATCTATCCACAATAACAAAAAATGACACCATAGTTATCTGAATTTGGTAGATCTATGATGAAATCCATAGACAATGAAGCCCATGGCCTTTCTGGAATAGGTAAAGGTTGCAAGTGGCCATGAGGTTTATGTGGAGGTACCTTAGATCTATTGCAAGTGTCACATGTTCTGATATATTCTTTTGTTGGTGCAATTCAACCACTAATTGATGTTTTGGATAAAGACTTGAAGTCAAAGGATGAAGAAAAGATCAACAATTGAAGATTGAAGATAGATTATGTTCAAGAAATGAAGACCTGTATACATATGTACATTAATTTGTAGTTAGCTCACTTATACCTTTTGTATGGTCATGAGCTTGTACATATATGCTTATATATACAAGTAAAATGTCGGGGCAAGTATGAAAGAGCATGAGATGGGATGAATTAGATGTTGTAAGAGTCATTAGACACTTTAGAAGTGAGGAAGATCTCTCTCATCACTTAGATGTAAAATTTTTAGAGAAGAAGAAAACTTGCACCCGATCTTTTGTTGAGTACTCCTTTTGTGTTTAATCTTTTGTGAATTTCTTTTGTACAAGTCTAAGTTTATAGTTGGTCTCTCTACAAGTTTTTAGATTCTAATTGTGATCAGGCTGAGAGAATCGAGACTAAGAACATTTACATGTGTAAATGTGAAGAAGTGAAGTTGCAATAGGTGCAAAATTTGATGCTAATGTTTTGGTCAGCTCTCCTTCCATAGTGTAAAGTTTTGAGCAAGCAAGCACTCATTCTTTAAGTTGGAAGGTAAGATACCTATGGCAAAAAGCATTTGAATAAATGGATTGTAGTTTGAGAGAACTATGCATTAAAAATTATAGGTGTCAAAGTCGACTATAGAGAAGAACAATTTTAGACATAGCTCAATTGTGTGGATAATTTCTCAAGATCTACTGAAGATTTTGCGATGATTTAACTTGGAGAAGGTGTGTAAGTACAAAGTTTTAGCAGAAACTTTACACATTTGAACAATCAATGAGTGAGTTATGTGCAAAAAGACTTTCTGAGTACTGACTCTCTTCACAGTTAGTTAAAAATTCTAATAATCTGGTATTGATCCTCCATATTGGTAAAGGTTTTGAGTTATTCTTGATATAGAGGTGCTCTAACATCAAGTATAAATTTTTCTTTTGGAGATTAACACTCTCCATCAGTGGTATCAGATCGGGAATCATCAAAATAGAAGAAAGGAGGACACTGACTACTGGAGTCATATAGAAATCAACATTTGAAGGTTCAAAAGGTGAAAGATTAAAGAGAAAGCTTGAGAAGAAGAGAAGAATCTATCAAGAAGATCAAAAGGAAGTTCATTCGAAGTAAAGCTACACTTATTGCTCTTAAAAATTGAAGAATTCAATACACAAGTGAAGAAAGGATGGGAGATTTTCTTCAGATAGAGAAATTGGATAGAGAAAACTATCCAGCTTGGTCAATGACGATGGAAGCTCATCTCATGAGTAAATACCTGATAGGTTACATCAGAAGTGAAGAAGAAAAACCACAATTCAGAGATCCTAGTGTTCCAATTGGAGATGAACTCGCAGATTTGAAGACTTGGATGAAGAAGGATGCTCAAGCAAGGAGCATTATCTACATGGGATTCAATGACTACTTGCTACCTCGTATTAGAGGACTTGAAAGTGCAAGTGATATATGGAATGCTTTGGAGGAGCATTCCCAAAACACTACAAAGTCAAGGAAGGCATCTTTATGCGCAGAGTTCATTACATTCAAGAAGACGGCCTCTCAATCTATTTCTGATTATGTAACAAGGATGAAGGACATTGTAGATGCTTTAGGAGTAGTTGATGAAGATATTGAGGAAGATAAATTGGTAAGGCAAATCCTCACAGGTTTAAGAGGATATGAGAAATGGAAGCCATGCATTTTGTCTATTGAATTGTCGCTACATCATTTCACTCCTGATTTAAATCAGTTGCTAGGACACATGCTAACTTTTGATCAGGATGTCAAAGGAGATGGTGATAAGAGTGCAGGTCAAGCAATATATTCAAAGGATAAGAAGAAGAATAGCAAAGTCAAGCAACAAGCAAATGAAGAAGGTACAACTAGCCAAGCCAACTTCCTAAGAGGAAGAGGAGCTGGCAAAGGTAGAGGAAGAGGCAGAAGCAATAAAGATGGAGTCAAAGCTTGCTAGATTTGTGGTAAGAAAAATCATTTAGCTCATGACGGTTGGCATAATAATCAAAATAATGGAGGATATAGTCAGAACTTTAACTCAAGAGAAAGAGGTACTAGAAATTAGAGAGGTAATTTCAGAGGTAGAGGTAGTAGAGGTTACTTTGGAAGAAATGCAGGTAGAGGATTCCAAAGTCAATCCTACAATAATACCTACTACAATTATGCTTTAGATCAGAAAGAAGATTCAACCTTAATCATGAATGCAACTTGTGAAAGACAAAGTGAAGACCAAACAGTCTTCTACATTGACTCAGGGTGTAGCAATCACGTGATTGGTAATATAGCCTTGATGACTGATTTGGAGAATAAGGTAACTAATCATGTAGTTCAAACAGGTGATAATAGAAAGCACAATGTGAAGTCAATTGGATCACTGAAGGCCAAGGACGGAAGTATCTTTTGAGTAAGGTTCTGTATGTTCCTATAATTCCAAAGAATTTGATAAGTGTAGGGCGAATTGTTCAAAAAGGTTATGACGTAAGGTTCACTAATGATGGAGTTTTTGTGGAAGACTGTAGCAATGGGTATAAACAAATTGTTTTAGGAAAGAAAGAAGGAAGACTCTTCACATTGAAGACTCAAGGTAATGTTGGTCATGCCTTGTTCACTTATGGAGGACATAAGATCTCTGAGTTAGATCTTTGGCATAAAAGGCTTGGATGTTTCAATGAAAGAGGCATTAAGGATATGTTTAACAATGGTTTAGTGCTTGGATTGCCTAATGTTGCAGGTCAACATATGACATACAGATGTGAGGCATGTCAATTAGGTAAGGCTCATAAGCAATCATATTCTAATCATGGTTTTATGTATTCAGAGAAGCTTGAGTTGGTACACACAGATGTGTGAGGCCCATCAAAGGATTTCAATATAAATGGTTCAAGATACTATGTGATTTATGTTGATGATGCTACCAGGTGGATCACTATATATGTGATTAAGGATAAATTAGAGGTATTCAATACATTTAAACATTATCATGTGTATGTAGAAAGAATTATAGGTCAGACGTTGAAGAGACTAACGTCAGATGGAGGGGGAGAGTATTTCTCTAATGATTTTAGTGATTACTTATGAAATGCAGGTATAAAAAGGGAAGTTACTTGCAGGTACTCTCCTCAACAAAATGGTGTAGCAGAAAGGAGAAATAGAACTCTTGTTGAGTTTGCAAGATCCATGATGAAGGAGAAAAATTCTCCAAATTATTTGTGGACTGAGGCTATAAATACAGCTACATATTTGGTAAATAGGTTACCATGTAAAGCTTTGCAGGGTATGACACCATATGAATCTTGGTGGGGTAAGAGACCTACCTTAGATCATTGCAAAGTGTTTGGATGTTTGGCTTATGCATATGTGCCATCTTAGTTGATGCATAAATTGGAACCTAAAGCTGAAAAGTATGTGTTCATTGGATATGATGATAAGTAGATGGGTTATAGGTTGTGGAGTCCATCCACAAAGCAATTTCTTGTATCAAAGGATGTTACATTTGATGAGCAAGGTACTTGGTATATAGGTACAATCAATAATCATGCAGGTGATGAAGAAGTTTTGAATCAGAAGAAAGGTAAATCAAAGGTTTAGAGATTTGATGAGGAAGAGAATAATGAAGTACAAGTTCAAGTTGAAGAAGTACCAAGGTTTGATCTAGAATGTGATGAACCAAAAGCTTCAAGAAGTGGATAACTTAGAAGGTCATCAAGACACAAATGGCAACCTACAAGGTATAGCTATGACACTTCTTTTTTGACTACTAAAGACTATGCTTACATGGTGAAAGTAGATGAAGATCCTTCTACATATGAAGAGGCAAAAGGTAAGGAAAATTGGGAGAAAGCTATGCAGGAAGAGTATAATGCATTGATGGTAAATGAGACATGGTTTTTGGTTCCTAAACCAAATAGTCAGAAGATCATTGGATGCAAATGGGTCTACAAGACAAAGAGATATACAGATGGAAGTGTGTCTAGGTATAAAGCTAGACTTGTTGTGAAAGGTTATGCTTAGACATATGGTATAGATTATGATGAGACCTATAGTCGTGTGGAAAAGATGACAACCATCAAGACACTCATAGCCATTGCTGCATGTAAAGGTTGGAGATTATGTCAATTAGATGTAAAAAATTCTTTTCTTAATGGTTATATTTTAGATGATGTTTTCATGGAGCAACTACAAGGGTTCAGAGATAAATGGTATTCAGAATATGTATGTAAGCTCAAGAGAGCTTTCTATGGTTTGAAGCAGGCCCGAAGGGCATGGAATTATAAATTTGTGAAGTTCTTGAAAGAACTTGGTTTCCAAGTATCTAAAGCTGATAGTAGCTTGCTTATTAAAGCAAGTTATGATGGGTTCATTTACATGTGCATATATGCTGATGACATAATTCTTACAGGTACAGATTAGAAGGGAATTCAAAGCCTCAAGAAGCAAATGGAGAAAGAATTCAAGATTAGTGACTTGGGAGACTTGTCATATTTCTTGGGCATGGAAGTCTCATATACTTAACATGGAGTATATGTAACTCAAGAAAGGTATTTGAAGAACTTCTTGATCAAGATTAAAATGGAAGAACTGCAAGGTAGCACCTACTCCAATGGAGGTGAATCACAAATTGAGCAGATATGGAGGAGAAGAATTCAAGCATATGAAACTCTATCAAAGTCTGGTTGGTAGTCTAATCTATGCTACATTAACTAGGAGTGATTTGTCATATGCAGTTGGAGTGTTGTCTCAATTCATGCATTGTCCTAGGAAAGAACATTGGGTTGCAGGACAAAGAGTGTTGAGATACATTAAGGGTACACTCAAGGAAGGTTTGTATTATGGTTTTACATCAGATACAAACATCAAGATATATAGTGATACAGATTGGGCAAGTAATTGTGATGACAGGAGATCAACATATGGATACTTGTGTTATGTGGGAGATAAGTTAATCTCCTGGTGTTCTAAGAAGCAACATACAATTGCTTTATCATCCACAGAGGCAGAGTATAAAGGTATGGTTGAAGCTGCAAATGAGGTCATATGGTTGAAGACTCTCATGAAGAGTTTTGACATCATTCAGAGTACACCCACTATTCATGGAGATAACATGAGTTCATTGTATCTAGCTGCTAATCTTGTTTTTCATGCCAGGACTAAACATATTAAGATTTAGTATCACTTATTAAGAGAGAAGGTGATTGATAAGGAGATTGAAGTCATACATACTTCAACAAAAGATCAGATTGCAGATATGCAAACCAAAAGCTTGGATGGACCAAAGCTACAAAGATTTAAAGACATGGGAGGTATAAAGAAGATAGAGAAAACCTCAATTGATGCTTGAGGGGGAGCTATTGGTGCAAGTCAACCACCAATTGATGTTTTGGATAAAGACTTGAAGTCAAAGGATGAAGAAAAAACAATTGAAGATTGAAGATAGAGTATGTTCAGGAAATGAAGACTTGTATACATATGTACATTAATTTGTAGTTAGCTCACTTATACCTTTTGTATGGTAATGAGCTTGTACATATATGCTTATATATACAAGTAAAAAGTCGGGGCAAGTATGAGAGAGCATGATATGTGATGAATTAGATGTTGTAAGAGTCACTAGACACTTTAGAAATGAGGAAGATCTCTCTCATCACTTAGATATAAAATTTTCAGCGAAGAAGAGAAATTGCGCCCAATCTTTTGTTGAGTACTCCTTCTGTGTTTAATCTTTTGTGAAATGCTTTTGTATAAGTCTAACTCTATAGTTTATTGACCTATGTACAAGTTTTTAGATTCTAATTGTGATCACGCTGAGAGAATCGAGAGTAAGAACATTTAATAGGTAAATTGTGTGGATTGTTTCTCAAGATCTACTGAATCTTTTAAGATGATTTAACTTGGAGAAGGTGCACAATTTATACGCAACACCTTGTACAAAGTTTTATAAAAAACGTTACACATTTGATTAGTCAATGAGTGAGTTATGTGCAGCAGACTTTCTGAGTAGTGACTCTCTTCATAGTTAGTTAAAAATTTTGATAATCTGGTATTGATCCTCCAAATTCGTAAAGGTTTTGAGTTATTCTTGATATACAGGTGCTCTAACATCAAGTATTACTTGTTCTTTTGGAGATTAACACTCTCCATCATCTTTGACTTTGTTCCACATTTAAGGCTACCAAAAATCCCTTGATATGAGTTCTACTGTTTTATTCACTCCAAAATGTCTTACTGCAAGGTTGTCATGACGTCGTTGAAGTACTTGGATCCTCGGCTTTCTTGAAGAAACATACAATAGGTTCTTATAGAGTAGTAATCCATCTTTTTCCTGAAATTTCTTTACCTCTTGGACTTTTCCTTCTTGAGTTGTCTGCTTAACATTACAAAACAATTTATCATGTGGTAGATTCTCGTGGATCAAACAATTCAAGGCTGAATGTTCATGATGTCTTGAAGAGATAGCTGCTAACTAGAGATGCCTAGTATTGAGTAATACACTCTCCTATTGATCAAAGGCCTCTTCACCCTTCTTTGGTGCAAGATAAGATCTTCTGGACAGGGCATTTGATTGACATTGTTGACGTCCTAGACGGTATGCGATGACAAAGTCAAATCTTGATAGAAAGTTACTCCATCGAGATTGTCTTCTATTGAGAATGCGGGTGGTCATAAAATACTCTAGGATCTTGTGATCTGTATACATAGTGACTTTGTGAGCTGCTCCCTCTAGATGGTGACACCAGGTATCAAATGCATCTAGTATGGCAAGAAGTTCTTTATCATGAATTTCATAATTAATTTCTGGAGGGGAGAATTTCCTTGAATGATATGCAACTGGATGTAGGTGTCCATCATCTCCATATTGGGAAAGAATGGCCTAGGGCAAAGTCTGATGCATCCGTCTCTTGGAAGAAGGGCTTACTCGAATGAGGGTGAACTAGAATTGGACCAGTAGTGAATGTTGATATCAAGGTTTGAAAGGCTTTTTCTGCTTCTTCGGTCCATGAGAATTTGGACTTCCTTGTAAGCTTGGTAAGAGGTGTCACTAGCTTGCAGTAATCTCTAACGAATATCCTATAGAAATCGGCAAACCCTACAAAACATTATAGATCTCGAACACATGAAGGTGGTTGCCAATCAAGGATTGTCTCAATCTTCTTAAGGTCCATAAAAATTTGTTTATCTGATACAATGTACCCTAAAAAATCCACTTTTTTCTTATGGAAAGAGCATTTCTCCAATTTTGCATATAATCCTTTTTCTCTTAGTTTCTCTAGGACTATCTTTACATGACATTCATGATCCTCTAGATTTTTGGAGAATATCAAGATATCATCAAGGTATATTACAAAAAAATAATCTAAATACTCTTGAAAGATATCATTCATCATAGGTTGGAAGATAGTCGGAGCATTTGTAAGGCCCAATGGCATAACTACATATTCAAAATGGCCATACCTTGTTCGAAATGTTGTCTTCCATTTGTCTCTTCTCTGATCTTGACAAGGTTGTAATCTCCTCAAAGGTCAATCTTCATGAGAGACTTCGCTTTTCCAAGGCATTGCAAGAGCTCTGATATGAGTGTTAGGGGTTGTCTATTCTTTATAGTGACTTTATTCAATCCATGATAGTCTACACACATCCGGAGATCCCATCCTTTCTCTTTACAAATAAAATAGGAGCACCTAGTGGAGACTTTGAGTGTTTGATAAATCCCTTTGCCAAATTCTCATCAATATTCTTGCATAGTTCTATAAGTTCCTCTAGGGATAATGTGTAGATTGGTCCAAAGGGTGGTTGTGCTCCCTCTTTAAGTTTTATGGCACAACCATAGGGTCTATGCTCTGGAAGGATATCTGCATTCTTCTTTTCAAAAACGTCTTCAAAGCCTTTGTACTGTGATCATCTTTCTTGGATTCTTGAGTTGGTATGGCATAGATCATATATGTGAGTTCCTTCCTTACTGCATGTATGAAGGCTTTGGCTCTGACATATGTTAGGTTCTTTTGCATGTCTCGACGGGTGATTTTATTCTTTTCCCAATTAATGTCTGGATTATGCTTCTTTAACCAGGGCATTCCAATGATAACTAGATGTACTAGGCCCGATATTACATTGAAACATTTGGGATTCGTGGTCACCAAGGTATACTCTCAATGGTGTGGTTTCCATGGTTATATTCCTAGATGCTAGAGGTCGTCCATGTACTACCTTAGCTACTACTCATTTGTTCTTCCAAAGTACATGAATTCCATGTTTCTTAACCAATCCTTCATCGATGAAACATGAGGAGGCTCCTGAATCTACTAGGGTTGCAAGGGAAAGGGTCTTCTTAGGCATGATTAACTTGACAAGTGCAAGACATGTTTCTATGGATGTAGCTGGAATTATGAGACCCTTTCTTATATCATGGTCTAGCTACACGGTCTCTTTTACAACTCGACTTCCTCGTTTCCCCTGGTGACTCTAGAGTTTGTTCTCTTGTTCAAACAATTAACTGCAATATGTCCAGGGTTTCCACAATAGAGGCATAACTTGTTAGCTCTCCTTCTATGTTTCTCTTGTGGTGTTAGAGGATGAAACCTAGTTACATCTATTTGTATAAGTTCAGGCATAGACTCATCTTTAGGAGTGGGTTGGAAGGGTTTCCACTGGCGAGGTCTTCCTTCTACTTGTTTTTCTTGTTTCCTTTCAAAAAGTCAGTTATCACATTGAATAGCTTGCATGATATATTCATTCAATGTTTTAACCTTTATGAGCAAAAGGTCCTTCACATCATCTCTTAAACCCCATCTAAATTGGCTTATGAAATAATCCTCATGCCAAGTGACATCACATATCAACGGCCTAAATTCAAATGCATAGGTAGAGGTAGGGTGGTTACCTTGACATAACTTTCAAAGTTTTGTTTTTGTCACTCGACGTGTGTCTGCATCTCCAAATATGGCGGTGAGTTCTTGAAGAAACCCCTCATAGTCTTGAAGTACTACCATGTTCCTCTCCAAGATTGGGGCAAACCATGATAATGCTTGGCCACAAAGCAAGGTTCCAATAAACCCGACCTTGGATGCCTGGTCAAGGTATCTGTTAGGCTGCATACGGATGTACAATTTAACTTGCTGGAGAAATCCTCGAAACTTTGTGAGATTCCCATCAAGCTTCTCTGGCATGCAGATCTTGGGTTCCCTCATTAAGGATGTACTAGGTCATTGATTTACTTGCATACTCTCTTGATTTTTCTGAAGACTCCCGATTCTTTCTTGTAATTCTAGAAGGAGCACACCTACTTGCACTAGATGTCCCATCTCGACTTGTGTAGTCGATGAGTTAGGTCTTCGACTTGTTGTTGGAGACCCCAAAGTGATACTACAATATGTTCATAAGCGTTCTCCATGATGCTTGGTCTTGGATAGAAGCTAGTCTTGCCAAAATGTTAGGGGAGCACTAGATTGTGCTCTCTAACTATAGTAGACAAGATTTCAGAAATACACTTCTGATTACAAGAACACCCACGAAGGGAAAATGATACAAGAATATGTGATCGATACAAGATGTCCCACAACCCAAGACTAATAGGTATGAATAACTCAACTAGAGATGATATAGGAGATCCCACAACCTGGGATTGTAAGTATGAAACAAGATATCTAGATTACAAGAACTCCCTTTTGGGAGATGAACTAGATACAAGAAATAACTCAACGAGATCTCATACTACAAGACTACAAGAGGACAAGACTAGATATCCAGGATACAAGACTAGACATGACTCGAACAAGGAACAAGATGAGAACATGAACTGGAACTTGGAGAGTGCTTACTTGGCAGTCACGACTCCTTGAGCTCCCAAGATTGGTTTTGGCAAAACTGATTATGAATGTGGCCTACCCCTCCTTATATAGGTTTTGCAAGGATGATCACAAATTGATGATATCATCAATGATGTCATCAAGATTATACAAGCTATGAAAGCTTATGTAGCTCTATGTACTCACACATGTCTACAATATGAATCTCAATAACTACAATAATAAGAATAGTATCAAATTATAAATTTCATGAATCTAAATAACATCATATTAGTATGAGGTGGAGATGACTGAGGAGTTTTCAACATCAATGGAACAATATGAGGAAGTTACTAAGAATGATTCCCAGAAGGTCGAAGTGTGGATGTCATTAATAATTGTGAGGTCATCTACATCTATGCAAGAAACATTTAATTTCATATGTCCTTGAAAAAAGCATATTACTATGATTAATACAAAATTAAAGAAGTTAAGAAAAAATAAACCAAAAAAATCACTAGTACATCAGCTAAATAAATGAGCACGAAAATATCTCTCCATTTTGTGATTGAGATCCAATTCCAATCTCAAACATCTATCATTCTTCTCTACATACACCAAACCTGTATCATCCTTTTTTGTAGTATCCTCTTCTAGGGCTTCTCAAGTATCTTTATGTGCTTGTTGAGGAGCAAGTTCCATCATATGATACACAATACTTGAAGGAGGTAATAGATCTTAATCAATTACAATATATCGTATATCATGATCTTGATTTGTTTTTTCTTTCTTGGATCCACATGTATGACATATCAAATGATTTGATCAAAATTCTCTAGCATAAAATTTATTTGTATGCATTTTTCAAGAAATGCAAACATGTCATCATCATTAGACTAGAATGTTTTTGAATCTATTTGTATGATCTTCGATCTTTTTGTATATTCCATTTTGCATAGAAATGATCACTTTAAACCATTTGATATCGAAAAAGAAGATATGAAACCACCAAAAATAAATCTTCAAGATAAGTTTTATCATTCATAGTACTCTAAATTAGGACTCGATCATTTTTATCATGTGCACGCTCTACATGTCTCGATCATTTTTATCATGTGCACTTGCTCTACATGTTTGTATGAAGCTCTCAAGTACATCAAAACCCATAGTGGTACAACCTTTTTTGGTCTAATGAATTCATTCTATTTTTATTTGACCAATAATGCATTATATCTAAGATACATAAAATTGCATCCCAAAAGTAGCTTGTCGGAATCCTCATATATAACTTGAACTCATGCACAAGTTTTAGAAATAAGCTACTCATTGGTTGGAAAATGAGGTAATATAGCTAAGTGATCTGACTAGTACAATGATCTTGTTCTTTAGTCATGTCGAAACACAAGATCATCTTGCTTATGTAATTTCTTCTTTTTTCAATACAAATGGAACGTTTTTGCATTGAGCTTGTACTTAAAAGAATAAATCTCATTATTTTTTTATTATAATCGTGCATCCATTTTCCTTTTAATGCATATACCTCATGCTTCTTCTCTAGCTAGTTTCCAATCTTTGACTTCAAACCATAAATGTGATATCTCCGAATGTCACAGAAATAGGAATTTATTTATAAAAAACCAATGCCTCCTGTACCAAACAAACTTATGCCATACTTTCATCTAGTTGCATTTTTTTAATGCACAAATCCTTTTAACATCTTCATGAAATGCCCTAAGAAGAACATCCATCTTGTATGAACAATTGTTGCCTCTTCAACCTCATATACTATATGCAAAAGAAAGTATACCCAAATGGTAAAAAAATTACTAGATAAATATTTTTTAACTAAGCATATGATTTCAATTGATTATATACGAGCCTTTGTGATGGGTTATTCATCTATCTCTTTAATAAAGACTCTAGATGGTCAAATCACCTAGCTTTTATATAATACTTCCAATCTCAGTTATCAAAGCTACCTTGATAGAAAAGTGGTAAGATGAATTGAAAAAACTAATGTCAATCACAAGTTCTCATGGATGCTAACTCTTCTGCCTTAGCGATGGAATACATCCCCTTACAGTTATAAAAGATTAAATTATTGATCTCACTCTTTGTAATTCCTCTTTTTCAAGAACCCATGTATGTATGTATATAAGGCCGTACATAGCACCATGAGAAAAATAATTTCTATAGCACTCCCCCTAGATTAGAGAGCTTAGAAATAATAAGCATAAGGCTCATAGGCCATGAGCAAGAAAGGCCCACATTCCCATAAGCAAAAAAGTTTCAAAAGCCATAAACAAGGTCCTAGTTTGTGCATTATTCTTGGTTGTTGTCTTAGCCTTGATCCATTTTGTATAATACTCTATCCGGATATATATAGATTCCACATGAGAGCTATGAGAAAGTAGTCTTTATTGGACTGAAAAACTCTATATCCCAACTAGAAAAAGCTCTACTATTAATCATGGGTCTTAATGGCATGTCATCTCTTCATATTGAACATTTCCCTGGTCGATAAGCATCACATCTCTTGAAAACAAATCTTTGGCATTTTGATGAGAGGTGGGCCACCAATGTCTAGCAATAAGGATCATTTTTGCACATCTCTTAGGGGAGAAATGGACTTTGGCCATGATTGCATGTGCCATCTCTAAAATTGGGAGATAATAATCCCCATATGCATAATGGTAAGAAATTATCATGATTGCATTTGTGTAGTTGATTATCTATCAGTGCATAGTATTGACAAGTTTCCTATGAGATCTTTCATTTTACTCGATCGTCTCCTTTGGGAAAATTTTGATCATGTAAATATTTGACTATGTTCTTGTAGCAAACAAGCACTATTGTAACTAGCTATAAAGTTGCATGTTTCATTGGAGGAAGACTTGACATTTCACACTTGTGACACATAAGTGTGTACATATTTTCTATGCTAGGCCAATATAATTGTGGTCATTGTAGATATTGTAGGGTTCTTGTTTTGGATAATCTTTATCCCAAAACATCTCCATGTGTTTGAGCTATCACGTCCATTCTCGCATGATTATCCATGGAGCACAACAAGACGCTAATCGAGTCTTGATAATAAATGCTTCCTACCAATATGTGAAATCGTTTAGAAGAAAGAAATCCCTTATGGTTCTTAGGTAAATACTTATGGTAATTTTCATATGCAAGGATAAGGACAGTTGGCTCTTCCCACTTTGCAAGTAGTTCTACATTAAATGAATGCTAGGCAAGAAGATTATCTTGCACTCCCATAGATGGTTTTGAGTTGTTGATCATGATAAGTGGTAAGTTCTAAGGTGTGCCTTGCCTTGTTTTACTATGACTTCATAGTTGAACTCCATGTGAAGTAAAATCCAACACAGAGTTCCACATGTAGCACAAGTCTTGTTGAGAAAATAGAATGTCTTGATGATCAAAGAATTTGAACTTATTTAGCAAGAGATAGTGGTGAAAATTTCTTATTACATAAACCATCCATATTCACTTGGGCTTAGTGATTGTGTAATTATGTTTGGCATTATTCAATTGCCTACGAGCATAAGCAATTGGAAAATCCATCTTTTCATCATCATTTGATTGAGCTTAAACAATGTGGACGGCAAAGTTTGATGCATCTTTATGCACATGGAGTAATATTTTTATGACACTTAACAAGGGTGACAGAGCATTTACATTTCAAGCTTATATGAGAACACTATAAATTAGTGAAAACACTAACCTAGATTGTATGTTGTTGCGCATGGGCTCCCATTATGCAGATTTTCTACCCAACTATATAAGTGGATGTAGGGTGAATCTATAGAATAAACCTCTCACCAATGCTATTTTAAAGCAATTGCATAATATTCAAAAGAGAAAAGAAGAAATAGAAAGTTTTAGAGAGAAAGGTCATAGGGAAGCCCTAGGAAGGATAGGAAAAAACTCCTAGAAACAAGCAAATGAGAGAATATTGAAGGAAAACTATCAAGAACTAGTCTTGATCTTTACTAACACTAGAATATATCACCATCCTAGATAGGATACCTTACTTAAAAATCCTCTTGGGATCCAAAACTCTATCACTTCTCTCAATGTTAATAGGCATTTGGGCTGCTCTTAATACAATAATATGTTCCATTGCATAGCAGTTCCAAGGAGACATAGTGCTGGTAGAAGCCTATATCATGATTCATTGGTATAGGAGAATTATAGAAAAAATATATAAGTGAAGTTGAACTATCAATTCATCAAGATAATGTTTCCATGGATGCAACCGCTATAGTGTGTAAGGATGAGGATTTAATAGAAATTATTATATTAGGGCAAGATTGATTATACGAGTACACCAATACTTTTAAAATTAACCAAGGCACATTATCTACAATGGTCTATGATAGAATCATGCTTAGCTTCTTAAAAGAGAGAAAGTCTATTTCGAAGAACTTCTACCACCTAGTTTGATGAGCAAGAGATGAATGCAACTCAATGCAATTATTAGTTCATTGACATTCAAGAATCAAACACTTTCTTCTCATAAGAGGAGCTTATCCATGAGGATGACCACAGAGAAGGAATACTTGGTGATAAGAAGTCCTTGGAAATTCCATAAAATGGAAATGAAAACCATAATAAAAGGGATTAAAGGGGAAGTATGTACTCAAAATCTAGATTATGCAAAGAAAAAAGAAACAAGCTTTGGTTGTGAAAGGATCACTTGCTTCACAATCACAAGCGGCGAGAAAAAGAATATACCAAAGCACTAAACAAGAATAGGTCCTCAAGAAGAGACAACATTCAAAAAGGAATCTTGAAGGGAACAACAGTATCCAAATAGAGTTATTGAAGGATAAGAAAATAACCCAAGAATAAGGATATCAAAGTGATAGAGAGTGGATGCATGGACACAATAGCAACATGGAGTTCATAAGACACAAGAAGGAACAATTTAATGTAACAAAGGATTGAATATACATAAGGTAGGAGGCCAAAAATGTAAAATTCACACAATAAATGATGAAATCACAAATCACATAAGACCATGAAAGACACCATGGTCAAACATATTAGTAGAAATCTAAAGAGGAAAAAAATTCTCACCATTGGAAGCTCTTCATACTTTATTAAGGACCAATGCTCATTGTACCATCAAGAGAAGTTTGACTTAAAGTATGTATGTGTAAGGCTAAATCACATTGCCATGCATAAAAGGGCACCTCAGTTAAGAAATACATGCACACATACACAAACCTTTAGGTTTCAATAGACATGTACAAGAAAATCAAGGCCTTCACAAACCTAAAAGGTTGAGAACTAGAGGCATCTCTAAGGTTGATACATAAACATTTCTATATTCCTAGACAATACAAATATACCATCCCCTAAAAAAGAGTATAGCATGGGGTGATTTATGTCATTATATTATTAGGACCCTTCAATATAACTTCATGTATCTTTGAAATTACATACAAGATGGGGCAAGAAGCAAGTATTTCTTAGAATACCCATGCTAACAAGGATCACTCAAAAAGATTTGGCACAAAAATTCAAATCCTCACCGGCATTAAGTACACACAAATGGACTCTAAGGATAATACAACTTAAGACACAATTCTATTTCAATGTCTATGTCATTTGAAGCTAAAGAAATAAAGAAGATCAGCGGGGAAAGAGGATGAAGGCAAAAGTTGAAGGAGAATTGTGACAATGAGCATTACCTACCTAATTTATAACACGAAAACAGAAGGAAGTAGAACCAATAAGAAGAGAAAAATTTGAGTTTTTTATTGAGAACTATTCAACCTAATTATTGAAGCATAAGATGAAGTCCTAACACATATCACAATGCCTAAAAATGCAATGTACGGATCTCCTTACATCAGTAATGTCATAATTCTCAACAGAACAAGAGAGGAAGGAATCCAATCTATATCATGATAGATGCTAGCAGCATAGCCATATGGATAGTTTTGAGCCAAGATGGCAAGCCAATAGCTTTTGAAAGTAAGAAATTGAGTAGTACACAACGCAATTGGCCCATGCATGAATAGGAGCTTTATGCAGTGGTGCATGCATTTAAAGTCTGGAGACACTATCTCTATGGTGCAGACTTTAACATATACACATATCACCATACACTCAAGTACTTTGTCGTCAGCTAGATCTTCAAGGCAGACAGGCTCATTGGGTTGAGCTCATGTAGGAGTTTCACATGGAAATCCTATATAAAAAAGGCAAAGAGAATATAGTAGCTAATGCATTATCACGGATAATGTATCAAATGAGCTTTATAGTTCTAAAAAGCTCATTGCTTCAAGAGATAAAGGAAGCACAACTGGAAGATCCACATTTGTTATAGATTATTAGAGCCATGAGTGATGACTCTATAATAAGAGATGGGGCGGTTCCAACTATTTCTTCACCTAGTAGAGCAAACAAGTCGAGTCCGCATTCCAATTTCTCAAGTGAGAATAGAATAGTCAAATGGAAAGGAAAGGTTTGCATACTAGATTCCTGGGATCTGAGAAGAAAAGTCATGCATGATAACCATGATGTGCCTTGCACAGGACACCTTCATGTTGACAAGACAATACAGCTTGTTAGAAGAACAGTTTGGTGGCCTAGATTAGCAAGAGATGTCCACACTTATATTGAACCATGCTTTATGTGTCAAGTCAATAAGGCAAAAAGGGTGAAGACACCATGTCTTTTGCATCCTTTATAGATTCTTGATCATAACTAGGACAATGTATCCACGGACTTCATAGTCAGGTTATCGTGGACCCAAAGGAAGTGGGATATTATCCTAGTTGTAGTAGATATATTGAGCGAGATGGCTCATTTTATATCCACATAGGAGACAATAGTTGCTCCACATTGACAAACTCAAAGTGTCATTAAAGATGAGTAGTGGTGATCATCCACAAAAAAGATGTTCAGACCAAGAGAGTCAAACAGATTCTAGAGGACATGTTGATGACATATTTATCTGAGAGGCAGACAGATTGGGATAGTTACTTGCCACTAGTAGAGTTTGCTTATAACAATAGGCCTCAGAAGGTGATAGGAATGTCTCCTTTTGAGATGAATTATGGCATGCATCCTATTGCTCCCATAACCATAGGAATGCCAAAGAGATGTCCTAGTGCTTTGGAGTTCTTAGTAAAAGTCCAAGCAAATTTATAAATAGCTAAAGCCAAAATGCAACAAGTAGCTGATAGGGAAAAAGAGTATGCTGATAGGAAGAGATGTCCTAGATCCCTTGAGGAAGGAGATAGAGTCTTTCTTCAGGTACCAGCTAGATCTACTTCACTATCCATACGAAAGTATAGTAAGCTTTCACCAAGGTTTTATGGACCTTGGAAGATAGTAAAAAAATCAAGTGATGTTGCATACCGATTAGACCTTCCTCCAGATTGCAGAGTCCATCCACTGTTTCATGTTAGTAAACTTAGACAGTATATTTCCAGGAAGGATAATCTAATAGAGGGTATTGTTTCTTTGTAGAAAAGTGATAACATAGATCATTCTCAAGACAAGACACTAGATCAGAGATAGAAGCAGTTGCAAAATCGTGTCATCCAAGAGTATCTAGTAGCCTAGAGAGGATTACCAGTTAATAACTCTACTTGGGAATCAAAAGCTCTGGTTTGCAAGTCTTTTCCCAAGCACATCTCTCCCTCCAAATCTTTCAGAGGGTCTCAACTCTTGTAGTATTTCACAGTGATGAGGAGCAACCAATCACCTTGCCTAGAAGCACTTGCTTCCAGTTGATTTGTTCTTGTAGTCACAAGATTTTTCCAGTCCGCCAAATCAAAGCAATTGGGGCATGAGAAGAAAATGTGTCCCAAGTCCTCAATGCTACGATGACACCTCTTACACCACGATGGAGCCCCATAGATTTTGTTAGCCTTTATATTGGTCCAGATTCCCCGATGGAGGATTTGCCACATAAGGAGCAACTTTTTTATCTCAATGAGGGGGTGCTAGAGAGACATGAACTTCAGATCCCAATGCAAACTTGTCCAAGTAAGACACCACTTCTTATTTAGAATGATATGAAAGTCCAAATGCTCCATGATTCTAGGAATTTTGTTTAGGATATTATTGTTGTGCCATTTGAGACCTTCATGGTGGGGAGGGTCTTGACCGATGAGGAGGTAGGTTTTTGAGTGTTCCCAAGCAACACATCTACTCTACAAGAGCATCCATTCTTCGAAGTTCACTCTAATTTCTGGATCGATATCCTCAAATCTAATCCATTCGCCAACTTCTTGATTCCATACGTGTTTCCAATATCGAAAACCCTTGTTCCATAGCTTGTTAGGTTTTTGGAGGTTCCATGACTCCACGCCTCTGATGCCCTTGATGGGGAACCAAATCGAATCATTTTGTCTAATACCTGCTACCCATTTCCAATCTTCACTGATTCTGACAAATTGTTTAACCTTGTTCCTGCTCTTCCACAGAGAGCAAACTAGAGTCAAGCCTTTAAGAGACATCGGGAGTGGGGAGAAAAGAAGGGTGAGAAGGCCTAGGTCATTTTTTGGTTTAAAGGGTCATAAAGATTGAGTATTCGAGTTGGAAATAATTTTTTGTTTCGGTGAAATTGGCTTTCATAGTATGTGATCTATGTTGGAAGAAATGTACTAAATTTTTTCTTTTCATACAATGGAGGTTATTAACATGAACATAAAATATTATTTAATCGAACGTCCTTTTGATAAAACTTTATATTATAGTTAGTGCACATGTTAAAAGGATTTTTTAAAACTCTTTTTTGTACAAGGTGTGTATTTTCTGGAAGTTAGTAAACAAAAAGACTTAGTGTCTTGTTTGGGTACCAAACTAGCTATAAGCATTTCAAAATCATGTTAGGAATTTCTTCCATTCCTTTAGAATCTAAAAGAGGAACATAAACTAGAAGATATCATAATTAACTTTTCTATCAGATTAGAGTGGTAGAATACCTTATTCAAGGATGAGGATATGATTAAATCATTTTGGTATTTCAAAAAGCTTAGGATTTTATAGTCTCCCTAGTGATTTTTAATTTTTTTAAGAGGTTCTAATTATCCCATTTACTACATTTGTAAAAGAAGCATTTGCATTGGTAGATTACCAAACTAAATCAACAAACTAGCCATTAAGTCAATTCAAAACAAGAATGAGAAGCAAAAGATTAGATCTAAAGACATCAATTGATAGTACAATTATTTCAATTCAAAAGAACAATAAGAATCAAATATTTAGATCTACAAAACCAAAATGATGGTACAATTCTAGTACAAACAGATCAAAAAACAATAAGAAGCAAAATATGGAGATCTACAAAACTACAATGGTGCTACAATTCTGGTATTGAAAATAAAATTCTGTAATAAAATGATGAATTCCATTCATAAGTAGATAATAACAAAGATGATGGCTTCATCAAGCAACTTTCTCTTAGTGAAGAGATCATTGAGTATAGGAGAAGTAGGAACATGTCTATCGAAAGGTATGAACATGCCTATCGAAAAGTAAGAGATGGTGAACAAGCTGGCAGAAAGAAGGATGGGAAAAGACTAGCTTGATTGAGAGGAGACATGGTCCTCTCTAGTTAGGAAATATGGGTAAGTGTTACTTTGTGGGCTTTCGCACATGTTCTGTCCATGATTTTCTCTCCCTTTTATCTCACCCCCAAGATCAATACTACATGTTAGGGAACAAGATAAAGGTACTAATATTGGTAAGTGTCTCTTCTACGATGTTAAGCCCACCTTTTCTTCTCTTAACCAAGAAGATGGTACAAGATTTGGAAGGAACTATGAAGTATCCGACAAGAAGATCACAAGGTCTCTTGAAAATGATCCCCCTTGGTCAAACTGGTTGGATGATGCATGGATAGCTCTAGAAGACCACGAAAGCAGCCATGTTTTACGTTTACCCTGAGCATCCACACTAGTTTCTCTCCTCCATAGGAGGATATAAAAAAAAGATACTGCTGCACTTGCCCTCCTCCATAGGAATATCAAATTGATAGTGGTTTTCGTCCTTTGCACACACCCATAAGCTTTATTGTCCTTTAAAGAAGGATGTTTAAATCCTCATAACACAAGAATTTCAGTTTCTTTTGCATATTTTACTTGAATTGTCTGCAATCTTTGCCATGTGGATATGGTTTATTATGATCTTTGATCATGCGTGGTCTCCCTCTCAATGGCCTTCTTCGGTCGTCTTCATTACTGAAGTGCTTCTTGCACACATCTTTGGTACTAATTATTATATGTGGACCTGTCTTTCCTGCCATGCCCACGAGGTTGTGTCTCTTCTGTATCTTTACCAAATGTGTGCCACTGCCATACACAGAAAACAAAAAAGGCTGATGTTCTCCCTTAATGCTATCTGGCTTGCATTGTCACGATTCGTGCATTTGGCCGGTTTATGAATGCATGCACCTCTCTTTATGACATTTGGCTAAGAAGATGAAAAGGTATTGCACAACAATGTCTTGTTCAGGGCTAGTCCTCCTACCCTCAACAAAAGAACCAAAATGAGGTCTACTTTGTTCAAATAGGAGACGAGTTGTCTAGCCTCAGTCCAAGACAAGATTCTGGATTCTACAAAAGTGGTGTAGGTGCCTATGTCGATCAGAAATAAGAGCATACAGGACCACCATAAAAGCTATGAATCATACAGCATGACCCCTTCATTGCATACAAGACTTACCCAAATTCTTCCCAAGAAAAACACACACACACACACACACACGTCAATTCATTTGACAAGGCAATTACATCCATTCATGATCACCTAAAAGAAGCTCATAATCCATGCTCACAACAACAGATGACAGCAAAAACAAGGGAGAAAGAGTGATAAGGAGTTCAAGGATCGGATCAAGAGATTCAATGTAGTAAAAAATTTCGAATGCAGTTAGGGAAGTGTATTTATCCTGAACAGAAGCAAAATATGATCTCGTTTCTTTATGAGGTGAGAGAGGTTAGGAGGTTTATGGTACACATATGAGGGAATTTTACGTAAAGGAAATAATTTTTGTTTTAAGGAATTTCAGCCCAAGTCTAATCTCTCGAAACTTGAATGTATTGAATGAATTGTACAAGTGAAGGGCACAGTACCCATGGGATCCCCCTACCCCACAAAGTAGGGGTTAGATTGTCGAAGTATTACAAAGAAAGGGTTGTTTGAAGGCATCTAGTTTCAATGGCCTGAAGGCATCACATGGATAGGTTTCCCACACCAGCTCAGGTGTGTCAAGCAGCCTGCAAAGGTTGAACACACAACCTCCACCTGAGAAGGTGGGTCCCCAACCAACGTACCTATTGATTTTGAACAAAGGAACTACTTTTCAAAGGGATAGGTTGCATGTTTATAAATGCTAGGGCAAGAAAATCTCTAGATGTGCTCCGAGAACTTGTTATACAAGACACTATTAACTTTTTTCCACCATTACTTGCGATTGATAGGGTTTTAGGAAAACTGAACTGATTTTTTTTTTCTACTTTTGTCCATCAGGAGAATGCAAAAATTTGGTAATTCGAGAAGAACAATATATTAATTTGTCGAAATTTCCTTGAACTAGGTTCTAATACTCTTACTCATTAAATGCAAACCAACTAAATAAAAACCAATAGATTGAGATTTCCGATATCTCTTTACATATCTATTACTATGTTCAGGTAACCATACAACTAGCACAAAATCCATCTGCAAGAAAAATGTAGCTACTTTGAAAATGGAGGTTGAGTCAAAGCCTACTCCCCCAAACTTTAATGTTGGAAGTGCAATTGTACAAGTAAATGGGCATAGTACCCACAAGACCCCTTGTATCCCAAAGCAAGGGTTACATAAGGTGGAAACTTGGTTACAATTGGTTTAACTAGCCAAAGCCATTACATGTTCAGCTCGGGGATTGAACCCTGACCTTTGTCTCAAGAGGCCATAACCAAACCAATTCCCCTATGGCACCTGGACAACAAAAAGAAATTGATTTTAGATCTCAATTTAAGGACATGTCTTAAAGATGAAAGTGAGGTTTTTCACTTGGTGTGTGTTAAGAGCTAAAATTGGAACGAACTATCATAAGAACTTAGTTCTTATTGCTTCTTTACCCTTATAAGCATGTTGGGTTGAATTGGACAATGCTATGAAATCTATATTATTGTATCCCTTCCAAGATTAAAAAAATTTAAGATTGGATGTTTCAATATGAAATAATCATGTGTGCATCAAACACATGTAGGATCTTTGACAATTCCTCACAAGAGATTGTTTTGAATACTAGTGAGCATTTGATCCAACAAATGGCCTTTATTTTCTTCCCATTTTTTTTTATTATCTTGATATCTCAGTGATTTTTCTAGATATAAGTTTCAAATTATCAAGAAATCTGGTTTTTCCATAATGTGAGAAATACCTAGGCCATGTTCTTACAATTGCTAAAAGAACTTTGTGGAAAGACGAACTCAGTAAAACTATAAAAAAACCATTTTGGATTTAGCAGTTAGTAGTATATCTATTGTAGTATTCATAATCCTTGAACATTTGATGCCTCTAAGAAACAACAATGGACTACATGCTCACAAAATTTGAATGAATTTGGATATTCCATAAATGAATAACATCCAAGACAATCTCATGCTATTATGATTTTTACTACGTCCAAAATTTATCTTTGGACCCAAAAATGATGAGACATGTTAATCCTTACAATTACATCCTTTTTAATTTTGTTTATGAATTCATGCCATGGCTACATAACCATGTGTATACCGATCATTTAACATTGTCCACAACAAGTTTCCAACCCAAATCACATCGTGGAAATGGACCCTTTGCACACCATCCACTTCTCAAATGCAATTACACATTGATGGATGTATTCCTAATCATTGAGGTTCTTGCACACCCTTTACATCTTATGCTCAAACATACACATGCAAGAATGTGATTCTTGTATGTGTAAACATGCTCATGGCACAATCTTGTCGAGACTATTGAATATAACCTTATTTCCATGAATAAATATTCATCAACTCATGAATCAATAGAGAAACATATGTGACTTTGATGCATATAAGCGCATCCTCCACAAAGATTTACATGATTTAAGTTATTCACTCCAACTAAGCAACTTTGTAAATATCACTTTAAAGAGCTTTTGGTTGTTCTAAGAATTCTATCCTCCAACCATCTCTTACTTCTTGTTATGCTTATGTTCATAGATGCATATGAAATAGATTGTTTATCTTTATCAACTTAAAATCTCATGGTATTACCATTTACTAACCTAATTATGCTCATATCACTCCCAACTCATCCTGATGATGAACAAAAATGAAAATGATCTTCTTCAAAAGAAACTCTTTTAGATGATTCACGCCATATAATATTTGTATGCTTTCTTTCTTACTTAAAATTAGGAAGCATTCAACCTATTGCTTTGAGTGGCACACATATACGACCTCCTCTCTCTCTCTCTAATCATTTCACTCTAGTTCTTGATGCCATGTATGTAACACCATGCACTTAAAAAAAGAAGAAGAACATATGTGAATTTATAATAACTATGCAATAAGTTTCCTGTATATTTCATAAAAGTTAGGTTTTGGTTGTTCCAATTTCTCTTTGGTTTACTATGGGGTAAGATGAACGCATGTGCATGATCCATTCGAAAGAATTGGAAATGCATCACTTAAGGAAATTTATTTGCAGATCATTAAAGACCTTTCGTGATTGTTTAATGTCCCATTTATAGACTTGAGTAAGACATTTTATAGGTCCATAATTTGAAGATGCATGGTTAAAATTCGGATTAGCATTATTGCATAAAATTAGAAACTATATGGGCGTATTGTTTAAGAGACCCGTTAGAATGAATCTTATTTAAAAAACAAAGTGCACTAGCTCCATGCTTGTGATGTCTAAGAGTCGAATTGGTTTATGTATGTATGTATGTATGTATGTATGTATGTATGTATATATATATATATATATATATATATATATATATATATATATATATATATATATATATATATAATTTTTCCATTGCTTTCATTGATAGTGGAGAAAATCATGATCAGGATTCAAAAAATGATGGATGGGTGGAGTTCATTCTAGAGAAAGAATGTTTTTCCAACTTTTTGTTTTCTAGATGAAGCTATTTCCATATGGGGATCTAAGAATGGGGATCTAAGCTAGAGAGAGGATGTTGTTGTTTCAGAAATTAAGCTCGGCCTAAGAAAATTCCCCATTACACAAGGCTTTAACCATCCGCTTGACCACAAGCTTCTTGGCACTTCATTAAACCATTTGACCACAAGCTTGTTATCACTTCATTCATAGGGTGTTCATCTGGTGTATGCATATTTATACGTTAGATGCATTCTGTTTGTTTTCAACTTTTTGTTTTCTAGATCAAGCTATTTCCATTTGCGGATGTAGCCTAGAGAGAGGATGTTGTTGTTTCACACAATAAGCTTCGCCTAAGAAGCTTTCCCATTACACAATGCTTTAACCATCCATTTGACGACAAGCCTGTTGGAAGTTCATTTTCATAGGGTGTTCATCTGGTGTATGCATATTTATACCTTAGATGCATTTTGCAAGTAATTACTCCTAATGCAATGACACTTATTCTTCAACATGAGCCCTTTGGACTGATGAATATGACTTTCCTTTGGAACAAATTTTACCAGAATAGTGAATAGGTTCTTTCTCACTTAGATTCTCGAAAGATAGAGACACCCATCAACTTGAGGATTTCAATAGATACGTCCTCCCAGTTAGAATCGAACTCGGGACTTCTTGTCAGTTAGATTCGAACGTGGGACTTCCTCCCACAGAGTTCTGAGCGTGAACCATGAAGCCATGCCCTCTGGACGGTTCATTGTACTTTCAATTTCAACCTAATTTGAAAGAGTAGACCATCATCGATTGGCAAAGTATCATACGTGCATCTGTTTGGATCATTATGAACGACATTTACAGCAACTCTTATGAGGCGGCAGAGCTGTAGGTGAAAGAGTTGCGTCATCGCATGCATAGCGTACAAAACAAGAGTCAACAAAGACATACAATTACGGCGTCCGCATTCGGAAAAACATGGGGGATATTATGATGTAGGGATGGACATTTTAGAAGGAGCCGAAAGTAGTCTTATCCATATCATGTGCATAAAGCATACAAAAGAGAGGTCAAAAAAGACGTATAGGACTGCGTTTGGAGGAATGCAAAGGGGTGCTGCTAGCTGTAGCTGTATAAAGATGCATGTGTTGTCGGCATGATAGTAAAACAATACTATGCATATGCAGATAGAAGGTCAAAAAGACCTTCCGATGAGATTTCATGAGATCATGTGTTAAGATGGACACCATATATATATTCTTTCAAAGGAACTTCGGTCTTATAAGAGGAAGTTCTTCTGATGCTTAGTCTCCCTCGCTTGAATTAATAAAAGAGCAATTGTTCACTCAATGGGCATAGTGCTCTTGGGATCTCTCGTATTTCACAAAGCAAGAGTAGGACTACCCAAAGACCCTACATCAAAGTAGGCTCAAATTTGATAAAAGACCTATGTTTTAGAGAGAGTTACAAAGAAGATTAATGAACTTTTCGATCTCACACTTAGTCTTCAGATTATGCTTGAATTAATTGAAATGTGCAAGTGAAGGTGAACATAGCATCCATGGAATTCTCAATATTTCACAAAGCAGAGATTAAACATTTGCTATTGCCATGATATAGAACCCAAAGTTGGACACAGGACTTGGCACTACCAAGATATGGAACCCAAAGGTTCGTTAAGATAAAGTTGGGGAAGGGAAGATCCTAAGATCATATTACGAGAATACTGGCTTAACATGTCCGAAGACTAACATTGATGTTGGACAGCTTGAAGACCCTCCATGACTCATACGACCAGGATTAAATGCTTGGTGTTGCCAAGTTATAGAACGAGAAGACTTGCTAAGGCAAAAAAGACCCTCTATTTTAGAAAGATATTTCTCTCAGCATTGCCATGATGTAGAATTTGAAGACTTGCTAAGTAGAAAGGGACGACCCTAAAGCCAGATAACAATATTGAGACATGTTTCACGTAGCGCGATGCCTCTTCAAAAGTTCACTCTTTAATGTTCAAATGGGTGTGGTGTAGCAGATAGCATCTAACGCCATGGGGCAGAAGGTTTGGGTTCGATTCCTGCCCCGTTGGACATTTCAATTCATTGTCATTTCAAATTTCCTTGTACTCTCAAAAAAAAAAGTTCACTCTTTAACCATTCATAAAAAGCCACGTGCCAACTCGTCTTCAGATAAGGGCGGAGCCTTGAGAGCCTTGAGATGCCAACTCATGACACCTTTCACATAAAAATTTACCGATACCTTTCCCCCAACTCAAAAGAGAATTTGTGAGCTTTTTTAAGAGGTGATGCTACGGGCAATCATAGCTTAAATATTGTGTGGTGACAACATGTTTTGTCAACGATTGACATCGGCTTGTGAAGATCGGAATCATCGATGGATTGCTGCCTCTTTCGGGCCACCTAATCAGTTCACTGTGGTCTCAATTTATGCCCCTAATGGTGAGACGGACAGAATCAACACTTGGACTTCCCTTGACTCCCTCTCTCACAATGTTTTGCTTTGCGGGGACTTCAACATGGTTGAATCTCCTGAGGACCGTTGGAATAACAAGGGGAAAATTATTGATGGTCAGGAGAAAGAGATATGGGATAGAATCAAGTTCCATCTCGACCTGGTCGAGGTGAAAGACATGAAGGGGTTCTCCTGGTCTAACCTCCAATTGGGGGACTCTCTGAGGAAAGCTAGACTTGATAGATGTTACATCGACCAAAACACCATCCTCCAGTGGGGTATTCCTTCGATTTCCCAACACATGGACCTGACTATCTCGGACCACTACCCGATTACTCTCTCCTTCAAACCGATTCCCATGCTCCGAAAAGCTCCTTGGTTTCAAGCTTGCTAGACGTCATTTTCCCTCCCCTCTGTCCACCAAGAAATTTCCACAGTTTGGGCAGAGGTGTTTGCCCACTGTAATGAACCGGCTAACTGTTGGAGAAGCGCGGTGGAAAGGACTAGAAAAATTCTCATCGGAACGCACAAGGCCATAAAAGATATCCAAAATAAAAGGAGAGATGGGTGTATCGGAGGCTCTCACGTCTTGAAGAAGAAGTGAACAAAGGTAACTTGCAATGCCAACAAGGGCTTGTGAAAATTAGGGGAAGACTTAGACTCGAGGAAGAGGTTCAAAGGAAAAATCTACAAATATTTTTCAAAGATTGGTGGGCGGGGAAGGCTGACAAACCTTCGAAAGAGATGTGTAACATCCTCAAAAGAAAACAAGCTAGGGAAGCCATCCCCTTCTTGGTCGACAACAATGGGATCGAATGCAGCACAGAAGTTGAGAATAGATCTATCATCGTCGAGCACTTCACCCATCTTCTTGGGGTCTCAACTCCTCTTTCCCCACGCAGGCGTGATTGCATGGCTGCCATCTCAAGGGTTGCTCAACCTAGAATCCCTCCAAACATGATTTCTCTGCTGGATGCTAACATTTCAGAGAACGAAATTATCGAGGTTATTGATTCTCTCCCCAATGGGAAGAGCCCAGGCCCTGATGGGCTCACCAATGAGTTTTTCAAGTCCTTTAAGCACGTGGGGGCCACCCCACTGCGTCTTGTGTGGCAAGAGGCTCTCTCCTTCGGTGCCCTCCCCGCATGTCTTAATAATGGTGTCATCAAATTAATTCACAAAAGGGGAGATAAGAACAAAATTGAAAACTGGCCGTCGATTACCATGCTCCAAACTGGTTACAAGATAATCGCCAAAGTAATCGCCAACAAAATCTCGTGTCATCTAAAGTCATGGCTTTGTGAGGACTAGAAAGGTTTTATCAAAGGTAGATCTATACTTGAAGCAATTGTCGATATTTGGGATGGCCTTGCATTTGCGGAGGAGTCGGCTCAAGAGCTGATATTCATTAAGATCGACTTCGACAAAGCATATGACAGATTGGAATGGGACTTTATTCTTCAATCTCTGAAAGATCTTGGATGCAGCCAAAAGTTCACGAAGATGGTTTCCACTCTACTCGGAAATGCCTCAACGAGAATAAACATCAACGGTAAGCTCTCTGAACCCATACATTTAAAAAGATCTATCAGGCAAGGCTGCCCACTGGCTCCATTACTCTTCGCTATTGCCTCGGATGGCCTCAGCCACCTATTTAAGCATCACTTGGATGCTGGAAATCTCAAAGGTCTCTCCCTTCCCCTTGGTCACGACCAGATGATTGCTAGACTCTTTGCCGATGATATGAATGCCTTTGTTCTTAACGACAGAAACTGCATTGAGGTGTTTTGGCACTGCCTCGACACCTTTTGTAAGGCATCAGGTTCAAAAATCAACCATGCTAAAACTGCTTTCAGAGCAATCCACGGCCCTTCGCCCCAACTATTGATTGATCAGGGGTGTCAAGTTATCCCTAGTGGCCAAGTCTTCCGTCTCCTCGGCATTCCGATGGGCTTCAACATCTCGATGGACCAACGGTGGAACTCGATTCTATCCAAACTGGATAGCAAACTAAATCATTGGAAAGGCATGCAAGCTAACTTGGCAGGGCGTGCTATGGTTGTAAACACATTTATGCTTTCTACGATTATTTACTATATCTCGTGTTGGAGACCTAAGGAAAAAGAACTGGCCAAAGTGGAAAGGATCTGCAGAAACTTCCTAAGGACTGGGGACCCCAATAGGAGGGGGATTCCCAAAATCAAATGGGAAACTTGTATTAGCTCAAAAGACTCGGGGGGCTTGGGTATTTTGGATATCACTGGGTTAGCGGACAAGCTGGCGGCCAAGTGGTTTATCAAGGCTTGGTGCAATAGAGAGTCCTCCTGGGCTAAATTGATCTTCAGAAATTCCAAAGACCTTACCTTAGTTGGTCTTCCCGGCTGGAAGGACATTGGGATCCTCATGCTTTTGTTCTCCCCCCACCCGGTGTCCCCTAAAGGCTCTAGCCTCGTGTGTTCCTTATGGAAGAGTTGGAACAAAGCCAAACAATTCATCAGAGTCAGTGATGAGTGGAAGTGGGCTGCTGGGATAAGAAAAAATGACTCTATCTGGTTCTCGATCAGCGGCTTAAGGGAGGTGGAGTCTTGGAACCTCCAAATGGCTAAGCGACTATGGAACAAGGGGTACAAAGAGTGGAAACAACTCTGGAAACAAGAGACCGGCAAGTGGATTAGGTTTGAAGACTTAGACCCAAGTCATAGAATTTCTTTCGAAGAATGGACTCTTCTTCAAAACAGGTGTTCAATGTGGGACCACTCAACTACCCGCCTTCTCTGCGGACAAGATCTTCCTTACCTAGAGGGCCTCAAATGGAGCAATGGTAAGAAACTATCCAGAATTCCCAACTTCAAAGAAAACTTAGATGTTCATCACACTCTTAACAAGGTGTGGTGCCTTTCTTGGACCAAACTTCGATGGGAACTCAAGTTCATGTCGATTTGGCACCCCCTTATTGAGGTCAAGAAATCCGTTCTCATGTGGCAAATCTTGCATAAAGGTATCTGGTACAACACAAGGGCCAACAAAATTTGTGGTGTGCCTCCTTGGTGCAAGCGGTGCCATCGATGCATCGAAGACCTTGTTCACCTCTTCTTCGATTGCCCCAAGTCCCGTGTTATCTGGCATCACGTGGCACAGATTTTGCATCTTTCGAACCAAATCAATTGGCAACAAGCGTTGTTGGGTGAGGCGATTGGCTGCTCTTCTAGGCTGTGGAATGCCATCAGAGGCGAGACTCTTTGGAAAATTTGGAGGGAGCGATGTGCTGTCAACTTTGGCCAAACCCCAAAGGAATGGTCGATTGAGAAATCCTTGTTTCTTCTAGGTAAAAGAATCTCCCGAGACAAGAGATCTCCTCCATTTAGGCACCACTGTATTTATCTCCTCGTAGATAACAAGCTGAAACCCAAATGGGTCCCCCATGAAGGAGATGATAGTTTTGTACACCTCATTTGTAACACCCTCTAGCTTACCGAACTCGTCCCCTGCTTTGTGGGATTTGGGGGGTCCCATGGGCACTAGTCCCATTCACCTGTAACTTTTCTTCATTATTTTAATTAAAGTCCGGGAGATTAGGCCACGGCCGAACTTCCTTTTATTAAAAAAGAAAAAAAAACATATTTTGTCAACGAAAACCTCAACGTTCATCTGCAATGTCTCGCCTCGTATTGATTTCACATAGGAGAGAGGTACAAATATGTACTTGTATGCTTTCGAAATCCTATGTGAATAGCTCATGAGCGCCACAAAGTTGTTTGTAGCATTTTTTTTTTGAGAGTACAATGAATTGGAAATACACACTCACACACTCAACCTCATAAGATATCATGAGAAACTCATAGACATGTCCAACTAAGACTTGAACTCATAGACATGTCGAACCTCGTAAGACATGTCCCCTTACATGTTCTCCCCCTATGGTAGCAAGCTGGTGTGTTCCTTTTGTCGATGAAAGTTAAAAGTATGTATAAAATTCCTTTTGCTTTTGCTACTAACTTATCTTTTCAGGTGCAGCAGTCTGCATGGATTGGTTGGAAGGAGGTCCCACCTGACTACCAGCTATCCATTAGAATGAACAAGTGTAGAGAATCTGGCTACTCCAAATGGATGGACTTTTTCATTGGGAATTAGGTAATCACTGAAGACTCCATTTTTGCTACTGACGGCCTTTCTTTTGCTTGTAAGCAGATTCTGAAGAATAAAAGGGAGGAGTTGTTGGTTATCCTGGCTGGGTGTTTTCCTGCTAGATTTTTGAGTACTGGTGTTGTTGCATCTGACATGTACACATTCTTCAAAATTAACTCTTTTAGTCCCATCTCCAAGATCACTTCTAAGCTGAACAGGAACTGGAAAGTGCAATGGTCCCCATCTCAGTCGAAATTCAGATTCTTGTGTATTTGGGCATTTCCCCCTCGGTCAAGCAGACTTGGCTTCAATGGCTCATTGTGCACAAGGGGCTATGGACCGGGGAGAGAGCTAGCAAGATTAATATTGAATTTGGTAAATGTACCCATTGTGGGCAATTTGAAGACTTGGCGCACCTGTTTATCAGTTGTCTGTAGGCTTAGAACTTTTGGGCAGCGATTAATCTTTACTATTTGAACAATGGCCTCCTTCAGCTTGGCTACAGAGAAATACTCCTTGGTGCGTGCTCTAAGATGGATATGCTGCTTTGGCATTTGATTAGAAACCATATTTTGTGGTCGATTTGGAAGAATAGATGCTCTAATGTCTTTTCCAGCAAACCCAAAGATTTCAGATTCTTTTGTAACAATGGCATCCAAAAAAGTTTGTATTCATGCAACTCCTCTGTGACCGATGCTACTGACACAGACACAAGCACTCATGATGTCCTAAGGAAGAACAACTACAAGAAATGGAAATATCTTCTGGTTAATTTGTATTCTAGGAAAAGGAGTCAAATGTGCGCCCTCCTTAATGCCCTGTTGTAACCTGACCTTTCTGGCTGCATGATGTATCTTGTCTTTTACTAAGGGTGAACTTCGCTTTACCCCTCTTTATTTTATCTTTTCAATAATAATCTTTCTAGTTCTGTCGAAAAAAAAAAAGACTTGAACTCAAGACTTCCTCCCACAATTTGAATTTGAAGACGACAACCACTATGCTATGTAGGCTCGAATGTTAGTATCATTTTTGGATGGAGCACATGCATTTTTCACATGAGTTCCGCTGACACTATGTGAAACCGGTCTGAGGTAACAGACCCCAAGACCAAGACCAACAATGATGCTGAAGTTGAACTACCCTCAGACTAAGCGGCGAAAGAACGAACCAGCCCGCCTGCTGTTTAGCTTTTCAGGCTTCTCAGTTATGAAAAGGTTTGGCGTACGCTAACTAAGGCGGAGCTTGCTTGAAAACAGAGGCATGATTATCCAGTTTGTCAATTTTATGAAAGAAGGTGGTGTTCGAGGAGAGAGAGAGAGCCCTCATGTTTGCTCTGCGTAGATAGGGATAGAAACGGGGAGTAGAGCATGTACTTGCTGGGACTGCATAGATAGAGACAGAAACTGGCGGCAAAGACATGTACTTCATTGATGAGGTTGGTCTATGCAGCGTGCGTCGGGGAGAGAGAGAGAGAAGAGGGAGGGAGAGAGAGAGAGAGAGAGAGAGAGAGAGAGAGAGAGAGAGAGAGAGAGACTGATGTTGGAATGTGCCGAAGCTGAGAGTCTGACGTTACGATGTGTCGGAGCAGATAGAGTCTGATGTTAGCCTGTGTCTGATGTTACCATGTGTTGGAGCAGATGGAGTCTGATCGGAGGATGTGACGGAGAAAGGAACTACTGAGTTTTCTGGTCGCTTTGGGGAAGATCGAGAGAATCACTATGTGTTATTCGACTGTCGTAAATCAGAAGTAAGTCGAGACCATTGCAGCTTTCCGTTCTCTTTGCAGAACTTCAACATGATGGATCCATGTAGAGTCCTTCTTCTTCTTCAGGTAGCACGTGAAGACATGTACTGTTGTGCAGACGTAGTTGATGCACGCATGCTGGCACATGTACCAATGTGTGTGGACATGAGAGAGAGGGTGTCCGAACCATCCATCACCAAACACTTTGACAGAACAGTCAAGCCTCGGGACTATCCTTCTAACAGGGCGAAACAGGACAAGAGTATGTACATCTTTTCCGACATAAATTTATGGTTACGTGGGTAACAAGTTCGACCTACTATCCGCCTGCCTCTCCCCTTCTCCATTTTTTTTTTTGAGAGAACAGAAAGATTAAAATTCATGTAGGAAAAAAATACAGATACAACAGAGTGCCAGAGCACTAGGGCTTATCCAACAGTCTCCAACAGAGAATATAAAATTGATGCAAATCAAAGGAGGAATACAACAGTCCTTCCAGATGGAAGGGAAAACATCCAAAGAGTAGCAGACCTAGGAGAAGCCAAACAGAACGCTTCTCCTACCAAATTACAACAAGCCCTCAATATACATATTAATAAAGTGAGACATATAGACTCTAGTTGAAGAAGGGATCTGTAACAACTTATCTCTCCACAAATTACAAGGGAATTTCTTGAGGATCAGAAAAGGGCTAGACTCTTCTAGTGGTTGAATGGAAGCAGACTTCATGCATTTGAACAGAACTCTTTTAATCCCCATGAGACAGGAGAAGAGGTAGTCTTTACTTTTTTTGTCATAGATTTTGTTGTTTCTATTTTTCCAAATAGACCAGAGGATATGAGCCCTAATCAGCTGCCACAACACAATATCCATCTTGTTGGCTTCACCTATGAGTAAACTCTCTGGTACGAAGTGGGCTCAAACCATAAGTATTGAAGTAAAGATAAATGATCTTCCAAAATCTAGATGAAGTCCTGCATTTGAAAAAGAAATGATCTTGTCTTCTTCCATACCACAGTGATGACAAAGACCTGCATCAATTTTATATTGTCTAGCTTTGCTGCCAGTCCAAATTCCTTTATGCAATATCAGCCACAACAAGCAGGAATGCTTGTTGTCAATAGGGAGGGACCAAATGCACTGAAATCTATAACTCCACTGATGAGTAGACGAGGCCAGCTTCCATTTATTGTTCAAACTTCCAGTAATTAGTCTGATGCTGATCCGAGAGCATTTATAGCAATTATACATATCTTGAGCCACATCAGAGATTGTAATCGTCTTCGACCACAAGTGATCATCCAGGAGAGACAACATCTTGTTCCTCTTGCCTTTAATTATCTCTTTACAAGCAAATGACAGGGTATCAAGGTTCATTATAAGGTAATCATCAATCAAGCTTTCATCTCTATAAAGATCCTGCCATTGAACAAAACCCATTCTTTTACACTTATTCCACCTAATGGGTAGAGGGGCAATGTTAGAAGGATCAAACCAGCCAATCAAGAAGGAGTCCTACAAAAGGAAAGAGTAATTAAAAGAGAACCACACAGGCAGTTTATAATTTTCTTTGACTTTCATCCAAGCATTCAAGAAACTACAGATTAGAGAGCTTCCTTTGGGAACAAACAATGCAGGAGAAATTAAAATATCCCAAAGCTTGAAGTTACACCAACTTCTATTATTTTTAAGACAGAATTTATCTATGTTCCTTTTAATCAAACAAGCCCAAAAATCATCAGAAGAGAAAGCTCTGAGAATCCACTTGGCAGCCATCTGGGTAGCCATCCTGGTAGCGCAAATCAACCCAAGCCCCCCTTTCTGATTTTTTCATACAGCAAACCTTCCAAGTCACTTTTGGAATTTTGTTCCCACCCCACAAAAATCTCCTAGCTAGAGAGATGGCCTGAGACAACTACTTTTTAGTAGGCTGCCAACAAGCTAGAAAATAAGTCGGACAAGGAAGAATATAATGCTTCAGCACAAAGGTCCTTTGGGAGAGGTTGGACTGCATGTTCATCCACTTAAAAATTTTAGCTCTAGACTTCTCAAGAACCCAATTCCATCTTTGTTCATAGGAGATCTCAAATCCCATGGGGATGCCCAATAGTATGAAAACAAAACCTTTTTTGATAACCTCACATGCTGCATCTTTGACACAATCAAGCACCATATTGTTAGTAGCATAAAAACCAGTTTTACTGTGATTAACAACAGAGCCACTAGCAAGACAAAAGGTATTAAGACACTTAAGAAAGTTAGCAGTAGAAGACACATCAGCCCTGATCAAGAGGTTGGTATCACTAGCAAACATCTGCAGACAGAGTTGGGATTGAGCTTGAGGGATTTCCAAACCTTTAATAGTACCCTTATTGATACAATCCTTGGCAAGCCACCCAAGAGCATCACTGGTGATAGCAAACAAAAGAGGGGCCAAGGGGCATCCCCGCCTTATGGATCTATAGAGCTTAAAAGGGGAAGACAAATGACCATTCATAGCAACTTTAGAGTGAGCATTACCAAACAATATGCTAGTAAATCTAATAAAGTTCCTTCCCAAACCTATATCATGCAGAGATTGTAAGATAAAATCCCACTCAACCCTATCATAAGCTTTATCAAAATCAACTTTGAAAAAGAAAGCATCAGTATTCATCTCTCTGGCAAAGTCCACACCTTCCCAAATAGTAATAATGGCATCAAGAATGTACCTACCAGAAATAAAACCTTCTTGTTCAGGGAGTTGATACTATCCATCAAAGGACTCAATCTTCGAGCCAAGAAGGAGGCATAAATTTTATACAAAGAAGTCAGACAGGAGATAGGTCTCCAATTGTTGAGAACATCCTTATTTCCTCTTTTGTGAATCAATTTGATCACCCTAGTGTTGATGAAGGTAGAAAGGGATCCTCTTCTTATGGATTCTTGCGAGATCTAGAGAATAATGGGCACCAACACATCTTTGAAAACCTTAAAGAATTCATTAGGAATGCCATCATGACCAGGAGACTTGCAAGGCCTCAATTTATGAATGGTTTCTCTAACCTCACCAACAGAGAGGGGGAGATCCAGGAGGGAGACCAAGCTAGGAGGAACCATTTTTTTCCTACACTGGACTCCATATGTGATCCCCTCTCTTGGGAGGCACAGAAAAAACATTGGTAAAGAAGCAAACAGCCTCCTGCAAGTTCTCCTTCATACAAGAAGCAAAACCACCAGTAATTTTTTTAATCAGAGGGATGAAACCTCTAGCTTTTTTCTTCCTAATAATCTCAAACATATGTTTGTTAGGTTTATCCACTTTCGGAGCCCAAAACTCTCTAGACGTGGCAAGGGCACCACAAGCAAGAAGATAGTCTTCATACCTCACCTTTTAGTGAAGTTCGAGGATCCTCTGATTCTTAACAGAGGAGAGAAGTTTAGAGTTCTCAATTTTATCTATCTCCTTAATCAACATCATCCTTCTGTTGTATCTAATGTCCTTGGCCTTCTTTTTGTAATAGGTAAGAATTCTCTGTATTTCTCTGATAGCTTCCTCCCAAGCTTTAAAGGGGGAGCAACCCAAAACAAAATGATCTTGAAAGATTTTAATAATTTCATCTTTCACAATAGGGATCCTTATAAGGGACATGTCCAGATGAGGCCAGCTAGCCCTATAATTAGGGTTATTGCCAAAAAGCTTGATAATAAGCGGAGTATGATTAGACAGCTGCAAGGTGAGGTCAACAGAACAAGAACTATTCCAAAGATCATGAAACCTATTAGTGTTCATGTAAAATTTATCCAACCTAGCAGAGAGCCTGTTGTTAATATTCTTATTACACCAAGTATGACCAGTATTGATAGAGACATCAAACAAATTATGGGAATTGACCATAGCAAACCATCAATTTTTTTCATTACCAGCAAGAATATTATTGCTATTTCCAGTTTTGTCAGAGGAGTTGGTAACCATATTAAAGTCCCCTGTAAGAATTATGTTACCATTTAGCTTACCTATTTCCTCCAAGTACTTGGCTCTATCCAAAGAATTGTTGGTAGCATAAACACTAACAATAGTAAAGGAAAGAGGTTCCTTACACTTCACAGCAAACCACGGATTAGAGTCACTAATCATCACTTCAACAAGGTGCTTAAGGTTAGAGTTAATACCAACAACAGACCCACCTCTACCACAATGATTAGTGTGATAGCAGGAGGACCTGTTAGAGACAATCTGTAGATTAGACTCTCATTGGAACCCACCTACCTTTAATTCCTGCAAACATATAAAGTCAGGCACAAAGGAGGAGTCTCTTAACCAATTATTGATTATCTTGCGTCTAATAGGATCAATGATTCCTTTCGTATTGAGAGACAAAATTGATAAATTATCCATAGTAAAGGAAAGGATAGAAAAACAACAAGCCACATCACTTCTTATGATTCTTCAGAGGCTTGACAGTCGAGCTGGAGGATCTAATAGTCTCCTTTCTTTTAGGCTTACCCTTTTCTTTGGGAATAGGGGTTGTTGATTTATCAAAAGACATGGACACATCACCATCAGGGAGAAAACCTGTTCCTGCCTACATTATAGTTTCTTCATCATTTTTTTCAATTGTTCACTAAAGATTTCATCTGTAGATAGCATAATGTTAGCCTCATCGTCATCTGAAAAGATTGAATCACAGGAGTTACCAGTTCTTGGGGAAGGGGATTTATGGGAACCCTTCTTACCCACCGCAGTCCATCCATTTGCATCCCCTTGACTAGAGTCAGGAACACCAGCACCATCACCATTATCTGCTTGGTTGCAGTCATTACCTATAGGATCCTTAGCTGAATCATTTTGCTCCTCAAGGACCTGAAAAAGATTACTGATCTTTTTGACAAGTAATTTAGGTTTCTGACCAAGATTCGCTGGTTTCCTTCTATTATTGAAGGGGACTTTTCTTCCCCATTGCTCTTCCTTAGCAATATCTGCTTTTAGACTGTCTAACAACTGTTTCTTGGAAGTCTCACCTTTATTTTCTTTTATTTGACTAGTCCCCAAACTTGGGCAATCTTTAATCAAGTGTCCTTGCTTGTAGCAATGAAATCAAGCATTAGGAAGATTTTTGTAAAAGACTCTTTGCTCATGTAGTTTGCAAACTTCAGAATTTTTTAAGATAAGCACAAGCTTAATACTCTTAGAGATGTCAACCTCAATTTGCATTTGCGGATCCCATTTAGGATTAAAGCCATTTCTAGGTTTCTGCCCCAACACTTTTCCTACCAGATTACCCAATTGTTCAATCCATGGGTAGAATTCAACTGGAAGGTCAGGAAATTCAATCCAAACAAGAACTTTAGTAGGTTTAGCCCCCCCTTGGGTTAAAGCCTGGAAACCATTTGAAGAAGGATATTGGAGTATTTCTGATAATCTAGTGGCCTTCTATAATAACCTCCATAGAATTATGGGCATCCTAAAAAACGAAGAGAAAATAATTGTTGGGTAAATACTTGTTGGGGCTTCACTCACTAATTAGGCATTGATATATGAAGACATATGGAGACATATGATGGAGGAAAGAAGAAGTGAAGGAAAGACCTACAGAAAATCAAGCCTAAGTGAAGGGACAATTTCACTATTGTAAATTAGTGCAACATTAGAGTCTAGATTTATAATTGATCTTTAGAACTTACGAGTTCAAGTCTAGATGAATGTAAACCATAGGTATATAAGTTAATTTGAGTCAGAAACATGTATGAGAGAACTCAATTTTGTAGTTTGAGGGAGTAGAGAAAAGTCGTGTAATTTCTGAGAGAAATGGTGAGAGAAAACTTCTGAGTCTGATAGAGTTTTCCATGGCTGTGAGCAAAATTAGGCCAAGCCATTTTGTACACACCTTCTCTGATAATCAACACATGTTTGTGTAGAATCATTGTGTCTAATTCCTATTGTACATTGAGTCTCAAGTCATTTCATATGACTATGAAAGTTAGTTGATAGTTACGACTTTTCTGGCGCACATTTGACTGATCTTCTGAAGGTCAGATCTCGAAGCATGGTGTAAAGTTTTTGGTAAGTGATAGCTCGTTTGAAAGCTATTATCCTCAACTACATTTGATCAAAAGATCTTTGAGAAACGGGACGCGTACTCAGAGAAATCAGTTTAAGAGTGAAGGTATGTCAAATCGATGAAGTAAATTTTCAGTTTTCAGACATAGTGTAAAGATTGGTACAAAATCAGAGGATTGTGAAGTTATTGCTTGAAAGTTTTGTTTGTTATGTGTTGCTTAACACTAGCAAGAACTTCTCTTAGCAAGTAATCAAAAGATTTAGCAAAGATTAAGCTAATACAGGTCAGATTGAAGGATTGAAGAAAAGGCGCAGATTTCTGTGAAGTGAAATTTGGATTTTCACTAAGTTTAGAGATGAAGACTTACAATGTGAGTATTGCTAAGCTAATGATGGTTATGGAGGTCTTCTAATACCACATTAGTTTAGTTCTTGTGGTGTTTCACACACCAACAAGTGGTATCAGAGCAGATAAGGTCCTCGAGAAGTAAAGGAGAGCAGATACAAGAAGATTTGAAGAGTTCTTTATCAAAGAAGGAGGAAGCTGAGGTGTTCAACAACCAAAGTCATCAGAAGAGTATTTCGAAGTTGCTCCCAAGGGTAAAGGTCTACAAAAGGTATCAATCTTTAACCTTACACTTACAGGTTGAAGCAGAAGCAAGGATACCATGGCAGATCATGTGTCCATTGACAAATTGGACAGAGATAATTATCCTGCTTGGGTAATGAGGATGGAGGCCTTACTTATGAGTAAGGACTTAATGGTATATGTGACAGGTGAAGAGGAGAAGCCTAAATTTGAAGATGAAAGTCATCCAAGGAAGGAAGAGCTAGAAGCTTTGAAGCTATGGCAGAAGAGAGATGCAAGTGCAAGAGCTTATATATACAACACTATTACAGATCATTTATTGCCACACATCAGAGGTTTAGAAACAGCTGAAGATATTTGGAATGCTTTGGAAGATCACTTCCAAAACACCACTAAAGCTAGGAAAGCTAGCTTATGGTCAGAGTTCACCACATTCAAGAAGAAGCAAAATCAGAACATTAGTGATTATGTCACTAAGATGAAAGACTTGGCAGATAGCCTTGGATCTATTGATGAGGATATTGAAGATCATAGGTTGATAGCTCAATTACTTGCAGGATTAAGAGGTGATGAAAGGTGGAAGCCTTTTGTACTTTCAACAGAACTCTCATTAAACCATTATGTGCCAGAATTGAATCAATTACTTGGATTGATGCTTACATTTGAGCAAGACTTAAAGTCAGATGGAGACAAAGGTCAAAGTTCTGCAATGTATGTGAAGAACAAAAAGAAAGGAGATAAAGGCAAAGCAAAGGATGAAGAAGAGTCAACAACTCAAGCAAATTATGCAAGAGGAAGAGGTTTTGGCAGAGGCAAAGGTCGAGGTAATGGAAGAGGTAGAGGTAATCAGAACAATAACAAGAAGACATGTTGGATTTGTGGATTGAGCAATCATCTAGCATATGATTGTTGGCACAATCAACAAGGAGCAAGCCAAAATCAGAACAACAATGGCAGAGGAAGAGGTGGAAGGTTTCAGAATCAATTTCAAAGAGGAAGACATAATTCAAGAGGAAGTTTTGGTAGAGGTGGTGGAAGAAATTGGAATCAGAACCAATCATACAACACTACATATTACAATTATGCAAATGATACCCAGAATGACAACCATACAACATTGATGATGAATTCAATTAGTTCATCAGAGAAGGAGGATCTCAAGGTGTTCTATATTGACTCTGGTTGTTCAAATCATTTATCAGGTAATATAGAATTATTGTCAGAATTGGAAGAAGGAAATTCAAGTCATACAGTACAAACAGGTGACAATACAAAACATAATGTGCATTCAATTGGAAAAGTGAAGTGCAGGAGTGGAGCTGATTTATTAACAAATGTTTTGTATGTTCCAACAATACCAAAGAATTTGATTAGTGTTGGACAAATAGTGGAAAAAGGTTTTCAAGTCAGATTTACAAATGAAGGGGTATTTGTTGAAGATCCAGAGGATGCATACAAACCCATTGTTTGTGGTAAGAAGGAAGGTAGACTTTTTACTCTCAAAGTGCAAGGAAATGTTGGTCAAGCCCTAATTACACATGGTGATGAAGTAATTACAGAGTTAGATCTTTGGCATAAAAGATTGGGACATTTCAATGAAAGAGGAATCAAAACTATGGTGGAGAATCAATCTGTATTGGGACTACCAAATGTAAAGAATCAACATATGATATACAAGTGTGAAGCTTGTCAGATGGGAAAAGCTCATAGACAACCATTTCAGAAGAAAGGTTTCAAGCATGATGGTTTGCTTGAACTCATACATACAGATGTATGGGGACCAACAAAAGAAGGTTCAATAAATGGATCTAGGTATTATGTTTTGTTTATTGATGATGCTACAAGGTGGATAACCCTTTATGTTCTAAAGGAAAGATCAGAAGTCTTTGGAGCCTTCAAACATTTTCATGCTTATGCAGAAAGAGTTACAGGCCACAAACTCAAGAGGCTAAGGTCTGATGGAGGGGGAGAATACTTCTCCCAAGAATTTAATGACTATCTTTGGAATGCAGGTATCAAGAGAGAGATAACTTGCAGGTATACACCTCAACATAATGGGGTGGCAGAAAGGAGGAATAGAACATTGGTTGAATTTGCAAGAGCAATGTTAAAGGAAAAGAATTGCCCTAATTATCTTTGGGCTGAGGCTGTAAATACAGCCACATACCTTGTGAATAGGTTACCATGTGGAGCTTTGAATGGTATGACCCCTTATGAAGCTTGGTGGGGTAAGAAACCAACACTTGATCATTGTAAAGTGTTTGGGTCAATTGCCTATGCTTATGTACCATCACAACTCAGACATAAGCTTGAACCAAAGGCAGAAAAATATGTGTTTATTGGGTATGATGAAAAACAAATGGGTTATAGACTATGGAGTCCTTTAACTAAACATTTTATTGTTTCCAGAGATGTGACTTTTGATGAACAGAAGAGTTGGTATGCAGATAAAGAATGTGATCTTGAAACATTTGAAGAAGAGATAAGAAGGAGTGCAAGAGGTAAATCACATATGCAGATAGATGGAGATGAAGAACATATGCAAGCAAGCACATCAAGAGTTGGATCATATAGAAGGAATGAAGATGGACCAATATTTGATGAAGAAGTACATCCAGATAGACATGAAGAGTGTGAACCAAGAAGGTCAACCAGAATAAGGAATCAACCTACAAGGTATTCATATGACACTTCTTACTTGACTCAGAAAAATTATGCTTACATGGTTAAGGAAGATGAAGAACCTCAAAGCTATGATGAAGCAAAGGGTAAGAGACATTGGGAAGTAGCAATGAAGGAAGAATTTGATGCTCTTGAAGAGAACAAAACTTGGGAACTTGTCCCAAAACCTAATGGTAAGAAAGTGATTGGAAACAAATGGGTTTACAAAGTTAAGAAGCATGCAGATGGAACTATAGCCAGATACAAAGCTAGATTGGTGGTTAAAGGCTATGCTCAAACATTTGGCATAGATTATGATGAGACATTCAGTCCTGTGGCAAAGATGTCAACCATAAGAACAATCATTGCCATTGCAGCATCAAAAGGATGGACATTGAGTCAATTGGACATTAAGAATGCATTTTTGAATGGATATATATCAGATGAGGTTTACATGGAGCAACCTCAAGGGTTTGCAGATCATAAGTTTCCAAATTATGTTTGCAGGTTGAGAAGAGCCCTTTATGGTTTGAAGCAAGCTCCAAGAGCTTGGAATTATAGACTTGTAAAGTATCTTAATGACCTTGGGTATCAAAGTTCAAAGGCAGATGCAAGTTTACTTATCAAAAGAACAGATGAAGGTATGATCTACATTTGTATATATGTAGATGACATTATAATTACAGGTACCTCAAATGAAGGAATCAAGGAGGTGAAGAAGCTACTTGAAAGAGAATTCAAGATAAGTGATCTAGGAAAATTGTCATATTTTCTTGGAATGGAAATCACTTATGCAGAGCATGGCATTTATGTATCACAAGAAAGGTATCTCTTGAATCTTCTAAAGAAGTTCAACATGGAGAATTGCAGAGAGGCATCTACACCATTAGAAGTCAATCACAAACTCAGTAGATATGTTGGTGCAGAGTTCAAAGACATGAGGAAGTATCAATCTTTAGTTGGAAGTTTGATTTATGCAACTCTAACAAGGCCTGATCTTAGTTATGCAGTTGGTGTTCTTTCCCAATTCATGCATTGTCCAAAGGATCCACATTGGATTGCAGGTCAAAGAGTCCTTAGATATATCAAAGGGACTTTGAAAGAAGGATTGTATTATCCTTTTACATCAGATATAAGATTGAGAGCCTATAGTGATTCAGATTGGGCAGGAAGTCAAGATGATAGAAGGTCTACTCATGGCTACATGATATACATTGGAGATAAGCTTGTGAGTTGGTGTTCAAAGAAACAACACACAGTGGCCTTATCATCAACAGAAGCTGAATACAAAGGACTTGTGGAAGCAGCAAAGGAAGTCATATGGATGCAGACATTATTCAAAAGCTTGGGAATTGATCAAGGTATACCCATTATTCATGGAGATAACATGAGTTCATTATATCTTGCAGCAAATCCTGTGTTTCATGCAAGGACAAAGCACATAGAGATACAGTATCATTTTCTTAGAGAAAAGGTAATGGAGAAAGAAATTGAAGTGGTGTATACTTCCACAAAAGATCAGATTGCAGATATTATGACAAAAAGCTTGGATGGAGTAAAGACAAGTAAGTTCAAGGAGATGGCAGGAATAAAAGAGAAGAAGATTATGTGAAGAAGTCAAATTATGCTAATTAGTGATTGAGGGGGAGCTGTTGGGGCTTCACTCACTAATTAGGCATTGATATATGAAGACATATGGAGACATATGATGGAGGAAAGAAGAAGTGAAGGAAAGACCTACAGAAAATCAAGCCTAAGTGAAGGGACAATTTCACTATTGTAAATTAGTGCAACATTAGAGTCTAGATTTATAATTGATCTTTAGAACTTACGAGTTCAAGTCTAGATGAATGTAAACCATAGGTATATAAGTTAATTTGAGTCAGAAACATGTATGAGAGAACTCAATTTTGTAGTTTGAGGGAGTAGAGAAAAGTCGTGTAATTTCTGAGAGAAATGGTGAGAGAAAACTTCTGAGTCTGATAGAGTTTTCCATGGCTGTGAGCAAAATTAGGCCAAGCCATTTTGTACACACCTTCTCTGATAATCAACACATGTTTGTGTAGAATCATTGTGTCTAATTCCTATTGTACATTGAGTCTCAAGTCATTTCATATGACTATGAAAGTTAGTTGATAGTTACGACTTTTCTGGCGCACATTTGACTGATCTTCTGAAGGTCAGATCTCGAAGCATGGTGTAAAGTTTTTGGTAAGTGATAGCTCGTTTGAAAGCTATTATCCTCAACTACATTTGATCAAAAGATCTTTGAGAAACGGGACGCGTACTCAGAGAAATCAGTTTAAGAGTGAAGGTATGTCAAATCGATGAAGTAAATTTTCAGTTTTCAGACATAGTGTAAAGATTGGTACAAAATCAGAGGATTGTGAAGTTATTGCTTGAAAGTTTTGTTTGTTATGTGTTGCTTAACACTAGCAAGAACTTCTCTTAGCAAGTAATCAAAAGATTTAGCAAAGATTAAGCTAATACAGGTCAGATTGAAGGATTGAAGAAAAGGCGCAGATTTCTGTGAAGTGAAATTTGGATTTTCACTAAGTTTAGAGATGAAGACTTACAATGTGAGTATTGCTAAGCTAATGATGGTTATGGAGGTCTTCTAATACCACATTAGTTTAGTTCTTGTGGTGTTTCACACACCAACAATACTGAATGTGCTTAGCAAGCAAACCACGAATTTCCCACTCCAACTTTTAAGGCTTTCTTGAGCAGGCCTAGGTCCATGACAAAGTCCTATTACCACCTTCTCAATAAGATGATTGTTCCAACTCTCTAGGGAAGTAGATTCAATGACCAAAGTACAATCATCTCTATCTTCCATCTCAGGATCTAGGTTGAGAGTATGATCAGGGCAAGCCTTAGTCGCATCCCTAAGATCACAGTCATCCCCTTCAAGCTTCTCTTTACCCTTATTTTCTTTATTTACAGCAAAAGGAGAGGGCATACCAGGAATACCTTGAGAGTTGACCATAGAGAAGGGTCTAGGCTGAGAATGCACAACATTCATGTAGGAAATACATAGATGCTTCTGCTGCAAAAAGGTCAGATTCGGATTTACCTAATGCTCACTGCTTGCAGAAGTCTTACCGTTCACACTAGCGGCCATGGTCCTCACGTTGTTGGAGTCAAATGTAGGGTTCAGCATAGAGTTAAGAATACCATAAGGTCCATAATGAAGTACAGAGGAGCCCGCCAGTCCATCCCTGAGCGCCCCATGCAGAGCCATATTATAGGGCAGCACTAGATAACTTCACAATCGAGGACCCCCTTGTGGGGGGTGCGAGAGCATGCATCCGGAACACCGAGGAAGGGGATCAGAGCATCAACTAAACCCTAGCCTTCCTCCCCCCTCTCCATTTCTTTTCTATCTCTTTGTTTTTTGAAGTTCAACATTTTGGTCTACTCTTCCACACTAGCTTGAATTTGAAAGCATAATGCACCCATCCTAAGAGCCCTTCATGCCTCCGGCTTTAGAGAGACTGGTTTGTACATGTCAAGACCAAGTGGGAGGTGGGACTTGAACCCTAGCCAATTGCATGAGGTTCAAGTGTGGTAACCACTTCAACCAACCTAGAGGACAATCATACTTATCTATTGTAAGGAATTGAACTCACAACCTCTTGGTTAGGAATGTGATGGGCTAACCACTTGCCCCAAAAGACATGGTTGAGGATTACTTCCTAACTCTCTCTCTTAGGGTGTAGTTCAACCATCTCCTATCTATCTAGTGTGTGGTTCAATCCTCTTCTCCTTACCACTTTATTCCATTCTTCCCCCCCTTGCTCAATCATTGTCCTCAATGACCTACTCTTGTATCCCTCTAGCCTCGGTGATCAGCCCCTTTAACTCCCTAAGTGCCCTTGAATTGATGTCCTCAACCTCACATAGTTTCTTGAACCTTGTTTGCAACCTTTGTCTCTTGAACCCTTGCTCTCAGCCTTGGTGTCTTGAACCTTCTTGTTCGCAACCTTGGTGTCTTGGGCCCTTGTTCTCAACCTTAGTCTTGAACCTTCTTCTCACCCATGTTTGGTATCTTGAACCCTCAATAAAGTGCCACCCATGGTTTTCCAAGGGCTTTACAGTTCCAAGCTAGCTCATTAGATTTGGAGAGTTAGCTTTGAGAGCTTTCCAACTGTAACTTACATACCTCAATCGGACCTACGGATTGAGAGATGCACCTCAATCTTTGTTGGACTAGCTTGTGAAAGAGACATGCACTTCTTTGTACCCTTTCATATAGAGGATGTCGAAGCGTCCTTTTTTAGAGGTCATTTGGTCAATCCACCTTTCCCAAGCCCCCTCTTTGGGAACTCACGGATATGTCCAACCAAAATTTGAACTCAAGACTTTTTCCCAAAGATTCTAAGCATCAACCACTAGGCTATGCAATCTTGGACTACCAACAAAAAGATTGATGCCACATGTTGACATTCGAAGTTTTTTTCTTATTTTTTAAAGGAACTTTGGTTGAAGCCTAATCTCCTGGAGCTTGAATGTATTGAAAGAACAACTATATAAGTGAAGCACATAGTACCCATGGGACCTCTCGTATCTCACAAAGCAAGGGTTAGAGTGTCAAAGAAAGGGCTACCTGAAGGCATATAGTATCATTGACTCAAAGGAATTACAAGGATAGATTGGTCACACTCATCCAAGCATGTCGAGATGCCCATAGAGATTGAAAACACAACATGTGCCCCAAGAGGTGAGTGGAAGATCAACTTACCTCCAGAGTGTGGACACAATAAGTTAAAGAGGCTAAAGTCACATGGTGACACAAGAAGTAAAAGAGCCTCTTTCATGTTACACCCACTAGAGGAACCAAGGCACAAAGGGCATCCAAGTTCTAGTAGCTTTCGAGCTCATTTGTTTGCTTCCTTGGTGCATAAGTAGAAAAATCCACACTTAATTCTTTATATTTCTGAGAAGCACAACAAACGTTGAAGCTCAAACATCCAACTTGAATTATCTCAAAGAAACTACACCTTGTATAGAATATTAAATGGATGATTAGGCTTCTCATCGTTTCAGACTATCACAACATCAACTGACTTCAAATTATAAGATTTTTTAATGCTTATGATCTCACTTAGAAATTTATTATGCAAAACACACTACAAGAAATGGAAAGAAATTAGCGGACTTACTATTATCCTCCAACCATTTCTAGCCCTTACCTACTCATCATCTAGAATCTCTTTAAGGTATCATCCGTTCATGTGGTGGTCATGAATAATAAAATAACCATTGGGATTAAAAATATAGTCCTTGTTTACATCCAAGTTGGTCATGAATAATAAAATAACCATTGTGATAAAAAATATAGTCCTTGTCTATCAAAGATGACATTTAAATGGAAATTTCACAAAGCTAATTTTCAAAGATTTTCCTCTTCATGTTTTGACATCTTTCAAAAATATGACGATTAAAAAAAAGGGGTTGAATAGAGAGTTTCAATTATAAGAATTCTTGATGATTTAGTAAAGGAATACAGTAACAAAACAACTATGACACCAATTTATGTAAAGTAATTCCTAATTCTCTTTCAATTTCATATTTGATCTCTCGAGAGTCTTTAGTTTTAGAATACAACTAAAGATGATTGAAATAAAAACTTGGAAATCGGGCATTCTTACATTAAGAAGAGAACTATCTAAAATTTGAATTACAAGTGTTGTTGCAGCTAGATTTGAGCCTAGAAAATTGTTGGGTCCGTGAACTCAATGTCCAACAATATTTGAGAGATTTTTTAGTACCAAGATGAACGGTTTCATCACAATTTGGATTCTTAAACATTCGATTAACATTAGATCAAAGAAAAAATTATCTTATATTACTTGGGTGTCACCTAAAGTGATCAAGTTTGAAACTTTAAGAATGTAAAAATCATACTTTTTAAAGAAATCAACAAGTTATTTTTTTATATGTTTTAACATTTATTCTAGAACATTTTTTTTCTAAATATTATTTTGAAAGCTAGTTATGATACAATTTCGTAGCATTTGTTCGATAGCTAAGGAAAATTTTCATGTTTAAATCCCGTTTATTTACATGATATTCTATAACATATATAGACTTTATCATAAAATTTCTTACTATTTGAATCTGAAAGATTAGAATCTTGTTCATCCTATCTTTAAAATAAATTTTATTATTTATGCCATTTTTTTTTTAGGAAAAAGTAAAAATGGTAAAAGTAGCAAAGGTGTGGAATAAAATAAGTTTTGAGGTGAATGGCTATTAGAATATGTTTCTAAATTAAATGATTTGGATAATAGGTAGTTACAAAAGTGGTCAAAGGTTAGGCCGAAAGAGCTTTGGCATTCATTGTGGTATGCTTTTGCTAACTTATTGCACATATGATACACTTTCAAGGCATGAAAACTATATAATTTTCAACTTGAAGACTAGAATATTGTTGATGCCATCTTTCAAGAGATTTAAGAGTAAAATATTGTCAATTATATTTTTCTAATGGATGGTAAAGGAAAGTTTTTTTTCTGGTTTCCACTATGCTTTTTTAAACTCAATTATGCGAATGAGAGTTTATTAGAGAGGTTGCAAAAAGGTTTCAGCCTATACGACCCTATTTTCAAGAGAAAAGAGATAAGGAAGAGAGCTCTAACACACTCCCACATAGAGAGAGAGGATAACACAAATATTGAGGCAATAAAGAAAATGTTCTTCTATTACATAAAGAGAATTTACAAGAATAACCTAATACAACAATACAAGTAGTACAATGTATATAGAAAAGAACATAAGGAAAATGCTAATGTTGGGAATGAGTGAGTTGGCAAGAAGCAAATGTGCCATCACTCTCGGTATGTTAATCTAGTAAAGCTCACTAAATCATTCCTAACATATACTTGTGTGACCACTATACATTTCAGAGAAATGATAAAGTGATACGTGTCATCCTCCATCATCACATGTTGAGCTTGATATCTCAACACATATGGAATGGAAAATGGGGGTTAAGAAAAAACATGACGCCTCCTTTTTGGATTATATGATTGTGTAGGCCTAACTCTTTCATCAACCTCTCTATTGTTATTAAATTATATGCTAATATTAAAAACACAATACTTAAATACTACTTTACTATCACAAGAATTGAGGTAGTGTTGTTCGTATTGCATTTCAAATCACTTTCAGAAGAATTCATTGTTGCAATCATCACTTGTAAAGCATATATACACATAAAGTTTATAAATACATAGTTATTACAATTCTTCCGAACAATGTAAGGGGATTTCATATCATTTCTATACAAATGTATCTATGATACATATATGAAATTTCAAAAGAAGGATGAATGGTGCACCAAAAGAGAAGTTCTTGGAAAGTCTAGTTTGTCATTCCATCTCCCATGTTTTTGAAACATTCTTTCTTGCAGTATTTTTAGCTATCTTATGAATTCTCATGCTTCCTTCATGCTTGAGAGGCGAGAGAATTGATGGACCTTTCCTTTTCTCTCTCTTCTTTTTTTGGTGGATCGACACTTTCACCCTACTGGGAGCATCTTCTATGTGAATCAAGATCATACAGACAAATTACATCTTCTATGATCTAGCTTATTGTGTTGTCCCTTACCCACTCTATCCTCGCATCAAGGTTCTCATGAGTATCAATTCCAAGAGATCTAAACCTTGATTCAATGAATTTTGAGGCATTTTCTATAGTTCTCTATCCACAAGATGTGGAACCCTTTTGTAAGGGCACAAATTCTTGCATAAACACAAAGGGTTTGCTTTCATCATTTTTTTCTAATGTTGGGAACAATTAATATTCATAAATTTTGCACCACTAAAAATCAATAGAACAAATATAGATTTATAACTCATATTTTAGTTTCCATGTAATATAATTATTTTTCAATAAAAACTTACATTCTACATTTTCCATGCAATTATTGCAAGGAAATCATGAACAATGCATGATTTTAGAGGATGTCCATAATTATCGAGATCTAATGATCTCTGAAAAATCAAACTAACATATTAGAAGGCGAAAATGAGTAAATAAATTATCAACTTTGAGAATCAAGCATACTTTTCAACATATGGATGTATGATGTAATAATCCTCAGAAGTAAAATTCTTCATATAAGTCTCGAGCTTTCCAAACTTATTCAATATTTCCTCAGTGACTAGAGGATTCATTACAAAAATTTTTCTTCCAATTTCCTATGGAGGAGTCTGACACAACCACTTCGAGATTAAATACATTATATTAGACGACAAAAATTCTCAATCTTCAAAGACTTCGAAAGTTAAAAAAGGCACACAATCATACAACACGAAAATGGGAGTTTGGATTTTTTCTGATATCCCAATTTTGCATTGTATGGGTGAGTACCTTTTCTTCCTGAAAAACACATAAATAGAGTGTTTTGGGTATGGTAGAGGCTAAAAGATAAAACTTAACTCTTTTGACATGTAGAGAAAAAAAATACATGCGTCCACAATTCACAACTATGAAAGTTCATGGTTGAACTCCTTTACTAGTTTTTTGTGCTCTAGTTTGATGTCTATTAAATATTCATGTTCCCATGGAGTTGAGACATCAACTAATACTTGTCCACCTTCTTCATTAGTGACATTGAATTTATCTCCTATACTTTATTAGTATCCTGAATCAAGTAATGTTTCTCTTAGATTGTCATCATTCTTTTTGGTTTGATCAACTTCCTCAATATGCCTTCTAGAGTATAAGCTTCTAACATCTTCAGGTACAACTAATTATTTTTTTTCTCTCCTTGCTAGAGGAATATCAAGTATATCAAAAGGATTCTGTTCATTGACATAATCACAAAATCTCTTGCAAAATAGGATGCACAAAGATAGGAATCAATCATATAGCCAATAAGAAAATCCTCAACTGCTTCTCGCAAAAAAGGATGGCCTAAGTCTTCCATTTGACATTCTGAAATGCATTTTTCCTTAGTAAACAACAAAGTCTATATGATATGTCTTTTGTACTCACACACAAGGAGAAGAGGAACACACATATTGAAGCAAGGAAGAATAATCGTGTCCTTCTTGTATTACATAAAGAGAATATACAAGAATGATATAACACAACAATACAACCATTGTAGTATATAAAGAGCAGTACATAAAGAAAACCCTAATCTCCACAAAGAATTGAGTTAGCAAGGAAACAAATGTACCATCATTCTTGGTATATAAATTTGGTAAATTTCACTCCAAGTAACCCTGACATATATCGATGTAACCACTATACATGTCAGAGAAATGAAAGTGGTATGTTTCATCTTCGATCATCACATGTTGAGCTTGATATCTCAACATATTTGTGCATTACCTTCATCTTTCTTGCTACCACCCTTAGGAGGAGTTGGAGGGTTTGGATAAAATTTTCTTAATTTTTGCGTTTTCTTGTCTATTCCTTCAAATGTTAAGTATATAAGGCCTCAACCGATAGGATCAACAATTTAAATGTTTCAAGATTATCACGAATGCAGAACCATGCATAATAGAAATTAACACACGGATGCTAGAATATATAAATGATAACCTTATGTGTATTCTCATCTTACTTATAGAGCTTGAAGGCCAACATGACCACAAGGTGTGAGAATGGGGGGTTAGCATCAATCCAACCCCCCATTTTCACGATGTGTGGTCATGTTGGTCTTAAGGAGGTTCAAGAAAGTTGCAAGCTTCACCACATGGCAAGGGGTGGTGTAATGTACCTAGGATGAGGAAGCAATAGGAGGGAATATAAGAGAATGGTTATAAGGGGACAAGGAGATGAACCAGAAGTTGAGAGAGCAAAAATATCCAAACTAAACTTTGGAGAGTGACCTTCCCTTTTATATCCACCTAAGAAATGTGATCTTGGTGCCACGTGTCAACATTTCATTAGATTTAAGATTTGAATATTGTGACTCCCAAGTTCCAACACTCCATTCCATGTATCAAACCTCATTCGATCTTGTTTTTTATGGTAAGGGCTCCCAATAGTAAACTTTCCTTCTATTTAAGTTCCAGATTCTCATTTTTGCCTTTTTTCTCACACACGCTCTTGCTCCGTTAGAAGCAATCTTCTACTACTTTTTGTCTTTTTTTCTTTAGGCATGAATACATGTCATAAAGATCCCTCCTCAAAAATTATCGCATAGCCCTTTTTCGAGTGGTATGATCACCTCTTTGATATTCTTGATCATGGCACATATAAACACACATATCATATGCTATTCAGAGATCATGTTTGCAATATACATAAGGAGTCTCAGGCATGACCATATGGCACAAAAGGACCACATCCAATAATCTTCAATAGGCCATTTTTCTATTTTTTTAATCTTAATTTCAATCCTTGTATAGATTGAAGCCTTATGACTTATGGAGAAGGATAAATAGTTAAGTGTAGACATTATAACCATTATACCCTCAAAGATACTTCTAGATGCCATCATTCAAGAAGGTGGTGATGCATCTATCTTTCTTGATGCCATTGACATCTTGAATCCCTCTATTGATTATCATGTCTTAGTTCATGGTGCCAAAGCGTCTTTAGCTAAAGATTTTTCAGCTTTTTGAAGATCATTAAGGAACACATTTTGACCCTCAATGGCATATTCTTGTCGAGAATCCTTTGAATAGATAAAATGTTATAGGAAAGTGTAGGAAATTATTTATAGTACAACGAAGAGATTTGTTTAAGCACGTGATGTAGCAAAGTCCTTCATTGATGTTGAGAGGGAAAGAAGAGAGGAATTCCTATGCCTTGACCTAAAGTTATTCAATGATAGCTTCAAGGACTCTTTCCAAGGCCTCTCGATGTGTTACAATAGGGTTCTTGAAGAGAATTTCTCATTCAATGATAAATATTTTGAAGCCAAGCTTGTTGATTTTGGAATATATGAGCTTGGGAGAGGCTACAAACTTCAAAATGTAGAGAATGACAAAGGAACGATCATCATTAATGGAAAGTAGTAAATTGAAAAATATGAGATGGCAAAGGGTTGTGACTAGTCTTTATAAATGTTTCTATACGCATGTAAGATCCATATTGTTAAGTCATATTTTTCATGGATCTAGATTGAAATTCATGATGAGGAAATTTCTTTGAGCAAGGCAAGAGGGTCAAAATTGGCAGTTGAATCACGGGCATGCAAACAATTCCAAGAACATGCTCTTATTCACTACTTACCAAAGCTAAAAAAAAAATGTATTTTGTGCTTTACATGGGAAATATTTTGAAGATCACACCTTCCCAATATGTTCTATAAACAGTTACCCAAATTCATGGGTTATCATCGCTATCCAATAAATAGAATTCAATTTTTGTTCTTACAAATATCACTTGTTCTAAGAATATTTAGTTACGCGCTATGATTCAAATCATCAAGAGCACGCTAATTTTTGTGCTATTCAGGTTATGCTCTAGTAGAAAAAGATGTAAATATAGAAAAGATAAAGGTTTACAAAGAAAGGAATTTCTTAGGTATAGAAGAGCCATGCTAGAGACAAATATTTGTTGGAGTTAGACATCTGTAGAAGCATGCAAATAGCACAAGGAAGAACAAGAAGCTTGGAGCTCAACACACAATACTGAATTATTACCACTAGAATGTACAAAGGTAAGTAGCCCGTTAGAGCAATAGGCGTATATACAAGCCGAGGGAAGAGAACCTCCTAAAGAGGGAAAAAAGTGCCCCGACGGTCCTAGTGTGTTCACACACATCACTACCTCAATATATCAACAAATCCCCCTTGGGAGTGATGCGATGAACAAGGAGCTAGCACTCATGTATAACGAAGTGCCAAGCTATGTGGAAATCACTCCACGAAAGGAAGTAAGCCCAAAGCTTTGGGGAAAGCTTCAAACTTCTCCCTAAGCAGAGCCTTCGTGAAAAGGTCTGCAATGTTCTCCTGCATGGGCACATATACCAAGATGATCTCCCCAGTAGAGAACCTCTCCCTGACATAATGATAATGCACCTCAATGTGCTTAGTGTGAGCATGGAACACAGGGTTCCTCGCAACTACCAATGTGCTCAACCTGTCAGTGAAGATGGTGGTGGCAAAAGACTGACCAACACCCAAATCAGCCATAAGGCATCTGAGCCACACACACTCAACATACACTGTGAAAGCTACCCTATACTCAGCCTCACAACTCGAAGTGGCCACAATAGGCTGCTTCTTGCTGAACCAAGATATACATAAGCTACCAAGCATGAAGCAAAAGCCACTAGTGGACACACGACTATCATAGCAACCAACCCAATCAGAGTTAGAAAAAGAATGCAAATCTGGCGGTAGTGATCCCCCTTAGGATAAAACAACCCAAGTAGCCGAGTACCACTCAAGTAGTGAAATATGCGATTAACCGCCTGTCAATGCTTGACTCCTGGGCAATGCATAAACGTGCTCATCTGTGAGATAGCAAACTGAATATCTGGTCGAGTAATGCATAAGTAAATCAAGCATCCAATAGCCTACGGATAGAGAACAACATCAAATGCATCTTCAGCATCATGGAGACTCAATTGTAAACCTGTCTCCATAGGAGTGGCAATAGGCTTACAGCCTTCAAGGCCAAAATGCTACAATAATGTATCAATATATTTTGTTTGACACAAAGCCATTCCACCATCAACTTGCATAAAACTGAATGCCCAAATAGTGATGCAAATGCCCCAAATCAGACATCTCAAATGAGGCATGCAAATCAGCCTCAAAATCAGCAATATGCTTCTCAATAGGACCAGTGAGCAGCATGTCGTCAACATAGACAACAATGATCAGAAGCACATCATTAGCACGCTTAACATATAAGGTGCTTTCATTTGGACTATTCTCAAAACCATGTGCAATCAAATAGGCATGTATCTTCTCATACCAAGCACGTGGTGCTTGCTTTAAACCATATAATGCCTTCTTTAACTTGCACACCTGGTTTTCATGCCCTTTCTGCACAAAGCCATGGGGCTGAAAAACATACAATTCTTCATGCAAGTCACCATTCAGAAATGCTATTTTAATGTCCAACTGATGTACATTCCAACCATGATGAGCTGCAAGTGCACAAATGCTTGGAACAGTAGTCATACCGCATGTAGGTGCAAAGGTCTCATCAAAATCAATGCCTCTTTCCTATGCGTAACCCTTTGCAGCAAGCCTAGCCTTATACCTGTCAACTGTACCATCTGGTTTATGCTTCAGCTTGTTTACCCACTTAGTGCCAATGGCCTTCTTGCCTGGAGGCAAGTCACATAAAGAACAAGTACCATTCTTCATTATAGCATCATATTCAGATTGCATAGCTGCCACCATCTAATTTTCTGAATTTTGTGCTTCATTAAACGAAACAGGCTCATTCTCTGTTGATATATTTAGGTAGTGATGTGTGTGAACACACTAGGACCGCCAAGGCACTTTTTTCCCTCTTTAGGAGGTTTTTTCCCTCGGCTTGCATATACGCCTATTGCCCTAATGGGCTACTGATCTTTGTACATTCTCTAGTAATACATTGAGTATTGTGTGTTTGTGCTCCAAGCTTCTTCGTCTTCCTTGTGCTGTTCGCGTGCTTCCACAGACGTCTAACTCCAACAATTGGTATGAGAGCAGGTCGTCGCTTCATCTAGGGCATCGTCGACACTCCTTCGTTTGCAGTCTCAGAATCGCACGAATTTTGGTGAGCATATTCAGCGTGTTTTCGAGATCAAAACAGCTTCGTTTTGTGGTGTCGAAATCGCGATCTGAGCTCGTTTCGACCTCCGAACGCACTATCATAACACTTGTGCATGCTATTTTGTCTTTTTGTGCCAAAGGTATATACCAGTTTCTGTTCGCCAGTATAAGCGTCTCAAAGTCTGCTACAGGTCTAGCAGAACTCGTCTAGGCAGTTCTGTTCAACTTTTTGAGATACAGTCAATTTTCTGCATCAAGGTATTTTTGTCACCGGCCATGGCTGAAAGCAGTGATGTATTCCGTATGTTGGCTGTTGAGGATAAGTTGGATGGTACCAACTACCCATTATGGGCTTATATGATGCGACATGTATTGGTTGCAAAAGGATTGTGGAACATTGTGCAGGGTGTTGAAAGACATCCTGTTACACCTGTAACAACAAGTACTATAAATACAGGTGCTGGAGCTCATGAAGATGGTGTTGAAGATGATATTCTGTAGATTCCTGTTCGTGCTTCTATTTCTGCTGCACCTACTGCAGAGCAGATTCATTGGGATGGCAGAGATGCCCAGGCATATGCATTGATTGCTCTGTCTATCAAACGTGCCATTATTCCTCATAATCGCTCTTGCAAAACAGCTAAGGATGCTTGGGATACACTTACCACATTGTACAAAGCTAGGAATGAGGCTCGTGTTGCTTACCTCTGAAAATAGTTGGAGAGTGAGCACATGAATGAAGGTGATTCTATGGACAGTTTCCTAACAAAGATCAAAGACTTGAAGGAATAATTGATTTCTGCTGATGAGGTTATACCAGATAGCTCACTTGTGCAGACCATTCTGAATGGTCTTCTTGATTCATATCAGAGTTTTGCTTCTACTCTTCGGTTGATGATGAAAGGCAATCCAAATGCCTTATCATTTGAGGAGTTAGTCTTTGTTCTGTTGCAGGAAGATCAGTCCAAGCAAAACAGGTCCATTATGTGAGTTGCAGATCAAGCTTTCCTGGCTAGTTAGAAGGGCAAAGGAAAATGGAGCTCTTCAACTAGTAAGGAGAAATCTAGTAATTTTGCATATTCGAAGAAGGAAGATAAAGAGGAGAATAAATCAGAAAAGCAGAAATTGTTTCGTAAGTACTGTAAAGGGAATGATCATATCATAAAGAATTCTCCAAAACTGGCTGCAAAAGAGGCAAAGAAGAAAGAGGTTGGAATGGTTGTTGCAGAGGCCTCTACACCAAAAATAGAGTCTGCAAATCTTGTGCAAGAAGAAGAATGGGCGTTTACTACTATCTGCAGTTTTGACCCATCTTCTCATGAGCAGTGCATGTGTGCAGTAGACTCAGATGTTTGGTATTTTGATAGTGGGGCGACCAAACATATTACCTCGCAGCACAGTTTCTTCTCTTCACTCGAGCCTGCCCCTACAGGGAATACTGTTACATGCACCAACAACTCCTCTTATCCTGTTATGGGAGTTGGTAAGATCATTTTGACTACTGCTGATGGTAGTTCTTTCACTTTGTCAGATGCTTTATTTGTGCTAGGGATAAAAAAGAACCTGTTATCAGTTTCTGCATTAGCCAAGATTGGCTTGGTTGTGAAATTTGTTGATGATAGGTGTACAGTTCATGATCAGTCAAATGACGATGTGATTATTGCTTGTGGCATTTTATGTCGTGGGCTGTATAAGCTCATAGATTATGGAAGATCTGAAAATGATTTGGCATGTGCAGTAAATGATTCTCAGGCTATGTCAGATGCAAAGCTTTGGCATACATGCTTTGGTCATCTGAATTTTGCTAGTTTGCTACGCGTGCAGAAATTTGAAATGGTGTCCTCTTTGCCCAAACTTGAGGCACGTGGAAAACATGTTTGTGAAGGCTGTATTTTGGGCAAAATGCAGCATTCCTCCTTTCCAAAAGATGGTTGAGTTCGGGCTACACAGAAATTGCAGCTTGTACATAGTGATGTCTGTGGTCCTATGTAGACACCCTCTTTTGGAAATTACCTTTACTTCGTGACTTTCATTGATGATTTTTCTAGGCATGCATGGGTATATCCACTCAAGGCAAAGTCCGAAGTGTTCATGTGCTTTAAATAGTTTTTGGTTTTGGCTGAAAATATGTCAGCATGTAAAATTGGCACCCTTCATTTTGATCGAGGGGGGGAATATATGTCTTCTGATTTTAATGCATTTCTAGTTGAATGTGGGATAAAACACCAGTGTACAGAGCCGCATACACCTCAACAGAATGGAGTTGCTGAACGGAAGAACATGTCTCTCATGGAGATGGCGAGATGTATAGTCAAGAGTCAGGCTTTACCTCATAGTTTCTTGCTTGAGGCTGTCACATATGCAGCATATGTACTGAATAGGTGTCCCACTAAAACACTGCAGTCTATCACTCCATATGAGGCTTGGCATGACCGCAAGCCATCTGTTGCACATCTGCGTGTCTTTGTGGTTGTTTGGCATATGCACTAGTGCCTGAACAACATTGCAGAAAATTGGATGATAAGGCAGTAAAATGTATTTTTGTTGGGTACAATTCTGAAAGTAAAGGTTATTGTCTGTATCATCCACAGACTAAACGCATTCTGGTTAGCCGTGATGTTGTCTTTGTGGAAGATGCTATTCAGCCATTGCTTTCATGTACTAAGGAGACATCTATTAGCTCCAAAGACATGTATGATACTTTGATGCCTCTTTTTACAGGTGGAAAGTCTAGTGCTGGTCCTAATGAGGCAACTTCTCAACCTTTGCAGGTTTCATATGATGATGCAGATCAGTCTATTTCTAATGCAGATTTACATGATGCACTTATTGATGAGAGAGAGCTGATATTGAGCAGGCAAAAACTATGCCAAAATGGCTGGTGTAGACTTTGCGTGACAGCAAATTAGATGCACCTTTGTCATATCGTACTCGTTCAGGCTCTCATAGTGCCTCCTTTGTATCAGATTGCTATGCTATGGCTACGTCTAGTCTCTATGATGAGAATGAGCCTGTTTTGTTTGATGAAGCATAAAATTTAGAAAATTGGATGGCTGCTATGCAATCTGAATATGATGCAATAATGAAGAATGGTACTTGGTCTTTATGTGACTTACCTCCTGGTAAGAAGGCCATTGGCACTAAGTGGGTATACAAGCTGAAGCGTAAACCTGATTGTACAGTTGACATGTATAAGGCTAGGCTTGTTGCAAAGGGTTATGCACACGAAAGAGGCATTGATTTTGATGAGACCTTTGCACCTACATGCCGTATGACTACTGTTTGGAGCATTTGTGCACTTGCAGCCGATCATGGTTGGAATGTACATCAGTTGGACATTAAAACTGCATTTCTAAATGGTGACTTGCATGAAGAAGTGTATGTTTTCCAGCCCTGCGGCTTTGTGCAGAAAGGGCATGAAAACCAAGTGTGTAGGTTAAAGAAGGCATTATATGGTTTAAAGCAAGCACCACCTGCTTGGTATGAGAAGATACATGCCTATTTGGTTGCACATGGTTTTGAGAACAGTCTAACTGAAAGCACCTTATATGTTAAGCGTGCTAATGATGTGCTTCTGATCATCGTTGTCTATGTTGACGACATGCTGCTCATTGGTCCTATTGAGAAGCATATTGCTGATTTTAAGGCTGATTTGCATGCCTCATTTGAGATGTCTGATTTGGGGCATTTGCATCACTATTTGGGCATTCAGTTTATGCAATTTGATGGTGGAATGGCTTTGTGTCAAATGAAATATATTGACACATTATTGCAACATTTTAGCCTTGAAGACTGTAAGCCTATTGCCACTCCTATGGAGACAGGTTTACGATTGAGTCTTCATGATGTTGAAGATGCATTTGATGCTGTTCTCTATGAGCACGCTGTTGGATGCTTGATTTACTTATGCATTACTCGGCCAGATATTGAGTTTGTTGTCTCACAGATGAGTAGATTTATGCATTGCCCAGGATTCAAGCATTGGGAGGCGGTTAAGCGCATCTTTCGCTACTTGAGTGGTACTCGGCTACTTGGGTTGTTTTATCCCAAGGGGGGGATCACTACCACCAGATTTGCATGCTTTTTCTGACTCAGATTGGGTTGGTTGCTATGACACTCGTGTGTCCACCACTGGTTTTTGCTTCATGCTTGGTAGCTCATGTATATCTTGGTTGGGCAACAAGCAGCCTACTGTGGCCACTTCCAATTGTGAGGCTGAGTATAGGGCAGCTTTCATAGCGACTGTTGAGTGTGTGTGGCTCAGACACCTTATGGCTGATTTGGGTGTTGGCCAGTCTTCTGCCACCATCATCTTCTTTGACAATCAGAGCGCATTGGCAGTTGCGAGGAACCCTGTGTTCCATGCTCGCACTAAGAACATTGAGGTGCACTATCACTATGTCAGGGAGAGGTTCTCTGCTGGGGAGATTAGCTTGGCATATGCGCCCACGCAGGAGAACATTGCATACCTTTTCATGAAGGCTCTATCTAGGGAGAAGTTTGAAGCTTTCTGCAAAGCTTTGGGCTTACTTCCTTTTGTGGAGTGACTTCCACATAGCTTGGCACTTCCTTATACATGAGTGCCAGCTACTTGTTCACCGCATCACTCTTAGGGGGATTTGTTGATATATTTAGGTAGTGATGTGTGTGAACACACTAGGACTACCGGGGCACTTTTTTCCCTCTTTAGGAGGTTTTTTTCCCTCGGCTTGTATATACGCCTATTGCCCTAATGGGCTATTGATCTTTGTACATTCTCTAGTAATACATTCAGTATTGTGTGTTTGTGCTCCGAGCTTCTTCGTCTTCCTTGTGTTGTTCGCGTGCTTCCGCAGACGTCTAACTCCAACATTCTCATCACAGAGACTAGATGCAGCCATATCATAGAAATCTAATGCAAAAGAGGCACTATGAGAGCCTGAACGAGTACAATATGACAGAGGTGCATCTAATTTGTTGTCACGCAAAGTTTGCACCAACCATTTTGGCATAGTTTTTGCGTGCTCAATATCAGCTCTCTCATCAACTAGTGCATCATGTAAATCGGCATCAGAAATGGAATGATCTGCATCATCCCATGAAACCTGCAAAGGCTGAGAAGTTGCCTCATTGGGACCAGCACTAGATTGTCCACTTGTAAAAAGGGGCAGCAAAGTATCATACATGTCTTTGGAGCTAACAGATGTGTCCTTAGTACATGAAAGCAATGGCTGAATAGCATCTTCCACAAAAACAATAGCACGACTAACCAGAATGCGTTTAGTCTGTGGATGATACAGACAATAACCTTTACTTTCAGAACTATACCCAATAAAAATACATTTTACTACTTTATCATCCAATTTTCTGCGATGTTGTTCAAGCACTTATGCATATGCCAAACAACCAAGAACATGCAGATGAGCAACAGATGGCTTGCGATCATGCCAAGCCTCATATGGATTGATAGACTGCAGCGCTTTAGTGGCACACCTGTTCAGTACATATGCTGCACACATCACAGCCTCAAGCCAGAAACTATGTGGTAAAGCTTGACTCTTGACCATACACCTCGCCATCTCCATGAGTGACCTGTTCTTTCGTTCAACAACTCCATTCTATTGAGGTATATATGGCACTGTACACTGGTGTTTTATCCCACGTTCAGCCAAAAATGCATTAAAATCAGAAGACATATATTCCCCCCTTCGAACTGAATGGAGAGTGCCCATTTTACATGCTGACAGATTTTGAGCCAAAACCAAAAACTGTTTGAAGCACATGAAAACTTCAGACCTTGCCTTCAATGGATATACCCATGCATGCCTGGAAAAATCATCAATGAAAGTCACAAAGTAAAGATAATTTCCAAAAGAAGATGTTTGCATAGGACCACAGACATCACTATGTACAAGCTACAATGTCTGAGTAGCCCGAACTGAACCATCTTTTGGAAATGAGGAACGCTGCATTTTTCCCAAAATACAGTCTTCACAAACATGTTTTTCAGGTGCCTCAAGTTTGGGCAAAGAGGGCACCATTTTAGATTTCTGTAGGTTTAGCAAACTAGCAAAATTCAGATGACCAAAGCGTGCATGCCATAGCTTTGTATCTGAGATAGCATGAGAATCATGTACTGCACATGCCGAATCATTCACAGATCTTTCGTAGTCTATGAGCTTATACAGCCCATGACATAAAATGCCAGAAGCAATAATAACATCGCCATTTGACAGATCATGAACTGTACACCTATCATCAACAAATTTCACAACCAAGCCAATCTTGGCTAATGTAGAAACTGATAACATGTTCCTCTAGATCCTTGGCACAAATAAAGCATCTCACAAAGTGAAAGAACTACCATCAGTAGTAGTCAAAATGATCTTACCAACTCCCATAACAGGATAAGAGATTCCCTATAGGGGCAGGCTCGAGTGAAGAGAAGAAACTGCACTGTGAGGTAATATGTTTGGTCGCCCCAGTGTCAAAGTACCAAACATCTGAGTCTACTGCAGACATGCACTACTCATGAGAAGATGGGTCAAAACTGCAAATAGTAGTAAACGCCTATTCTTCTTCATGCACAAGATTAGCAAACTCCATTTTTGGTGTAGAGGCTTCTGCAACAACCATTCCAACCTCTTTTGCAGCCAATTTGGAGAGTTCTTTATGATAAGATCATTCCCTTTACAATACTTACAAAACAATTTCTGCTTTTCTGATTTTTTCTCATCTTTGTCTTGGTTAAAAAAATAAAATATAAGTACTAACTTAAAATAAAAAAGAAAACAAAATCTAAAAAATAAAACTCTCTCTCTCTCTCTCTCTTTCTCTCTCTCTCTCTCTCTCTCTCTCTCTCTCTCTCTCTCTCTCTCTCTCTCTCTCTCTCTCTCTCTCTCTCTCTCTCTCTTCTCTCTCTCTCTCTCTCTCTCTCTCTTCTCTCTCTCTCTCTCTCTCTCTCTCTCTCTCTCTCTCTCTCTCTCTCTTCTCTCTCTCTCTCTCTCTCTCTCTCTCTCTCTCTCTCTCTCTCTCTCTCTCTCTCTCTCTCTCTCTCTCTCTCTCTACTGCGCGCGCGGCGCTGCTGCGCCGTCGGCAGCAGAGAAAGAGAGGGAGAGAGAGGGGAAAAAAAAAAAATAGATATATAATTTAAAGAAGAGGAGGGGAAAAAAACAGAGGGAAAGAAAAAGAAAGGGGGAAAAAGAATGGAAGAAGAAGAAAAATATCTGTAACTCCAAAAAAAAAATTTGCTTTCCCAAAACTGAAGGACAAGAGAGATGGTCTTCTCTCTCTCCTCCTGTCAGAGAGCTTCCATAGAACTAAGTGCAAACAATTTGACTATAGTCTAGAGCATAGTAAATACCTGAAAAAAAGACATGAACTTGTGAGCACGTACTCCCTTCTTAAATAGATGTGAGTAGCCCACCATAGCCTACTTTTCTCTTTAGATAACTCAACCAATTTACCAAATTTGACTCCACATCACTCAACAACTTTTTAGGCGTGGGATTTTTCCCCAATTGAATTTCCCCAATTTCAACCAACTATCTAAATATCCTATGGAGCAAGTTCTTTAGAATTTAAATAACTTTTCATTTCTTCTTTTTTATTTATTTAAATACTAAACTTTAGAATAAATACTATACCTTAGGCTAAAATTTAATTTAACCCATTTTAATTATTACCTTAGGCTTAGTGAAATTAAATAATTAATATTATTTATCTAATATTTTAATAAGGTTCCATATGATAAAATTAACCTATTTAACAATTTATTTATAAACTACAACTCACTTATTTAGTCATTTAACCTTAGGTTTACCCTACAACTAACTTTAAACCACATCAATTAACTCTAACTAACCCATAAACCTATTCTCTAACCTTCCATAACCCTCTAGGGTGAATATTTAACCCTTACTTAATCATACATTTTAACTAGAACCCTAAAGTTCATGCTTAAAACATACATTTAACCCTTAATTACCCATAAATTTTAACTAGAACATGCATATGATCCATAATTACCCTTGCATTTAAGCTAGAACCCTATAATTCATGCCCAAAATGTATATGTAACCCTTAAATACCCTTACATTTACTTTTAAAACATAAACATACCCTTAACTAGCCCTCGTTTTTATCATCTAAACCCATAAATAAACTGAAATGAATACTTCCCATCTTGATTTTTGGTCAGCAAACTTCTTTTCCTGTAAAATTAAAGTCAAATATTAGTGAAAATTTCATAAATTAACCAAACTAATAACAATATTTTAATCTTTTAAATTTTGTAATATTTTAAGAGTAACAATTTCTCTCCGACAGCGCTGAGGAGAGAGGGAGAGTCTCTCTCTCACACACATCACACACACTCACATCACACACATCACATACACATACACACATACATCACATCACACATCACACATACATACAACACATCATACACGCACACACACATATAACATACACACATATATCACAAACACACATATATCACATAACACACACTTCACATAACACGCACACACACATACACATAACACGCACACACATATATCACATACACACACACACATATATAACATACACACACTTCACATAACACGCACACACATATATCACATACACACACACACATATATCACATACACACACACACATATATAACATACACACATACACATATATAACATACACACATATCACATACGCGCACATACACATAACACATTCACACATCACATACGCGCACATACACACACATCACACACATACACACACACTATTGCAGGGACTCAGACCAAGCCACGGAATAGGCATGGGCATGCTTCCAGCCGGACAATCAAAATCATAATACACAGCAGTGACATGACGGCTCAATATCCCGAGCACGAGGAGGGTCTTAATGAGAAAGAAGGAAAAACAGAAGAAAGTAAAGAGCAGGAGACAGTACCTGCAAGAAACATTAGGAAAAACTAGCACAGCATACTCATATGTATACACACACAACTCATTTGTAAACCATTCCTTTGATTTTACTTTATTTCCTCATCCTCACTTTTTCCCATTAACATTCACCACACTTTAATTAACTTTTCTCACACAACCTCTCTTTTAATTACCCTCACACTCACCACTCTTTGTCCACACCTTTTTTACACTTTAAATGCATATTTTTTTTCTACCACTCTTTTAACTTGCACTCACAACTACCACACTTTGAAACTATTCACTTTAACCACTTTAGTTACACATTCAACTCACACCACACTTTAATCACTACTTACATACACCATTCATTATTTATCCACTTCTTTTTCATTTTAATTGAATTATCCTAAATTGCTTAATTAAATAATTCATTTAAATTAACCTTAGTTTATGATTTTAATTCTTTAGAACCTTAGAAATAAAGGTACATACACTATTTAATTAATAAATTAAACCATAATTTATTTTTGTAAGTTAATCAATGTTTAGATATAGATCAATTTCATTAAATGTCAATTATTTTAACCCTTGAAACATCCTAAACCCTTAGAAAACCTACTTAAAACCCATCAAAACCCTATTGAAACCCTTTGAAAATCATTGATAACCCATTAAAATCTTTCTGATCCCTTGTAAACCCTAACATGAACCCATTAGAATCTTTTGAGTCCCTTCAGATGAATCATATGAACTTAGAAAATCCTAGGGTTAAATACCCATGAATCAAGCATGTATAAATATGAAATACTCATTAATTGAGTACTTAGGGTAAACCCTAATATGCACATATATTCTTCATCATTTCTTGTACCTGCAAACACTTAAAAAATAGTTAATTCAATCCAGAACAATTGTTCAACAGTGAAAAAGAGGTTTAGAATTCACCAATTAAGTTGCTTTTATTTCCTCTGGTTATCAACTGGAAGATGTAAATCTTCCCGACAGCGCTGAAGCGGAACCCGAGGTAGAGCCTTTGTGAACATGTCCGCTAGGTTCTCCTAAGAGGTACAGTGCTCCAAAGTAATCTCCTGAGATATGAGCTTCTCGCGGATGAAGTGGTACTGGATCTCGATGTGCTTCATCCAAGCGTGGAACACTAGATTCTTGGCGATGGCCAAGGCTGACTGGCTGTCCGTGCAAAGACATGTCAGAGTATCTTGCAAAACACCAATGTCAAATAATAAACATTGAAGTGAGATGGCCTCACATGCTGCAAAGCTCGATGCTTGGTACTCGGCCTTGCTAGATGATAGAGCAACTATAGGCTGCTTCTTACTTGCCCAAGAGATAGGTCTTGAGCCAAGCAAGAATATATACCTAGAAGTAGACCGATGAGAATCAGGATCACCAACCCAATCTCAATCAGAATATCCGGCGAGTTCGATGCCCCCTCTGTACCAAAGACCATGACGTCTGGTGAGGGCAAGGTAACAAAGTAGTCTCTAAGTAGCATCCCAATGAGTCTGATGAGGCTGATGTGCAAACTGACTGAGTATACCAACTGCATAAGAAATATCTGGTCTAGTGTTGGCAAGATAGAGTAATGAGCCAACAAGTTGTCGATAGGTATGCACATCCACAAGTGATGATGAGTCCTCCAGTGTAAGCTTGATGTTTGGATCAATTGGTATAGAAACTGAGCGACACTAGTCCATGTTATATCTGGAAAGGAGATCAGAGCAGTACTTCTTTTGTGATAGGACTATACCTTCTTTTGTTTGCCAAACTTCCATACCTAAGAAGTAGTGAAGTAAGCCAAGATCTGTCATAGAGTACTCAAGATGAAGCTGTATGATGATGAACTGTATGCGTTCTTCGTCTGAGCTTGTCAAGATCAAGTCATCTACATAGAGAATGATGATGGCTACTAAAGACTCCTTTTGGTAGATATAGAGATTAGCATCAACATTGCTTCTGTGAAATCCTTTTTCTTCAAAGAACTTGTGAATCTTTTCATACCAGGCCCTAGGAGCTTGCTTGAGTCCATAAAGTGCCTTGTGAAGCTTGTAGACTTGATCTTCTTTGCCTTTGATCTTGAAGCCTTTAGGTTGTTCAACATATACTTCTTCTTGAAGATCTCCATTGAGGAAGACACTTTTAACATCCAACTGGTAAATGGGCCACTTAAAATGAGCACTTAGTACTAAGATGATTCTTATGGTTGTGAATCTTGTAGTAGGAGCAAAGGTTTCTTCATAGTCAATGCCATGTTGTTGCTTGTATCCTTTAGCAACTAATCTTGCCTTATATTTATCTAGAGTGCCATCCGACTTGTATTTGATTTTGGTTATCCACTTGACTCCTATGACTTGATGGTTGGTTGGTTTGGGAACTAATGTCCAAGTCTTGTTCTTTGCTATTGTATCCATTTCCTCTTTCATAGCTATTTCCCAATCTGGTTGGCCTTGAGCTTCTTTGTAGTTAGATGGCTCTAGAATTTGCTGAATTTGGTGCATTAGAGCATAATTAAAATAATGACTTTGTTCGCGTTGTTGCCTATCAAGAAGCCTTTGAGATCGGTGTGGTTGTTGTGAAGTACTTGCTTCTGAGTTGGAAATTACAAATGCTGAGTCCCCCTCTGAAGTGTAGATAGGTGGACTAAGACTTGTACTCGAATCTTTTCTTGAATATGAGGAAGCTTCGTTGAAAATCACATCCTTTGAAATGGTGATGGAGTGGTTTCCCATATCATATAGAGGGTATGCCTTTGATTGGTCACTGTACCCTATGAATATGTGTTTCTTGGACTTTGATTGTAACTTGTTTCTATCTTCTTTTGGTACATGGACAAAAGCTTCACTACCAAAGACTAAAAAGTAATTCACATTTGGTTTTCTTCCATAGTAGGCTTCGAAGGGTGTTTTGTTGTGTAATGCACTTGTAAATCCTCGATTAAGAATGTGAACGGCAGTATGCACGGCTTCTGACCAAAACTTGTAGGGTAGATCCTTGTGATGAAGCATTGTTCGTGCCATTTCCATCACACTGCGTATCTTCCTTTCAGCTACTCCATTTTGTGATGGAGTATGAGGCTGAGTGGCTTATCTTTTGATCCCTTTCTGGGTGAGAAAGTTATCATAGTCATGATTGATAAACTCACCACCTCCATCTGATCTGATGGTTTTGACTTTAGTTGAGGCTTCATTCTCAACTTCCTTGATCCAAGTTTGAAACTTAGAGAATGTGTCTGCCTTTGACTTCAAAAAGTACACCCAAATAAAGTGAGAGTGGTCATCTACTAGAAGATAAAAGTAGAGGGATCCACTCAGGGATGGGGTATTCATAGGTCCACATAAGTCCATGTGGATAAGGGCTAGTGGGTTCCATGCTCGTGTTGAAGCTTCCTTGGGAACTAGGGCTCTGTGTTGCTTGCCTTGGGTGCAAGCTTGGTAGACATCAGTAAGTTGCCCTATCTTTGGCAATCCCTTCACAAGTTGGGATGAAGAGATTTTTTATAAGTAAGAAGTGTGGCCAAATCTTTGGTGCCATAAACTTGAGTTTGATTCTTTGGATACAAAGCAAGATAGCTTGTAGAGGCCCTTTTCTTCAATTCCTTGAGCAATGACATCCTTTGTATAGGGATCAACTACCTTAACTAAGGTGTTATCAAACCATACTTGTTTGTCCTGATCTGTAATGGCCTTGATGGAAAGTAGATTCATACATAAATTTGGAACAAAAAGAACATTGGATAAAGACTTGCATTGCCCCTGATGGTTGGAAATTTGAACTTTTCCTTTCCCTTCGATGGGTAATCTTTTGTTGTTGCCAAGATAGACTTCTCGCATGTGTTCTTCGAGTTCTTCAAAGGAGTCCTTGTCTTTGCACATATGGGAGGTAGCTCCGCTATCAAAGATCCACTCATGCGGGGAGCTAGAAGTCACTAGAGCATTGGCTTCTGTGGAGATGAAGAGTTCCTGACTCGAGCAGTGGGATCTATGTTGGGATCTTCTAGATGCTTGCCTAGACGTAGAAGCCTTCGATGATTGTTTCTTTTTATAGCAAAACTTTTCTAAGTGGCCTGATTTTCCACATAAATTACAGGTGAACTTCTTCGATGAATTATGCGATCATTGCTTAGATCCATTGCTAGCCTGACGACTTGTGGTTTTGCCCTTATTGAATGGCCTTTGGCCTTCATGGCTGACTCTTGTGACGAAGTCAATTTGGCTCGCGAGCCGTGAAGGAGCAATAGTCGACGAACCTCTTCCCAAGATAAGACTTGGCCGCGATTATACAAAGTTGTGAAAAGTGTCTCGTACGACTTAGGTAACTTGTTGAGAAGTCGAATGGCCATGTCTTCACCAAAGATCTGCCTACCACATAGTGCTAATTTATGTTGGTAATCCTCAAATTGGGCTATGACCTTGGTAATTTTGTTGTGTGAGCTAATGGTCAAATTATGAAATTCGGCCTCTAATGCATATATCTTCGAAGGGGTCTTGTCTTCATACAAAGCGGCTAACGTATCCCAAGCATCCTTGGACATCTTGCAGGCATTGATATGTCCTTTTGTGAGTTCGTCGCAGGCAAGTAACAGCTGACCTAAAGCTCTTTTATCCTTGACATTCCACACATGGCAATTGTCTAAGTTGGTATCCCTATTGGGTTCGGGGTCTGACCCATCTACTACCTCATGAAGGAGATTCTTATAGAGATAGGCGCGCATGACATCTTTCCATAGATTGTAATTTTTTCCATTGAAGCATTCATCCTTAGGCATAAAAATAGGGATGAAAGAGGGTAAGAAGTTAGCCATAGATGATGAGCTACCTTCACTTTTGTTCATTACAAAGCTTTGAAGATAAAGTGTTTAGAAACAAAAATCTCTTGCCAAAAATGCTACTTCAAAATAATTGCAAAGCTTGAAATGACCGATTCAATACCAGATTGAAAAACTCCTTAGGGAGGGGGGGGCTTAGAGTAGCCCTTCACTTGCGCACAGAGAGACACCGTGGAGTGGGGAGAGTCAATGCTCAAAGAGAACTTGTGGGTGGGCTTAGACTAGCCTCCAATCCCACAATCACACACACACAAAAGTGTCTTCTTCTTATATGTTGGATGTACAAAGATGGAGGCACTTAGTGCCCTGAGGGTGTCAGAGTATGGTTGAAGCCCAAAAATGGAACCTTGGGAAATAAAAAGATGTTCATGTATTTACTCCTAAAAATATAAGGGCCACAACTAAAGAAAAGTTCGAATATAGTGCCAAACTGAAGCGTGGGAGCTTTAGAAAATACAATGGACGTTCATAGATTTATTGTAAATGACATTCAAAATGCTAAAGAATTGTAGGTTGGTGCAGATGAATAGAGGTCACGTATGAATCTCCATTTGTCAGATGATGCAGGCCAATAGCGTCGAATCCAGTAGCCACATACATTGCATGCTCTGCACATCAAGCGGAACTAGACGTGTCCATGACATAAGCACTTATGTCATTCCATATCAACGACTTCTGAACACGCTAAAAAACTGGATTTCCGCTTATTTGGTGGGTGGAGTCGAGTCCAAATCTCTGGCAACAATGGATCCTTGTTGATTGTTTTTGGAAACGAGACTGACAGCGCTGGTAGCAACTCTGGCCGTATCGGTGCTCCAGTTGTACAATGGAAGGTGGGCCGGCCGCTTCACGTTGACAGTTGGGGTGTTAGGCGTGAGCGTGTCCCAATATGCAATCTTCTTCCTCTCTTTCGTCCCTAGCAGGTTGGTCTATTGGCGTCCTCTCCTCGACTCAGGCAATGGATACCTTCCCTAACACAGTTTACGACCCGCACTTAGAAGCGGTTGTGCGTTTCTCTGTCCTCGGAGCAATGCGTGCCTTGTCCCTCTCTGTCTTCTTCTCTTTGTCACAGGCCTGCTGGCACAGACAACCTCGCTCTTGCTAATGCTGGATTGTGTGCAGGTCTAGACTCTAGAGAGAGAGTTTGACACAACATCAACTAAACATCAACTAAACAAAGTAGATGCCACAGTGTTGTGCTCGTAACAGCTGATGTCTCTCTGTTGCACAGAGTTCAAGTGTTCTTTCCCACTTTCTCGCTCTCATAGGCAAAGAAGGGATGCTCTATTACAGGAATCGGCACCACTGAGCACAGAGGAAGAGGATCTCTCTCTCTCTCTCTCTCTCTCTCTCTCTCTCTCTTTGATAGCTCGAGATGAAATGCATGAGCTTAATGCCAATTTGTCATTGCATCCATTTAAAACTCTGAAAACAACTCAGAGATAGTTTATACAGTAGCATGCAAGCACCACAAAGGGAATGAAATGGCAAAGCACAAAGTCTCAAGAGGTAAATGTTGACGAGGGGTATGCACAATCAGTATATTGTCCGCCTATTAACTTCAATCAAGATCCAGTGTTGGCAGAAGCAACCACGTCTCTGCGCCACACAGAGACTATCGTTCTGCTTCAGTCACTGCAATAGACAGACCAATGCATCCACATATGTTCACATCTAGATTGCACGCATTTTAGCATTGATCAAAGAGGAGTCGTCATAGCCCGCTGGCAAACATGAGGACGCCAAGATTACTTATTCATTGTCCCAATGGCTTGCTCCACGTAGAGGACAAGAATTATTCAGTCACTGATTGATATATCGATTTTTTGCTTAACTACTCCAACAACAATGTTCGGCTGAAGTTGCACCCTCTGAATTACTCCATCAACAGTGGTCAACTAAGGTTTCATACTCAAGTTTTGCACTCACAGACACAAAACTTTTAATCAATACAGTGAACTGAGGTTGCACTTCTGCACCAAGGGCATTAAGTAGAGGTAACTCTGTCAGACATAATGCTTCAGCTTGCACCTCTCCATCTCGGGCATTCTCCTGAGTCTAAGGTTGTAGTGCTTCTATTGTTATGCAAAATACAGACCACGATATGAACATGACATGTATAATTCATGCAAAATTATTTATGACCTCCCACAATAGCTGTTTAAGAGGGTTGATAAGCTCTATAAACCTAAGGAAGCAACATACAATGGAATGAAGGAAAATCTTTGAAAACTGATGAATACGGTTTCACAAAAGTGTTTCTAAACACTTCATAGGCCTAAGATAGCAAAATGATTGCTAAAGAGTGCTTATAAGCACTAATAAATGGTAAAATGTAACACAAATATGGAAGAGCAAGGGTGGGAGGGATGCAAAATGGGGGTAAATGTTGGACAAACAAATGAAGAAAATGGGTGGGAAAATGGGCAGAATGAATCCCAAATATTGATGGCAAAAGCTTCTCGCAATAAGGAGAAAGCAAGACCACCAACGCTCAAGCACCACCACCACCAAAATGACCACCAAACGCACCACCAAGACCTCCACCTAGCACTCTGATACCATGTAGAGAGTATGCATGCGGAAGCAAAATAAAAAGTAAAGTACTCTCACAAAACAAAGAATGTGTGAGACACAAAATGAGTAGACCATGAAGTGGGTAAACTCATGTGGATTAGAAATGAGCTTGCCAAGAGCATGGAGTAGGCTCCTCAAGCTTCTAACCAAGTACAAATGAGGGGAGAGGCCCTCCTTATATAGATTTGGGAGGGGCTCTCAAAAGTACATCATATGTGGGATAACCCTCCTGAAAGGAGAATGAATACAACTAGTAGAAGCACATGGCAAGGTACCCAAATACAAAGGAAATACAATATAAAATGGAAATAGACTAGAAATGGAGTGCCTCCTGGATAGAAAATGGAGATGCACTCATGCGGATACAAATGTAGATGAAGTAGGAGCGATCATATCGTCAACAACAACTTCTCAACCTTTGCAGGTTTCATGTGATGATGCAGATGCATGAAAACCACATGTGCAGGTTAAAGAAGGCATTATATGGTTTAAAGCAAGCACCACATGCATGGTATGAGAAGATACATGCCTATGTGATTGCACATGGTTTTGAAAACAGTCCAATTGAGAGCACCTTATATGTTAAGTGTGCTATTTATGTGCTTCTTACCATTGTTTTCTATGTTGATGACATGGTGCTCACTAGTCCTATTGAGAAGCACATTGTTGATTTTAAGGCTGATTTGCATGCCTCATTTGAGATGTTTGATTCAGGGCATTTGCATCACTATTTGGGGATTTAGCTTATGTGAGTTGATGGTGGAATGGCTTTGTGTCAAACCAAATATATTGACACATTATTGTAGCATTTTGGCCTATTGATATATTTAGGTAGTGTTGTGTGTGAACACAACACTTAATACATTCAGTATTGTGTCTTGTGCTCCAAACTTCTTCTTCTTCCTTGTGTTGTTCGCGTGCTTCCGCAGACGTCTAACTCCAACAATTGGTATCAGAGCAAGTCGTCGCTTCATCTAGGGTGTTGTCAACACTCCTCCGATTGTAGTCTCAGATTCGCCCGAAATTTGGTGAGCATACTCATGGTGTTTCTGAGCTCGTTTTGGCCTCCGAATGCATTATCACAGCGCTTCTGTAGGCTATTTTGTCTTTTTGTGCCAAAGGTATATACCAGTTTCTGTTTGCTAGTATAAGCGTCTCAAAGTCTACTACATGTGTAGAGGAATTTCTTTGTGTAGTTCAGTTCAACTTTTTGAGATATAGTCAATTTTTTGCATCAAGGTATTTTAGTCACCGGCCATGGCTGAAAGCAGTGATGTATTCCGTATGTTGGTTGTTGAGGATAAGTTGGATGGTACCAACTACGCATTATGGGCTTATATGATGTGACATGTGTTGGTTGCAAAAGGACTGTGGAACATTGTGCAGGGTGTCTCTATCACACCTACACCTCTTACAACTGCAGGTACTGAAGCTGACGGAGAAGGTGTCAAAGATGATGGTATTCTGCATATTCCTCTTCGTGTTGCAGTTTCTGTTGCACCCACTGCAGAGCAGATTCATTGGGATGGCAGAGATGCCGAGGCACATGCATTGATAGCTTTGTCTATCAAACGTGCCATTATTCCTCATATTCGCTCTTGCAGAACAGCTAAGGACGCTTGGGATACACTTACCACATTGTACCAAGCTAGGAATGAAACTCGTGTTGCTTATCTACGAAAACAGTTGGAGAGTGAGCACATGAATGAACGTGATTCTATGGACAGTTTCCTAACAAAGATCAAAGACTTGAAGGAAGAGTTGATTTCTGCTGATGAGGTTATACCAAATAGCTCACTTGTGCAGACCATTCTGAATGGTCTTCCTGATTCATATCAGAGTTTTGCTTCTACTCTTCGGTTGATGATGAAAGGCAATCCAAATGCCTTGTCATTTGAGGAGTTAGTCTTTGTTCTCCATGCAGACAGGTCCATTTTGCCTGTTGCAGATCAAGCTTTCCTCGATAGTCAGAAGGGCAAAGGAAAATGGAGCTCTTCTACTAGTAAGCAGAAATCTGCAAATGCTGCACATTTTCCTCTATATTATGTTCTAAATATTTTATGTTTATTTAATTTATATATATGGTTATATGAATAGAAATAATATTTAATAAAATTATATTAGAATTATATTATGGGAGGATATATATTTATGATTAAGGAATTATATGTATGATTGTGAATGAAAGTTTATTTGAATATATATATAAATATGTTTTAATTTATGTTTATATATGTATAAGTATATAAGTATATGCATTTATTCATGTGTGTGCATGTGACTTAATTTTGTTTTATTATCAGTATATATGTTTATGTAATATATATATGTATGTGTGTGTTTTTTTTTTTTAAGTTATAAGATTGACTGTTTATAGTATGTTGTTATCCTAATGTTTTGTTTTATTTGCTCTCAGGTTAGCAAGAAGAAGAAGAAATTTAGCCTTATTCCTTCCCAATGAACTCATTTTTCCATCCAACTTCTCTTTTCCCAAACATTTATCATGACCATTCTTAGCCTCTTCCTTTCTTACCCTACCCTTAGCCCAAGCTTCTTTAACCCTTAGGCTGATAGACACTTGAGTTCTTTTCCCAAGTATCAAGCTAGTGCATGTTAGATATTAGGATTTGAACCCATGTTTGATGTTAGTGCATGAACCCATGTTAGTGTTAGTGCATGAACCCATGTTAGTTATTAGTGCATGTTAGTGCATGATAAGTATGTTAGTGCATGTTAGGTATGTTAGTTAATGTTGATGCATATTGGTAAATGGTAATACATGTTAAATCTTAAGCAATGCATGCTAGATGTTAGAAGTAAGGGATGTTAATGCATGTTAGTTAAGAAAGTGCATGTTAGATGTTAGGATATGCATGTAGTTGATAGGTATGTTTATGAATGTTAGAAGTATATTAAGTGCATGAATATTGTTTTGCATGTAAATGTATATTTAGCTAATGCATGTTAGAAATTTATCCATGTTAGTTCATGCATGTATAT
>CM035411.1:175340762-175348262 GCA_020310875.1 Ceratopteris richardii
GTGAAGATCGGCTTGCGACTCAGACGGATATTATCAGTTTGCATTGCATATACATTCATACGATTTTACATCAATGCAGCTGCGTCTTCATCCCTGGAAGCTGTGGCATTTACGTGAGCTTGCAATCTTCTTGGTGTCGAGGGCTGGTCTGGTGACCTGAGCGCCTCCACGAAGATTGGCAAGTAGGAGAACCTCGTCTCGCCACCCCTTTCATCAACAATTGAAGAACACAACGTTCGCACCCATTTTAGCAAACTATGTATTTAGGTTTTGATTCAAATCAATAAATGTATTGAATTTCACAGAAAGCACTGTTTTGAGCCTCATCTTCGAGCAGTTGGTATAATTTCTTTACCCTTACATTCTTGGGTGCAAAATTTTATTATTGGTATAGTTTAAAGGCAACTGTTTGTTAATCATAGGTTAAGCGTTAATCATAGCTTTACTTGAAGCATATTGGCATAGTATAAACTTAACAAACTGGACTCTAACGGAATTTCAGAATTAATAGCTGAACATAAGGAAAGAGTAACAAAAGAAGTTCAGGATATAGTTAGAATTGTTCAAGCTAGGTCAAAACAAACTTCAAAAATGGACGAGCTATTTCAAACTATGATGCACGAGACGCAAGGACAAAAAGTAGTTGAAACGTTATTAAAGGATAAAGGGAAATTTACTGGTATGAATGTTACAAATTATTTAGACACGTTTGAGGAATTAGCTAAGTTACACGGTTTACCTGAAACAAAGTGGAAATCCTATCTTGGACGTCTGGCCATAGGTACTGTAAAAGCTATTATGGATATACATGACAATAAGGAATGGGATGAGTTTAGAAAAGAGCTGCATAAGGAATTCTACTTAGAAGACTACAGTCAACATAGTAGAGAAGGATTTATGAAATGGATTAGTTCACCTAAGCCTCACATTTCTTTAACTCAACTCCATGGCGAATTTATGAAAAGATTCTCTCAATTACCTGAACAGGATAGAGTCGCCCTTACCCCAGATATCATTTTATATTTCCTTAAAATCTTGACTCCAGATATAAGGGTAGAGGTTGAGCGTAGGCTTGAAGAATCGGGAAAGAAATATGGGCTTACAGATGACTGGGGTGTAGTGAAAACTGTAGTTGAGGCGGTTGCTCACATGATCCAACGTAAAACACTCCTTTATGAATCGATGTCTCAACCATCTTCCAGTTTTCCTCCGATTCAGGCAACTAGGGATACACATATAGATTCAAAAGCTGAGCCTACAACATCCACATCTAGAGTACCAACCGAGTTACAATTTGAGATTTTGTTTAACAAGTTGGACAATATGATGCATATGCACGAGAATATGTCTAAAGAGGTAGCGGCTTTGTAGAATGTGATGTATGCTTTAAACCTTCAAGATAAACCTGCAATGCAAGCTCATCCGACTATTTATCCTCAACCAGTAAATGCTCCAAATCCACCATTAGTAGCTCCGAATCATCCATTAGTACCTCCTAATCCACCTTTTATACCTCCTAATCCTCCAGTTGTACCCCAACCAATTCCTCAACCGATTCCTCAAGCATTTAACCAAAGAAATTTCAATGAAAGGAGAAATGCCAATGTGAGGAGATGTATCTGGTGCGATGCCACATATCATTTGACTTATACATGCGAAGCATTGAAAGATGCGAAAGAGAAAAGACTTGTAATTGATATTGACAAGCGATTGTGCGACTATAGAACACATTTACCCTTAGCTGCCAATTGGGGAAAGGGAGGGATGCAGAAGCTGTATGAAAACCTTTCTGAGTCTTCGAAATCTGCTTCTGCTGTTAAACTAGAATATGTTGATAGTGACTCTGATTCCGAACAAACAAGGGAAACAAGGAACTACTCAATTGAAGCTTTGATAAAGGCGAGAGATGATATTATGCAAAAAACTGCGTGGAACTCTCCTGTCGATCAATTCTCGATATATTCGCATATTGCGAATGTTGAAGAGAAAAGAAAGAGGGATGATGAGCAAGATACAAATGATTCAGGTAGACGAATGACTAGAAGTAAGATGAGAGATGAGCCAAAGCCTAAGAAAGTTCAGTTTGAACAAGGCGAAAGTTCTAAAACAAATGAGGAGCGAAGAAAAGAAATTAGGGAGGGTAAACAACCTGTGTTTAGTGAGCCAATTCAAACATCAGACAAAGTAGAGCAAATTCCTAGAACTGAAACAAAACCTGAAGAGAAACCAGAAAAGAAACCAAAACGAGTACCGAAAGCTATTCTTATTTCTGAACTTGAACAAAAAGTTGATTCAAAAGAAATATTGTATGATATCTTATTAAAAAGTGCAGTAACAATGACTTTAGAACAAATCTTCTCAATAGCAAAAATTGAATTTAAGGAAAATTTTATTAAACTAATTAAAAGGAAGAGATTCCCTCTGTCACAAGAGGTAGAGATGCAAGATGTTGCCGATGTAACTCACTTGATTCATGAATCTCTTTCTTTAGACTCAGAAGATGAAGAAGATAATACCTGTAATGTGAACAAAAATTTCTTAGGGCCGATTGTACCAGATGACGAAACAAAAAACTCAGAGAGTGATTTTAGAAAAAGTTTTTGGGCGAGAGGCACACCGGAGATTAAAGTTAACTTAGGAGATCAGAAGAGATCATATTCTGCTTTAGCCCTAATTGACTCTAGGTCTGAAATCAATGTGATTTCGAAAGGATTATATGATAAGTTTAAATGGCCTATTGATAAAAATCACGGCTGGATAATGCGAACCGCGGACAATGGTTGTGGATCACTCCTAGGAGCATGTGCCAACATACCTCTAATGATAGGTGGAATTTCTGAGACATTCCACTTTTTCATTCAGGACAACTGCTCTTATGAAATTATCTTAGGTCAACCATTTATATGTGAAGCCAGAATGGAGACTAAAGTAATAGATGATGGCTCAGCATACGCAAGAATTAGATCTAAAGATGATCTACAATCGCTCCAAGTTATGATAGTCAGCCCAAACCATGTACGAAATAGGGAGCAAATTAGGAAGACGCCCATCCGTTCTCATGAAAAGATACGTGAAGATCATATGCCTCTTCGTGAGTTTGGAACTTATTATGATCAAAATTTTGCCTAGATGCCACTGTTGAGCGAGACAACGGTGGTTCTTGGTTTGATGTCTCGCACCCATCTGTAGATACTTTAGATAGTTTTTCTTTGTATTTCCCTTCATCATATTTGCAATTCAGTCATTATAAACAAATTCCTAAAAAAATTATAAAACATTATGAAAAATTTTCTAAAGAGGAAGGATTCATTTCATCTGATGAACACATTGAAACCGTACTTGAAACTTCATCTTCAAACTCATTGATTGAAGAACTTCAAAATATTTTGCATGAAAAAGAAAATTTTAGATTTGTACTTTTAAATTCTATTGAGGAATATGATTTGGTTATTAAATTTGTCATGAGTAATGAAAAGGAAGCAAAAGTAAATACAAAATACAAAACCGTTGATAAAAAAATTAAACCGATTGCCCAATCATTACCACGAGAGAGTGAAGAGAAGTTTAGGAAAGTTACCAATGATCCTTATTTAAGAGAGCGCACAAATATAGGTCATACCTTCACAGAAGAAACTTTAAAGCTAATCAAGATAGGAAATGATGAAAATTTTTTGTTACCCGAGGAACGTGAACTATTTCAAAGAGTGATTAGAAAGCATGGAAAGGAATTTTCTTTATATTCCCATGAGATAGGTTGTGCAGACCCAAAAATTATACCACCAATGATCATCTTTACAGTGCCTCACATTCCATGGAATCTTCGACCCATACCTGTTCCGAAAGCCCATTTACCAGAGTTAATGCGGCTTCTTAAGGAAAAGATTTACATGCGAATTTTAGAGCCATCGTCTGCACCCTACTCAAATAGGTGGTTTACTATTCCAAAGAAAAATGGCAAGTTACGGTTCATTCAAGATTTACAACCTGTTAACAAGGTTACTATTAGGAATGTAGGTACTGGGCCCATTGTAGGGGAATTCACTGAAGCCTTCACTGGTCATGCCATTTACTCAATGGGAGACTTGTATTCTGGCTACGATCAATTTCAGCTTGCTATTGAAAGTAGAGACATTACGACCATGAAAACTCCTTTAGGCTTAGTTCGCATGTGCACTTTGCCGCAAGGAGCTACTAATTCAGTAGCGCATATGATGAACGCCATGAATTCAGTATTACATGAATTCATTCCTAATATAGCCATGCCATTTATTGATGACATTCCTATTAAAGGATGTATTGAGAATGCGAAAGATGAAACTTTAGATTCCTCTGGCTGCAGGAAGTTTGTAGTAGATCATATCTCTGACTGTGAAAGGATTTTCCAGAGATTTGAAGAGGTTGGTCTCACATTCTCCATTGAGAAATCTGTTTTTGGTGTCAATAAGGTACTTGTAGTTGGGCATTTATGTGGACATTACGGTCGGAGGCCATATCCACCTAAAGTCGGCGCTATGAAGAAGATTTCTGAAACCTGTAGTAATATTAGTGAGGTAAGACGATTCCTTGGTGCTTGTGTGTTTTATGACATCTGGATCCCACACTATGCACATGTTGCAAACTGTCTTTATGCTTTACTAAGGAAGAATCGAAAGTTTCTTTGGACTGAAGAACACTCAAAAGCTATGAAAAAGTTAAAGAAATTTACTTCTTGAAGCTCCTATTTTAAAGCGAGTAGATTATACTGATCAAAAGCCTATCATTTTAACTGTTGATACAAGCCCTATAGGAATAGGATGGGTTATTGGTCAGGACGATGAAGAGGGCAATAGGTATGCTATGAGATTTGGAGCAACGATTTTACACGATACGCAAAGAAATTATCCGCAAATTAAACGAGAACTATGGGGTTTAGTCACGGCATTAAAATCCGATAAAGAATATTTTATAGGTGCAAATGTAATAGTTGAGACAGATTGTCTACCTCTAATTGGAATGATTACAAATTGTTCATCACCCGACATTGCCATGCTTAGATGGATTTCATACATCAAGTTTATAAATCCTGTTTTGATACATATTGCAGGTAAATCTAATCCTGTGGCTGATATGCTTTCTCGAGCTAGATTTGATAATGAGGAAGAAACAGAATTAGAAATAAATGCAATTAATTATGATTCTAAAGCATACGCATATGAACAGTTTAATATTGAAGAATACGAAGGAGAGTGGCAGGATATTGGAAAGTATTTAAGTACTTTGGTTAGGGCACCTTCATGGTCTTCAAATAGATTTCGGAATATTAGGAAAAGAGCTTACAACTTTTTTCTGAAAGATGGTTTCATTTGGAGACATGCGAGGGGAAAAATTAGTTTGCCACAACGAGTACTAGGTACTAAGGATCTTCAGTTACAAGTCATGAAGAGTATGCATGATACTTTATGGGCAGGACATAAAGGTTTTGTAGCTACGTATGAAAAAATTAGAGAAGGATACTGGTGGCCAGGGATTTATGTTACTGTTAAAAATTATGTTACTTCATGTGACGTATGTCAGATTCATTCCTCAGTCAAACATAGGGATCCGTTGCATCCTACCTATCCACCATGCATCCATTATAAATGGGTTGTAGACTTAGTTACCATGCCCAAAGGTATCAATAAGATGAGATATATAGTCTTAGCACGTGAAGATCTTACGAATCATGTAGAAGGCCGAGCTTTAAGATCTAGGACAACCTTGAATGTATGCAATTTTCTTCTTGAGGATGTCATTTCACGATTTGGTTATGTAGAAAAGGTAGTGGCTGATAGGGGAGAGTTAGATGCGCAGGAGGCTAGAGAATTCTTTGCTAGGCATGGAATTCGCTTAGCCCTTACTACTGCTTACAACCCTGAAGCTAATGGGAAGATTGAGCGAGGGCATTCTCCTATTATTAAAGCAATTTCCAAAGCTTGTAATGGAGAAATTAAGAATTGGCCAACTTATCTGCCATTTGCGTTGTGGGCCGATAGAATGACCTGCACTAGAACGACGGGGTATATGCCGGCAGAGTTGATGTATTGCCGGAAACCAATTTTCCCTGTGCATATGCAAATTCTTACTTGGACTACTTTACCATGGGAAGATAATTTGTCAACAGAAGATTTATTAGCTCTGCGAATCGAGCAACTAGAGCAAGGGAATGAACGTTTAGAAGAGGCTAGAGTTAAACTAAAAGATTCTCGATTGAAAAACAAGAAGTATTTTGATAAATCACATAGGTTAAGGCCAAAGCCGATTTATGTTAATGATTGGGTTTTACTGTATGATAGTACGTTTGATTCTCAGTATGATGCCCGTAGGAAACTTAAAAGACGATGGTTTGGACCTTATGTGGTAGTCAAAACCTATGATAATGGAACGTATGCCTTACGCGAATTAGATGGCATGCCTCTTAAAAACTTAATTGCTGGCAAAAGAATTAAATTATTTAAACAAAGAGATGATGAAATGTATGAAGTAATGTTTGATGATGAGCATGATTAATTATGTATGAATGAATTTCTTTAGTGTGGGTTTCTTTTGCAGGAAAACTAAGAGAAGATTTGAATATGAAATTTAATAATTTTGCGTGTCTAGCTGTTGCTGGTTGAGTTCTAACAGGTCTTTGAAGAACAAATTAAGATGCATAAAGATGAGCAGATTGAAGATGAAGCAGATTGAAGATAAAATTGATTTTAGGTCGTATTTTTCTTTGTCTTAAAATTTTGTTTTACGTATTTTATTTGCATTCATATAAAACTAATTGATAAAATCTGGAATGAAGAATATTAATTTATAAAGGACTCTATTTAACCATATTAGGGAAATAAACATAATTTATATTTCTACATTTATAGATTAAGTGAGATTTGTTAAAAATAGAAGGATTTGTAGTTCATTTAGATAACGAAAGTAGTTGTATATATGTAGGAGCATATTGTTGCACGATACATGTCTGTGAAAACCTAGATCTTTCTTGTCCATGCAGCTAGATCCTTAGCTCGGATTAAGGGGTTAAGCCTTTCCCCTTTAAAACAAAAAAGTAGCGAAAAAAAAAAAAAAGAATATTGACATGGAAGTTATACCTTCTTCCACCCCAAAAAGGTATTTACATTTATTATCGATATGAAGTTTACATCATATTTATATGAAGAAACTAGTTGTGAAAAACACATCTAGTGATTAAAATTGGGCATACAAGGCGGCTGTCTGTCCAAGTAGATTTAGTAGATTTCTTTGGCATGCTTGATTGCTCGTATGTGAATGCATATATATAACGAAACCTGCATTTGAATGAATGAAAATGAATTCTGTTTTCTACTAATCTTTACATAGTTTATAAATGGATAAAATATAAACTAATGTTTGTTGACTGAAAAGGTTAATAGTTTACCTTTATACTTTAATATGTTTTCATTGCCAGATGTAATTGAAATAAACTTCATGTGCATGTTGAAAAGATTTAAAATTTGATAAGAT
>CM035411.1:175353262-175568262 GCA_020310875.1 Ceratopteris richardii
CCAATTGACTAGACATTTGTATTAGAGTTATTGATTTGAGCCATTAGCTTATCAATTCATTTGTTCAAGCAAATTTAGCATCAATATTATTTTCCATTGATTTCTTTGATGTCTTCTGAGTTATTCCATGAGTCCGAGCACAGTAATATTGAAACATTGAAACGACAACCAAATCCATAGAATTAGTGATACAAGAACTCATTAAAGATAATATTACTTCAAAATCATTAGTTTCTATATCTTATGACCAATGTTTAACTACGTTCTTAACTTTTTTCTTCCATTGTATCTCCTGAACCACATAGTCATGAAAATTTATTTCCACCAACTTTAGTTAGACAAACTCATCCAAAACCATTAGAACCTACAGTAGAAGAGATAGTTAAAGATCAGATAACCGAAGAGTCATTATTTTTTAGCACTCAAACAGATAGCTATTGCCAGATATAAAGCAGCTTGTTCCTATGGTCCTTAGTCTGAGTTTGCTACAGACACCCCGCGTGTGCCGAACGATTTAGGCGGATGACTTGATCCACCATCCGAGCATCCCTCACGACCCGACAGCGCTTGGTGGACCTCTGCAATATTCAGCAGCTCCAAAATGGAGCTGCAGAGGGGGTGTTGACGACATGATCGCTCCCACTTCATCTACATTTGTATCCACATGAGTGCATCTCCATTTTGTATCCAGGAGGCACTCCATTTCTATTCTATTTCCATTTTATATTGTATTTCCTTTGTATTTGGGTACCTTGCCATGTGCTTCTACCTGTTGTATTCATTCTCCTTTCAGGATATTTATCCCATATATGATGTACTTTTGAGAGCCCCTCCCAAATCTATATAAGGAGGGCCTCTCCATTCATTTGTACTTGGTTAGAAGCTTGAGGAGCCTACTCCATGCTCTTGGCAAGCTCATTTCTAATCCACATGAGTTTACCCACTTCGTGGTCTACTCATTTTGTGTCTCACACATTCTTTGTTTTGTGAGAGTACTTTACTTTTCATTTTGCTTCTGCATGCGTACTCTCTACAGTTGCCTCATTAGGACCAGCACTAGAATGCCCACCTATAAAAAGAGGCAGCAAAGTATCATACATGTCTTTGGAGCTAACAGATGTCTCCTTAGTACATGAAAGCAATGGCTGAATAGCATCTTCCACAAAAACAACATAATGGCTAACCAGAATGCGTTTAGTCTTTGGACGATATAGACGACAGCCTTTACTTTCAGAATTGTACCCCACAAAAATACATTTTACTACTTTATCATCCACTTTTCTGCGATGTTGATCGGGCACTAATGTATATGCCAAACAATTAAAAGCATGCAGATGAGCAACAGATGGCTTGCGGTCATGCCAAGCATCATATGGAGTGATAGATTGCAGCGCTGTCGGAAAGTTTTCAACTTTCCAGTTGATGACCAGATAAAATAAAATTAACTTAATTGGTGAATTCTAACCTTTTATATCACTGTTGATCAGTTGTGTTGATTGGAATTGACTACTTTTGAAGTGTTTGCAGGTACAAGAAATGATAAAGAATACATGTTCATATTAGGGTTTACTCTAATTTCACATTTAATGAGTTGTTCTATTCATGCATTCAAGAATCATTGGTATTTAACCCTAGGATTTCATAAGTTGATATGATTTTATGTCAGTTGGGTTAATCCAAAGGGTCTCAAAAGATTCTAATGGATTAATGCTAGGGTTTATTTAAGTGTTAATGGATTAATGATAGGGTTTCTAAAGGGTTTTTAATAGGTTTTCTAGGATTTTAGTATGTTTCAAGGGCTAGAATAGTTGTTATTCAAATACATTAATCTATACATTAAATATTTATGTATTAAAAATTAAACTATGCTATTAATAATTACTTTAATCATATGTGTGCAGATGTAATCACGAGCATATACTTCCTCTGCGATTATACATCTTCTGCACCAACTGAACGCTGAGCTGGAGGACCAAATCACGTATCTTGTGTGTTTAAAGAGGAAGAGCGCTGCTCATCGAAAGATAGAAGGAGGAAGGAAAATCGTTGTTCATTAGCTGGCACAGAGGTGCATGCGGAGAGGGAGGACAATTCGTTGTTTTGTTACCTGGAAGATAGGTGCGCATCTCTGAGGGAGGCATCTGAAAAAGAGAATTGGAAGAGCGCTGAGGAGGAAGAGGAGGAGGAAAAGAGATATCTTGTGTGTTTAAAGAGGAAGAGCGCTGCTCATCGAAAGATAGAAGGAGGAAGGAAAATCGTTGTTCATTAGCTGGCACAGAGGTGCATGCGGAGAGGGAGGACAATTCATTGTTTTGTTACCTGGAAGATAGGTGCGCATCTCTGAGGGAGGCATCTGAAGAGAATTGGAAGAGCGCTGAGGAGGATCTCCTTCGTATGCAAAAGGAAAGATCACCGAGTGCACGCATGAAGAAGTCAGCAGCGACACATGAGATAAAGGGGGCGTTGCTGTTCTGAAGGGAGGCTCGACAGCAGCGGCAGATATATCAATGCACAGGAGAACAAACAGAGGAGCGAGCACTAATTCATGGAATGATGAAGCTGTAAGTCGATTCTGGTTGAAATTGATGATGCGCTGACTATTTGAAGATATTCAACACCATGTTTTGAGGGCGCAAGGACAGTGGCAAGAGGCCTGGTTATTCTTCACAGTTGAGAAGAGACTGGAGGATTTTGATTGAGGGATTGACAATGATGAGCTGAAGCCGCCATATTTACTTTAAGTCGATAGACAGAGAAGAAGAGATTTTTGTAAATAACTGTTTGCAAGTTGCATAGATGATGAGGGCTGGCAAGTACACTCAAGCATCGAGGAAGAGTTTAAAGCTCTTCAGACAACCTAAATGTGAAGAAGCGCAGGCAGAAGAAGACGTTTAGATAATGAGAACTATTCTGAGCACCCCTCTATTTTCAACGCTTAAAGATTTCCCGCTAATTTTGCTTCTCTGATCCGGCACGTAATTCCAACTTCGATCTTCTTGTGTCGACGACATCCATCTCTGCTTCCCAAGCCAAAAGAACAGAGATTTCTTTCAAAAAAAGAAAAGGGAATTATCGAATCGCATGGAGTTCTATATTCGCATGTATTCGCATGTATAAGCTGCTCTTTTGATTGTTGATGTCAAACCAGGCTGATAGAAGAGAATTCATGACTACAGAAGTGGAATCCCATAGCGCTCGGCCTCTCAAGGCAACAAGGATCGAATGCTTCAGGTGGTAGAGCTGCAAGAGGAGGACACTGATTAATGGACGCATCATACGGAACAAGATAAATTGCAGAAGAGGAAGTGCTGGACATTGAAGCTAATTATGGAGGCATAGAAGCTGTTCGAAAACTAACATAAGAGCAAATGAAAATGATAGGGGCGTCCTTCTTAACAGGAACTCCATCTTCACTTAAGCTCTGACTTTTCTTCAGTTAAGCTTACATCATCGTTCTCTTCATCTCAGCTTCTAACAATTGCTTGACTTTATTAGTTATGGATATACCGCACATGATCGACGTCAGACTGTCTGTTCCATGAACATTTAGTTCAATGATGTTGATGTAGCAGAATTGTTTTCGCTCAAACTATAGAAAAGCATTATATTTGAATGTTCGACTTCTTATTTGTTAAAGAGCATATGAAACGCTCATGGATACCATGCATTCTTTGAAATCATTAAGGTAGTTAATAGCATGGCTTAGTATGATCAATGACTAAGAAGCAATTTGAGTGCAATTAGAGATAACCTTAGCAAACTCTCTTTGATCTAGACAAAGACTACTATTCTTCGGATAAGTTCAAAATTTTAGTCTACAAATGATAAAGTATGATGAGTGAATGATTATGCCGAATTATTGCTACACTTATTAATGAGAAAATATAATGCTGGACTAACATTCTCTTTGAGTTCTCATTCTACCTGAGTTTGCTCTAAGCACCCCGCGTGTGCCGAGGCATTTAGTGGCTGACTGATCCACCAGCCTTATGTCCGCAACTTCCCGACAGCGCTTTAGTGGGACACCTATTAAGTTCATATGCTGCACACATGATAGCCTCAAGCCAGAAACTATGTGGTAGAGCCTGACTCTTGACCATACACCTCGCCATTTCCATGAGCGACCTATTCTTTCGTTTAGCAACTCCATTTTGTTGAGGTGTATATGACATTGTACACTGGTGTTTTATCCCAGGTTCAGCTAGAAATGAATTAAAATTAGAAGACATATATTCCCCTCCTCGATCAGCACGGAGGGTGCCCATTTTACATGCTGACAGATTTTCAGCCAAAACCAAAAACTGTTCGAAGCACATGAACACTTTGGACTTTGCCTTTAATGGATATACCCATGCATGCCTGGAAAAATCACCAATGAAAGTCATGAAGTAAAGATAATGTCCAAAAGAAGGTGTCTGCATAGGACCATAGACATCATTATGTACAAGGTGCAATTTCTGACTAGCCCGAATTGAACCATCTTTTGGAAAGGACGAATGCTGCATTTTGCCCAAAAAAAAGCATTCACAAACACGTTTTCTAGGCGCCTCAAGTTTGGGCAAAGAGGAAACCATTTCAGATTTTTGCAGGCATAGCAAACTAGCAAAATTCAGGTGACCAAAGCGTGCATGCCAAAGCTTTGCATCTGACATAGCCTGATAATCATGAACTGCACATGCCAAATCATTTACAAATCTTTCATACTCTATGAGCTTATACAACCCATGATATAAAATGCCAGAAGCAATGATCACGTTGCCATTTGATAGATCATGAAGTGTACATCTCTCATCAAAAAATTTCACAACCAAGCCAACCTTGGCTAATGCAGAAACTGATAACATATTTTTCTTGATCGCTGGCACAAACAAAGCATCTAAAAAAGTGAAAGAACTACCATCAGCAGTAGTCAAAATGATCTTACCAACTCCCATAACAGGATAAGAGGAGTTGTTGGTGCATGTAACAGTATTCCCTGTAGGGGCAGGCTCGAGTGAAGAGAAGAAACTACATTGCGAGGTAATATGTTTGGTCGCCCCACTATCAAAGTACCAAACATCTGAGTCTACTACAGACATGCACTGCTCATGAGAAGATGGGTCAAAACTGCAAACAATAGTAAACGCCCATTCTTCTTCCTACACAAGATTAACAGACTTTGTTTTTGGTGTAGGGGCCTCTGCAACAACCATTCCAACGTCTTTAGCAGCCAATTTTGGAAATTTCTTTATGATATGATCATTTCCTTTACAATACTTGCAAAACAATTTCTGCTTTTCTGATTTCTTTTCATCTTTGTCTTCCCTCTTCGATTGTGCAGAATAAGCAGATTTCTGCTTACTAATTGAAGAACTCCATTTTCCTTTGCCCTGCAACAAAACAAAGAATAACTCCTCAAAAGAAAAGGCATTTGGATTACCTTTCATCATCAATTGAAGAGTAGAAGAAAAACTCTGATATGAATTAAGAAGACCATTCAAAACGGTCTGCACAAGTGAGCTATCTGTATAACCTCATCAGCAGAAATAAACTATTCCTTCAAGTCTTTGATTTTTGTTAGAAAACTGTCCATAGAATCACCTTCATTCATGTGCTCACTCTCCAACTATTTTGGGAGGTAAGCAACACGAGCCTCATTCCTAGCTTAGTACATTGTGGTAAGTGTATCCCAAGCATCCTTAGCTGTTTTGCAGGAGCGAGTGTGAGGAATAATGACACATTTGACAGACAAAGCTATCAATGCATGTGCCTGGGCATCTCTTCCATCCCAACAAATCAACTCTACAGTAGGTGCAGTAGAAATCGTAGCACGAACTGGAATATGCAATCATTCATGTGCTCACTCTCCAACTGTTTTTGGAGGTAAGCAACACGAGCCTCATTCCTAGCTTAGTACATTGTGGTAAGTGTATCCCAAGCATCCTTAGCTGTTTTGCAAGAGCGAATGTGACGAATAATGAGACATTTGACAGACAAAGCTATCAATGCATGTGCCTGGGCATCTCTTCCATCCCAACAAATCAACTCTACAGTAGGTGCAGTAGAAATCTTAGCACGAATTGGAATATGCAGACTATCATCATCTTCGACACCTTCTCCATGAGCTTCAGTACGTGCAGTTGTAACAGTTGCACGTGTGATAGGATGTTTTTCAACACCCTGCACAATGTTCCACAGTCCTTTTGCAACCAATACATGTCGCATCATATAAGCTCATAACAGGTAGTTGGTACCATCCAAATTATCCTCAATGGCCAACATACGGAATACATCACTACTTTCAGCCATGGCCAGTGACTAAAATACCTTGTTGCAAAAAATTGAGTGTATCTCAAAAAGTTGAACAGAACTACCCAAACAAATTATGCAAGACCTGTAGCAGACTTCGAGATGCTTATATTGGCGAACCAAGATTGGTATATACATTTGGCACAAAAAGACAAAATAGCCTACACAAGCACTATGATAGTGCATTCAGAGGCCGAAACGAGCTTAGATCCCGATCTTGGCACAACAGAGGGAGTCTGTTTTGATCTCGAAAATACGTTGAATATGCTCACAAAAATTCATGCGATTTTGAGACTACAACTAGAGGAGTGTCGACGACGCCCTAGATGAAGCGGCGACCTGCTGTGATACCAATTGTTGGAGTTAGACATCTACGGAAGCATGCGAACAACACAAGGAAGAAGAAGAAGCTTGGAGCTCAACAAAGAATACTGAATGTATTACCACTAGAATGTACAAAGATAAGTAGCCCGTTAGGGAAATAGGCGTATATACAAGCCGAGGGAAAAAAACCTCCTACAAGCCCCGACGCTTCTAGTGTGTTCACACACGTCACTACCTAAATATATCAACAATACTCTCAAGAGACTCCAAAACAATTGACGTATATATGTAAAGACCTCCTTATCCAAATTATAATCATTTTGATCAAGTGTGTATCTTTCTCCCATTCTAGGTCTATTTGCAAGATCTATGATGCTTGCATTTTTCATCTATCAATGATGAGATTTGTTGATTAATCACCCTCAGAAGCTAGCTCAATTTCTTACATGTATGGTAGAACCCCTCGTGTCCAAGTTTCTTAAAACCCCTCATGTCCAAGATGACCACATGATATGAAAATCGAGGGTCAAAGAATCACTCCCAAACAACAACATGACACAAAAATGGGTGGTCAGATCCCATTTTAATTAAGATTCGTAGTGTTTACGTTTATTCTTGATGGTTTTAGGAGTATTTATCTTAAAATATTCATTTTTATTCTTCAATGATGAGATTTGTTGATTAATAACTCTTAGATGCATGCTTGTTGATTTTTCACTCTGAGATACATGCCTACATGCTTAAATGTATAGTAAAACCCCTCATGGTCACATGACCACAATGTGAAATGGGTTTTGGATTTTTCGCAACCCCTCTTTTTTGTGCATGTGGTTTTATTGGCAATGAGCTTCATTTATTAGAATTTTGATGGTGTGAGGTATTTCTTGATGGATTAGGTGTATCTAACTATAACATATCTCCCAATTTAAAATGCTATGTTCAAAGAGCATAACAAAATATATGAAGACCATTCCATGGGAACATTAAAAGGAATATCACCTTTCTTTGGAAACTCAAATACAAATGTTTTGATTAATGAAGTTGCTTAGATAATCTACGTAGTATACGTCCCCAGAATCACTTTGACGTGTGCAAATTTCCGTAGTAGATATCCACCCCTTTGTTTTGTGCATCTCTCCTTCCTTCATTTATTTATGTCTTTCCTACTCCTCTTTGATGATTTCTTGTAGTTTGTTGAGGTGGCCCACTTTGTGCAAAACAAGGACCATGAATATGTACAATATCCTACAAAACAAATATGCATAAAATCAAGAGCTTAATGGATGTATTCATTATTTTGGAAATGAATAAAAATGATAACTTACCATCTAATTTCTGTTGTATTTCACCACAAAGTTTATATGATATATGTTACGAGCCCAACTATTCCTTATCTAAAATCTTTCATATAATTATGTGTAATAACTTATTGCCTAAAAATTATGAGACAATTTTCAACTCTTATCCAAACGTCCCTTCTTCTTTGCTACGTTTGGGTTTCTTTTGACATTAGTACTCACCTCATAAAGTTGTTTCCAAGAGTCTCTCATTTCATTGATTCGTTTACTAGCATTCTCACTTAGAAATCTTCTAGCTTTTGCACCAGCTATAGATCATCTTGTAAAGCATCATTGGTACTCCGTGAAAGTTTGAGATATTTTTATAGATGAACATCTCCACTATGGAACCCCATTTACGAGAGTAAATCTTAAAATTTTTCTTATACATTTATTAGAAATCTTTGTAGGTATCATGGAGTATGCATAATCTAAAGAAAGTTACATTAGGGGAAAAATGAACACTGCATGGGCCTTTTAAATTAAGGAGTGATTAGTGGTGGAGGAATCTAAAGAGGTTCAGTCTATACCCTCTAAAAGACTAGGTTAAAGGTGGGAGAGGGGACATATTTCTCGTGTTTAATGAGTTGTCTCTAGAGAGAGAAGGAATCTCCTAACTAGCATGTGCCCAAAACAATGAAGCTCTTGTGTCTATATTCCAAAATATCCACATTGAACTACTATTGTACATTTAAGACTGAACTTGAATGGAAATATATAAAGCTAGTAGGTGACCAAAAGATGAAGTGCTTTCATTAAGATGCCATAATATCAAAGCAACATAAGAATAATTGTTGCCACATGAGTACTACAAAGGTGCATGGGTGTACATTCAACCATGTAGATTTGGGCCTCATTGAGTTAGAGATCATAAAAACTTGGATCTTCATTGGAAGGAAAAGCTACTTGGCTTCAAGAAACACAAAGACAATCAGATGGTTGCTATTGTACAAAATCTTTTTACAATGAGAACTACAAAATGAGAAAAATTTATTGAAATGAAGTATCATGGAAATTGTAAATATTACTCTACAATATTGCATGCTCTAAATTGTTGTACGTGTCTTTGTTCTATCTAGATATGCTTTTATTTGTTACAGATATACATCCTTCTAGGAGAAGTCACTTCATATTCATACATGTATTTTACATTCATTGCATGGAGATGTTAATGCACTAATCATTCTGTAAGTATCTCCTTTTCAAAATTTTCATCATAGAGATTCCTTTTACATACATAGATATGGAGAGAGTAGTTTTGGAAGATTAGAAAGAATCAAGAAGATTATCATCTTATCCTAGAGTGGCCTCAACCTGATACATGGTCCATATTATCTTTGAAGAACAAGATGGTAATGAATATATCTAATCCTTTGAAATTCACAAAAGTTTCTACATTTTTTGGTTTGCACTAGTTTTCTCCCGTACAGTATTTTGTATACTTATTTCAAGAAGTCTCATTTCAAGAGACTTCCACCATGTTTATGTGTTAAGATGTCACATATGAGAAAGTGGAAGTTCTACTAGGTGAAAACTAGGCCTTGATAGAAGGAATTACAAAGGGTGATATATATTTGTGTAAACTAGATGCAACAAGTATAGAATTTTAATATTTGAAGCATTGTACTTCATTTTACATTAGATTCTATTATAATCAGTAGATGTGCAAACTTTCTCAATGGATACTATTACAAAATTTTGAAGGATCTTTAGTTTGATTTGAAATTAAGCTTAAGTTGCCCAAAAGTGAAAGGGAAACTATTTTAGTGAATCATCATTGGATCTACTTTTGTATAAGTTATCTTGTGGTTATTTCTTATGATGGATTTATAACTTCATTTTTATCTTAAATTGACTATAGGATGGAAGGAAACTCGAAGACAAATTTCATACAAATTGGAATAAAGATGGAATTGAACTCTCATTTTCATAACTCTTTTGTAACATGATGATTGTAGTGGAGATTGTTACTTTTTTTGTCCTAATCCGTCTATTTGATGATTCTTTACACGTGTGAGAAACTTTAATTATAAAACATATGAGAAGCAATATATGATACAAACTGTATATACATTGTTATTTGCAATTGTAATTTCAAAACTTTTGGATTATCAAAACACTATGCTCACTTCTTTTTGATGTGCTTGTTGTTTTTCATGATGCTATGTTACATTTTTTTTTTGGAATGCATAAAATCTTGATTTTTTTCTCATTTTCTATACATTTTTTAACTTTTAATATTTTCTTTTTTCTCTGTAAAAGTGGATCCCGCTTTGAAACCACTATAAAAATAGGATCCATATTCTCATTTCCCACATTTGCACTCAGAAAGACCTAGAGATCCTCTAAAGGATATAGAATACTATCCACACAGAACGGATGCATTCACATCTGTCAATCCCATCAAATCCCCATAAGAGCTTTGCATGGAGTTTTTAGATAGAATAAACTACAAAATTCATATACATCTGGCTGACTAATCTATAGAGTCCCTAATTTTGAAGGGTTAGTAACTTGAACTTTCATGTGCTTGAGGACATTTTTGGTTATATGGAGTGAAATATACTATGATATTCTATTGATATTCCACCAAATCAGGGAAAATGGGTGCCAAGTGACCTTCCCTTTTATATCCATATAGGAGATGAGGTCTTTTCAAGGGTCTCAAGTGTGTCCCAACCATTGCTAAGGATGCAAGACACCTGTTAGATGACATAGTGCCAATAATATATTGAGATATCAAGCTCATCATGTGATGATTCAGGATGAAACATATCACTTTTTTATTTCTCTGGCATGTATAGTGGTCATTGGGTATATGTCAGGGATACTTCATTTAGCTTTACTAGATTTATCTATCGAGAGTAATGGCACATTTGTTTCTTGCCATCTCACTCATTTGTGGACATTAGAATTTTTTGTATGTATTATTCTTTATATATTGCACAGGTTGTATTGTTGTTTTAGGTCATTCTTGTATAATCCTTTTATGTAATAGAAGAAGAAGAATAAGAAGAAGAATAAGAAGAAAAGGATCATTTTTCCTTGACTCAACATGTGTGTCTGTGTGTGCTCCTCTTTGATTGTGAGAGTATGTGAGTGAGCTCTCTTCCTTATCTCCCTCTCGTGACATGATATCAGAGCGAGTGTGGCTATAAAGAGCTTGTGGAGAAGGCTGATAGTGAAGAGTATGCGAGAAGGCATGGAGAAAGCATGATTCACAAACGGCCTCAGATTGCTACGAAAATTGGTGTGAAGGTAGAAGGAAAAAATTTTGAGCCATCACAACCTCCATTTTGATTGTGCAAGGTGGGTCCCATAGAAAAATTTAGTCAATTTGCAAGACTATAACTTATGTTCTATTCAAGAACACTCAAATTATCTAGAATCTGAATTTCAAGAAATTATGTGAACGTTTGATACACAAAAACTATGTTTCTCTCACACCAAACTATCAGATCATAGCACGATAGTGTTCAAGCATAAGTATTGCTTGTAATGTTTTTGGGGTGTTGAGAATTGCTGCAAAAAATGGTAAACCTAGATGGAATGAGTTAGCTTATCAGAATGAAACATTTCTTGATGGGAAAAGCTATTGGAAGTGCATCAATTTAGGAGATAATGAAAACGCTCTATAGTTACCAGAGGAATCAGACTATGGACCAATTAAGAGCATATGAACAATGGAATCAAGGAGCACGAAAGATAATTTATTGGCTATCTGTTGGCATACATGATAGCATGATTGGCCGCATACAAGATGCCAAGACTTTGAAAAAGTCTTGGAGCAATTCGGTCACATTGTATGAGACTAGTACAAAGGCATGAAAATTGAAACTCAAGAACAAGGAACATGCACTAGAGAAAAAGGGCATGTCGATAAGTGACTACACTCTGAAAATCAAAAGCATATGTGAGTCACTTGCATCTATTGGCATGAACATAGATGATGATGATAAGGTGGAAGTGCGCCTTTGTGGTTTAGGAACTGCATATAAGTAGTTTAAAACTTCTAGTCAGATGAAGGAAAATAGTTCAAATTTTATTGATCTTGTGGATCGAGTTGATATTGTTGAACCCAATACTTAGTAGTAGCATTTGAATGTGTAGATATTTCTTACAATAACTTAATATTCTAGCTTTGTCCATGCCAATGAGCTGAAGTAGAGTTGAAATATTATAAAATGTTGGATGGTAAGAAGACATTGGATAATGCGGATATAGTGGACCATGAGTCCAAAAGTCAATACTCTTTTCTATGATTTCATAATGTTTATTTTGGGAGTTCACATGATTGTTGCACTATCTATATTGCCAAAACTCTCTAGGCCAATGAACATGGGCACTTGTTGATGTAGGATGTTGGGGACGTCCTAGTGTGAGGGTGGAAGAAGGTGTCAATACCTTTGCCAATAACTAAAAGGCTATGAAAAACAATCAGAAATTGATTGGAATGGACTCTAGAGCATGTGACTTGCAAGGAAAACTTGTTTTCTTGGATGTGCATGGGTGAAAGTTTGTACGATTTGAAATGATAATCTTTTAGAGAAATAATTTCTTTTTATGGAAGCATATTTACAAATTTGATGATGTGAGATTTTAATCTTGGTGGGACTTTAAGAATAATACTTTTTCTAATAAAATTAAAAAATAAGTTTAAAAAATCACTTATGACATATATATTAAAAAATGGGCTCTTTTTAGTTAATAAATATTAAAAATGAAACTTAGAAAAACATTTTTCTTATTTGCATACATGCACGAGTTTGATGATGTGGAAAATAGATTTTCTTGCTCTCTCTCTAGATGAAGAGAGAGAAGAGTCTACTAAATCCTAAAGAAAGCGTCTTCTAGCATAATCGAAAGTGCCCCACACACACAAACACACACGCGTATATATATATATATATATATATATATATATATATATATATATATATATATATATATATATATATATATATATATATATATATATATATATATATATATACGTGTGTGTGTAAGTATACATATGTATGTATGATGGGGATGGGACATCCTCTTAGCTACACAAATTGGAGACAACAGCTCATTTTGTAGGACGTGCCACATGGAGGTGGTTTATCTTTGTACCCATATATATGTTTTGGAAAACATATCACCATCATTACGATTCATCTTATCGTTTGTCAACTAGTTCATAGTCATGTGTACAAGATTTGTCTACTGTCACAAGAGTTTGGGTGCTCAAGAGTTGGCTACGATCTTGATGGAGTCTCCCTTGTTGAGATATCAAGCTCAACATGTGATGATCCAGGATTTCACGTATCAATTTTTCATTTCTTTGACATGTATAGTGGTCACGCGGATATATGTCAGGGATACTTCATTAAGCTTTACTAGATTTATCTACCGAGAGTGATGGCACATTGGTATTCTTGCGAGCTCACTCATTCATGGACATTACGATTTTCCCGTTATGTATTGTTCTTTATATATTGCACTTGTTGTATTGTTGTTTTTAGGTCATTCTTGTATATTCCTTTTATGTAATAGAAAAAGAAGAAGATCATTCTTCCTTGCCTCAATCTATGTATGTGCTTCTCTTTGAGGTGAAAGTGTGTGTGTGAGCTCTCTTCCTTATCTTCTTCCTCATGACATGGTATCAAAGCTAGTGTGGCTATAGAGAGCTCATGGAGAAGGCCAATGGTGAAGAGTATGCGAGAAGGCATGGAGAAAGCGTGATTCGGAAACGACCTTAGATTTTTATGAAAATTGGCATGAAGGTAGAAGGCATCAAAATATTTTCGAGAGTTATTCCCTAAGGGTCGCTTGTTTTTGTCAGATTTCTATTTCGGAGCCATCTCGACTTGTATTTCGAGCCCGCAAGGTGGGACCCATAGAAAAACAAGGTGAGTTTGCAAAATTGTAACTTGCCTATTGTTCGAAAACATTCATATATTCTAGATCCAAAATTTCAGGGCTTCCATGTACTATTGATACACAAAAACTATGTTTCTCTAAGATCAAACTATCACATCATAGTGCGATAGTGTTCAAGCAGAAGTGCTGCTTGTAGTGTTTTGTAGTGTTTTGAATTGCTGGAGAATTGGCAAACACAGATGGAATGAGTCAACTTATGAGCGATAAGCTGGAGAAGAACAACTTCCATGCTTGGAGATTCAAGACGACTAGTTTCTTGATGGGAAAAGGCTACTGGAAGTACATCGAAGGAGAGAACAAAAAATTTCCGTAGTTACTAGAGAGGAATGGAACTGCAGACTAGTTAAGAGCGTATGAAGAATGGAATCAAGGAGCATCAAATGTAATGTATTGGTTATCTGTTAGCATATAGGATAGCATGATTGGCCACATACAGGATGCCAAGACTCTGAAAGAGACTTGGAACAATTTGTTCACATTCTATGAGACCAATACAGAGGCATGGAAATTGCAACTCAAGAACGAGCTACATACTGTGGAGAAGAAGGGTATGTTGCTGAGTGACTACACCCTAAAAATCAAAAGCATATGTGAGTCACTCGCATCTATTGGCGTGAATGTAGATGACGATGATGATAAGGTGGAAGTGTGCCTTCATGGTTTAGGAGCTCCTTATAAGAAGTTGAGAACTTCTATATAGATGAGAGAAAATATTCCTAATTTTGATGATCTGTTACCCATGTTGATTATTGAAGAAAAGAATCTTGGTGAGGACTCAAACTCCCAAGGAAAATCTAGTTTTGAGCAGGTGTTCTACTTTTGAGAGGAAGAGGCACGGGTAGAGCTTTCAAAAGTGGAAGAGGAAACAATAACCAAGACCAAGGGCAACACAAGAATCATGCAGGAGGTAGAGGAGGGGAGCCAAAGAGGCCACGAAAATTTCCAAAGAAATGATTAACGTAATGAGAGTAAAGGATGTTGGAATTATGGTAAATATGGGCATTTTGAATGTGATTGCAAGTTGAAGAATCAAACTAACAGAAGACAGCAAAATAACTATGCATCCACAAGTTTAGATGCTTCTGAGAAGCTATTCATGGTTCAACATCATATGTTGAATATGATGTTTGCTGATGTTTCAAAATCAAATAGTAATGTCTTGTATGATGATTCAAGTGCTTCAAATCACATGACTAGTCATGCAGAATGGTTTAGTAGTTTGAAAAAATTGCGAGTTCCTGGACATGTTGAAACAGGTGAGGCCACATCACATCTCATCGAGCATATAGGAAACATAACACTGTCTATGCAGGATGGGAAGGTAAAACATTTTTCTGATTTGCTGCATGTTCCAAATATAGCAAATAATCTAGTTTTTATTGGATAAATGGTTGACCAGGGACTACAAGTTAGGTTCATTGCTGATGGTGATATGTAGAATAGTACAAACAGGGTGGATGATTGATTGCCAATAGAAACAAAGTGGGTAGGAAGTTCACCTTAAATGTGAAAATTCTTGAAATGAATGTAGCCATGCTTGCAAAAGGTGAAGGAGTTATATTGATATTGAGATTTGGCATAAAAAAATGGGACATGCAAATTTGCATAGGATGAAATCGATGCACTCCAAGGAGATTGTCAATGGACTAACAAATCTCAAAGTTTGAGAAATGCAAAAGGTATGTGCAGCATATCAATTTAGTAAATAGCTAAGAGAATCATTTTTGCATGGCAAGAATGTTAGTGAGAATGTACTAGAAATAAAGCATACAGATGTTTGGGGTCATGCAAAGACCACATCTATGGGTGGTTGCAGGATTTATGTTACTTTCATTGATGACCATACACAAAAAGTATGGGTACATTTCCTGAAAGAGAAGAGTGAGGTGTTCACTCACTTCCAAGATTTTAAGGCTATGGTGGAAAACCACACAACAAAGTGTATTTAGATATTAAGGTCTAATGGAGGAGGTTAATACATGTCAAATGAGTTCAGCAAATTTCTTAAAAGTTATGGAATTCGACATCAATTTTCATGTAGGTACACACCACAATAGAATGGCATTGGTGAACACAAGAATAGACATATTGCAGAAATAGCAAGAGCTTTGATGGTTGAGAAGAATATGCCTCATTGTTATTAGCCAAAAACTATGCATATTGCTATATACTGTTGGTGCAATTAAGCCCAAGGCTACATACTTGATCACTTCACATAAGCTTGATGTATTTACATTACATTTGGAAGGCTTCACATGTACAACTTCTTGTAACTTTGGATTACAATTACCATTGTAAAAGGTCAATAAACCCACAAGGAGTTAGGAAACATATAATATCATATCTTTTGGTAGCTGATTCAAGAGAGAATCAATCCTATACTTTAGGATTCACTTTAAGGTGTAGATTTGAATTTGAATTCAAATCTTTGGCTCCAACAAAAACTATAAAAGAGGATATGAAATGGCCACATGTATCTTCGAGGTTCTGCGAAGAGGAGCTCATCTCATAGCTCACTCATCTCTCACTCATTGAGAAATGACTTATTGCCAATGACATTGTGCTTTTACATGATTTAATACATACATGTTCATTACTTCCTACTCTCATATCTCTATCATACTCCATCAGAATAGTGAACTTGCCTAAGCTAGTTCTCATTGTATAGTGGATCATTTCTCTTGACTTATGTACTTAGGATCATCAAAGCTGTTATGGTCAAGGCTCAATTGATGAAGGAGTTCAAAATCAGTAATCTAGGGTTGTTAACTTACTTCCTTGGATTGGAACTTGTGTGTACAGATTCAGGTATATTCATCACACAAAGGAAGTACATACATGATATGTTGTTGAGGTTTAAGATGGAGATTACTAAAGTTGCATGTATTCTTATGGAGATCAACCATAAGCTAAGCTCACATGAAGGTGAACTACTTGAAGATGTTACAGGGTATTGCCAACTTGTGATTAGTCTTAATTATGCTACTTTGATAAGAGTAGACATTGCCTATGCAGTAAGTACTGTTAGAGGGCCGCCAAACCAGGACAAATGAACCCGGACAGGTGCCTTAAATGTAAAAGTACTGACGGCCGCCGAACAAGGACAAAAGTACGAGGACAGGGAGCTTAAATGAAAAAAGAATCTTTCAGGAAACGCGCAGGTAACTACAGAAGTGCGCACCCTTGTAAAAAAATCCTCTATTTAAGGCAATGAGAAAAAGAGCGGCAAGAGCCCCGTTTTTGTGGGAATTGTAGTGTGTTGTTTGATTAAGTCTCGTTGAGAGTGTTGTAACACATTGTGTGTGCGTGTATGCTGTTGAAAAGATAAGTTCTGCTTGTTTTGTTCCATCTGTACTCTGGCTAGCCGATTATCCTCACCTTAGTACAGAGTTACAAATCAGTTGTATTGTGTTGCGAGTCTGTTCGGTGATGATTGAGTGTGTCTCTGAACGTGATCAGGTGCGGTGTGTATTAGCAGTTCTTCGGCGAAGTAGGTAGCGCGAAGAGTAATCCCGCACTAATTGTCTGTAGTGTTTCTGTAAGCGACCGAATTCGATACTGTAACCTATATTTGCTGTTTATTCCAACTACGAGTAGACTAGCAGTTGTAATGGTCTGAATACGAGTAGGATATCGTTGGTTTATGGTTAGCTGTTTATTACGAGGAGATTGATTGTTCGAGTCCGGGTAACTTTAAGATATAATGTCTGGTTGATATACCTATCTGCCCTGACGAAGTACGGATGAGGTGACATTGTTATTGAAGTATACTTTGCGCATAAATTAAGTAACCGGATTGCTACCCTCAGTCCTGAAGTTCTAATTCCAATACACTGAACAGTCTTCCGTTGTTCAGGGATGGACATCGAGCTAAGAATAGGATGACATTAAGATTGTGTGTTAAATTGGGAAAATAGTACAGGGCCTCTGTCTAACAGACCCCTACCACTCCCAAGAACCCACGTGGCTAAGAAAACGATTGCTGTTAGGAAGATTAGGAACCGGTTGAACTTGAAGTGTTTGAGTCGGAAGTAGAGTAACGATTAAACAATAACCCGTTTAACATTTGGATAAAGCATTTAACAGTACATTGAGTCAGTTCATGCATGTATCAAGGAAGCCACACATGAAAGTTGCAAAGAGGGTGCTTAAGTATCTAAAGGGTATAGTGAATGAGGTTTTGTTCTACCCCTTTACTTCTGACATAGATATAAAGATGTATTCTGATGTAGATTGGGCTAGCTCCAAGGATGATAGGAGGAGCACTTCATGATACCTATCTTTTGCAGGTTCAAAGCTCATATCTTTGTCATCCAAGAAGCAACCAACATGGCCTTATCTTCGAAGGAAACAAAATCTAGAGGTTTGGAAAATGCAACTTAGGAAGCTATGTGGCTTAAACAATTGTATGCACATTTGGAGATACATTCCTACACTCCAATTATATTTGGAGATAACACTAGTTCACTTCATTTGGCTGCTAATCTTGTGTACCATGCCACGACCAAGCACATTGAAGTGCACTATCATTATGTTAGGGAAAAATTGCTAAGCAAGGATATTCAATTATCCTATGTATCAACTCATTTGCAATGTGCAGATATACTCACCAAAGCATTGGATGGAACAAAGATGAACAGGTTCAAATTGATGATTGGGATACAAGAAATCAAGGAGCAATAAAGATCAAGCATGTTAGGGTTGAGGGGGAGCTACTAGTGCAATTAAGCCCAAGCCTACATACGTGATCACTTCACACAAGCTTGATGTAGTTACATTACATTTAGAAGGCTTCATATGTACAAATTCTTATAGCTTTGGATTATAATTACCATTGTAAAAGGTCACTAAACCCACAAGGAGTTAGGAAGCATATAATCTCATATCTTTTGGTAATTTTAGTGAAGAGAGAATCAATCCTATACTTTAGGATTCACTTTAGGTGTAGATTTGAATTTGAATTCAAATCTTTGGCTCCAATAAAAACTATAAAGGAGGATATGAAATGCCCACGCGTATCTCGAGGTTCAGAGGTCATATTCATGTTCTTTCATTGAGAAGAGTAGATCACCTCATAGCTCACTCATTGAGGAATGACTTATTGCCAATGACATTGTGCTTTTACATGATTTAATACATACATGTTCATTACTTCCTACTCCCATATCTCTGTCATACTCCATTAGAACAATGAACTTGTCTGAGCTAGTTCTCACTATATAGTGGATCATTTCTCTTTATTTAAAGTATGATAGCTCAAGCATATTGTCTACTTCAAACCTACAAAGTTTCATTGATAATGGTTCTCTCAATCATTAGATATCAATCAATCTCTGCTCACTGGTCTATGACTATCAAGGCTTGTAAAAGTGGGGATGAATGCTTAACTTGTTAAACATATTTCTCTGCATATAGTTCATCATTTTATACGATTTCACTCATGATTGATAGCTTGTTAAGCTAATTGAAGTTCCCCAAAAGGAATTTTATTAGTTGTTGTTGTACTCAGAGAATGGTTCAAAACTGTGAGTAGGTGTCTCAACCAAAATAGCAAGTTTTGTACCTTGGATTATATGCCTACTTATCTGTTTTGATCCTATCATTAGTGGATCATCTTCCAAGCAACATATGGGATTACTTATTCTTATTTTCTAGGTAAAAAGGGCCACAACACTCTCCATCCATCACGTATAGTAGGTATAAAGGAGGTATTAGCTACACCAACTCATCTCTTGTGATTATCCACTAGCTCCTTCAACATATACATCATGAACATAACTCCAACTTTTGTTGTACATTAAGTTACACCTGAAGAGAAGTTTACATGTAAAAAGCCAAACTTATCACATATGAAAGTATTTGGCTGTATTGCATTTGTACATGTTCCAAATGAGTTGAGGATGAAGCTTGATCCAAAAGCAGAAAAATGTATCTTCATTGGATACTCCCTTGTGCAAAAGGGGTATAAATGTTATAACCCACTCACATGACAGGTGAAGGTAAGAAGAGATGTGGTGTTCGATGAAATGTCAAGTTTCTATGCAAATGCGAAATATGGCCTTGATGTTGAACCAAATGAAAAAGGAAATGCCAAAAAATCAAGTGTAGAAACTCAAGTTTTGAGTGTACCAGATGTGTCACCAAGCAATACTTCCAACTCAAATATGTGGAGTGGAAGATTGCGTGGAAATTTTAGTCCAAAAAATTCATCAACTACATCAAAGAAAGGTGAAGAAAAGTTTTCTGTTGGTTTAAAACATCTACAGGTTTTGAAGACATTGATGGAGATTCAAGCAGTTTAGAGAAGAGCCTTGATGAGGAAATGCCCTCTGTGAAGACTCACTGAGTTAGAAAGGAACATGTAGATGACACAAGGAGAAGTGAACTAGGACCAAGAAGATATGGGAGGATGCAAAATTTTGAGCAACGATTGACATATAATAGTTATATGGCTCATCATTGTGCCTACATGACCAAGGGAATAAAAGATGCTAAACCTTATTGTTTTGAAGATGCAATTGGAAATGCAAATTGGGAAAAAGCTATGGATGAGGAGATGGCTGCCCTTTATGGAAACAATACATGGAAGCTGGTTCCATTGCTACAAGGAAAGAAATCCATAGGTTGGAAGTGGGTTTACAAGGTAAAGCAGAATGTTGATGGTAGCATAAGCACATACAAAGTAGGATTGGTAGCAAAATCATATGGATAGAAATATGGCATTGACTATGAGGAAACGTACAGCCTTGTAGATAAAATGTCTACTATAAGAACACTTGTTGCATTAGCTATAGCAAAAGGATGGACTTTGCATCAGATGGATGTAAAGAATGCTTTCCCAGATGGTGAGTTACAAGAAAACGTATACATGGACTAGCCACAAGGATATGAAGATTGAAAGCACCCACAACATGTTTGCAGGTTGCAAAAGGCTCTCCATGGGCTTAAACAAGCCCCTCGTGCTCGGCATGCAAGGATTGCTTACTACTTAACAACCATTGGGTTTTCTATGTGTGATGGAGATCATTCACTATGTGCAAGGAACGGTGATGATGTCATCATAATTATGGCTATTTATGTTAACTTGATTGTAGGAGGTGACAAAATGAAGCAAGAATTAAAGAGGTAAAGCAACTCCTTATGTAGGAATTCGACATGAAATATCTTGGTGTGTTATGCTATTTCTTGGGCATTGAGTTTATACATATAAAAATAGGTATATGGATGTCGCAAAGGAAATATGCCTTGAATATGCTGCAAAGGTATGGTATGGCTGATTCTAAGCCCATTTCAATGCCATTAGATCAGCATTTGAAGTTGGATACTACATCAAGTGAAGCATTGGAAAATGCTACTATGTACATAAAAATTGTGGGAAGTTTGATATATCTCATAATTACAAGGCTGATCTAAGCTACACTGTTGGACTTGAAAGGAAATTTATGTAGGCTCCCAAAAAGCCAGATTTAAATGCTCTAAGGTGCACTCTACGTTATATGAGTGCTACTTTGGATTATTCATTGTTTTATGAAGATGTTGTAGATTTGCACGTTCATAGATACACCAATGTCGATTGGGCTAGTAGCATTCAAGATAGAAGATCTACTAGTGGCTTTCTATTCTCACTTGGGAGTGTAGCTATTCCATGGAGCAACAAGAAGCAACCCACTGTTCCTTTGTCAAATATAGAGGCTGAGTATAGGGGTGCCACAATGGCAGTATGTGAAGCATTCTGGTTAGAAATGCTACTTGCAGATTTAGGTGTGAAAGTGCACAAGCCTATCACCATCTATTGTAATAATCCCAACAACATACTGTTAACATGGAACCCTATTTTGCATGCCAGAACAAAGCATATCAAGGTACGTTATCGCTTCATCAGAGAGAAGGTATTGAGAGGTGATATTGATCTTGTTTATGTGAGGATAGATGCGTAGGTTGTGTTGGTGCAGAACAATCACCAATTGAGGATTAGGAAAAGGTTTGAAGTCAAAGATCAACATATGAATCTTGAAGTTTTTTGCATGGTCAGAAGATGAAGATTTGTATGTACATGTATACTAATCTTGTAATTAGTTCATAAAAACTTTGTATCTATGATGACTTGGTATGTAAACGTCTATATATACTTGATATAGATGTATTACGAGTAAGAGATGATGGGTGAAAAGTTTTAGAAGTCATTAGAGACCTTAGAAAGTGAGAAGAACGAGAGTTATCAATCAGATGTAAGTTTTCTATCAATAGGAGAAAGTTGTGCCTCAATCTTTTGCTTAGTGCTCCTTCTGTGTTTATCCTATTGAGGAATGACTTTGTACAAGTCTAATTCTATAGTTTGACCTTTGTACAAGTTTTGAGAGTTAAATTATAATCAGGGTGAGAGAATTTTAAGTAGCAACATTTACATGTGTAAATGTGAAGACGTGAAGACATGTGCTAGTGCAAATTCAATGATAATGTTTTGATCAGATCTCCCTCCACAGTGTAAAGCTTTGAGCAAATAAGCACTCATTCTCTTAGTTGAAAGGTAATCTAGTTGTGGCTAAAAGCATTTGAATAAACGGGGTCTAATTTGGGAGAACCATACATTAGAAATTCCAAGTGTCAAAGTCAACAACACAAAAGAACAGTTTCATACATAGGTACATTGTTTGGAGGAAATCTCAAGATCTACTGAAACTTTTGAGACATTTTAACTTGGAGAAAGTGCACAACCTATAAACAAAACTTTATACAAATTTTCATTAAAAATCTTACACCTTTGGTCAGTCAATGAGTGGATTAAGTGTAGTAGACTTTTTTGAGTATTGAGTTCGTTCATAGTTAGTTCAAATTTTGATAATTTGGCAATAGATTTATAAAATTGGTTGAGGATAGGATTTGTTCTTGATATAGAGGTGCTGTAACATCAAGGATAACTTGTTCTTTTGGAGATTAACACTCTCCATTAGTGGTATCAGAGCAAGAGTCATCAAAATTGAAGAAAGGAGGATCCTAACTATTGCAGATATACAGAAATCAATCATTGAACTCATTGCAAGAGGATCAAGAAGCTATCAAGAGGATCAAAAGGAACTAAATTCGATGTAGCGGTACATTCATTATTCACAAAGCTTGAAGAATTTATTGCACAAGTGAAGAAAGGATGGGAGATTCTCTTGAGATAGAGAAATTGGATAGAGAAAAGTATCTTGCTTGGTCAATGAGGATGGAAGCTCATCTTATGAGCAAAGACTTGATAGGATACATCAAAGATGAAGAAGAAAAACCAGAATTTAGGTAGTGTTCCAACTAGGGATGAGCTCTCAAATTTTAAGACTTGGATGAAGAAGGATGCTCAAGGAAGGAGCATTATTGGCATGGGAGTCAATGATTACTTGCTACCTCATATTAGAGGACTTGAAAGTGCAAGTGAAATATGGAATGCTTTGGAGGAGCATTTCCAAAACACCACAAAGTCAAGGAAGGCATCTTTGTGGGCAAAATTCACCACATTCAAGAAGAAGGCTTCTCAATCTTTTTTCCATTATGTAGCAAGGATGAAGGACATTGGAGATGCACTAGGAGCAGTTGATGAAGACATTAAAGAGGAAAAATTGGTAAGACAAATTCGCAGAGGTTTGAGAGGAGATCATAAGTGGAAGCCATTCATTCTATCCATTGAATTGTCACTAGATCATACCACTCATGATTTGAATCAATTGCTAGGAAACATGCTAACCTTTGAGCAGGATGTCAAAGGTGATGTTGATAAAATTACAGATCAAGCAATGTATCCAAAGGACAAGAAGAAGATTAGCAAAGGCAAGCAACAATTGAATGAAGATGAAGGCACTATGAGCCAAGCCAACTTCCTAAGAGGAAGAGAAGGTGGCAAAGGAAGAGGAAGAGGTAGAAGCAATAAAGATGGTATCAAAGCTTGATAGATTTCTGGTAAGACTAATCATTTAGCTCATGAATGTTGGCATAATAATGAGAATGGTGGAGGATATAATCAGAACTTTAATTCAAGAGGAAGAGGTGGTAGAAATCACAGAAGTACTTTCAGAGGTAGAGGTAGTAGAGGTTTCTTTGGAAGAAATGCAGGTAGAGGCTTCCAAAGTCAATCCTACAATAATACCTACTACAACTATGCTTCAGATGAAAAGGAGGATTCAACCTTAATTATGAACACAACTTGTGAAAGACAAAGTGAAGATCAAAGAGTTTTTTACATTGACTCGGTGTGTAACAATCACCTAAGTGGGAATATAGCTCTGATGACTGATTTGGAGAATAAGGTGAGTAATCATGTAGTTCAAACAGGTGATAACAAAAAACATAATGTGAAGTCCATTGGATCAGTAAAGGCCAATGATGGAAGCACTCTTTTGAGTAAGGTTTTGTATGTTCCTACAATTCAAAAGAATTTCATAAGTGTAGGGCAAATTGTAGATAAAGGTTATGATGTAAGGTTCACTAATGATGGAGTTTTTGTGGAAGACCCTAGCAATGGGTATAAACAAATTGTTTCAGGAAAGAAAGAAGGAAGGCTATTCACATTAAAGATTCAAGGAAAATGAAGATTTGTATATACATGTATACTAGTCTTGTAATTAGTTCATAACAACTTTGTATGTATGACATCTTGGGATGTAAACATCTCTATATACTTGATATAGATGTATTAAGAGTAAGAGAGATGAGGAGTGACAAGTTTTAGAAGTGATTAGAGACTTTAGAAAGTAAGAAGAACAAGAATTATCAATCAGATGTAAGTTCTTTGTGAATAGAAGAAAGTTGCACCTCGATCTTTTGCTTAGTGCTCGTTCTATGTTTATCCTATTGAGGAATTCTTTTGTACAAGGATAATTCTGTAGTTGAATGACCTCTGTACAACTTTTGGGAGTTTAATTATAATCAAGTTGAGAGAATTTTAAGTAGGAACATTTACATGTGTAAATGTGAAGAAGTGAAGATAGGTGCTGGAGCAAATTTGATGATAATGTTTTGATTATATCTCCCTCTACACTGTAAATTTTTGAGCAACTAAGCACTCATTTTCTAGGTTTAATGTAAGCTACTTGTGGCTAAAAGCATTTGAATAAACGGGGTCTAGTATGGGAGAACCATGCATTAGAAGTTGCAGGTGTCAAAGTTGACTACACAGAAGAATAATTTCAGACATAGGTACATTGTTTGGGGCAAATCTCAAGATGTGCTAGATCCTTTGAGAATTTTTAACTTGGAGAAGGTGCACAACCTATAGAAAACACCTTCTACAAAGTTTCATTAGAACCTTTACACATTTGGTCAGTCAATGAGTGGATTAAGTGTAGAAAACTTTTCAGAGTATTTAGTTCCTTCAGAGTTAGTTCAAATTTTTATAATTTGGCAATAGATTTCCAAAATTGGTTGAGGTTCGGAGTTGTTCTTGATATAGAGGTGCTCTAACATCAGGGATAACTTGTTCTTTTGGAGATTAACACTCTCCATCAAGTTGTTGATATTTTTACTAAAGCACTTGGAACTGAGAAGTTGAAGAAGTTTCACAAGATGATTAGATTATAGGACATGTCGTTGAGCTGGAGGGGGCGTGTTGAGATATCAAGCTCATCATATGATGATCCAGGATGACACGTATCACTTTTTCATTTCTATGACATGTATAGTGGTCACATCGAAATAGTACCCATGGCGCCCCTTGTATCCCACAAATTAGAGGTTAGATTGTTTTTCTTTTTAAATAAAGGAAGTTAGGCCTTAGCCTACGCTCTCGGACTTGTATTAATTAAAAGAAAAGTACAAGAGAAGGGGACTAGTGCCCACGGGATCCCCCGAATCCCACAAAGCGGGGGTAGCTTTTACACAGTATAGATGGATTTACACAAAAGGTTAAACGCCCTTTCATCATCCTCATGCGGGGCCCACATGGGCTAAGTGTGTTGTTGATCAAAAGGAATACTTGATTCCTTAAAAGGGAGGGTTTCTTACAATTAGCGATCCTTTTGCCAAGGAGGAGCAGTGCATATTCGATCGACCACTAAATGGGGAAGTCACCAAAGTTTTGAGCGTTCCAGAGAGTCGTGCAGAAACCGCTAGCTTCCCCTAGCAGAGCAGGTTGCCAACGGAGATATCTCTAAAGTCTAAGTTTCATTCGATAATCCACCCGAGCTTACATGCAACTATAGAGGAGGTTGATAAACCTTGCATCTCCATCATGTGGAGCCCACTTGGTTTTAAGTTTATTGTTGACATACAATAGCACTTTGTGGTGTCGAAAGAGGGAGTTTTTCTTACAATTAGCAATTCTTCTACCGAGAAGGAAAAGGGACTTCTTGAGTGACCACTCCTTGGCGGTATTGCCAAAGTTTTGAGCACATCTTTCTTGCCAAATATTCCAAAGGATCTCACCCCTAATCGCATTCCACAGTGCCGCAGAGCAACCGATCGCTTCACCAATGAGGGCTTGCTTCCAATTGATTTGTTCTTGGAGTCCCACAGAACGACCAAGGACCCTCCATAACCGAAGGGATTTAGGGCAAGCAAAGAACAAGTGACCAATATCCTCTTTGCTATGGCGACATCGCTTGCACCAGTGCGAAACACCACAGATCTTGTTCGCTTTTGCATTGGTCCATATTCCACGGTGTAAAATTTGCCATAGGAGCACCAATTTTTTGGTTTCAATGAGAGGGTGCCAGATACACATAAATTTCATAGCCCATCAAAGCCGCGTCCTGTTGAGACATCATTTTATGTTGAGACTGATGTGAATGTCATTGCAAGCTTCAACATATGGAAGCTTGGAGAGGCGATTACCATTAAACCATTTAAGGCCCATTGGGTTTGGAGAGCCCTCTCCCATAAGTAGTCGGATTTTAGATCGGTCCCAAGCGTGGCGTCTGCTTAATAAAACATTCCATTCCTCGTATGTGATCATAGCAGTAGGGTCAAGGTCCTCAGAGTCCACCCATCTGTTCGTGTCCTGTTTCCATAGGTGCTTCCATTGTTTGAATCCCTTATTCCAGAGTCTCTTGGCACTCAAGACATTCCAAGGCTCCACGTTTCTCATGCCTTGGATCGGGAACCAAATAGAATCATTTTGTCCTATACCTGCAGCCCACTTCCAATCTTCACTGATTCTGATGTGAGGTTTGAATAAGTTCCAGCTCCACCACAAGGATCTAACCAGGGTCGATCCTTTAGGTGAGACCGGAATCGGAGAGAATAAGAGGGTGAGGATGTCGAGGTTTTTCCATCTAGGCTAGCCCACCAAAGTAATTGTGTTCGTGTTTCTGAAAATTAATGTGGCCTAAGAGGAATCTCTGTTGCACTAGGCCTTAATCATCCACTTTGCCGCACGTTTATTAACCATGCTGCCAATGTCCATAATACCCATACCTCCATTCTCCTTTCGGCTAGTGCATATGGACCATTTGATTTTAGGCACTCCCCTCCTGTTATGGTCTCTCGTCCAGAGAAAGTTCCTACAATTACTTTCTAATTTTGCTAATTCTTGATTCTTCAATCTCCAGCAAGAAAGAAAGTATATGATTGAGGATAAGAGGAATGTGTTGATCACCATGGCTCGGCCAGCAAGATTGATTTGCAAACCCCTCCAATAGTTAAGTTTATTATTAAGTCTAGCAAAGACCCAAGCCCACCTTTGTTCTAGAGTAACACCGAGTCCTAAGGGGATACCAAGAATGCGAATGACCTGACCTGATTGAATGCTTTGGCATCCTTTCATAGTGAGGAGATTGGGATGATTCCCTTTGATAGTCTTGAACACAGTCTTGGAATGGTTAATTTTGGACCCCGAGGCCTCACAAAAGGTGTCAAGGCACCACCAAAAGGTTTCCAAGCTGGTATCCTCATTGTGAAAAAATGCATTTGTGTCATTTGCAAATAGCTTCATGGTCATTTGCCCAGAGTTATGTGGAAAAGTGATGCCTCTTATGTGACCAAGCTCCATCTGTTGCTCCACAAGAGGGCTCAGTCCTTCAGTGGTGATGGCGAAGAGCAGCGAGGCCAACGAGCAACCTTGCCTGATGGATCGTTTCAATTTGATTGCCTTTGAAAGTTGTCCATTGACATTGACTTTGGTCGAAGCATTACCAAGGAGAGTGGAGATCATCTTGAGGAATCTCTGACTACACCCGAGGTCTTTTAGCGATTGTAAAATATAGTCCCATTTCAATCTGTCATAGGCTTTCTCAACGTCAATCTTGAGGAAGACAATGTCCTTATTAGTTTCTTCAGCGAAGTCGAGACCTTCCCAGATATCAATGATGGCTTCCAATATTGACCTTCCCTTAATGAAGCCTTTTTGTTCTTTGCTAAGCCACTGGTCTAAATGACAGGATAACCTGTTGGCAATGACTTTAGCAAGAATCTTACATCCAGTTTGAAGCATTGTGATCGGTCTCGAGTTCTCGATTTTGTTCCTCTCCCCTTTTTTATGAATAAGTTTGATGATGCCGTTGTTAAGACAAGCGGGAAGGGCACCAAAATCGAGTGCCTCAAGCCAAAAAAGTCGCAAGGGGGTGGCCACCACATGTTTAAGTGATTTAAAGAACTCATTAGTGAGCCCATCAAGCCCCGGGCTCTTGCTGTTCGGAAGCGAATCGATAACTTCTAGGATCTCTTGTTCGGAAATGGAGGCATCAGGGAGAGTGTGCAAGTTGCATGGGATTCTATGCAATGAATTGCAAGAGATGGTGGCCATGCAATCCCACCTCTGGGGGGAGAGGGGACAAGCACTACCCATGAGGCTCGTCAAGTGTGCATCTATAATGCCGATGTTTTCTTCCTCAGTTTTACATTCCATCCCATTCTTGTCAAGCAGTAATGGGATCTCTTCTCTGATTTGTTTTCTTCTGAGAATATTGCACATGTCTTTGGAAGGTCTATCTGCCTTACCAGCCCACCATTCCTTAAAATAAATTTGAAGATTTTTCCTTTTGATCTCCTCCTCGTATCTTAATCTTCCTTTGATATTTTGGAGTCCCTTCTGAGATTGAATCTTCCCTTTATTAACTTCTTCTTCGAGTCTCCAGAGCCAGTGGTATAGGTTTTCTCTACATCTTCGGTGGATGGTTTTGAGAGCCCTCAAGTTCCTAGTAAAGATCTGACGAGACTTTTACACCGCGTTTCTCCAACACTTGGCTGGAGAGGTGCAGACTGCAAAGGCCTCAAGCCATGCGTTAGTGATTTCATGATGGACAGAGGGGAGCGAAAAGACAAATGGAGTGGCGTGAAACCAAGGTGCCTTTCGACTTTTAGATAGTGGGGGGAAGGTGAGCACCATTGGGTAATGGTCTGAGGTGGTGAGATCGATACGTTGCGTTAGGATGGGAGCACCCCATTGATGGATGAGATTCTGTGAAATGTAGCTTCTGTTGAGTCTCGCTTTCCTCAAGTCCCCACCCAATTGAAGATTGAACCAAGAGAAGCCATTCGTATCCTTGACTTCGACCAAATTCAGAAACAATTTGGTTTGGTCCCATGTGTCACAAAGAAGGGGGTACTAAAAGCATCTAATTTTTGTGGCCCAAAGGCATTACAAGGGTACACACTGACTGAGGCATGTCAAGTAGTTTGCAAGGATTGAACACACAATCTCCGCCTCAAGAGGTGAATGCCCAAACAACTTGCCTATTATGCATGGTCTCCATTTTCTCTATTTTTAAACTTGTGTTCTCATAAATTAATTCATATGTAGATAATAGTATCAGTTCCATAAAATCAATATCATCTCATCAAAATATGGAGTCAAGCATCAATACTTCTCCAACATTTTCTTTTCAAATCAATGGAAGAACCAATTCAAGTGAAAAAAATTCCTATCTACATTATAGTGGATCATTCATATTCAACCACAAGGAAGGTGTATCAAAAATCTTTGGAACCTATAAAACTTCAAAAACGTTTGTAATGATGGGAATACGTATTTTAATCTATGGATAGGTGGAACTCTTTATCCATTGGATTTTGACACTCATGAAACCCCTATTTTTCGAACAATAGATGATATGATTAGGTTTGTAGGAGATGGAGAAAAAAATTATTCGGATATTGTTCAAAGTTATAAAGATCATCTAGTAACTATGTTGAGTACATCTACTTAAAAAATATATGCAACCAAAGGATTTAGATTTGCAAGAACCTCATAAATAGATAGTACTTATGACTACTGAACCAAACCATTTTCAGAGTATGAAGGAAACACTAATAAGAATGCAAATTAGATATAAGAAATTAAAGCATCTGTAGACTTAACTGAAGGTTTGGGACAAAAAAAAGAAAAGAATGAAAATTACTAGGGTTCATGTGACGAATGTGTTAGATTTGAACATGCTGCAAGTCATGAAAGAGTGATGTTTTTGAATGAATATGAACCAAAATGATTTCTAAAATTGTTAAGATTGGATGCGAATGAATCCTTGAAAAGGATTCTATTTGAAAAGCTATTAAAGGATTGGAAACTAATAAAACCCCGTCTCAAATTCAAGAGGTATGTGATACTGTAGGCATAAGAAGGAAATAATATAGAGCTATTATAAAAGTATGAAATGAATATATGAGGTACAATAAATTAAGAAATCTTGGGTTACCAAGAGCTTTGCATGTAGGAAATAATATAGTTTGTTTAAATGACAAAATCCCACATATGATTGGGGAATATAAAAAATGAAGGAATTATTCCATATGAAATAAGGAAAAAAAATTCATTTTAGCTACAATAATTTCAATAATATAGGGATAGATATAAAATAATTTCAAGTTTGGTTGAATACGATGGAATGAATGTATCCAATTGTTTTGGTGTTCTAAAATTTGTTGTGAAACTTGGTCAAGTTCAAATTCAAAAGAACCAAAAAATGGATAGAATAAGTATTGGATTGATGAATAGAGATTTTGACTTTATTCTAAGTAAACTTGATTTTCCTTCCTTCAAATCACAATAAGAAATGGAATTGAAGTGGGTACGATGTGCCCAGGTTCCTTCTACATCCAAGACATTCAAGTGGTTGTTTACTCACACTAAGCTCCATATATAATACAAAACCAATAATATATTGGGCCATTATATCTAAAAAATTATGATCAATTTAAGGTTGATCGGCATCTTAATGGGGATCTAAAAATCCTTAAGTAAATGTTTGGTACAAATGCTAGAGTGTGGAGAGACTCTTAGATAGACAATGGAGATCTTGAGAATGTTTGTATCCAAGACGAAGAAACCAAGATGTGACACTTGCTAAGGTGAAGAAGTGGCACAAAGGCTCATTGCACAAGTAGTTGGAAGTACTTGGTTGTACTTGTATACTTTTATTAAAGTGCTACACAAGTTAGTAGTTTTGTCTTCTTGGAAATGTAATCTTCCAAATTAATCAAGGCACAGAGAGATTTTGGTGCAACATGTCTTTCTTCTTCTTCTCTATTCTTTCTTATTCTAGATACACTCAAGCCCTTTAACTAAAGAATTCCTCCAATAAAATTTGGCATGTCTGGTGGGACAAGGCAGCTTGAGCATAGGGGAAAGAAGGCCGATGAGAATTCTCGAGTGGACAAGGAGGAAATACAGAAGGTGTGCACATTGCAAATTGAAGAGGTAACTTTTCTTTCTCTTGGAATTCATCTTAAGATTACAAAGAGGATTTGTAGCTCATGATCACAACCCAATCACAAACCTTATGCAATAAAATCTCTTTTAAAACCACAAGGAGGAAAGGTGACCATAGGTCAGCTAGTCCCCCTTCATCTACACCATGAGCATGGAACATGATAGCCAAAGTAAACTTACAAACCTTACTCTCCCAATTAAACATAAAGAGGTTTGGCACATGAACACCGTGTTGAGCATGTGAGGAGGTTTTTAGCCTTATGTAAAACAAGGGGGGTAATACGAAGGGAAGATGTTGTTTTGACACTCTTCCTAACAACATGGGAATTGTTGATGTAAGAGATGGGGGCTTGCCCCTTGCGCATATGTGTCATTTACCATTAATTTAATACTTTCCTTCTTCAAAAAAAAACATGGGAAGGGTTGGTAGATAAATGGTTTAGTCAATTTGCTTAAAACCATTTTGCTACTTGGTACCTAATAAAGGATGCCTTTAAAGCACAATTCCAATAGAAAAATGCCACAAAAAATAGAAAATTATTAGTGAAGAATTGGAGAGCTTAAAGGTGAGTAATGGGGAGACATTTCTTGAATATGTCACCAGAGCCAAAGCCCTCATGGCCAAGTTACCAAATCTTGCCCATGATTAACTTTTTTTGTCCGAAATTGGCTTGCTACATTACTAGGAATGTCCACTCGAGGCATGATAAAGGAATTGGTGCCCCTACTAAAGACTCTCCATTGTCCTTTGAGTGATGGTGCTATCGCATGTTCCTTGGTGGGTGGTACATTCTCTATAGTTGATGTTTCATGAGTTTACAATTCCTTGGTTAGTGGTCCATACTCCACAGTGATGTTTTATGTATCTACAATTGATGTTTCATGAGTTCCAATGAGTGTTTATGAGGTGCACATCTCAGCTTTTCCTTCACATTCTACCCTTTGAGATGGAGAGCCATCTTGGTGGTGGGAAACTATTGAGCCTGTCATGCTGCTTTCTTAGCAAAGAGATGTACAAGTGGTGCACGTGTTGCTAATGAGTTGTCAAATAGTGTGTGCATAGGTAGCGCACAAAGGTTTTCTCATAGTTAGGATCCTGATTGAATTGAATTTTAGGTTTCAAAGGATATTTTGCAGGATTTTGAAAAGTTTGGAAGCTTTGGGTGAACCCTCCCTTATACGTACATTTCAGAGAATGCAAGGGAGAAAAGTTCAAAGTGTACATAAAGACCAAAAGCCTATATCCCCCCCCAATAGATTTTCATCTTTTGCAAAGTCGCTATAGGATATTATTGGTTTATGCATGAGAAGGTTCTCCGATACAACAAGGAAAAACATCATAAGGAATACAAAGAGTGAAAAAGTGGGATACACATCCAAGGCCAAGATCTTAGATACACATTTTATATCAAGTGAAGTGAAGTGTGTGTATGCAAAGGATTCGACAAGCTAAGGGGTGTAAGAGAAAAGGCATACACTAAACAAAAGAGATTCATATAGAGAGAAGCAAGAGAGAGAAAAAAATGTACAAATTGTGCTGAGGCTCTTAGGTAGATAGTGGAGAGATTGAGAGTCAAGGAGTGGTGAAGAGAGTATTGTATGCTCATCGTATGTGTTGTGGATCAACCATATCTAGGAAGAAGAAACCAAGGTGTGGTTATAGTATTATCAAGGAGGTGTTGGAGGTTGATGATAGAAGTGTTAAACACTACAACCTTATTGGAGGCTTGAGTGCAAGAGTGCACAAGATCAAGTCACTTGGCTAAGGTGACAAGTCTACATAGAGGATGCCTGCACAAGTAGTACAAGGTTCTAGGTCTGTAGTTTTCTGTCCTAAAGTGTTATACACAATGAGTAATTTTGTCTTGTTCTTGAAGTTGAAATTTTCCATCTTAATCAAGGCATATAGAACTTTCAATGCAATATGTATTTATCCTTCTCTACTCTTTCTTCTCCTACAAAAACTCGAGCACATTTAACTAAATAATTCCCCCAACAATGTTAGATATCTATAAAGAATGATGGGAAAACTCCTTCAAGGGAAATAGTGAAGGTGTGAGATTATTCACATTCACAAATGATTTTAATGTGCATATATATACATATCATGCATAACCATAAGAGGAAAGAATAACCCATACGTGGACCTTGTAAAGATCCCTAATTGTTAGGGATTAGGCCTAATTTTGTTCTTGTTTAAGGGTAAATGTGTATGCTTTAAATGTGGTTTGATCCAACAATCAACAATAACTCGTTTTTCCCACAATATGGACCCACCATGGAAATCCAAAAGATCTCTCTTGAAACTCAATGAGTTTCTCATAGAAGGAGATATATGCTTATCTATCTGCACATGGTTTAACTCAACTAGGATATGACGATGTGATATATTTTAATAATTGGCTATCAAAGCCTCCTTGTAGATGATTTTTGTAAGCATTCCCATACCCTACAATATATACGCATATACATAATTACATGCACACATAGATATAAAAGTATCTATGTATGTGTGTGTATGTATGTATGTGCATACATACAAACTGACCAACACACATATATATACATGGATTACATGCATGCTCGTGTAAATTAAGGTCTTCAAATGTTCCACCTCTAGAGACTTGATTTCCGTTTAATTTCTCTTGTTTTAACTCCTTCAAAACCTCACGTTTATTGATCCCCTCACGCTATTATTCACTCATTATATGTTCTTCAAGGTCTCGATCTATATTAAAGCTTGATGAATCCTTAGTTGCATTCCAATTTACCAAATTTCTAACCATATTATGAAGAGAAGGATGATTACCACCACACATAAGAGAGATGACTCTCCTCTCAACCAAATGCATTCTGTTATAGCTCTCTCCAAGGGTCTATGAACTCAAGCACATGAATATTATAGTTCCAAGTGTCACCCATGTAATTACATGTGCTGTAGGTGTCCTAGTTAATTGGATTTAGAGTCTTTAGAAGATTGGAATTAGGTTTGATTAAAATGTACTCTATCTCTGCGTTCCTTATAGGACTTTGAACCCAAGACCTACCATCTAAGGCTTGAACACCTTAACCACTATGCCAAAAACCTTACTAGGTTTTAAGATAACATGAATGTATACTTAAAATCCAATGTTAAGGTTTTTGTTCCGACACAAGATCAATCAAACAATGCATGATTTCATATCCGTTTGGACCAACATGAAATGCATTTACTTTAATACACTCTTCACCCTTAGAAGAAGTTTTTGTCCTAAAAAATAGAGTATAAAAAAAATGTAGGCATGCCCTTGAGCCCATGGACCAAACTTATGGAGCATGTTTCCATTTTTGTGGTGGGATCACGTCTTATTTAAAATGAAAAGAGGGGAATATACTTTATACGAAAGTAATTCATACCCAAGTGGGACCTTCTATGATCCATCTTTCGAATTAAATGAACACTCTTTGTGCAAGTGACTTGTATATTTTTCCCTACTACATAGTATACTTTCAAGATTATGAGGAACATATTGAATTGAGATTGGTGAGGCTATAAATTTTGGTGATACTAATTTTCAAATTTCGGTTAATTACTTTTTTAAGTGATTGAGATAAAAAACTAGATTTCCCAAGAATCTGGTGGTCGATCTAACTAATAATACCTTTGGCAAAACTCTGAAAGGGCCATAAAGCTTTGGATAAAGTTTCAGACATGTACTAATCTTAAGAGTTTCAAACTTATTACGGACTCAAATATATAACTTATCTCCAAATTGAAAAGAAAGTTCCCTTCTCTATGGATCAACATCAACTTTAGCTCAATCCTAGGTTTTATTTTTTAGGTCTTCACTAGATAACTAAATTCTAAAATAGACATAAGCATGTAATATGTCCTCCACATGATACTACACATTATCAGTTTGACCATTCGACTGAGGATGTCTTGAAGTACTCATGAAAAATTTTGTTCCTAGCCTAGTAAAGAAATCTCCCTTAAAAAGGATTTTTAACTTTTGATTTCTAGCAAAAGCTATGTCTTATGGAAGTCCATAGAGATAATGAAATGTTTGAGAAATCACTCAACCAATTCTAGCATATTTACCCTTGTTTAGGTTGGAATGAATGTGACCTTTTTCCAAACGGCCAACCATTGCCCAGGCTAAGTCAAATCATTTTTGGGTTTAGGGCAAGTCCATTATAAAATCCATAGAAATACCTTTTGAATTTCCGGTGGGAATCTATAATTGATGCAACAATCGACCTATCCTAAGACTTTCTACTATCTTGGAATAGTTTGAAATGGGGTAGGGGGAGTTTGTATTGGGGTGAACATATCAGCTTGGCCCTTGGAGGTAAACGCATGATCAACACTTCCTCACGGGGGTCAATAAGTAATAAACGATTTGCGGAGGGAATGGGTGTCGATACTTAGACAACCAACTTTTAAATTCACTTGAAACATTAAGTGAACTTGGATTTGATACATAAGAAACCTTGTTTATATTAACTTGAGTGTTTACATCAGGAAGAAGCATAAAAATTATTGTGTCTTGATCATTTGCAATTTTCTTAAGTTCTATGCAGGAAATCAAAGGAGTACTAAGTACATCATGTTCACCTCAGCTTAGATGCATGGTTCCATTCCTAGTCAATTCCAAAGTGTTATTGTGATAAACATGAGGGAGTGAAGGTTTTACTCTTGAAGTCCAGTCTCTACCCAAGAAAAGAACCATACGTTCCATGTTCATTACATCGAATTCGAATGTATCTTTAAAACCTTGGATTTCAACTTCAAAAATTGGAAACCATAGTTTTCCAAACACATTTATCTTTACCTTGAATCATGGACAATACATACTCATGAGGTGATGGTTTTTGAGTTAATCAAAACCTCTTCACTAGGTTGTAATTCAGAAAATTGTGGGTGGTAGAGTCATCAATAGTGGGCCATGCTCTTTTTTGAGCACTAGTCATGTGACTTAATTTGATTGTGGGGCCCAAACTCAAGATGAGCACATATATTTTTTGTACAGTTACATTGATGAGAAACATCTTGATGTAACAGCTCTAACTTTTTATGAACTTGGCTTCTAATTAGGTCCATATTTTCTATTATGTGTTGTTGTTTCCATTTAGCCTTGTCTTCCCTAGTGGGTTTTGATTCAACATGAGACTTACAGAATCTACATTGATAAACAAGCTTCATACATTTGAAACACACTCTATCCTTCATAGCTTTATCAAAGGTTTCAGGTGCCAAAAGAGATTGGGGAACCTTAGGCTTGTTTGAGGGATAACTGTTTTTAATTTGTTTGCATTTAGATAAAATTCAATCCATTGGAAGAAAAAAATTATTCCCTTAATTCATCCTCATATATTTGCAGTATTTGAATATCATCTTCGAAGGTTTTGGAAGCACTATTTTTAACTTCCCTTTCTATATAAAGTTCCAAAGCTCAAAAAATCCATGTAAATTATACAAGTTATCTAAAAAACTGAAGAGAAATCTCCCTATAATTTGAAGTATGACTAGCCTAAGGTTTACCTCTTTGGAAGATATTATTCCATTTTTCATGGTTCCTTTCCTCTTCATTTTGGGTGAAAAATTATCTTTTGAAGAGCTCTTTGATCTCGTTCCACGTCATAGGAGTTTGATTTGACTCAATCGAATTCATCCACCATTTGTATGTTTTAGGGCCTAGGAATAAACTATCTTCTACGTCTTGGTATGACTTAGGTATGTTTCATAGCCAATGCCAATCCTACCACTTCTATAAGAAGGTAGGAAAATATCCTTATTTTGAGCATGCTCCTCTCCTTGAAATCAAAGAGTATGAATATCTTTTGTGAAAGATACTTCCTTTGCAATAGAAGCTAAATTTATAATAGAAAAAGGATTGGAGCTTGCAAAAGGAGTGATACTTGAAAAATTCAAGTGTACTAAAGAGTTGGTATGTGGCATGGAAGTAAGGGTGGGTATCAATGCGTTTATGACTAGGTTCACCTTGAACTTTGAAGTCTTGAGAATCACTTTGAATCTGATCACCATTATTCAACTAATTAGATTTTTGCCCCTTCCTTATCTTTAAGCAAGCCCAAGATCATTCCATATGATCTTGGATTATATCCATAGAGGTCTGTATTTCGGTCACCTTCTCTTGAACTTGCATAAACCCATTTAATTTCTCCTCTAACTCGCTCACACACTCTTTTAGAACAACTTTTTTGTCTTTCCCCCTTTTTGTAACCATCTCTACCTTATCTACTATCATTAATGTAGTCGTATCATGCAAAATATCGTGCATTTGATGCTTCTAATATGCAACCTGACTAGCATGTTCATGCAAATGCTCTAAATCACTTACTATAGATGTTGACCCCTTTATGTTAACCTGACTATTTAACTTTGGAGTATAAACCCATTATTTTAATTCTTGATACAAGTCCTACTAGCATTTCTTGGAGTATTTCTCAAGATAATGAGGAGGGTAAAAGATATGCTATTAGATTTGGAGCTAAAATTTTACAAGATCTCGATAGAAAGTATTCACAAATAAGAAAGTAATTATGGGGAATTTTGTGTGCTTCAAGAACAGATCGATAATGTTTGAAGGGGGGGGATTTCTAGTCCCCTTCTATTGTACCTTTGTTTCTTAATTTAATTCAAGTCCGGGAGAGTAGGCTATTGCCGAACTTCCTTTATAAAAGAACAGATCGATAAGAACCTATTTGTGCTGAAGTTTTTATTGAAAAGAATTGTTTACCTTTCCTTGAAATAAGTTTTGAATTTCTCTATATAGCTATATTGAGATGGATTTGAGGAGCAAAACCAAAACCTGCATACAATATATCATAGGAACAGGAGGATCAATTTACATATGATAATTCCACAAGATTCAAACAACATAGGATGGATGTTGAAGCTTGACTACACGGCACAAGGACATCATCACGCCTAGATAGTAGGCGCATGTCAATATATATAGTAGGACATCACGTCGGTTGTTGAAATCGTTAACTTCCAGTTCAGTACGAATCCCATCGAATGGCCGCCCCTCCTCCTCTTCCCTCGAGAATAATTGTTCTTCCAGCGCTGCATTCAATGAGTAATACCTGGAGATCGACTCGATTTCAAGAAAACATAGGCTCGCCTCAAAATTTGAAGCGCAATGTGGGGTGCAACAGTGGTTAATTTCATTGCCTTAACTTTTGAAGTTTCCAATTACCTAAATTTAAGAGCCCCCTCAAAAGTACGATCCTAAGTCAAGAAGTTGGGTGGAAAAAAGAAGACCACAAGAAGAAAAAAGATCGGGTCCCTCCCCTCAAAGAGAGCAACCATCAATAATGAAATTCACATCACTAAATGTCAGGGATCTATCTGACCCATCAAGAGCGGCGGTTCTTGGCCAGTGGTTCAAAGACAAGTGCCTCAACCCTGACTTTATCTGCTTACAAGAGATTAAAATCGACAAAGAGGATCTCCAAAAATGGCTTAAATGCATTTCTCCGAACGACCTTTGGTTCTTCACTTCTCACCCTAGGGGGGCGGGGGGTACTGCTATCGGTATTAGTCACTCCTTGTCTGGCAATGTGACCTCGACTTTTGAAGGTCGGAATCATTGTTGGATTGCTGCCTCTATCGGGTTCCCTTTCCAGTTCATTGTGGTCTCAATTTATGCCCCTAATGGAGAAGGAGATAGAATGGATACTTGGGCCTCCCTCGACTCCCTTTCACATAATGTTCTCATTTGTGGGGACTTCAACATGGTTGAGTTTCCTAAGGACGGATGGAATAACAAAGGAAAAACTATTGACGGTCAAGAGAAAGAGATATGGGATAAAATCAAGCTCCATCTCGACCTGGTCGAGGTGAAAGACATGAAGGGGTTCACCTGGTCAAATCCCCAATTGGGGGACTCTTTGAGGAAAGCAAGACTTGATAGATGTTACATCGATCAAAACACCATCCTTCAGTGGGGTATTCCTTCGATTTCCCAACACATGGACCTGACTATCTCGGACCACTACCCGATTACTCTATCTTTCAAACTGATTCCCATGGTCCAGAAAGCCCCTTGGTTTCATGCTTGTCAGACATCATTTTCCCTCCCCTCTGTCCACCAAGAAATCTCTGAAGTGTGGGCGAAAGCCTTTGCCTACTGTAATGAACCAGCTAAGTGTTGGAGAAGCGCAGTGGAAACGACTCAAAAAATTCTGATCAGGACTCAAAAGGCCATAAGAGATATCCGGAAAAAACGAAGAGAAGTGGTGTACCAGAGGCTCTCATGGCTTGAAGAAGAGGTGAACAAAGGTAAGTTACATTTCCAACAAGGTCTTTTGAAAATCAAGGGAAGACTAAGATTAAAGGAGGAGGTTCAAAGGAAAAATCTTCAAATTTTCTTCAAAGATTGGTGGGCGAGGAAGGCCGACAAACCATCGAAAGAGATGTGTAACATTCTCAAAAGGAAACAAGCTAGGGAATCCATCCCCCTATTGGTCGATAACAATGGAACCGAATGTAGCACAGAAGTTGAAAATAGATCTTTCATCGCCGAGCACTTTACCAATCTTCTCGGGGTCTCGACTCCTCCTTCCCCCCACAGGCGCGACTCCATGGCAACCATCTCAAGGGTTGCTCAATCTAGAATCCCACAAAACATGATTGCTCTGTTGATGCTAACATTTTTGAGAATGAAATTATTGAGGTTATTGATGCCCTTCCCAATGGGAAAAGTCCGGGTCTGGATGGCCTCACCAATGAGTTTTTCAAGTCCTTCAAACATGAGGCGGCCACCCCACTACGTCTGGTGTGGCAAGAGGCCCTCTCCTTTGGTGCCCTCCCTGGGTGTCTTAATAATGGCATCATCAAGTTAATCCACAAAAGGGGAGATAAGAACAAAATTGAAAATTGGCGTCCGATTACCATGCTTCAAACAAGATACAAGATAATTGCAAAAGTTATCGCCAACACAATCTCTTGTCATCTAAAGTCATGGCTGTGTGAGGACCAGAAAGGTTTTATCAAAGGTAAATCTATACTTGAAGCAATTGTTGATATTTGGGAAGGCCTTGCTTTTGTTGAGGAGCCTGCTCAAGATCTCGTATTCATTAAGATCGACTTCGACAAAGCGTATGACAGATTGGAATGGAACTTTATTCTTCAATCATTGAAAGACCTTGGATGTAGCCAAAAGTTCACGAAGATGGTTTCCACTGTTCTTGGAAATGCTTCAACTAGAATAAATATCAATGGTAAGCTCTCTAAGCCCATTTGTCTAAAAAGATCAATTACGCAAGGCTGCCCTCTGGCTGCCTTACTTTTTACTATCGCCTCGAATGGACTCAGTCACCTATTAAAGCATCACATGGACGCTGGCAATCTCAAGGGTCTTTCCCTACCTCTAAATCACGGCCAAATGATTGCGAGACGTTTATCTGATGACATGAATGCCTTTGTGCATAATGATATAAACAACATTGAGGTGTTTTGGTGGTGCCTCGACACCTTTTGTATGGTGTCAGGTTCAAAAATCAACCATGCTAAAAGTGCTCTTAGAGCAATCAGCAGACCTACTCCCCAATTGTTGGTGGATCAGGGGTGTCAAGTTATCCCTAGAGGTCAAGTCTTCCATCTCCTTGGCATTCCGATGGGTTTTGACATCTCAATGGACCAACACTGGAAGTGGGTGCTATCCAAGCTGGATAGCAAGCTGAATCATTGGAAAGGTATGCAAGTCAACTTGGTAGGGCGTGCTATGGTTGTTAATACATTTATGCTGTCTACAATTATTTACTTTATCTCATGTTGGAGACCTAAGGAGAAAGACTTGGCCAAAGTGGAAAGAATCTGCAGAAACTTCCTTTGGACTAGGGATCCCAACAAGAGGGGGATTCCCAAAATCAAATGGGAAACTTGCATTAGCCCTAAAGACTCAGGGGGCTTGGGAATTTTGGATATTGTTGGGTTGGCTGACAAGCTGGTGGCAAAGTGGCTTATGAAGGCTTAGAGCAATAGGGAGTCCTCCTGGGCTAAATTGATCTTCAGAAACACGGAAGACCTTGGCCATCCTGGTTGAAAAGACATAGGGATTCTCACGCTTCTGTTCTCCCCCCACCCGGTGTCCCCTAAAGGCTCTAACCTCGTGTGTTCCTTATGGAAGAATTGGAACAAGGCCAAACAGTTCATCAGAATCAGTGATGACTGGAAGTGGGTGGCTAGGATAAGACAAAATGACTCTATTTGGTTCTTGATCAGTGGCATTAGGGGGGTGGTTATGGAACAAGGGGTTCAAATAGTGGAAACGTCTCTGGAAACAAGAGACCAGCAAGTGGATTAGGTTCGAAGACTTCGATCTGAGACTTAGAGTTACCATTGAGGAATGGACTCTACTTCAAAGTAGGTGTTTAGCATGGGACCGCTCAGCTTCTCGCCTTCTCTACGATCAGGATCTTCCTTGCTTGGAGGGCCTCAAATGGAGCAATGGTAAGAAGCTATCGAGAACCCCCAACTTCAAAGAGAACTTAGATGTTCACCACACTCTTAACAAGAGATGGTGCCTTTCTTGGACCAAACTTCGGTGGGAACTAAAATTCATGTCTATTTGGCACCCCCTAATTGAGGTCAAAAAGTTTGTTCTCATGTGGTAGATCTTGCATAAAGGTATCTGGTCCAATGCAAGGGCTAACAAAATCTGTGGTGTGCTTCCATGGTGCAAGCGTTGTCATCGATGCATCGAAGAATTAGCTCACCTGTTCTTCGACTGCCCCAAGTACCATGTTATCTGGCGTCACGTGACCCGAGTACTGAGACTCACGAACCAAATCAATTGGCAACAGGCGATGTTGGGTGAGGCGGTCGGCTGCTCAGCGAGGCTGTGGAATGCCATCAAGGGTGAGACTCTCTAGAAGATTTGGAGGGAGCGATGTGCGGTCAATTTGGGCCAAACTCCTAAGGAATGGTCGATCAAGAAATCCTTGTTTCTTCTAGGTAAAATAATCTCCTGAGATAAGAGATCTCCACTATTTAGACATCACTGTATCTATCTCCTCGAAAACAACAAGTTGAAACCCAAATGAGTCTATGTCAATGGGAAACTTTCAAAGGTAATCAAACTAAAACGATCCATCAGGCAAGGTTGCCCATTGGCCCCGTTGCTGTTCGCTATCGCCACTGAGGGACCTAGTCGGCTTGTGGAGTGATAGACGGAGCTTGGTCGCATAAGGTGCATCACGTTGCCACATAACTCTAGGCAAATGACCATGAGGCTATTTGCAGACGACAAAAATGCCTTTGTTCACAATGACGGTACCATCCTGGAGACCTTTTGGTGGTGCCTTGACACCTTTTGTGAGGCCTCTGGGTCCATAATTAACCATTCGAAGATAGCGTTCAGGGCTATCAAAGGGACTCAACCTAATCTCCTCACTATGCAAGGATGCCAAAGCATTCAATTGGGTCAGGTCGTTTGCATTCTTAGTATCCCCATGGGATTCGGTGTTACTTTGGAACAAAGGTGGGCTTGTGTCCTCGCGAGACTTAATAATAAACTTAACTATTGGAGGGGTTTGCAAATTAATCTAGCTAGCCGGGCCATGGTGATCAACACATTCCCCATATCCTCAATCATATACTTTCTTTCTTGTTGGAGACCGAAGAATCAAGAATTAACCAAATTGGAAAGCACTTGTAGGAACTTTCTTTGGACAGGGGACCATAACAGGAGGGGAGTGCCTAAAATCAAATGGTCCATATGCACTAGTTGAAAGGAAAGTGGAGGTCTGGGCATTATGGACATTGGAAGCATGGCCAATAAACTGACGGCAAAGTGGATGATTAAGGCCTGGTGCAACAGAGATTCCTCTTGGGCCACATTAATTTTTAGAAACACGAACGCGATTACTCTGGTGGGCTACCCTGGATGGAAAAACCTCGACACCCTCACCCTCTTATTCTCTCCGATTCCAGTCTCACCCAAAGGATCGATCTTGGTAAGATCCTTGTGGTTGAGCTGGAACAGATTCAAACCTCACATCAGAATCAGTGAAGATTGGAAGTGGGCTGCAGGTATAAGACAAAATGATTCTATTTGGTTCCCAATCCAAGGCATGAGAAACGTGGAGCCTTGGAATGTCTTAAGCGCCAAGAGACTTTGGAATAAGGGATTCAAACAATGGAAGCATCTCTAGAAACATGACACCAACAGATGGGTGGAATTTGAGGACCTTGACCCTAGTGCTGCGGTCACGTATGAGGAATGGAATGTTCTATTGAGCAGACGTGACACTTGGGACCACTCTTAAATCTGACTACTTATGGGTAGGACGCTCCAGACCAAATGGGCCTCAAATGGTTTAACAGTAATCACCTCTCCAAGCTTCCTTATGTCGAAGCCCACAATGACATTCACATAAGTCTCAACAAGAAATGGTGTCTCAATGGGACGTGACTTCGATGGGATATGAAATTTATGTCTATCTGGCACCCTCTCATTGAAAACAAAAAGTCGGTCCTCCTATGGAAAATTTTACATCGTGGAATATGGACCAATGCAAAAGCTAATAAGATCTGTGGTGTGCTGCCCTAGTGCAAGCGATGTTGCCATAGCAAAGAGGATGTTGGTCACCTGTTCTTTGCTTGCCGTAAATCCCTTCGGTTATGGAGGATCCTGAGTCATTCTCTGGGACTCCAAGAGCATATCAATTGGAAGCAAGCCCTCATTGGTGAAGCGATCGGTTGCTTTGCAGCATTCTGGAATGCGATAAGAGGAGAGATCCTTTGGAAGATTTGGCAGGAAAGATGCGCTCACAACTTTGGCAATACCCCTAAGGAGTGGTCGATCGAGAAGTCTCTATTCCTTCTCAGGAAAAGAATTGCTAGCTGCAAGAAACCCCCCCCCCTTCAAACATCACAAAGAACTTCAGTATGTCAACAGTAAGCTTAAAACCAAGTGGGCTCCACATGATGGGGATGTGAGGTTTATCAACCTCCTTTATAACTTCATGTAAGCTTTGTGAGGTCCACCTCGATGGCTTTGGCAGATTGTCGGAAAGAAAATCAGACTTCAAAAACATATCAACTGGATGCATGCTCTACCGAGAAAAGAGTTCAGTTGCTCCGCCTCTCTGGAACGCAATCAGAGGGGAGGCCCTATGGAAGATCTGGTGGGAAAGGCATCATTGAATGCTAGCTTAAACGGCATCATTGAATGCTAGCTTAAACGCATGTGGGCCCCACCTAAGGGTGATGAGATGGTGACTAACCGTCTTTGTAATGCCATCAAAACTTTGTAAAAGCTACCCCCGCTTTGTGGGATTCGGGGGATCCCATGGGCACTAGCCCCTTCTCTTGTACTTTTCTTTTAATTAATTCAAGTCTTGGAGAGTAGGCTAAGGCCGAACTTCCTTTATTTAAAAAATATATATATTTCTATGAGTTCAATTATAAAAATCTTTGTATATACAAATTGCATATTCATATGTAGCTAATTGTTATTTTTGAGTGCAAGAAGAGTCATAGCAGGATGTCCATCTAGTCATGAAAAGGAGGCAAAAGGTTTCCACATGAATAGATTAGAAGAGATGTGCATGACTATTCACTAGGATAGACTTGTCGGATGACCATAGTTTTACTCAATTTTTTCTTCGCATTTCATGTATTACTTCACACATTTATTATATTTCTGACATGATTCTAGTTTTACACATGTATTATATCTTTCTACATGTATTATTTCCTACACACACACACACACACACATATATATATATATATATATATATATATATATATATATATATATATATATATATATATATATGTGTGTGTGTGTGTGTGTGTGTGTATGTATGTATGTGGTTGTATGTATGTATCTAGAGATGTACAAATACACACACATATGTACATGCATTATACATGTTCCTAGAAATTAAGATATTTAAATGTTCTATCTCCACATAATGGTTTTCCCTTTTATTTATATTATTTGAGTCTCTCAATTACCTCATGCTAGTTGCTTGATGAAGTAGTTTCTGTCATAGAACTTACAAATTTACCCTCCAAACATAACATCTTTTGCGAAGAATTTGATGGAATCGGTTCTCCTTGTTTATTGATGTCATGATACCAGTTCTTTGGTGTAAGAGATCGTTTGCTCTCCAAAATGGAATACATGAAATTTTGCAATGTATTGAAATTGATTTTCCATGGTTTCTTGAATTCGATACAACCATCATGATCTTCTCCTTTGTCTCGCCACATGGACCCGTGTAAATCCACAACATTTCTATTGACACTCAACACATTTCTCATAGAAAGAGACATAACCTCTTTTATATCCACATGATTTAACTTAAATAGGCTGTGATCATGTGCATTATTCACATAATTAACTATAAAATCCTCCTTATATATGTTTTTTGTAAGGTTTCCAATCCCCTACCATATATATTTATATATACTTTCATACGCGCACACATATACGCATACATACATACACACACACATATATAAAATATATTTAATGAGCATTGCCATGAGGATGTTGCATAAGCTTTTACATATGTAACAAGCAACATTTCTACCTCCACGCTACCGAACTCTAATTCTCAAAATACATATTTCTTATCTTTATTGTCGAACTCAATGTATAAAAACAAATATCGTCTACTTAAAAGATAATAACGATATTTCCAATTTTAAAAATAAATTTAGACTTACTTCCACTTTAAGTGGCGCATTTGAGGACATGAATTGCACAATGTGAGCCATTATGGATATATAATATAGATCCATTTATGATGATATTCTAATGATGATATTCTAGTATCAACCAAGGCTTCCAATGAGTGATTGCACTGGCATGCCTCCTATATGCTATGCTAGCTGAATCTTGAGGAGTCGATGTAGGTTTCCTAAGGTAAAAAGAAACAAAGATTCAAAAACATTTAGTTTTCTATCTTATTAAAAATAATGAATTATTTAAAAAAAATACTTGTGTGCTAAAGTTCCATCTCCTCCAGCATGTGGGTTAGATGATGAGTCTTCCTTGGTGAGACGGGCCTAAATACCTTCCCAAGCATCTTAATAGCATGATTGTACTCCACGCTACCAAAATCATTATAATTATCTATAGCCACAACAATACAATGAGGTGGAAGTCTTTTATGTAGGGTAATCGTCATGACAGATAGCTTTGCTTTGGGCTGAATATCTCCCATCATATCTATACATAGAAAAAATAAAATTGCGTAGTAGAATGCAATATGTATATATACATAGACTAACACATACATAGACACATGCATGCATGTGTGGATGTTTATGCAATGTGCATGCATGTGTATGTGTGTGTGTTCTTTGTGTATGTGTGCATGTATGAGTCTATATGTGCGTGTTTGCGTATACATGTGTGTGTACGTGTATATGTGTGTGCATGCATTTATGTGTATTTCTATGTTTTATGCATATATATATATATATATATATATATATATATATATATATATATATATATATGTATATATGTGTGTGTGTCTATGTGTGTGTGTGTTTGTGTGTGTCAATCTATGTCTATATAGATAGTTGTATCGGTATATGTATCTTTGTGTGTGTGTGTGTGGTGTATGTGTGTGCACATGCATGTGTGTGTATGGGTGTGTCTATGTATATTATGTGTGTTTGTATGTGTTGTGTACGTTGTTCCTGCATGTTTTTTTGTGTATGTGTTTGCATATGCATGTGTGGGTAAGTGTGCATGTGTGTATGTATTGTGAGTATATACGTGTGCATGCATGTGTGTGGAGTTCTATGTTCTTTGTGTATACATGTGTGTATGAATTTATGTGCATGTGCTATGTACATGTTTGTATGTGTGTATGTGTTGCATATGTCTTTTGTATGTGTATGTCTGTGTGTGTGTGTCGCATGTTTGTGTGTGCATATGTGTGCATGAATATGCGTATATGTGTGTGCAAGTGTGTATATGCGTATGTTTGCATTCATGTGTTTGTATGTATGTGTATGTGTATATGTGCATCTGTATTGTCTAGCTATATCTATGTGTATACATGTCTTTGTGTGTGTATGTGTATGCGTTCATGTATCTATGTATGTGTGTGTGTACTCATGTATGTATCTGTGTGTGTGTTTTATGTATATGTGTCTACATGCATGTATGTATTTGTACATGTATATGATGTGTGTGTGCTATGTACATGTGTATATGTGTATGTGTTGTGTAGTGGTGTATGTTTCTTTGTGTCTGTGTACATATATGCATGTATGTGTGTGTTAGTGTGTGTTTAGATTTGCATGTTTGTATGTTTATGTATTGAATGTATACATGTGTGTGCACGTATATCTGTGTGTTTCTATGCGTTGTGTGTATATATGTGTGCATGTATGCGTGTGTATGTCTATACTTTGTGTGTACATATGTGTGCATGCATGGGTGTACAGGTGAAATGTGTGCTATGTGTGTTTCTATATGTGTGTATGTGTTTCGTATTTGTGTATGTCTTGTATATGTGTATGTTTGTATTTTTTTTGGTGTTCGTGGGTGTTGTGTATGTTTTTGTGTGAGAATGTGCACATGTATAGACAAATGTGTGCATATGTGTGTAGATATATATATTTTTATGTATCTGTTTGTATGTATGTGTATGTGTGTACATGTACGTCTGTGTAGATGTATGTATGTGTATTTGTGTCTTTGTGTGTGTATGTATGTGTATGTGTACACATACCTATGTATGTGTATGTGTACACATATCTATGTATGTAGTTGCGTGTGCTTATGGATGTATATATGTGTCTGGTTTGTGTGTATGTGGTGTCCATGTGTGTGTATGTTTGCATGTGTGTGTATGTTTGCATGTGTATGCATGTATGTGTGGATGTATGTGTGCATGTGTATGCATCTCTCTCTCTCACTCTCCATCTCTCAACCCATTGTTTCTCTCTCTCTTTCTAACCCCATTCTTTTTATCTCTCTCTCTCGCACCTCAGATTGGATCACCCCCATGCTCGCGACTTCACATTTTATCACCTCTTTGCTCTATTTCTTGGTAATCAATATTGCTGGGACAAATGGATTTCTTTATGTGCATTTGAGAGCATCACTTAAGAAACACTTTGGCAGCATAGAGAGTGTGCCAATATCGCAAATGGCATTGTTAAGAAATAAGCCCAAGAGCGACATTCCTAAAACCATTTCTTAAGCAACAATTAATTGATGCTTAATTAGTGTAACTTCTTTTGGAATGCCGGATCTCTTATACATTCAACTTCGAATTCTTTTAGGAAATCAAGTTCTTAGTGAATTTAGTGTCACATAATGATTGAATCCATATCATCATCATATGAGTCTTTGTTCTTTTCTTTATTTGATCTTCTTCTTCTATTTTTTTTGCTCTAGCACAATGGTAAGTACCACGTTAAGAAGATCCACCTCCTTAATGTCAATTTGTGGAAGAGATAGGAGTGATATGAAGATCGTGAACACATGAAGTAGTGAAGGTGAAGGTGAGAAGCATGAAAATGCACACACACACACACACAAGGAAGAGACAAGCGAGACAGAATGGAAGGTAGAAAGTGGACTCTATTGCTCAATAACACTATTACAAACTCAATCTAGCTCTAATCTCTCCTCAAATCCTACAAGCTAACGTAGAAAATAAGCTCTCTAGCTCTTTTTATAGTTTTTTGACTAGTTTAGACCGGTTCCACATCTAGTGTCTAGCATAGTTAAAAAATAGGTTCTCAGGGTCATTTGGAGGTCTAAACAAGATCTAAAAATAACCAAAATTGGTATACTCATTCTACCTAAGCTCCTCAAGCTAGAGGACTCCTCGGCTTGCACAAAATGGAGCTGTTAAATACAAAGTTGGCTGTTTTATGATACATATATTACAAAAGTGATGAAAATCATTATTTGGAGTTTTGAAGAAGTGATATCAAGTACATTTTGTTTGAAAAATGGTATACCCCCCGCAACTCTTTGTAGTCCACCTCTACATACTTCCTCTGCATCGATGACTTTGGTTGCTGCCAACAACCCTCTCCCTCTTGCGTTTGTCATCCCGAACAGATCCTTGTTGTGGGGTTTGCATGATGTAGTTTTGCAAGAGGTCTTGTGCCAGGGTGTGCTTAATGATGCAAATTCCTCATGCAAGATCAGCTTCTAATTTTTCCCAGTCTATAGCCTGAGGTTCATCAAAAGGCCGAAGGCGGTAGTGTGTCGAATATACAAGTTGCTTGCAAGTGAACAAGTGAAGGAGATGGGTAGGCCGGCTGATGAAGACTTCGGAATGGTACTCCCAAAATCCCATCGTGAACATTTCTTCAAAATTCATCTTGTAACATGCAGGTAAATACTTGATGCGGTAGTGTCATGCGTAAAATACTTGGAGCAATCGCGTGGTGCTCATATCATATGCGAGATCTTCATTGCCATGCTCAAAGCCGAGGGTATTTACATGTGGTTCTTTGATGCGATGAAAGATCTTAAAAACCATTTGCATCATATCAAAGATCTTAATGGTCATATATGCAATGACATCATCCATGTAGTGTACTTGGGGCAGCCAGTGGCGGATGGTCGCCATCATGTATCCCACTATTGGAGGCCCATGGGGTGGTGCTAGATAGGGATTGTTCAACCAATCTTGGCACTGCTTATTATTTTGAACTTTGATGGAAAATGCCATCCAAGATCGACATCGTGGCACATGAACCTAGCATGGATTGTATCTTAGGTGCAGTGGTGCTTTTGTCTAGGTTTGCATAATTTTGAGGTATTCCTAAAGGAGTTCCTTGCGCCAGTTTGGTTGAAAGATTTTTCCTTTCTTCGCTTCATAGGGTAGCTCTTTGGGCTCAAACTGGGTGGTGTGAGCTAGTTTCTTTTGAGTTTCCTTTTCAATAGCTAATTGGTATTCTACCATGTATAGAAAGTAGAGTTTGTACTGAAGCTCATTGATGGAGATATACCTTCGGGCTGCCAATTGAGCGAACTAGGGTGATTGTAAAATTCGTTCTTCGATAAGGGCCATAGCATGGAGCTCTGCCTTTATGCATGCTGAGTGAGTCTTACCTAGCTCTTCAAATGACTGGCTTGGATCAGATGTGGTTCATATGCTTCTTTGTAAGTACCCTCCAATGGTATAAAAATGATTTGTTCCTTGACAAGAATCTGTGGAATGGAATCTGGCTTGTGGGGTTCTAAGTGAGCTACCACTTGAGCCTAAAGTTCAAATAGTACACACCCATAAAGTAGTGAGTTTGTCAGCGATTTCTGGAGGTGTGACTTCAAGGACATTCTCTGGTTGTGCAGGTTCCCATAGTAGTAAGGCTTTGTGATCGTTCAAGAGCTTCTAATATTCCTCCTTGATCCTATCATAATCATCGAGTAGTCGTGTGTGATCACCCAATAGTACTTTCATGGTCTTAGAGGGAACTGCTTTGAATCTCCTGGGACTTAATGGTTCATCAGGTCTTTCCATGGCAGCTTCAAAGTTCTCACAATTTTGCTCCTATAGCCTTTGGTTCTCTTCTTTGGTGGCTCCAAGATGGCATCTTAATAGTCCCATATTTTGTGTGAGCGTGGCATTCTGTATTGTCTAAGCATGTAGAAGATTCTTGACATTTGTGAGGGCTTCCTTCATCTTTTGTTCGGATTGTAACTCCAAGGAGTGGTAAGCCTCACGTAGTTCCTGATTGCATGCATTCACTGAAGCATTCTCAATGGTCAAAGAATTTAATTGCACCAACAGATGTGTGGTAATCTGTTGCAGGGCTTGGTAGTTGCTTCCGAGAGATTCAATTTCATTTCCAACTTGAGTCATGCATGCAAACATTTGATGAAATGTGGTGTCGATAGTGGTTGATAATAAAAATGGTGTAGTGTGTGAAGATGATGCTAGTGTGGTTGTTGATGTAGGGGGAAAGGGGAAGGGGAATGGGAGGGTGAATGCAATGGTGACCATAGAAAATTCTGATGTGCCGAGATGTGGTGGTGAAATGGTGGATGTGAGTGGTAGTGTTGTAGGTGATGAAATATCCATGTCACTGAACATGGCATCTAGTGCACTAACACTGAATAGTGGGGTGATGGTGGGTCTGTTAGTGAGTGTGAACATGGGATTTACAAAGGAGGATGAATATATGACCTGCTGATTTTCGTGGATGGCTTGATGTAGAGGAGGAGGCAGAGGTGATATAGTCAGATGGGGAGGGGATATACGTAATGTATTGGCAACATTTTGTTGCACTTTGAAGATCAGCATGCTTATATTGGGTTATGTGATTTTTGTAGAGAAACATATTTACCAACAAAATTTTTTTCCTGAAGCTACCTGATTTAGAAATATCGACTAGAAATGAGTGGAGTCAAAAGAATGGGTGGATTGCACTTGAATGTATATCCACTAGTCCTGCACCTTTTAATAAAATTCAAGAGACATTTACGATTTCGATACTCCTATTGCAACTCTTGAAATATATAGATTTAAATAGTTATCCCATTGATAGAAATGGGATTTACAAGTTCAAATATGCTTTAGAACTAGCTTCTCAGAGAGATGTATCCAAAAAAGTATGTGCACATAAACTAATTAGAGTATTCTCAAAGCTAACTTGGTATGGTTTAGAGATATCCATGACAGATGGATTAAGACCATATTGAAAGCGATTTGTATTCAATTGAACTATGTGGATTAAATGATAGAGATTCATTTGCATTGAGTGGAGTAAATGTTGTGGATTCATTTGAATTATGTGGATTACATGAAGTGCTATCATTTGAGTTAAGTGGATTAAATGAGGTGGTATCATCTGAATAATGTGGATTAAATAAAGTGCTATCTTTTGAACTATGTGGATGAAATGAAGGGGATTCAATTTTAATTTGTGGATTAAATGATATGGATTCATTTGAATGAAGTGCTATCTTTTGAATTATATGGATTAAATTATGTGCATTAAATGACATGGTATCATTTGAGTTAAGTGGATTTAATGAAGTGGTATCATCTGAATAATGCAGATTAAATGAAGTGGTATCATTTGAGTTAAGTGGATTAAATGAAGTGGTATCATTTGAGTTACGTGGATTAAATGAGGTGGTATCATCTGAATAATGTGGATTAAATGAAGTGGTATCATTTGAGTTAAGGGGATTAAGTAAAGTGGTATAATTTTAGTGGATTCATTTAAATTATGTGAATTAAATGAAGTGGATTCATTTGAACTAAGTGGATTAAATGAAGTGGTATCATTTTTCATTAAGAGGATTAAATGAAGTGGTATCATTTGAATTATGTGGATTAAATGAAGTGGTATCATTTGAACTATGTGGATTGAATGAAGTGGTATGTGGATTCATTTGAGTTATGTGGATCCTTTTTGAGGTAAAATTAGTGTTTTTGTGTTGCAGATTTGAAAGTAAAACATGGCAAGAATGTTAGATGTGAATAATGACCTTGATCATGTTGAATCTCAAAGGATTTTGTGTGAGCAGAATACTCAATTTGCACAATCACGATTTGCATTTTTATTCCACCAAGATTTAGAGGTGGGATTAGAAGAAGAACCATTATCAATGAAAGAAGTAAAAGAGCTATGTCCAAATCATTTTGTTCCTGATATTCTCTTTCGAGTTAAAAAATGACAAAAGAAATAGCACCCTAAAAGCTTTCTAACTTACAACATAAAAGATTAGCAAAAGTTCTTCTTCGATGCATTGTGCAAGTTGAGAGAACATTACCAAATAATAATTAGATAGCAATATATTTCATTCAAAAAGTTTTTGTACAAGATATTTATCATTGACATGTTTATTGGGATGATCGCCTGAAGAATGTAGGTATAGGTTTGGGTCATCCTCAAAATGGGGTAGAATTTTGTAATCAAGGAAACGAAAGCCCTCTTCCTTGAAAGCAGTCCTACATTTTTCTACTTGAAGAACATAATCTCATCCATGATTTATTGTCACTGGGAGCAAAATTATACAATGAATGGTTAACAATTCCTAGATTAGAAGAACAATTGATGATCAACAAAAGAGGAATGATGATCTCGAAAATCAAGTGATAAATGTACAAATATTTGTGGATGCATATGAGAGCATATATGGAAGACTCTCAAGGGCATCATCATCTTTTGATTGGTTCACTACCGATGAATTATTCAATCACGAAAACACTCAATAAACAAGCTTCGGTTTGTAATCAAAGGCATCACTATATAATAAAGCAATTATTTTGCAATTGAGTTTAATCAAAGAATTCAAAGTACATTTTGTTCATTTTGAATATCATCATCTATGATAGGTACCATGTCATCTATTTCTTCCATGTATGAGCCATTGTTGTGATCTACATATAAATCATGATCACTCCATGAATCATTTATTAAGCTTTCATAAGTTTCAAATTCTCTAAAAATTTATTGTGATGATGTAGAAGCTATCTTGGTTGGAGCATGTAACAAATGCATATTACAAGACACATATAACAAATCATTGGCACGTGATACACTTAAGCGGTTTCTTCATTTTGAATGAAGAAAATCATATGCACTCTAATTACATTCAAAACTACCACTTGAAGTTGTTACTGAAAGCACTCTCATAGCTATATGTTGCAACTCTAGTGCTTCGTCTCTCTACTCTTTCCACCATATAGGAGGTGGATGCTTTTGAATCACTTTAATGTGCCATAGATCTCAAAAACATCCTTCTCGATTTACATAAGCTGCTCTTTGGTTGAATGCATCTCGACCATCTGTACCTGGAAGTAATAACTGACATGTGGCTTTGAAATTTTCCATGACTTCTTTGTTTGATGCTTGACCATTGAGTTGAAATGTTGGATCCAAATCAAACGATGTTCCATGTAAATGAGTATGCATTTATGTCCATCTTTTCTGTGCTAATGATACAATCAGTGTTTTTTCTCGTAATGAAAATTTATTGAAGTCTTTCACTTTTTGAATAGCTTTTGACATAATCCAATACACTGTTCCTATCACAAACTCATCAGTGTCAACAATTCATAAAAGTTACACAAAAGGTTTAGTGATATCGATAAATTTTTCAAAATTATGCAAAAAATTTTGTGACTATATTAGAGATATACACTTTGAAGGTGCAACTCGATAAGAAGGATACTTCTCTAGCCATGCCTCCAGTCTTCGATAAGAAATCATTTCCACAAGAGTTGGCTTGACTTCCAATAATCCACTAAGCACAATATAGGCAGTTGGAAATCATGTAGCACAAAATATATGAAGTGCTTTATTGGGAGATTTTGAACAAAATAATGAATATGAAAATTGATGTTCTCCGATAAATTTGACCACCTGATTTGCATATAACATAATTTTTTTAATGAAAGATAATCTACCTATATCTTTCAATAATAGATTTAGTGTATGAGATGTGCATGGAACCCAAGTAATGCCTTCGTACTTGTTTTGAATTGCAATTCTAGCACTTCAAAAATTAGATGCATTATCAGTCACTATTGCACTCACATTCTTCGGACCACCCATGCGTGATATAGCATGTTCAAATATCTTTACAAGAAGAGCTGAACTTTTCTCTTTAAGAGAAGTATCAATAGCTTCCAAAAACATGCTTCCTTTTGAACATATAAGCATGACATTAATCAGTGGCATCTTTTGACAACTTGTCCATCTGTCCAATGCTATTGTATATCCATACATGGGAACATAATCAAACATTGCTTGCTTCAAAATAGGTTCAATACTTTTTTTCACTTTATCTACATACTCTTTTTGCATTTTAGTGTAATCTAGCATGGTGAATCCGTTCCATGTAGTTGACATCAAAGCATCTTTGAAAATAGGATTATGAATAACATTGAAAGGAATCCCACATGCTACAGATGCTTGAGTCCATTTAAGATGAAGCTAGAGATAATCTTGCTTTTCAAAAGCTATAGGTATTGTATTCTGTGATTTAGTATGGACAAAGCATGCTAACACATTATTAGATCCACTTTTTTACTACATTCACCGGCTCCACTCTTTTTTGATGTAGCTAGAGAAAATGGAGTACATGTATCTTGATTATTCTCAAAAATAGTTTGAGAAACTTGAGTAAAAATATCATAGGATTCTCTATTGGCATTGATGCATCCACTTGTTCTTGCTCTACACCTAGACTACTTTGAAACTGTTGTGAACTACTCATGCTTTTGAATCTTTTTTATGTGATACCTTGAGATTTAAATTTATTTGCATAACTTGCAAACTGTACCCATATATCACTATCTGAGTTAGAGCATCCCACCATATTAATACCTGTACTAAAAAGATGCTCTTTTATCCAAGTTGCATTTCCTCCATAATTATGTCCACAACATTTGCATTGTATTGTGGAGATTGTTTTACCCTCTTGATGAATAATCACATATGAAAAAAATTTTCCCTTTCCCATAGTGCTTGCTTTATGAAGACTTTATATCTACAAAAAGACAACATAAATCAATATGAAATAAGATATACATTTCACTAAATATATATCTTAAAATATATATAAACTACTCTAAATTCCTCTTAAAGTTTTAAAATCTATTAAATTATGTATTTACATTTTCTATCTATTAAATTTCTCAATCATACACATGCATACTATTGTGAAGTAAGAATCAATGTGGCATCAAAAAATCATAATAGATTTTTAATTCTCAATCACACACACGTACAATTACACATATCATTGTGAAGTAAGAATCAATGTTGAGTCAAACATTTACAATAGATTTCAATTTTTAATCATATTGTATACACACACATACAATTACACATACTACTGTGAAATAAGAATCAACGTTGACTCAACCAATTACAATAGCCTTTAATTCTCAATCATACACCCACATACAATTACACATACTATTGCGAAATAAGACTCAATGTTGAGTCAAACAATTACAATAGACTTTAATTCTCAATCATACACACACATGTAATTACACATACAATTAAACATACTATTATGAAGGCAAACTCAATGTTGAGTCGAACAATCACAATAGATTTATTATCAATCGTACACAGACATACATTTACACATACTATTGTGAAGTAAGAATCAATGTTGAGTTAGAATATCACAATTGATCTTAAATTCTCAATCACATGCACATACACTTACACATACTATTGTGAAGTAAGAATCAATGTTGAGTGAAACAATCACAATAGATTTTAAATTATCAATCATATGCACATACACTTACACATACTATTGTGAAGTAAGAATCAATTTTGAGTTAGATAGTCACAATAGATTCTAAATTCTCAATCATATGCACATATACTTACACATACTACTGTGAAGTAAGAATCAATGTTGAGTCAAATAATCACAATAGATTTTCATTCACAATTATACACTCATATGCACATACACATGCTATTGAATGAAACTTCATTGGATCCCTTTACAATTCAAGGTTCTAAGAAGGTGTTAATAAATCTACAAGGCAAAGCCATCTAGAGACCTATAAAGTTCTAGTTCACTTATTAACACCTTCTCAAACCTTGAATTATCAAAAATGAAATAAAACCTTTTCCACTAAATTCATTGGTTTTCCTATCACAATCATACATACATATACACATGCACATACACAATCACATTAGATTTTCACTCACAATCATATGACATACATGCACATACACATACACATACTATTGTGAAGTAAGAAGCAATATCGATTCAAACAATTACAATACAATTTTACTCAACATCATAGACACACATACCTATACTATTGTGAAGTAAGAATCAATGTTGAGTCAAACAATCACAATAGTTTCTAACTCACAAACAAAAATATTTTTCTTTAGTCTCAATACTAAAATACTTAATATTTCTAACAAGAGCTTATACTTGGTTCTTTGTACGACATTGTAAGTTTTTAAAAAATAAAGTAACTCCTATGGAAAATGATTCGAAGTGTGGTCTCTTATAATACTATATTCGACCAAATTTGTTTCTATCAAAACATTGATTGAAATCTTTTCCATCGACAAAATTTTTTATCAAAAAATTTTTGATCAAAAGCACTTTCTATTGAAAAGCACCAAATTATCATACAAAAAGTATTCGGCCATGTCTGAATAAGTTGATATGGCACCGGATAATTCAATCAAATAATAAGGGCTTGGCTTAAAATTCCGTAATTATTCACGAATAAACAAATTGTCAAATAATGAGTATTGCAAGCTAGCATATGATATCCTCCACAAGTAAAGAACATCTTTACTGTGATTACTCTTTAGGCCTACCTATTATGAAGGTTTCTTCATAGTTTTTTAGCAATCAATTCAACAATTTCTTCCACTAATGAAGAAGAACTAGAAACAATATTAGCTAAGTAATCAAACCCTTTGTATAATTTTGAAAGTTCTAGATGTTCTCCTAGATTTTCCTTAATGTTGATGCACAACCTAAAACATTGATCTAAGGAATTTGGCTCATTCACATACACATACAACCTAAGCTTTCCAATCCAAAGCGCATCTAAGAACAAGGAAATTTTCTTAGCTCAAGTAGGTAACTGTGGGATGGGGTTCCCTTGATTTAGTGCTTGAACCTATATCTTAATAATCTCAATGTCTCCTTAGATCTTATTTGAAATTCTGAATAAAAGATGAATTAGTATGCATGATTCCCCTTTTTGAGAACTCTGTGATAAAGGCTTCCAATAGCTGAGCTAACTCATGGTAGTTGCCTCTATTTAATGGCTAAAGACAAGCAAGGGCTATACCTTTCAAGATTAATCTAAATGCTTCAAATTCAGTAAAAATGTCTTCCATCTATTTGGATCTATGACCTCTTGATGTATCCTATTCCTCTTGTTCTATTTCCTTTTGTTGACTAGTTCCTTTCTCTGATCATTCTATACCTAGGTTGTGTACAAAAATCACTTTTTGCGCATCTGTTTATTTGTCTTTTTGTGCATCTAATGGTTTCGAGGGTCTAGCACTTCTTTGCTTGGGAGAAGCAATTGGTTTATGAAAGGGAACACGTTTTTTTTCCTTCCACACATGTGTAAGCTTACTAAAATTTCGAGGCTTGGTACATCTAGTCTAAATTGGGATCCACATAGATTTCTTTGTGTAGGGATTTCGGACCCTTGAACTCATATACCAAGAAATTATCCTTGGTGTAGGGCCTTCAAAACCTCCAAAAGGCTTCTTTTGGTTCCTTATTCACAAATATCTCTATGGCCATATTGTTAGTGTGGTATTTTGGACTATTTAGTAGTGGCTTGTCCATAACGGTTTCCATCTTAAGTGTACTACATCCTTCATCTAGATACTCTTGCTTAGGTTCTCCTATCTCTTACTTAGGAAGAACTATTTCAAAACTCCTCAATCCTTTGTACAAAGCTAGTCACCACATACATAGTTTGTTACTTATTTGTATATGATCCCTCCTCAAATTTGACCATGAGGTGATCAGTCCCAAAGGGGTGCTTAGGGATTCTAAGCTAAACCACTAATCCTCGTAGGCCATCCTCATAGATGCAAGCACCTAATCAATTGGTGAAAATCTATTCCAATTGAGTCATGTAAGATCCTCATATTTCTAGGTACACTAAGCTTGAGTTGGCTATGGGTCTCTCCATGCTCTACAAGCTATCTAACTCACTTTTTTCCAAGGTAGAACTAGAGGGATGATTATCTAGTTGCTTAGAATAAGATTTGGCCATGGGATGACACTAGCTTCAAAAGATCTCAACCCTCTACATATTTGCTTCAAGGTTCTCTCACCACTATGTCCTAATCTTTTATGCCAAATCTCAAGCTATGATAATGTTTGATCCTTGTAATTAAAAAGTGCAATATTCCTTGTATCTTCAAGTTCAAATGTAAATAATATACATCTCTTTTCTCCCTTGGAAATTCTCTTGAACCCATGTTGCGGATCCTACACAAATGCTCCATATTTGTTGAACCTAACCTGCAAACCCTTTTCCACAATTTTTCCAACACTCATCAAGTTCTTGGTGAATGTAGGTACATAAAGAACCCTGCTCAATAGATTTCTATTCCTACCTTGATCACTATGCTTGGTGTCATCACATGTTTGCACTTGGTGCTTTCCCTTGGGTTCCTCAAGATTAAAGAGAAGAGCTAGATTTCTTGCCACATGGTTTGAACATCTTGAGTCAATATAGAAGAGGTGTTCATCATTCATACCTTGCTTTGAATTCATGTTCATAATCAAAAGGGAATCCTCTTGATCCTTTGTGTAATTGTTGTAGTCTTTCCTTGATTTGTAGCCTCCTTGGTAGTTATTGTTGTAATTGTTGTTGTAGTTGTTGTTGTAGCTTATGATTTAATCTTCCTTTTGATTGTGATTGATTGAGAGTTTTAATATCCAAAAGACAAGCTATCCTTGATGTTAGAGCACCTCTATATCAAGAATAACTCAGAACTTCAACCAATTTTGGAAGATAAGTGTCAAACTATCAAGACTTTAGCTAACTCTTAAGAAAGCCACTACACATAAAAGTCTGCTGCACATAAATCACTCATTGACTAATCAAATGTGTAGAGTTTCTAAAGAAACTTTGTAAAAGGTGTCGCCTAAAGGTTATTCACCTTCTCCAAGTTAAATTATCTCAAATGTTTCAGTAGATTATGAGAAATGATCCAAACTATCTACCTATTCTTAAATTGTCTTCTTGTAGAGTCGACTTTGACACCTGCAACTTCTAACACATGGTTCTCCCAAAGCAGAACCCATTTAAGCAAATGCTTTTAGCCATAGATGGCTTACCTTCCAACTTAGGTTTTGACTCCTCGTTTGTACAAAAATTTTAACTCTACACAGAGAATTGACCAATTCTTTGACCACTGAGATTGTGCCTATTTCAGAAGACACTCATCACTTCTTCACATATAAATGTTCCTAAACATAATTATTTCATCCTCTTTGCAATTAGGCTCTCAGATCTTAACCATAGATGCATTAACTATGGAATTAGATATCTACAAAAGGTTTTCCAATATAACCAAACACAGAAGGAGAGATGGAGAAGAGATCGACGTGCACTTCTTTGAAAAATCTTTCTATTCAACTCATCATACATCTGATGGATGATACACACAATAATCATGATCTATTCCTCTCTATCTCATCTATACTTCATCTCTCTCTCTTTATTATGACCATATACACATATACATATACATATACATATGAGTATTTGTTGATATATTTAGGTAGTGATGTGTGTGAACACTCTAGGACTGCCGGGGCACTTTTTTCCCTCTTTAGGAGGTTTTTTTTCCCTCGGCTTGTATATACGCCTATTGCCCTAATGGGCTACTTATCTTTGTACATTCTCTAGTAATACATTCAGTCTTGTGTGTTGTGCTCCAAGCTTCTTCTTCTTCCTTGTGCTGTTCGCGTGCTTCCGCAGACGTCCAACTCCAACAATTGGTATCAGAGCAGGTCGTCGCTTCTTCTAGGGCGCCGTCGACACTCCTCCATTTGCAGTCTCAGATTCGCACGAAATTTGGTGAGCATACTCAGGGCTCGTTTCGGCCTCCGAACGCACTATCGCAGCGCTTGTGCAGGCTATTTCGTCCTTTTGTGTCAAAGGTATATACCAGTTTCTGTTCGCCAATTTAAGCGTCTCGAAGTCTGCTACAGGTCTAGCAGAACTCGTTTGGGCAGTTCCGTTCAACTTTTTTAGATACAGTCAATTTTCTGCATCAAGGTATTTTAGTCACCGACCATGGCTGAAAGCAGTGATGTATTCCGTATGTTGGCTGTTGAGGATAAGTTGGATGGTACCAACTACCCATTATGGGCGTATATGATGCGACATGTACTGGTTGCAAAAGGATTGTGGAACATTGTGCAGGGTGTTGAAAGACGTCCTGTTACACCTGTAACGACAGGTACTGCAAATACAGGTGTTGGAGCTGATGAAGATGGTGTCGAAGATGATATTCCGCAGATTCCTGTTCGTGCTGCTGTTTCTGTTGCACCTACTGCAGAGCAGATTCGTTGGGATGGCAGAGATGCCCAGGCACATGCATTGATAGCTTTGTCTGTCAAACGTGCCATTATTCCTCACATTCGCTCTTGCAGAACAGCAAAGGATGCTTGGGATACACTTACCACTTTGTACCAGGCTAGGAATGAGGCTCGTGTTGCTTACCTCCGAAAACAGTTGGAGAGTGAGCACATGAATGAAGGTGATTCTATGGACAGTTTTCTTACAAAGATCAAAGACCTGAAGGAACAATTGATTTCTGCTGATGAGGTTATACCAGATAGCTCACTTGTGCAGACCGTTCTGAATGGTCTTCCTGATTCATATCAGAGTTTTGCCTCTACTCTTCGGTTGATGATGAAAGGCAATCCGAATGCCTTGTCATTTGAGGAATTAGTCTCTGTTCTGTTGCAGGAAGATCAGTCCAGGCAGAACAGGTCCATTATGCGTGTTGCAGATCAAGCTTTCCTGGCTAGTCAGAAGGGCAAAGGAAAATGGAGCTCTTCTACTAGTAAGCAGAAATCTGCAAATGCTGCACAATCGAAGAACCAGGATAAAGATGAAAAGAAATCAGAAAAGCAGAAATTGTTCTGCAAGTACTGTAAAGGAAATGATCATATTATAAAGAACTATCCAAAATTGGCTGCTAAAGAGGCAAAGAAGAAAGAGGCTGGAATGGTTGTTGCAGAGGCCTCTACACCAAAAACAGAGTCTGCAAATCTTGTGCAGGAAGAAGAATGGGTGTTTACCACTGTCTGCAGTTTTGACCCATCTTCTCATGATCAGTGCATGTCTATAATAGACTCAGATGTTTGGTATTTTGACAGTGGGGCGACCAAACATATTACCTCGCAGCGCAGTTTCTTCTCTTCACTTGAGCCTGCTCCTACAGGGAATACTGTCACATGCGCCAATAACTCCTCTTATCCTGTTATGGGAGTTGGTAAGATCATTCTGACTACTGCTGATGGTAGTTCTTTCACTTTGTCAGATGCTTTATTTGTGCCAGGGATCAAAAAGAATCTGTTATCAGTTTCTGCATTAGCCAAGATTGGCTTGGTTGTGAAATTTATTGATGACAGGTGTACAGTCCATGATCTCTCAAATGGCGATGTGATTATTGCTTCTGGCATTTTATGTCATGGGCTGTATAAGCTCATAGACTATGAAAGATCTGTGAATGATTCGGCATGTGCAGTTCATGATTCTCAGGCTATGTCAGATGCAAAGCTTTGGCATGCACGCTTTGGTCATCTGAATTTTGCTAGTTTGTTACGCCTGCAGAAATCTGAAATGGTGTCCTCTTTGCCCAAACTTGAGGCACCTGGAAAACATGTTTGTGAAGGCTGTATTTTGGGCAAAATGCAGCGTTCTTCCTTTCCAAAAGATGGTTCAGTTCGGGCTACGCAGAAATTGCAGCTTGTACATAGTGATGTCTGTGGTCCTATGCAGACACCCTCTTTTGGAAATTACCTTTACTTCGTGACTTTCATTGATGATTTTTCCAGGCATGCATGGGTATATCCACTCAAAGCAAAGTCCGAAGTGTTCATGTGCTTCAAACAGTTTTTGGTTTTGGTTGAAAATCTGTCAGCATGTAAAATGGGCACCCTCCGCTCTGATCGAGGGGGGGAGTATATGTCTTCAGATTTTAATGCATTTCTGGCTGAACGTGGGATAAAACACCAGTGTACAGTGCCGTATACACCTCAACAGAATGGAGTTGCTGAACGAAAGAACAGGTCACTCATGGAGATGGCGAGGTGCATGGTCAAAAGTCAGGCTTTACCACATAGTTTCTGGCTTGAGGCTGTCATGTGTGCAGCATATGTACTGAACAGGTGTCCCACTAAAGCGTTGCAGTCTATCACTCCATATGAGGCTTGGCATGACCGCAAGCCATCTGTTGCTCATCTGCGTGTTTTTGGTTGTTTGGCATATGCATTAGTGCCTGAACAACATCGTAGAAAATTGGATGATAAGGCAGTAAAATGTATTTTTGTTGGGTACAGTTCTGAAAGTAAAGGCTATCGTCTGTATCATCCACAGACTAAACGCATTCTGGTTAGCCGTGATGTTGTCTTTGTAGAAGATGCTATTCAGCCATTGCTTTCATGTACTAAGGAGACATCTGTTAGCTCCAAAGACATGTATGATACTTTGATGCCTCTTTTTACAGGTGGACAGGCTAGTGCTGGTCCTAATGAGGCAACTTCTCAACCTTTGCAGGTTTCATATGATGATGCAGATCATTCCATTTCTGATGCAGATTTACATGATGCACTTGTTGATGAGAGAGCTGATATTGAGCAGGCAAAAACTATGCCAAAATGGCTGGTGCAGACTTTGCGTGACAGCAAATTAGATGCACCTTTATCATATCGTACTCGTTCAGGCTCTCATAGTGCCTCCTTTGCATCAGATTGCTATGCTATGGCTGCATCTAGTCTCTGTGATGAGAATGAGCCTGTTTCTTTTGATGAAGCACAAAATTCAGAAAATTGGATGGCTGCTATGCAATCTGAATATGATGCTATAATGAAGAATGGTACATGGTCTTTATGTGACTTGCCTCCTGGCAAGAAGGCCATTGGCACTAAGTGGATATACAAGCTGAAGCGTAAACCTGATGGTACAGTTGACAGGTATAAGGCTAGGCTTGTTGCAAAGGGTTATGCGCAGGAAAGAGGCATTGATTTTGATGAGACCTTTGCACCTACATGCCGTATGACTACTGTTCGGAGCATTTGTGCACTTGCAGCCCATCATGGTTGGAATGTACATCAGTTGGACATTAAAACAGCATTTCTGAATGGTGACTTGCATGAAGAAGTGTATGTTTTTCAGCCCCGTGGCTTTGTGCAGAAAGGGCATGAAAACCAGGTGTGCAGGTTAAAGAAGGCGTTATATGGTTTAAAGCAAGCACCACGTGCTTGGTATGAGAAGATACATGCCTATCTGATTGCACATGGTTTTGAGAACAGTCCAACTGAAAGCACCTTATATGTTAAATGTGCTAATGATGTGCTTCTGATCATTGTTGTCTATGTTGATGACATGCTGCTCACTGGTCCTATTGAGACACATATTGCTGATTTTAAGGCTGATTTGCATGCCTCATTTGAGATGTCTGATTTGGGGCATTTGCATCACTATTTGGGCATTCAGTTTATGCACGTTGATGGTGGAATGGCTTTCTGTCAAACGAAATATATTGACACATTATTACAGCGTTTTGGCCTTGAAGACTGTAAGCCTATTGCCACTCCTATGGAGACAGGTTTACGATTGAGTCTTCATGATGCTGGAGATGCATTTGATGCTGTTCTCTATCAGCAGGCTGTTGGATGCTTGATTTACTTATGCATTACTCGGCTAGATATTCAGTTTGCTGTCTCACAGATGAGCAGGTTTATGCATTGCCCAGGAGTCACGCATTGGAAAGCGGTTAAGCGCATCTTTCGCTACTTGAGTGGTACTCGGCTACTTGGGTTGTTTTATCCCAAGGGGGGATCACTACCACCAGATTTGCATGCTTTTTCTGACTCAGATTGGGCTGGTTGCTATGACACTCGTGTGTCCACCAGTGGTTTTTGCTTCATGCTTGGTAGCTCATGTATATCTTGGTTGAGCAAGAAGCAGCCTACTGTGGCCACTTCCAGTTGTGAGGCTGAGTATAGGGCAGCTTTCACAGCGACTGTTGAGTGTGTGTGGCTCAGACGCCTTATGGCTGATTTGGGTGTTGGCCAGTCTTCTTCCACCACCATCTTCACTGACAGTCAGAGCGCATTGGCAGTTGCGAGGAACCCTGTGTTCCATGCTCGCACTAAGCACATTGAGGTGCATTATCACTATGTCAGGGAGAGGTTCTCTGCTGGGGAGATCAGCTTGGCATATGTGCCCACGCAGGAGAACATTGCAGACCTTTTCACGAAGGCTCTGCCTAGGGAGAAGTTTGAAGCTTTCCGCAAAGCTTTGGGCTTACTTCCTTTTGTGGAGTGATTTCCACATAGCTTGGCACTTCCTTATACATGAGTGCCAGCTCCTTGTTCACCGCATCACTCCCAGGGGGGATTTGTTGATATATTTAGGTAGTGATGTGTGTGAACACTCTAGGACTGCCGGGGCACTTTTTTCCCTCTTTAGGAGGTTTTTTTTCCCTCGGCTTGTATATACGCCTATTGCCCTAATGGGCTACTTATCTTTGTACATTCTCTAGTAATACATTCAGTCTTGTGTGTTGTGCTCCAAGCTTCTTCTTCTTCCTTGTGCTGTTCGCGTGCTTCTGCAGACGTCCAACTCCAACAGTATTGATTTGCCATTACTTCAAGTATTTTTAAGTCTTTACAAAACTAATGTACATGTGTTTTTAGAACTTTTCTTCCTGAACCTTTACTTTAATCCATGCTCTTAGACTTCAATCTTTTCTTCATGTCTTCACTTCAAAGATTCATATAATCACCCATTGTTGATTGTCTTGTTCCAAGAGCTCCCCCTCAATCATCAATTGTGATTACTTGCATCTTCTTTATTCCTACCATATCCTTAAACCTCTGCAACTTTGGTCCATCCAAGCTCTTTGTCATCATTTTTGTAAGTTGATCTTTTGTAGGAGTATGTATGACTTCTATTTCTTTATCAACAACCTTCTCTCTCAAAAAATGATATTGAATCTCAATATGTTTAGTCCTAGCAGGAAACAAAGGATTAGCTGCCAAATATAAAGAACTCATATTGTCTCCACAAATGATAGGAGTACTCTGAATGACATCAAAACTCTTCATAAGATTCTTTAGCCATATTACTTCCTTTGCAACTTCTACCATGCCTTAGTATTCTGCTTCTGTAGATGATAAAGCACCTGTATGTTGCTTCTTCGAGCACCATGAAATTAACTTATCTCCCACATAACACAAATATCCATGTGTTGATTCCATCATTAGAGTTACATGCCCAATCTGCATCACTATATATCTTGATTCTTGTATTTGAAGTAAACCCATAGTACAAACCTTCTTTAAGTGTGCCCTTGATGTAACTAAGTACTCTTTGTCCTGCTATCCAATGTTCCTTTCTAGGACAATGCATGAATTGAGATAAAACTCCAACTGCATATGATAAGTCAGGCCTTGTTAATGTAGCATAAATCAAGCTACCCACCAAACTCTGATAAAGCTTCATGTCCTTGAATTCTTCTCCTCCATATCTACTCAATCTATGATTCACCTCCATTGGAGTTGGTGCTATCCTGCAATCTTCCATTTTAAATTTGATTAGCAAATTTTTCAAATACCTTTCTTGAGTTACATATACTCCATGTTGAGTATATGAAATCTCCATTCCCAAGAAGAATGGCAAATTTCCCAAGTCACTGATTTTGAATTCTTTTTCCATCTACTTCTTAATCATGTGTATGCCTTTGTCATCAGTTCCTGTAAGTATTATGTCATCAACATAAATACAAACATAAATAAATCCTTCCTCACTTGCTTTGACTAGAAAGCTACTATTTGCCTTTGATGCTTGAAACCCAAGTTCCTTCAAGAACTTTACGAGCCTATAATTCCATGCCCTTGGGGCCTGTTTCAAACCATACAAAGCTTGCTTGAGCTTACACACATGATCTGGATACACTTGATCTTTAAAACCATCTCGTTGTTCCATGTAGACTTCATCTGAAATATAGCCATTCAAAAATGCATTCTTCACATCTAATTGAGATAATTTCCAACCTTTGCAAGTAGCAATCGCTATGAGAGTCCTTATGGTTGTCATCTTTGCAACATGACTATAAGTTTCATCATAGTCCACTCCATATGTCTGTGCATATCCTTTTACAATAAGCATGGCTTTGTACCTAGATACACTTCCATCTGCAAACCTTTTTTTTGTAGACCCATTTATATCCAATGATCTTTTGACTATTTGGTTTAGGAACCAAACCCCATGTCTCATTCTCCATCAATGCATCATATTCTTCCTGCATAGCTTTTTCCCAATTCTTCTTTCCTTTGGCTTCATCATATGTGGATGGATCTTCATCTACTTTTACCATATAATCATAATCTTTAGTAGTCAAGAATGAAGTATCATAGCTATACCTTGTAGGTTGCCATCTGTGCCTAGATGACCTTTTCAGTTCTCCACTTCTTGAAGTTTCTGGTCCATCTTCATATTGTGGATCAAATCTTGGCCGTTCTTCTACTTCAACTTGTCTTTCATTACTCTCTTCTTCATCACATATTTGAACCTTTGATTTACCTTTCTTCTGATTCAAGGTTTCTTAATCACCTACATGAATATTAAGTGTACCTGCATACCAAGTACCTTGATCATCAAATGTAACATCCTTAGACACAAGGAATTTCTTTGTGGGTGGACTCCCCAACCTATAACCCATCTGCTTATCATCATATCCAAAGAACACCTACTTTTCTGCTTTAGGTTCTAATTTATGCCTCAATTGAGATGGCACATATGCATAAGCCAAACATCCAAATCATTTGCAATAATCCAAGGTAGGTCTCTTACCCCACCAAGCTTTACATGGTAACCTATTAACCAAGTATGTAGCTGTATTTACAGCCTCACTCCACAAATAATTGGGACAACTTTTCTCCTTCCATTGATCTTGCAAACTCAACAAGAGTTCTATTTCTTCTCTCTGCTATCCCATTTTGTTGAGGAGAGTACCTCCAAGTAACCTCTCTCTTTATACCTGCATTCCACAAATAATCACTGAATTCATTTGAAAATTACTCTCCCCCTCCATCTGATCTTAACCTCTTCAATTTTTATCATGTAATTCTTTCTGCATGTGCATGATAGTGTTTGAATGTATTAAACACTTTTGACTTGTCTTTGATCACATAAATAATGATCCACCTGGTAGCATCATCAACATATATGACAAAATATCTTGAACCATTTATACTAAAGTCTTTTGATGGACCCCACACATCTGTATGTACCAATTCAAGTCTTTTTTAATACATAAAACCATGCTTATTGTATGATTGCTTATGAGCCTTACCTAACTGACATGCTTCATATGTCTATGTCATGTGTTGACCTACAACATTCGGTAATCCAAGTACTGAACCATTATTAATCATCTCTTTGATACCTGTTTCATTGAAGTATCCAAGCCTTTTATGACAAAGATCCAATTCAGACACCTTTTGCTCTAAACATAGCACGTTCAACATTACCTTGTATCCTTAATGTAAAGAGCCTTCCTTCCTTCTTTCCTATAACAATTTGCTTATACCCTTGGCTAGGATCTTCAACATAAATTCCATCATTAGTGAACCTTACTTCATATCCTTTTTCCACAATCTGTCCTACACTAATCAAATTCTTTGGAATTGTAGGAACATAAAAAACGTTACTCAAGAGAGTACTTCCATCTTTGGCTTTAACTGAACCAATTCACTTCACTTTGTGATTTGTATTATCTCCTGTTTGAAATGTGTGATTGATTGCCTTATGATCTAGATCAGTCATCAAAGCAATGTTTCCACTTAGATGATTGCTACAACCTAACTCAATATAGAATACTCTCAGGTCTTCATGTGAGGCTTCACATGTTGCATTCATAATGAGATTTGAATCTTCTTTCTGATTTGATGCATAATTGTAGTAGGTGTTATTATAGGATTGATTTTGGAAGTCTCTTCCTCCATTTCTTCCAAAGAAATTCCTACCATCTCTACCTCTGAAATTTCCTCTCTGATATCTTCCACCTCTTCCTCTTTGATTAAAACTCTGATTAAAGTTACCATTGCTTTGATTATTATGCCATTATTCATGAGATAGATGATTGTTCTCACCACATATCCAACAAGCTCTGATATTATCTTTGTTATTTCTGTCTCTTCCTCTACTTCTTCCACTTCCTCTTCCTCTCAAGAAGTTGGCTTGACTTGGAGTACCTTAATCTTCAACTGATTGTTTCTTTCCTTTGATAGCTTTCTTTTTGTCTTCAGAATACATTGCATAACCTGCACTCTTATCAACATCTCTTTTGATATCATTCTCAAAAGTTAGAATATGTCCTAACAATTGATTCAAATCAAGAGTGAAATGATCTAATGAAAGTTCTGTAGATAACATAAAAGCTTTCCACTTCTCATCTCCTCTTAGTCCTATGAGAATTTGTCTTACCAACTTATCTTCTTCAATATCTTTATCAACTACACCTAAGGAATCAGCAATATCTTTCATCTTTGTCACATAATCAGATATTGATTATGAAGTCTTCTTCTTGAATGCAGTGAACTCTGCCCATAATGATGCTTTCCTTGATTTGGTTGTAATATGAAAATGCTCTTCCAAAGCACTGCATATATCACTTGCACTTTCAAGTCCTCTGATATGAGGAAGCAAATAATCATTCACTACCATGTAAATTATGCTCCTGGCTTAAGCATCCTTCTTCATCCAAATCTTGAAATCTGCAAACTCCTCCCTAGTTGGAACACTAGGATCTTTGAACTATGGCTTTTCTTCCTCTCCTGTGATGTATCCCATCAGACCTTTGCTCATAAGATGAGCTTCCATCCTCATAGACCAAGCTGGATAGTTCTCTCTATCCAACTTCTCAATTTGGGGACTATCTCCCATCCTTTCTTCACCTGTACTATCAAATCTTTAACCTTATAAGGACTGAATGTACCTTAGCTTTAAAATTTACTCCTTCTGATCCTTTTGATTACTCTTGTGTGTGTCTCTTCGGCTTTTCTTTCACTTTTTGTCCTTTTGAATCCTCAAAGTTTGAATTTTGTATATCTGTAGTAGTCGAGGTCCTCCTTGTTTGGAAAGATGGATGGATGCTCCAAGACACTGAGTAGGTACTACCAACACCTGCTTTGTACTAGCCCTCTTTTGCTTTAGGTTTGATAAGTAGACCTCCTTAGCTTTCCAATGACACCATAAAATGGCCTATGTACTTTGGAAGTAATGTGTGCAATGATTGAATTAAAGCAGATAACTTTGAAACTCACAAACTCAAGAAAACCTTCTATTTATGTCTTAACACCTGCTGAGTATTTTGCTCAATATAACCAGCACAGTAGGAATTGGAAAAATTCCTTTTAGAGGTATCTCATTAGCTTAGTAAGCTAACTATTCCAAGTGGAATGATGTAAAAAGATAAACTATGCTCAGAGAAATCAATTTAGCAAGTTAAGCTATACCCCCGATGTTTTAGGACTGTAGCAGATATTGACCAGTGATCACTTCGACGCGTATTTCTTTGAAATGGCTGAATAGAATCTCTTCAAACTTTGATAGTATGTAGAGAACTTTGCGCTGAATCCAACAAGCTTTGAATCACTGAATTTGATGAAGAAATGACTGAGATATCCACTCCACACATTGACAGACTTTTGAGTAGTATGACAGAGAACTGAGAAATGAACAATGTGAATGTATGTATTAATGAACACTTGTATACAAATCCATTGGCATGAAAATCATTGCCTAATGGTGTAGATAGGTGAGAAGCTCGGGAGTGATGAGCTCTACCCGCAACTTTTCCATGTCCATTTTTATAGAGAATGAGTAAGAATTTGAATTCAAATTCAAACTTTTGGCTCCCTATGATCAAGCTCCTATATCCTAGGAGATATTCCTTCAATCAAAGAGCTAACTTTTTCCACAAATCCTTTTGGTAGGTGATTACAAAAGATTCCAAGTCAATTTGACTTTTACAATGAGATAAAGTGGTAATTAACCACTAGCACTAGTTCCTATGTTTCTTCACATATGTAGGGTCTTCAAGATATGTGTAGGCTTGTGATTTACACCAACAGATCCCAGTCAAGCCAAACATTTTGGCTTGGTCTTCAACTTCAATCTTCATGTATATCCTGCGATCCAATCATTGCTTTGAACTTGCAAAGTTTGGTTCCATCCAAAGCTTTAGTCAACAAATCTGCACATTGCATGTTGGTTGATACATAGGTCAGTTGAATATCTTTGCTTATCAACTTCTCTCTTACATAATGGTAATGGACCTCTATATGTTTGGTCCTAGCATGATATATAGGATTAGCTGCAAGGTGAAGAGAACTTGTATTATCTCCAAGGATTATTGGAGACCTAGTATACAAACCCAATTTTGTATACAAAAGCTTAATCCAAATAGCTTCTTGTGTGGCATTAGCCAACCCTCTATACTCTGCCTCTGTAGAAGACAATGCAACAGTTGGTTGCTTCTTTGTGGACCAAGATATTGGCTTATCACCTGCAAAAAAATATATCCAGAAGTGCTCCTCCTATCGTCCTTGCATCCTGCCCAATCTGCATCTGAATAAATTTTGATATCAATATCTGAAGTGTAAGGGAAACACAAACCATGGTTCTGTGTACCCTTGAGATACTTCAAGATTCTCTTGGTAGCCTCTAAGTGAGGTATCCTTGGCTTGTGCATAAATTGACTTAGCACACTAACTCCATATGCAATATCTATCCTTGTTAAGGTAGCACAGTTCAAACTACCCACCATACTTTGATAACCTATAATGTCATTGACTTCATCACCTTCATGGGCACTTTTTAAGTTTACCTCCATTCGAGTGCTTGCTACTTTAGCATCCTACAAGTGAAACTTCTTCAACATATCCTGTATGTATTTTTTCTGAGTAATGTATATTCCTGAGTTAGTATAAACTAACTCAAGCCCAAGAAAATGCTTCAATAGACCAAGATCATTGATCTTGAACTCCTTCATCATCTGGCTCTTGATTTTTCTAATTCCATTGACATCATTACATGTAATTATGATGTCATCAACACAAACACAAAGGTATATTACCTCTAAATTACTTCTGTTAATGAATAGAGAAGTATCTACCTTGCTCATAACAAAACCTTGATCTTGGAGGTATGTAGTTAACCTGTAATTCCATGCCCTAGGTGCCTGCTTCAATCCATATAAAGGTTTTTTAATTTGCAAACATATGTTACCTTCTTAGGGTCCTCATAGCCAGGAGGTTGTGACATATATACCTCCTCTGAAATCCATCCATTCAAGAAAGCATTCTTGACATCCAATTGGTACATATTCCAATTTTTTGATGCAGCCACACTAACCAGCACTCTCATAGTTGGCATCTTGGCCACAGGTGAGAATGTCTCCTCATAGTCAATGCCTTCGGTTTGTGCAAAACCCTTGGCTACCTATCTGGCTTTGTACCTATTAATTGTGCCATCAGAATTTCTTTTAAGTTTATAGATCCATCTGGATCCTATTACCTTCATCGAGTCCTTCTTGGGTACTAACTCCCATGTATCACTTTCTTTGAGTGCTTCAATCTCCTCATCCATAGCTTCTTTCCATTCTGATTCGGTTATGGCTTCCTCATATGATCGTGGTTCTTCATTTGACAAATCTTTGGCAAGATAAACAGAACGTTTAGTAACAAGAGATGTATCATACCCATATCTGATAGGTTTTTTGCTTTCTCTTTGTGATCTTCTGATTGATTGAGTTGAAGATTTAGGTATATCTTCAAGCTTCTTCATCTTCATTTTGACCTTGGACTTCCATGCCTTGAACTCTTCAAGATTGATAGTGTCTTCATCATTTGAGCTAGTGTCTTTATTCTGAGTTGGTTCCTCCTTAGCAAGACTTGGAAACTCCTCTTCCAAATCATAGGGTAATTTAACCTTCTTGCATTCATTCTCATACCAAGAATCATTTTCATAAAAAACAACATCTCTGCTTACCATGAATCCCTTATTGGAAGGGTTATAAAACTTGTAACCTTTTTTATTTAGATCATACCCAATAAAGATGCACTTTTCAGCCTTTGGGTTTAGTTTACCTCTTATCTGAGAAGGAATGTGTACATATGCCACACATCCAAATATCCTGCAATGGTCCAGTGAGGGTCTCTTACCATGCCATGCTTCATAGGGTGTCATCCCATCAAGGGATTTAGATGGTAACCTGTTTATGAGATAAGTGGCAGTAGAAACACTCTCTACCCATAGATAATTAGGTAAGTTTTTCTCAGCTGTCTCAACAATCAACCTATTTCTTCTCTCAGCTACCCCATTCTGTTCAAGAGAATACCTTGTGGTGATTTCTCTTTTGATGCCTCTGTCCTGCAAGAAGTTTTCAAATTCATTGGAGAAGTACTCACCTCCTCTATCTGATCTTAGTCTCTTCAAATTCCTTCCTCTTTGATTCTCAACAAGTGCAAGGTATTTCTTAAAGCAATTAAACACCTCATATTTATGCTTCATGAAGTACAATACAGTCCATCTGCTATAATCATCATGAAAGACACATAGTACCTTGATCCTGAGACTGAGGGGTCTTTGCTTGGTCCCCATACATCTGTATGGACAAGCTCTAAGTAGTCTTCATGTATGTATCCTTTCCTTGAGTAGGGTAACCTGTGAGACTTCCCAAATTGACAAGCACCACACTTATAAATCATATGTTGCTTGGATACATTAGGTATTCCAAGCACACATTGGTCCCTGCATATTTGCTTCAAGGTTCTTTCTCCTATATGCCCTAATCTTTTGTGCCAAATTTCAAGTTCTGAAAGTGTTTGATCATTATAACTATATAGTGCAATATTTTTTGTGTCTTCCAACTCAAAAGTCAAAAGTCTACCTGATTTTTCTCCTTTAGCAATCCTCTTGAACCCATGTCTTGGATCCTCCACAAATGCTCCATATTGGTTGAATCTAACCTGCAAACCTTTCTCCACAATCTGTCCAATACTCATCAAATTTTTGGTAATGGTTGGTACATAGATTACCCTGCTCAACAAATTCTGATTTCCATCACAAGTCTTAACATTTCCAACCTTAACTATTGAGTGCTTGGTGTCATCACCTGTTTGGACTTGATGCTTACCTTTTGGTTCCTCAAGATCAGAGAGTAGTGCTACATTGCCAACTACATGATTTGAGCATCCTGAGTCAATGTAGAATAGGTGATCATCATTTGTACCTAATTTTGAAGTCATATTCATGATCAAAAGAGAGTCATGCTGCTCCTCTGTGTAGTTGTTGTAGTCCTTCCTGGATTTGAATCCTCCTTGGTAGTTGCCATTGTAATTATTATTGTAATTGTTCTTGTAGCCTTGGTGATGATTGAATCTTCCTCTTGACTGTGAGTATCCACCTCTTTGGTATCCTCTTCCTCTCTGTTTCTTGTAATTCCTGAAACACTAATCTGTAGTATGATTTGATAGACCACAAATGTTACATGGTGAGGAGTTATAGGATCTCCCCCTACCTTGCTTACCTCCTCTGCCCCTTCCTCTTGATGTTCTACCTCTCCCTGCATAGTTGGCTTGGGAGGTAGAGCCTTCATCTTCCACCTTTTTGTTCTTGCCTTGATCCTTAGACTTCTTATCAGTGTATAGGGTAGAAGAGTTATTACCTTTGGATGTATCTCCATTCTTGTTGAGCTTTGCTTCATGAGTAAAAAATTGTCCCATGAGAGTTGTAAGGTCTGGAATTTGCATATCCATGTAGAGGTCCATGGCAGTGGTGAAGCTTTCCTATTTGTCATCAACCTTGATACCATTGATCACTTGCCTTACAATCTGCTCTTCTTCAATCTCTTCTCCTATGCTTGCTAACTGATCTACCACATCTTTAATCTTGGTCACAAATTCTGGAACAACTTGCTTAGGTTGCTTCCTTAATGTTGTGAATTCAATCCACAACTGATTTTTCCTAGCCCTTGTGTTAGAGGAAAAATATGATGACAAGGTTTCCCAAGTCTCTTGGGATGTCTTACAATTTCTAAGAAAATCAGAGATGGAGTTGAGTAAATAAGACCTTGCCAATGCATCCTTAGCACACCGTGTGCTGAGCTTTTCATGTTCTTCCTTGGTTGGTAATCCTCTTGTTTTGAATGAGGGCGATTCCTCATCTCCTGAGATGTATCCATAGAGACTCCTTCCTTGTAAGTAGGTCTTCATCCTTAGAGACCATGCTTGATAGTTGTTCCTGTCCAATTTATCAATAAATGAAGGAAAACCATCTCCCATTTTACCTTAATTTTCTCTAATACCACTGTTGGGAAAGATGGATGGATGCTCCAAGAGACTGAGTAGGTACTCCCAAAACCTGCTTTGTACTAGCCCTCTTTTGCTTTAGGTTTGATAAGTAGACCTTCTTAGCTTTCCAATGACACCATAAAATGGCCCATGTACTTTGGAAGTAATGTGTGCAATGATTGAATCAAAACAGATAACTTTGAAACTCACAAACTCAAGAAAACCTTCTGTTTATGTCTTGACACCTGCTAAGTATTTTGCTCAGTATAACCAGCACAGTAGGAATTGGAAAAATTCCTTTTAGAGGTATCTAATTAGCTTAGTAAGCTAACTATTTCAAGTGGAATGATGTAAAAAGACAAACTGTGCTAAGAGAAATCAATTTAGCAAGTTAAGCTATACCCTCGATTTTTTAGGACTGTAGCAGATATTGACTAGTGATCACCTCGACACATATTTCTCTAAAATGGCTGTATAGAATCTCTTCATCCTTTGAAAGTACGTAGACAACTTTGAGCTGAATCCAACAAGCTTTGAATCACTGAATTTGATGACGAAATGACTAAGATATCCACTCCACAAGTTGACAGACTTTTGAGTAGTATGACAGAGAACTCAGAAATGAACAATGTGAATGTATGTATTAATGAACACTTGTATACAAATCCATTGGCATGAAAATCATTGCCTAATGGTGTAGATAGGTGTGGGCTATAGTGTAGGCATCACACACACTCAAAATCAGTAATAAGAAGCTCGAGAGTGATGAGTTCTACCTGCGACTTTTCCATGTCCATTTTTATAGAGAATGAGTAAGAATTTGAATTCAAATTCATACTTTTGGCTCCCTATGATCAAGCTCCTATATCCTAGGAGATATTCCTTCAATCAAAGAGCTTACTTTTTCCACGAATCCTTTTGGTAGGTGATTACAAAAGATTCCAAGTCAATTTGACTTTTACAATGAGATAAAGTGGTAATTAACCACTAGCACTAGTTCCTATCTTTCTTCACATATGTAGGGTCTTCAAGATATCTTTCAAGCCAAATGTGTAGGCTTCTGATTTACACCAACATTCCGTTTCTTCAAATCTGATGAATCCTAGTCTAATACCACTGATGGAGAGTGTTAATCTCCAAAAGAGAAGTTATCCTTGATGTTAGAGCATCTCTATATCTCAAAACTTCAACCAATTTTGGAAGACAAGTGTCAAACTATCAAGAATTTAGCTAACTATTGAGAAAGCCACTATACATAAAAGTCTGCTACACATAACTCACTCATTGACTGATCAAATGTGTAAAGAATCTAATGAAAATTTTTGCAAGGTGTCACCTAAAGGTTGCGCACCTTCTCCAAGTTAAGTCATCTCAAAAGATTCAGTAAATTATGAGAAATGATCCTAACAATCTACCTATGTATAAATTTTTCTTCTTGTAGAGTCGACTTTGTCACCTGCAATGTCTAACACATAGTTCTGCAAGTGCTTTTAGCCATAGATGGCTTACCTTCCAACTTAGATTTTGAATCCTCATTTGTACAAAACTTTACACTGTGCACTAAGAACTGACCAATTCTTTGACCACTCAGATTGTGCCTGTTTCAGAAGACACTCATCACTTCTTCACATATGAATGTTCCTACACATAGTTCTCTCAGACTGTTTGCAATTAGGCTCACAGATCTTAACCATAGATGCATTAACTATGGAATTAGATATCTACAAAAGGATTTCTGATATAATCAAACACAGAAGGAGAGATAGAGAAAATATCGATGCACAATTCTCTAAAAAGTTTTTCTATTCAACTCATCATACATCTGATGGATAATACACACAATACTCATGATCTATTCCTCTCTATCTCATCTATACTTCATCTCTCTCTCTCTCTCTCTTATTATGAGCATATACACGTATATATATACATATGAGTATTGATTCGTCAGTACTTCAAGTATTTTGAAGTCTTTACAAAACTAATATCCATGTGTTTTTAGAACTTTTCTTCATGAACCTTTACCACTCCATGCTCTTAGACTTCAATCTTTTCTTCATGTCTTCACTTCTAAGCTTCATATAATCACCAATTGTTGATTTTCTTGTTCCAATAGTGATTAGCTACCTCTTTGATATCCTCTTCCTCTCTGATTCTTGTAGTTCCCATAGCACTCATCTGTAGTGTGATTAGACAATCCACCTATGTTGCATGGGGAAGAGTTGGAGGGTCTCCCCCTACCTTGCTTACCTCCTTTGCCCCTACCTCTTGAGTTCCTACCTCTTCATGCATAGTTAGCTTGCGAAGTAGTACCTTCATCTGCAATCTTTCTGCTTTTCCCTTTCTCTTTAGGCTTTCCTTTATCCGTGTATAGATAAGAAGAGTTGTTACCTCTAGATGAATCTCCATTTTTGTTGAGCTTGGCTTCATGGGTAAAGAGTTGCCCCATGAGTGTGGTAAGATCTGGAATCTGCATGTCCGTGTATAAGTCCATGGTAGTTGTCAAGCTTTCCTATTTGTCATCTACCTTGATGCCATTGATTACTTGCCTCACTATTTGCTCCTCTTCAATCTCCTCTCCTATGTGTGCCAATTGGTCAGCTACATCTTCGACTTTGGTCACATACTCTGAAACACTTTGCTTGGGTTGCTTCCTTTGAGTGGTAAACTCAATCCACAATTGGTTCTTTCTTGCTTTTGTATAAGAAGAAAAGTATGAAGAGAATGTATCCCAAGTCTCTTGGGATGTTTTACAGTTCTTAATATGTGGAAGAAGGAAGTGAGAGATAGAGTTAAGAAGATATGACCATGCTAATGCATCTTTGGCACACCACGAGTTGAGTCTTTCAAGCTCCTCTCTTGTAGGTTGTCCTTTGCTTCTAAAAATGAGCATCTCCTCATCTCATGATATGTATCCATAGAGACTCCTTCCTTTTAAGTATGTCTTCATCCTCAAGGACCATGCTTGGTAGTTGTTCCTATCCAATTTATCAATAAAAGAACGGAAACCATCTCCCATTTTACCTAAGTTTCTCTGATACCACTATTGGAAAAGATGTATGGACACCTCAAGAAATGAGTTGGTACTGCTAATCCCTGATGGGGGATGATTCTAACACCCCAATGCAAAAATGGAAGATGGTTGCCCTCCACTAGGTCCACAAGTAGTGATATATGTTCACTGTTCTGAACTTTTCTCTACACCACTAATAGAGACTTAAAATGAACTTTTGCAAACGTGTAGTAGACTATACAAGCTACCCAACAAGCTTTAAATCATCCCAAATGGATATTCGATATGGGAGAACCACCCTTTGAAAAATAGGCTACCTGTTTGCAACACTCTCTACCTATGTGTAGAGATATACCTTCACAAAGTTTGCAATTTCTCACAACTCACTTAGCCAAATAACTTGAAACTTTGGCAAAGTTCAGGGCACAATATGAGAGACCAAATGAATCTTGAAATCAATGAAAATGAGTACAATGAGAGAGAAAAAAATGATCTACAATCTGGTACAATCAGATTTGGAAAAGCCTAACTACACCTCTAGATAGAGCGGAGCAAAATCATGAGAAAATGAGGTAAGCAAGCAAGGGGGCTGCTTGTTGGAGTTTATAACTTCACTAAACTGAGTGGGAAACTTGTGAAATGCATACAAATCAAGAAAAAAAGGCGGGATGATGCTTATATAGACTTTTACTTTTCCTACAATCTAGCTAACCACCCACCAATCATTTTAGGTGCACTTTCTGGTGGCTGATTTGATGAGATTTGGATTTGATTGAGTTTGGTGGAGCTTCTAACTTTATTCGGCAACTTTGGGCCCTCCTTTTTTATTTCTCCACTTGCAAAACTCGTGGTTGAGCCTTTTTGCATGATTTATACTTGATTTTCAACACTCCCCCTCAAGTCTCAATGCCTAGATCCTTCATTCCAATGCATGCCTTGAAGCTTTGTAGCTTTACTCCATCCAATGCTTTGGTAAACATATCTTCATATTGGTCCTTTGTATTAACATGCTCCACCTTGACATCCTTTGACATGATCTTCTCTCGAATAAAGTGGTAATGCACCTCTATATGCTTCGACCTTGCATGGAACACCAGATTTTGAGCCAAGCATATGTGACTTATGTTCTCACAAAAAATAGGTATTTGCTTAACCTGCAAATCAAGATCAACAAACAACTTCTTGAGCCACATAAGCTCACAAGAGATTTGTGCTAAGCCTCTATAATCAGCATCGATCGATGAAAGAGCCACGGTTGGTTGTTTCTTTGACATCCATGAAATGGTCTTCTTCCCTAGCATGATAACATATCCACTAGTGATCCTCCTGTAATCTTTGGAACCTACCCAATCAGCATCACAATAAGCTTGTACATTTAATCCATCATCAAATGGATATTATAGACCTTCATTCATTGACCCTTTGAGGTACCTAAGTACCCTTTTGGCTGCAACAAGATGAAGTACTCTTGGTGCTTGCAAAATTGAGATAACACTCCAACTACATGTGCAATATCAGGTCTTGTCATAGTAGCATACAAGAGAGAACCAGTTATTGACCTATACATGGTCACATCCTTCACTTCTTCAGCTTCATGAGCACTTAGTTTAACATTTACTTCTAATGGATTTGAAATGGGCTTGCAATCACACAAGCCAAGCTTCTTCAAAAGATCAAGAATGTATTTCCTTTGCATCAAGTATATACCTTCCTCTTTATATAGTACTTCAATCCCAAGGAAGTACCTTAAAGTCCCTAAATCTGAGATTTTAAATTCACATCCAAGCTTCCTCTTTATGTCTTTGATATTGGCTTCATCATCCCTTGTAATGATCAAATCATCAACATATATACAAATGAAAACAATTTTGCTACCTTCCTTCTTCACAAAGAGCGATGGGTCTGCATGACTCTGATTGTATCCACATTTTACTAAGTAGTCCACAAGTCTTTGGTTCCAAGCTCTTGGGGCTTGCTTGAGTCCATAAAGAGCCTTCTTTAGCCTGCATACATGATGTGGAAACCTCTCATCTTCAAAGACTTGGGGCTGGTCCATGAAGACTACCTCTTCAAGCTCTCCATTTAGGAAAGCATTCTTCACATCAAACTGGTACATCTTCCAACCTTTTGAGGCTGAAATTGCAATCAAACTTCTGATGGTGGATATCTTAGCTACTGGGTTGAATGTTTCCTCAAAGTCTATGCCATAGGTTTGAGCAAAACCTTTGGCAACCAACCTTGCTTTATACCTAGAGATGCTCCCATCTGCATGCCTATTTACCTTGTACACCCATTTGTTGCCAATGACTTTCATGTCCTTTGTTCTTGGCACCAATGAACAAGTATCATTTTCTTAAAGTTATTTGAATTCCTCCTCCATGGCTTCAATCCATTCCCTATGCTTGTTTGTTTCTTCAAAAAAGTTAGGTTCTTCACAAACTATAACTTGACTTATGTAGGCATAGTGTCTTGCAATGAATGAATCATAAGTTAACCTTTGATCAAGGTATTTAACCCTATTGGATGACCTTACCTCACCATTAGGTGGTAGGAATCTCCTCCTCCTTAGTTTAGATGTTTTATATCCTGGAGTTTCTATTTTCTCCATATCTTCATCACTTGTAGATTCCATGTCTACCCATCGATGGACTTCATGATTTGCCTTTTCCTTTCCTTTGCTACTTCCTTCACTTGAATGAGCTTCATTCCTTGTCCTTCCATGCCAAGTTGATGTAGTGCTCTCCTCTGATGGTGTGCTTGGATGGTTGGATCACTTATGTCCATGCTTTGTTGTTGCTCTTTGAACTTCTTCTCGACTTCATATGCATCGTCAACCTGTAACACATCTTTGCTACCATACCAAGGCAGCAACTCATCAAATATTACATCCCTATTAAGCTCTTTGGTGCAACGGTTATAACATCTAAAACCCTTTTGGTCTGAAGAATATCCAAGAAATATACACCTATCCACCTTCGGGTCTAACTTGTGTCTCAGTTCTTAAGGAATGTGAACGTAACACACACAACCAAATACTTTGAGATGTGAAAGATTGGGTTTCTTACCACACCAAGCTTCATAACGTGTAACTCCATGTGCTCCTGAGGTTGGACACCTATTCATAATGTATATGGCTGTATTTGTTGCATCATCCCAATAAGAGTTAGGAACATTCATTTCATTTAACAAAGATCTAGCCACTTCTGCTATGTATCTATTCTTCCTTTCTGCCACCCCATTTTGTTGAGGTGTATACCTGCAAGTGAATTTCCTTTTGATGCCATGGTCATGTAGAAAATTTGAAAATTCATTTGAAAAATACTCTCCCCCTCCATCCGATCTGAGAGTCTTTATAACTTCCGGGTTTCCTTCTCCACTAGGTTTTTGAACCTCTTGAAGTGGTAAAACACCTCAGACTTTGACTTCATGCAATACATCCAAACAAACCTTGAATGATCATCTATAAATGTGACAAAATATCTATTACCTCCAATGGATGGCTCCCTTGTAGGTCCCCATACATCTGTGTGTATGAGATTCAACAATTCATTGCTCACATGTGCTCCCTTCTTAAATGGCAACCTGATTTGTTTCCATAATTGACAAGCATGGCACAAATGTTGCATATTTTGAGATGTAAGATCAGTTAGACCACTCACTAAGCCCTTCCTTTGCATGTCCTTCATCCTTTGTAAGTTTATGTGCCCAATTCTTTTATGCCATAAGTCAATTTCTGCAGTCTGTTTATTTCCAATTGACAAGTAGACAGTGTGAGGGGTTGATGGCTTTACCTCCACGGTGAAGAGTCTTCCTTGCTTCTTTCTTTTTGCTATGAGCTTGTAGTCCTGCATGGGGTCTTCAAAAACATCCTTGCGCATTGAACCTCACCACATAACCTCTTTCAACCATTTGACCTATCGAAACCAAGTTCTTTGTAATGGTTGGCACATGCAACACATCCTTCAACACCTTGGAGATTTGACATCCATTCAATGCAACATCTGCCACATGTGTAATCTTGTGCTTAGTGTCATCCCCTGTCTCTACGTGTCCTTGAGTGATGGGTGAATGTAAATTAAAGAACACATCCTTATTGCAACTCATATGGTTGCTACAACCACTATCAATGTACCATGTAAAATCTGAATTGACTCTTTCACTTGAACCATACATCATAAGAAAGTTCTCATTTTCTGAATTTGTTGAAGTACTAGCATAATTACCTTGGTTCATTTTGTATCCTTGATTGCCTCCTCCTTTGGACCAACAATCTCTTGCATAATGGCCTAGTTTTCCACAATTGTAGCATTCTCCATTGGATGCTTCTCTTCCATGTGATCTTCCTCCTCTTCTTCTACTCATTCCTCTTCCTCTTGATCCATAGCTTTGGTTGGGGCCTTCTTGGTTGCTTGAGCTTGAGCTTGACCTTCCTCTCCCTCTGCCTTGGGAGTTTTGTCCACCTCTTTTGCCTTTGCCTCTACCTGCATAGAAAACTTGGGCTTGGTTGCCCTTTGATTGTGAACCTCCTTAGTTCATCTCCTCGTTCACCATCAATGTGACTAATTGATCAAATTGTGGTAGGGAATCCCTCACATAAACTGATGTGGTGAATGCTTTCCACCTTCATCCTCTCTGAAGCCATTGAGAGTGTGTGCCACAAGATCATCATCTTCAATTGGGCTCCCAATTGAGCCTAAAGCATCTGCAAGCTCCTTAACCTTCAAAATGTACACATTTATGTTAGTACTTGATGATTTCGTAAGATTATTCAACTCATTCTTGAGCTCAATCTTCCTTGCCTCGGTTGATGAAGAGTACAATCTCTCCAAGGTCTCCCAAACCTTCTTGGATGTGGCCAAGTCTTGTATATGCCCTATCATGCTACTGCTTATGTGTTGAGATAGAATGAATATGACTCTCCTATCCCTTTCTATCCATTAACTAAGTGCCTTGACCTGCCCTTGAAGTGGTGGATCATGTACATGAGGCATTGGCTCCATGTCGCTCACTAATCCCCACAATCCTTTGCCCATAAGGTAGTTGCTAACTCTAAATTTCTAAGGTTGATAATTGCCTTTCTCTAACTTCTCTATTTGTGCATTATACTCAGCCATACTGAGCTCTAAGATGCTCCTCTAGCTTCTCCTCAAGTTTTTTTATGCTTTAGAAGGTGTGGATATTACCTTTTGATAGCTTCTCCCTTGCTAATTTTCGATTAGTTGAGATCTCGATCGACGTAGCCCCCTTTTGATGTCTTCTTGCTTTGATGAGTCCTCCTTGTGCTTCCACGAGTTGTCTTGATCCCTTCAAGTCTTAAATATGATGCCACTGATGTCTCCAAGCGTGCAAAATGGCTCTGATACCACTTTTGGGGGATGATTCTAAGATGCCAATGCAAAAATGGAAGATGGATGCCCTCCATTAGGTCCACAAGCAGTGATATATGCTTACTGTTCTCACCTTTTCTCTGCACCAGTACAAGTGATTAAGATGAAATTTTGCAAACATTTAATAGACTATAAAAGATACGCAACAAGCTTTAAATCATCCCAAATAAATATTCCAGCTAGGAGAACCACCCTCTGCAAAATAGGCTACTTGTTTGCAACACTCTCTACCTATGTGCAGAGATATACCTTCAAAAAGTTGGCAATTTCTCACAACTCACTCAGCCAAATAACTTGCAACTTTGGCAAAATTTAGGGAAAAATATGAGAGATCAAATGAATCTTGAAATCAATGAAAATGAGTACAATGAGAGAGCGAACAATGCTCTACAATCTGGTACAATCAGATTTGGAAAAGCCTAACTACACCTCTAGATAGAGCAGAGCAAAATCATGAGAAAATGAGGTAAGCAAGCAAGGGGATGCTTGATGGAGTTTATAACTTCACTAAACTAAGTTGGAAACTCTTGGAATGCATACAACTCAAGAAACAAAGGTGGGATGATGCTTATATAGACTTTTACTTTTCCTACAATCTAGCTAACCACGCACCAATCATTTTAGGTGCACTTTTTGGTGGCTGATTTGATGAGATTTGGATTTGATTGATTTTGGTGGAGCTTCTAACTTTATTCCATGACTTTGGGTTCTCCTATTTGATTGGTTCACTTGGAAAACTCGTGGTTGAGCCTTTTTGCATGATTTAGACTTGATTTTCAAGAGCCCCTGCTTTGTACGTGCCCTCTTTCACTTCAGAGTTGTGTTTTAGGCTCCTTTAGGTTTAGAAGTTAGATTCACAAGGCATGGAGCATATGTGGAGGAGCCTCAACAAGGCTTCAAGAGGATTGCAAAAGGTGAGAAATCTGGTAGACTCTTTACATTTGAAGTTGAAGATACCAGAAACATTGCACTCTTCAATTACAAAGATCAAACCCTATGTGAACTAGAGATATGGCATAAAAGGCTAGGTCATATAGGTGAAAGAACACTGAAGCAAATATGCAGGGATTAGAGTGTGCTTGGCATTCCAAATGTGTCCAAGCAACACATGATTTACAAATTTGCAGCATGCTAGTTTGGCAAATCTCACCGACGACCCTTCAACAGAAAAGGATACATGTATGAAGATTACTTGGAGCTTGTACACAGAGATGTGTGGGATCCTAGCAGAGAGCCATCAATCTCAGGATCAAGGTACTATGTTTCATTTATAGATGACTATAGTAGATGGATAGTTCTTTACTTCATGAAACATAAAGATGAAGTTTTCACTTGTTTCAAGAAGTATTTGGCATTTGTTGAGAACCAAACAGGTAGAAGCTTGAAAAGGCTCAGATCTGGTGGAGGTTGTGAGTATTTCTCACATGAATTCGACTCATTCTTATAGGGCAGAGGCATAAAGAGAAAGGTTACAACAAGATACACTTTTGAACAGAATGGAGTGGCAAAAAGGAGGAATAGACTAATAGTAGAGGCTGCAAGATCAATGTTGAATGAAAAGAAACTTCCAAACTACTTATGGCTAGAGGCTATTTCCACAGCCACATACTTAATTAAAAAGACTTCCATCCAAGTCCTTGCATGGAATGACACCTTATGAAGCATGGAATGGCAAGAGATTCTCCCTTTACCATTGTAAAATCTTTGGGTGCATTGCTTGTGCACATATACCCTCAAATATTAGAGGGAATCTTGATCCAAAAGCTAAAAAGTGTATATTCATTGGCTACGACCAAAACCAGAAAGGATATAGGTTGTACAATCCCGCTAACAAAGGATTGAAAATTAGTAGGGATGTGGTGTTTGATGTAAATAATGCATGGTTTGAAGATGATTGCAGGAAGATAAAGCTACCTTATGACTTGGAAAGTGATTTTCCAACTCTGACTCAAGAAGAACCACAAATATCAAAAGATGTTGATTCAGAAGAGGAAGACGAGATTGAATTCAAAGCTTGGAAATCCCAGGGCAAGAAAAAATACAAGATATTGGAAGACATTCGAGAGTCATCCAATCAAGAACTTAGAAGATCTCAAAGGCAGAGTAAGAAACCCATAAGGTATGGCTATGACACATCATTACTCACCAAGCATTCTTTATACATGACTAATGATTCTATGTCAGAAGAGCCTTCTTCCTTTGAAGAAGCCAATAAGAAGGAAGAATGGAGAGAACCCATGGAGGAAGAAATTGATGCACTTCAAGAGAAAAACACTTGGATTTGGTCCCCAAGAAAACAAGCATGAAGCTAATAGGATCTTGGTGGATTTACAAAATAAAGAAAAATTTAGATGGTTCAATCAATAGGTATAAAGCAAGGCTAGTAGCAAAAGGGGTTTTCTCAAATCTATGGAGGGGATTATGAGGAGACCTTATCACCTGTGGCTAAGATGCCAACAGTGAGAGTTTTAGTAAGTATTGCTCCTTCAAAGAATTGGAATTTATATCAGTAAGATGTTAAAATGCATTCCTTAATGGATGGATCTCAGTAGAAGTCTACATGGCTCAACCACCACGGTATGAAGAAAAGGATAAACCAAATCATGTATGAAAGCTAAGGAAAGCACTCTATGGTTTAAAGCATTCTCCTCGAGCTTGGAACCATAGACTTATCACATATTTGCAGGACCAAGGATTTGTTGCTAGCAAAGCAGATTCTTCTTTGTTCATAAAGAAGACTAAATCTGAAGTTATTTATCTATGTGTTTATGTGGATGAGATTATGATTACAAGAAATGATGCTAATGGCATCAAGAAAATTAAAGCTCAGATGATGGGAGAATTCAAAATAAATGATATTGGTTTGTTAACATAGTTTATTGGATTAGAACTTGTATATTGAGATTCTAGAACCTTTATCATTCAAGGGAAGTACATTCATGATATTTTGGAAAAATTTAAGATGGAGAACACTAACAGTGTAGGTACATCCATGGAACTCAACCACAAACTTAGCTCTCATGAGGGAGAACTACTTGAAGATATTACAGTGTTGGTGCAAGACAATCATCAATTGATGATTTGGACAAAGGTTTGAAGTCAAAAGATGAAGCAAAGACCTTAAGTTTGAAGTTAGCACTTGATCAGAGAATGAAGACTTGTATATACATGTACACTAAAGTTGTAATTAACTCACTTATACCTTTGTAATGGTCCCATGTTTGTACATATATGCCTGTATATATACAAGTAGAAAGTCACGGCATGTAAGAGAGATGATGAATGAAAAGTTGTAAGAGTCATTAGACACTTCAGAAGTGATGAGAATATAGCTCATCAATCAGATGTAATGTTTTCTTGAATAGAAGAAAAAACTGCATCAAATATTTTGCTTAGTGCTCCTTTTGTGATTATCATCTTGTGAAATGCTTTTGTACAAGTTTAATTCTATAGTTGAGTGACCGTTGTAAAAATTTTTAGATCCTAATTATGATCAGGTTGAGAGAATTAAGAGTAGGAACATTTGTATGTGTAAAGTGAAGAAGAAGAAGGCTGTAGTAGGCACAAATTCGAGGATAATGTTTTGGTTAGTCCTCCTTCCACAGTGTAAAGTTTTGAGCAAGCAAGGACTCATTCTTTAATTTGGAAGGTAAGATTCTTATGGCTAAAAGCATTTGAATAAACACATTCTAGTTTAAGAGAACTATGGATTAGAAGTTGCAGGTGTCAAAATCGACTGTACAAACATATAGTTTTAGACATAGGCGACTTGTTTGGCATAAATCTCAAGATCTACTACAATTTTTGAGGAGTTTTAGTTGGAGAAGGTGTGCAATCTTTATAAAATACCTCATACAAAGTTTCATTAAAAAATTTACACATTTGATCACTCAATGAGTGAAGGAAGTGCAATAGACTTTTTTGAATAATCACTATATTCACACTTAGTGCAAAGATTGGTAATCTGACATTAGTCTTCCAAAATTCGTTGAGGTCTTGAGTTATTATTCATATAGAGTGCTCTAACATCAAGGATAGCTTGTTCTTTTGGAGATTAACACTCTCCATCAGTGGTATCAGAGCAGAAGTTATCAAAATGAAGGAAGGAGCACCCCGACTATTGGAGTTATACAGAAATTAACCTTTGAAGATTCAAAAGGTGAAAGTTTGAAGTGAAAGCCACAGAAGGAAGCTTGAAGCTATCAAGGAGATCAAAAGGAATTACATTTGAAGTAAAGGTACATTTATTATTCATAAAGCTTGAAGAATTTAATACACAAGTGAAGAAATGATGGGAGATTCTCTTCAGATAGAGAAATTGGATAGAGAAAACTATCCTGCTTGGTCAATGAGGATGGAAGCTCATCATATGAGCAAAGACTTGATAGGATACATTACAAATGAAGAAGAAAAACCAAAATTTAGAGATCCTAGTGTTCCAACTAGGGATGAACTCTCAGATTTGAAGACATGGATGAAGAAGGATGCTCAAGCTAGGAGCATTATCTACATGGGAGTTAATGATTACTTGCTACTTCACATTAGAGGACTTGAAAGTGCAAGTGACATATGGAATGCTTTGGAGGAGTATTTTCAAAACACTAAAAAGTCAAGAAAGGCATCTTTAAGGGTAGAGTTTACCACATTCAAGAAGAAGGCTTCTCAATCCATTTCCGATAATGTAGCAAGGATGAAGGACATTGCAGATGCATTAGGAGCAGTTGATCAAGATATTGAAGAGGATAAATTGGTAAGGAAAATTCTCACAGGTTTGAGAGGAGATAAGAAACGGAAGCCATTCATTTTATCTACTGAATTGTCACTAGATCATTTCACTCCTGATTTGAATCAGTTGCTAGGACATATGCTAACCTTTGAGCAGGATGTCGAAGGTGATTTTGATAAAAGTACAGGTGAAGCAATGTATTCAAAGAACGAGAAGAAGTTTAACAAAGGCAAGCAACAATTGAATGAAGAAGAAGGTGCAACTAGCCAAGCTAACTTCCTAAGAGGAAGAGGTGGTGGCAAAGGAAGAGGAAGAGGTAGAAGCAATAAAGATGGTGCCAAAGCTTGCTGTATTTCTCGTAAGACTAATCATTTAGCTCATGAATGTTGGCATAATAATTAGAATGGTGGAGGATACAATCAGAACTTTAACTCAAGAGGAAGAGGTAATAGAAATCAGAGAGGTAATTTTAGAGGTAGAGGTCGTAGAGGTTTCTTTGGAAGAAATGCAGGTAGAGGCTTCCAAATTCAATCCTACAATAATACCTATTACAGCTATGCTTCAGATCAAAAGGAGGATTCAACCTTATGAAATACAAAGTGAAGATCAAAGAGTCTTCTATATTGACTCGGAGTGAAGCAATCACCTGAGTGGAAACATTGCCCTGATGACTGATTTGGAGAATAAGGTGAGTAATCATGTGGTTCAAACAGGTGATAACACAAAGCATAATGTGAAGTCCATTGGATCAGTAAAGGGTAAGGATGGGAGCACTCTTCTATTGAAGAATCACTCACAAATTTGATGAACAGACAAAGGAGGATAAAGAGAAGCAGAATCAAATATTCAGAAAATCAAAAGCCTTAATGAAGGGACAAATTCACGACCGTTATGTACACTACAAAATTGTGCAGAATCAGAGTTTGTTACACCAAATCAAACTGTATATACAGAGAGAACGTGCAGAAGATTAATAAGAGGGAAGTGCGAGCTAGAACGTGCGTGAGAAGAGAGCGCAGTATAATAAGAGCACAAATAGAAGAAGAAAGAGAGAAGGAGAGACAGAGAGAATATGAGAAAGTGAGAAGACGCCAGAGATCACATATGTATGACTGAAGAGAGAGTGAGTGAGAAGTTTTTCAGAAGACGCCATAGATCACGTATGTACAGATGAATAACAGAAACCTGAAATGTCGGGTGTTCATCTGAGAGAGATGGTGATAAGAAACTACTCAGTGTAGGAGAGTTTCTATAGCTTGAGCAAGAAGAGGACAAGCTTGTTTGTACACATATTCTCTAATAGAAAACACATGTTCATGTGGAAGCTCTGCACGCATTCTTTGTATGAGTAGAAGTTTGAATATTCTATGTTACGGTTAAAGTTAGTTAACAGTTACAGTTTCACCGTCTACGTACTTTTGGTCACTTATGGTTTACTCAATAAACATGTTTTCAAGAAGGACCATGAAGTATATCTCGCAGAATAATATAGATTTTTGTATGAGATATAGCTTATCTTGTAGCTAGAAGTCTCTACTTTATATGGATCAAAGTTTCCGGTGAAATGGATATGTACACAAAGTACAAAGTCAGACCGAAAATAGCACTCTGAACTGATGAAGTTTTCCTCTAAACTTCAGGAAGAGTTCTGTCAGTAAGGTAAGTTCACTCATCACTTCCTTGTTTCACGTATAAACATTTGAAACAATTACGAACAGAATTGAAGATCATTCCAGTAAGATTCCTTCAGTGATAGTCCAGTGACAGTCTGGTGAAGTTCCGGTGGAGTTTTCAAGAGAATTCAAAGCATAGTTTGAGTGGCAGAAGCCTTGTTAAGCTACTGTCAATTATAGAGGTGTTCTAACATCACTGTAGTTTAACACTAATTTGGTGGCGCAGCGAATTTCCGTAGGCTTGATAAGGTTTGAGTCTTTGCTGTGACAGACGGGTGGTACCGGAAGCTTACTACTATAAGAGGTATAAAAGCGGTACTACCGAAGATGTCGATCACCGCAACAAGTGGTATCAGAGCAGGTTAATCACCACAACAAGTGGTCAGAGCCGTAAAATCTAACAAGAGGTGTCAGAGTAAAGAAAGAAAACAAGAAGATCATGGCAGATCATGTTGAAATTGATAAATTGGACAGAGATAATTATCCCGCATGGGTAATGCGCATGGAAGCCTTACTTATGAGTAAGGACTTAATGATGTATGTGATCAGAGAAGAAAAGAAGCCGACTTTCGAAGATGACAGTCAACCGGCAAAAGAAGAATTAGAAGCCTTGAAGCTGTGGCAGAAGAAAGATGCAACGGCAAGAGCTTACATTTATAATACCATTTCAGACCATCTACTACCGCACATTAGAGGTCTGGAGAAAGCGGAGGACATATGGAGTGTGTTGGAAGATCACTTCCAAAATACTACGAAAGCTAGGAAGTCTAGCTTATGGTCCGATTTCACAACATTCAAAAAGAACGCGAGTTAAAGCATTAGTGATTATGTTACTAAGATGAAGGATCTAGCAGATAGTCTTGGATCCATAAATGAAGATGTCAAAGATCACAGATTGATAGCACAGCTACTAACAGGTTTGAGAGGAGATGAAAGGTGGAAACCTTTCGTACTCTCAACTGAACTTTCTTTAAATCATTTTGTACCAGATTTAAAACAGTTGCTTGGTTTGATGCTCACATATGAGCAAGACCTCAAAGGAGATGCAGATAAAGGACAAAGTTCTGCAATGTACATGAAGAACAAGAAGAAAGACAAAGGTAAGTCAAAAGACGAAGAAGAGTCGAGTTCTCAGGCTTATTATGCAAGAGGTAAAGGCACCGGCAGAGGAAGAGCAAGAGGTTTTGGAAGAGGAAGAAGTAGCCAGAATAACAACAAGAAGGCTTGCTGGATCTGTGCACTAAGTAATCATTTGGCTCATGATTGCTGGCATAATCAACAAGGATCAAATCAGAACAGTAATAGCAGAGGCAGAAGCGGAAGATATCAGAATAACTTTCAAAGAGGAAGACAAAATCAAAGAGGAGGCTATGGTAGAGGTGGAGTAAGAAGTTGGGGACATAATCAATCCTACAATACCACCTACAACAACTACGCAAATGACACGCAGAATGAAAGTCATACATCGTTGATGATGAACTCTATCAGCACATCAGAAAACGAAGACCTAAAGGTATTTTACATTGATTCCGGATGTTCTAATCTTTTGTCAGGAAATATAGAATTGATGTCAGAACTGGAAAAAGGTAGTTCGTGTCACACTGTTCAAACAGGTGACAATACAAGACATAGTGTTCATTCAATTGGAAAAGAGAAATGTAAGAGTGGAGCAAATTTGCTAACCAATGTTTTATATGTTCCGACAATACCGAAAAATTTGATCAGCGTAGGATAGATAGTTGAGAAAGGTTTTTAGGTCGGATTTACAAATAAAGGAGTATTTGTAGAAGATCCCGAGAACGGATACAATCAGATCGTCTCTGGTAAGAAAGAAGGCAGACTCTTTACTTTAAGAGTACAAGGGAACATTGGCCAAGCATTGCTCACACATAATGAAAAGGTGATGAACTTGATCTCTGGCATAAGAGATTAGGTCATTTTAATGAAAAAGGAGTTAAAGCTATGATTGCAAATCAGTCTGTATCGGGTTTACCGAACGTACAGAACCAACATATGATTCATAAGTGTGAAGCTTGTCAGATGGGAAAAGCCCACAGATTACCTTTCCAGAAGAAAGGATTCAAACATGATGGAGTACTTGAACTCATACATACAGATGTATGGGGTCCAACAAAAGAAGGATCAATCAGCGGTTCAAGGTACTATGTTTTATTCATTGATGATGCTACAAGATGGATAACGTTATATGTCTTAAAAGAAAAATTAGAAGTATTTGAAGCCTTCAAGCATTTTCATGCATATGCTGAAAGACTCATAAGACGAAAGCTTAAGAGACTGAGGTCTGATGGAGGGGGAGAATACTTCTCCCGAGAGTTCAATGATTATCTTTGGAATGCAGGTATCAAAAGAGAAATAACTTGCAGGTATACACCGCAACAAAACGGAGTAGCAGAAAGAAGGAACCAAACTCTAGTTGAGTTTGCACGAGCCATGTTAAACGAGAAGGATTGTCCAAATTATCTTTGGGTTGAAGCCGTAAACACAGCGACATACTTGGTAAACAGACTACCATGTACAGCTTTAGATGGAATGAATCCTTATGAAGCTTGGTGGGGAAAGAAGCCAACACTTGATCATTGCAAAGTGTTTGGATCAGTAGCTTATGCTTATGTACCATCACAACTCAGACATAAGCTCGAACCAAAAGCAGAGAAATATGTTTTCGTCGGATACGATGAAAGACGGATGGGTTACAGGTTATGGAGCCCTCTAACTAAGCAGTTTATTATTTCAAGAGATGTTACGTTTGATGAACAGAAAAGCTGGTATACAGATCAAAGTCATATGATTGAAGAATTTGAAGAAGAGGTAAGAAGAAAAGAAAAAGGAAAATCAATTGTGCAGGTGAATAGAGATGAAGATCATATGCAGGCGAGTACGTCCAGGATCGGATCAGGTATGAGAAACGAAGATGAAGAAGTGTATTCAGACACTTATGAAGAATGTGAACCAAGAAGGTCAAGTAGGATTAGAAGACAACCAGAAAGGTACTCGTATGATACTTCATACATAATTCAGAAAGACTATGCATATATGGTCAAAGATGATGAAGAACCTCAGAGCTATGCTGAAGCTAAAGGAAAGAAGCAATGGGAAGAAGCAATGGAAGAAGAGTTTATAGCACTGGAGGAGAACAAGACATGGGAACTTGTTCCTAAACCAAGTGGTAAGAAAGTGATCGGAAATAAATGGGTTTTCAAAGTTAAGAAACTTGCAGATGGAAGGATAGCCATACACAAAGCTAGATTGATAATCAAGGGCTATGCTCAGACGCATGGCATAGATTATGACGAGACGTTTAGTCCGGTGGCAAAGATGTCAACCATAAGGACAGTGATTGCTATAGCAGCATCAAAAGGATGGAAGCTAAGTCAGCTGGATATAAAGAATGCATTTCTGAATGGATATATATCAGATGAAGTTTACATAGAGCAGCCTGAAGGGTTTGTAAGCTCCAGATACCCAAAATTTGTGTGCAGGTTAAGAAAAGCACTTTATGGACTAAAGCAAGCTCCAAGAGCTTGGAACTACAAACTCGTGAAGTATCTAAACGAACTTGGATACCAAAGTTCAAAGGCAGATGCAAGTCTACTCATTAAAAGAACAGACGAAGGAATGATCTACATTTGCATTTATGTAGAGGACATAATAATTACAGGTACCTCAGATGCAGGAATCACAGAGGTGAAGAAACTGCTTGAAAAGGAGTTTAAGATCAGTGACCTAGGAAAGTTGTCATACTTTCTTGGAATGGAAGTCACTTATACAGACCACGACGTATATGTATCACAAGAAAGGTATCTTCTGAATATATTGAAGAAATTTGATATGCAGAATTGCAGAGAAGCTTCAACACCGCTTGAAGCCAATCACAAACTCAGTAAATATGATGGCGCAGATTACAAAGATATGACAAAGTATGAGTCGTTAGTAGGTAGTTTGATTTATGCTACACTGACGATACCTGACTTGAGCTATGCAGTGGGAGTTTTATCACAGTTTATGCATTGTCCGAAAGACCCACATTGGATTGCAGGTCAAAGAGTTCTCCGATATATAAAGAGAACTATTAAGGAAGGATTATACTATCCTTATATGTCAGATATAAATTTGAGAGCCTACAGTGACTCAGACTGGGCAGGTAACCAGGATGACAGAAGATCAACACATGGGTATATGATATACCTAAGAGATAAGCTAGTAAACTGGTGCTCAAAGAAACAGCACACAGTGGCTTTATCATCAATAGAAGCTGAATACAAAGGACTGGTAGAAGTAGCTAAAGAAGTAATATGGATGCAAACCTTGCTCAAAAGCTTGGGCATTGATCGAGGTATACCAATTATACATGGAGACAATATGAGCTCTCTATATCTTGCAGCGAATCCAGTGTTTCAGGCAAGAACAAAACACATAGAGATTCAGTGTCATTTCCTGAGGGAAAAGGTAATGGAGAAAGAGTTAGAAATTGTATACACTCTGACAAAAGATCAGATTGCTGATATGCTGACGAAGAGTTTGGATGGAACAAAGACAAGCAGATTCAAAGAAATGGCAGGTATAAAAAACAAAGAAAGATATATGAAGATAGGAAGAGTCAAATTAGTGATTGAGGGGGAGCTGTTGAAGAATCACTCACGAATTTGACGTACAGACAAAGGAAGATAAAGAGAAGCGGAATCAAATATTCAGAAATTCAAAAGCCTTAATGAAGGGAAAAATTCACGACCGTTATGTATAGTACAGAATCGTGCAGAATCAGAGTTCGTTACACCGAATCAAACTGTATATACAGAGAGAACGTGCATACAAATAAGAGGGAAGTGCGAGCTAGAACGTGCGTGAGAAGAGAGCGCAGTATAAATAAGAGCACAAATAAAAGAAGAAAGAGAGAAGGAGAGACAGAGAGAATATGAGAAAGTGAGAAGATGCCAGAGATCGCGTATGTATGACTGAAGAGAGAGTGAGTGAGAAGTTTTTCAGAAGATGCCATAGATCGCATATGTACAGATGAATAACAGAAACCTAAAATGTCGGGTGTTCATCTGAGAGAGATGGTAATAAGAAACTACTCAGTGTAGGAGAGTTTCTATAGCTTGAGCAAGAAGAGGCCAAGCTTGTTTGTACACATCTTCTCTAATAGAAAACACATGTTCATGTGGAAGCTCTGCATGCATTCTTTGTATGAGTAGAAGTTTGAATATTCTATGTTACGGTTAAAGTTAGTTAACAGTTACAGTTTCACCGTATATGTACTTTTGGTCACTTACGATTTACTCAATAAACGTATTTTCGAGAAGGACCACGAAGTATATCTCACAGAATAATATAGAGTTTTGTATGAGAGATAGCTTATCTTGTAGCTATAAGTCTCTACTTTATACGGATCAAAGTTTTCAGTGAAATGGATATGTACACACAGTACAAAGTCAGACTGAAAATAGCACTTTGAACTGATGAAGTTTTCCTCTAAACTTCAGGAAGACTTCTGTCAGTAAGGGAAGTTCACTCATCACTTCCTTGTTTCACGTATAAACATTTGAAACAATTACGAACAGAATTGAAGATCATTCCGATAAGATTCCGATAAATTTCAGTGACAGTCCAGTGATAGTCCAGTGAAGTTCCGGTGGAATTTTCAAGAGAATTCAAAGCACAGTTTGAGTGGCAGAAGCCTTGTTAAGCTACTGTGGATTATAGAGGTGTTCTAACATCACTGTAGTTTAACACTAATTCGGTGGCGCAACGAATTTCCGCAGGCTTGATAAGGTTCGAGTCTTTGCTGCGGCAGACGGGTGGTACCGGAAGCTTACTACTATCAGAGGTATAAAAGTGGTACTACCGAAGACATGGATCACCCCAACATCTTCTCAGTAAGGTTTTGTATGTTCCTAAAATTCCATAGAATCTAATAAGTATAGGGCAAATGGTTGAGAAAGGTTATGAAGTAAGGTTCACTAATGATGGAGTTTTTTTGGAAGACCCTAGCAATGGTTATAAACAAATTGTTTCAGGAAAGAAAGAAGGAAGGCTCTTCACATTGAAGATTCAAGGCAATGTTGGTCATGCCTTGTTCACTTATGGAGGAAATAAGATATCTGAGTTAGATGTTTGGCATAAAACTCTTGGACATTTCAATGAAAGAGGTATTAAGGATATGATTAACAATGGTTCAGTTCTTGGATTACCTAATGTTGTAGGTCAACACATGTCATTTTGTGAAGCTTTTCGAGCATACGTTCCTACCTATGGCCCATTGGTACTTCAAAACCCATTGGGATTCCCAACAATTTGAAATGGCTTATTCTCAATTCTAACACAACATAAAAGGTATCTTAAAGTGTTGGAAGTGATGGAGAGTGTTTATCTCCAAAAGAACAAGCTATCCTTGATGTTAGAACACTTGTATATCAAGAATAACTCAAAACCTTTAACAATTTGGAGGATCAACTCCAGATTATCAAAATTTTGAACTAACTATGAAGAGAGTCATTTCTCAGAAAAGTGTGCTGCACATAATGCACTCATTGACTAATCAAATGTGTGAAGTTTTTTATAAGACTTTGTAGAAAGTGTCCTCTAATGTTTTCGCACCTTCTCCAAGTTAAATCATCTCAAACTACTCAGTAAATCTTGAGAAATGATCCAAACAATCTACCTATGTCTGAAACTATCCTCCTGTATAGTCGACTCTGACACCTGCAACTTCTAATGCATGATTCTCCCAAAGTACAACCCGTTTAAGAAAATTCTTTTAGACATAGAAATCTTACCTTCCAACTTAGATTTTGGCTCCTCATTTGTGCAAAAATTTACACTGTGCACTGAGTACTGATCAATTCTTTTACCATTGAGATTGCACCTGTTTCAGAAGACACTCATCACTTCTTCACATACAAACGTTCCTACACATAATTCTCTCAGCTTGTTTTTAATTAGGCTCTCAAATCTTAACCATAGAAGCATTAAATATGGAATTAGACATCTACAAAAGGATTCTTGAAATGATCAAGCACAGAAGGAGAACACAACAAACTATCGGGTGCAACATTTTCCTCTATTTAGAAAAACTTTACAACTGAATGATGAGAGATATCTTCCTCACTTCTAGAGTGTCTAATGACTCTTACAACATCTAATTCATCACATATCATGCTCTCTCATACTTGCCCCAAATTTTTACTTGTATATATAGGCATATATGTACAAGATCATGATCATAACAAAGATATAAGTGAGCTAACTATAAGTTTAATGTACATATGTATACAAATCTTCATTTTTTGAATATGCACTATCTTCATGCTTCATAGGCTAATATTTTCTTCAATCTTTGACTTCAATCCTGCATCAAAAACATCAATTGGTGGTTGAATTGCACCAACAACTCCCCCTCAATCATCAATTGAGGTTTTTTCTATCTTCTCTATACCTACCATGTCTTTGAATCTTTGTAGCTTTGGTCCATCCAAGCTTTTGGTAAGCATATCTACAATCTGATCTTTTGTTGAAGTATGTATGATTTAAATCTCCTTATCAATCACCTTCTCTCATAGAAAATGATATTGAATCTCAATATTTTTGGTCCTGGCATGAAAAACAGGATTAACAGTTAGATACAATGAGCTCATATTATCTCCATGAATAGTTGATATACTGTGAATGATGTCAAAACTCTTCATAAGAGTCTTTAACCATATGAACTCCTTTGTAACTTCAACCATACCTTTATACTCTGCCTCTGCAGATGACAAAGCAGCTGTATGTTGCTTCTTAGAGCACCAAGAGATAAGCTTATCTCCCACATAACACAAGTACCCATAACTTGATCTCCTATCATCAGGATTACCTGCCCAATCTATATCACTATATATCTTGATGTTTGTATCTGATGTAAACCCATAATACAAACCTTCCTTGAGTGTACCCTTAATGTATCTCAACACTCTTTGTCCTGAAACCCAATGTTCTTTCCTAGGACAATGCATGAATTGAGACAACCTCCAACTGCATATGACAAATCAGGCCTAGTTAAAGTTGCATAGATAAGACTACAAATCAGACTTTGATATAACTTCATATCCCTGAATTCTTCTCCTCCATATTTCCTCAATTTCTGATTCACCTCCATTGGAGTAGGTGCTACCCTGCAATCTTCCATTTTAAACTTGATCAACAAATTCTTCAAATACCTTTCTTGAGTTACATATACTCCATAATGAGTGTATGAGATCTCCATGCCCAAGAAATATTAAAAGTCTCCAAAGTCACTAATCTTGAACTCTTTCTCCATTTGCTTCTTGAGGCTTTGTATGCCCTTCTTATCTGTACCTGTAAGGATTATGTCATCAACATATATGCACATATAAATGAACCCATCATCACTTGCTTTAACAAGCAAGCTACTATCTACTTTAGATACTTGAAAACCAAGTTCTTTCAAGAACTTCACAAGTCTATAATCCCATGCCCTTGGGGCCTACTTCAAACCATACAGAGCTCTCTTGAGCTTACACACATATTCTGAATATCTTTTATCTTTGAATCCTTGTGGTTGCTCCATGAAAACATCATCTGAAATATACCCATTAAGAAAAGCATTCTTCACATCTAATTGACATAATCTCCAACCTTTACGTGCAGCAATGGCTATGAGTGTCCTGATGGTTGTCACCTTTGCCACAAGAGTATAGGTCTCATCATAAGCTATACCATATATTTGAGCATATCCTTTCACAACAAGATTGGCTTTGTACCTAGATACACTTCAATCTGCAAACCTTTTTGTTTTGTAGACCCATTTACATCCAATGATCTTCTGACTATTTGGTTTACGAACCAAATCCCATGTCTCATTCTCCAATAATGCATCATACTCTTCCTGCATAGCTTCCTCCCAATTTTCCTTACCTTTTGCCTCTTCATATGTAGAAGGATCTTCATCTGCTTTCACCATGTAAGCATAATCTTTGGTAGTCAAAAAAGAAGTGTCATAGCTATACCTTGTAGGTTGCCATTTGTGTCTTGATGAAATTTTGAGTTCTCCACTTCTTGAAGTTTCTCGTTCATCACATTCTGGATCAAACCTTGGCACTTCTTCAACTTCAACTTGTACTTCATTGTTCTCTTCTTCATCAAATATCTCAACCTTTGATTTACCTTTCTTCTGATTCAAATCTTCTTCATCACATGTATGATTATTTATTGCACCTGCATACCAAGTACCTTGCTCATCAAATGTAACATCCTTAGACACAAGGAATTGCTTTGTGGATGGAGTCCCCAATCTATAACCCATCTGCTTGTCATCATAGCCAATGAAAAAATACTTTTCTGCTTTAGGTTTTAATTTATGCCTCAACTGAGATGGCACAAATGCATAAGCCAAACATCCAAATACTTTGCAATGATCCAAGGTAGGTCTCTTACCCCACCAAGCTTCATATGGTGTCATACCCTACAAAGCTTTACATGGTAGCCTATTGACCAAGTATGTAGCTCTATTTATAGCCTCAGCCCATAAATAATTGGGACAATTTTTCTCCTTCATCATTGATCTTGCAAACTCAACAAGAGTTCTATTTCTCCTCTCTGCTACACCATTTTGTTGAGGAGAGTACATGCAAGTAAAATCTCTCTTTATACCTGCATTTCATAAGTAATCATTGAACTTATTAGAGAAGTATATTATCTCCATGAATAGTGGGTGTACTCTAAATAATGTTAAAACTCTTCATGAGAGTCTTCAACCATATGTCCTCCTTTGTAGCTTCAACCATACCTTTATACTCTACTTCTGTAGATGACAAAGCAAATCTATGTTGCTTCTTAGAACACCAAGAGATTAACTTATCTCCCGCATAACATAAGTACCCATAAGTTGATCTCTTATCATTAGGATTACCTGCCCAATCTGTATCACTATATATCTTGATGGTGGTATCTAATGTGAAACCATAATACAAACCTTCTTTGAGTGTACCCGTAATGTATCTTATCACTCTTTGTCCTACAACCCAATGTTCTTCCTAGGACAATGCATAAATTGAGATAATACTCCAACTGCATATGTCAAATCAGCCCTAATTAATGTATCATAGATTAGACTACCAACCAAACTTTGATATAGCTTCATGTCCTTGAATTCTTCTCCTCCATATCTAGTCAATTTGTGATTCACCTCCATTGGAGTAGGTGCTACCCTGCAATCTTCCATTTAAACTTCATAAACAAGTTCTCAAATACCTTTCTTGAGTTACATATACTCCATGTTGAGAATATGAGACCTCCATGCCCAAGAAATATGACAAGTCTCCCAAATCACTAATCTTGAACTCTTTCTCCATTTGCCTCTTAAGACTTTGTATGCCCTTCTCATCTGTACCTGTAAGAATAATGTCATCAATGTATATGCACATGCAAATGAACCCATCATCACTAGCTTTAACAAGCAAGCTACTATCTACTTTAGACACTTGCAAACCAAGTTCCTTCAAGAACTTCACAAGTCTATAATTACATGCCCTTGGGGCCTGCTTCAAACCATACAAAGCTCTCTTGAGCTTACATACATACTCTGGATACCTTTTATCCTTGAAACCTTCTGGTTACTCCATGAAAACATCATTTGAAATGCAACCATTTAGAAACGCATTCTTCACATCTAATTGACATATCCTCCAACCTTTACATGCACCAATAGCTATGAGAATCTTATAGTTTTTATCTTTGCCACTTGACTATAATCCTCATCATAATCTATACCCAATTTTTGAGCATACCCTTTCACAACAAGTCTACCTTTATATCTAGACACATTTCCATCTGCATACCTCTTTGTTTTGTGGACCCATTTGCATCCAATGATCTTCTGACTATTTGGTTTTTGAACCAAATCCATGCCTCATTCTCCATCAATGCATTATATTCTTCTTGCATAGCTTTCTCCCAATTTTCCTTACCTTTTGCCTCCTCATATGTAGAAGGGTCTTCCTCTGCTTTCACCTTATAAGAATAATCTTTAGTAGTAAAAAAGGAAGTTTCATAGCTATACCTTGTAGGTTGCCATTTATGCCTTGATGACCTTCTGAGTTCTCCACTGCTTGAAGTTTCTAGTTCATCATATTCTGGATCAAACCTTCGCATTTCTTCAACTTCAACTTGTGCTTCATTGTTCTCTTCTTCATCAACTATTTGAACCTTTGATTTAGCTTTCTTCTTATTCAAAGTTTCTTCATCACGTGCATGAATATTAATTGTACCTGCATACCAAGTACCTTGCTCATCAAATGTAACATCTTTTGACACAAGAAATTGCTTTGTGGATGGACTCTACAACCTATAACCCATTTGTTTATCATCATAACCAATGAACACATACTTTTCAGCTTTAGATTCCAATTTATTTCTCAAATAAGATGGCACATATGCATAATACAAACATCCAAATACTTTGCAATGATCTAATGTAGGTCTCTTATCCCACCAAGCTTCATATGGTGTCATAACGTGCAAAGCTTTACATGGTAACCTATTAACCAAGTATGTGGCTCTATTTACAGCCTCAACACACAAATAATTGGGACAATTTTTCTCGTTCATAATTGACCTTGCAAACTCAACAAGAGTTCTATTTCTCCTTTCTGCTACACCATTTTGTTGAGGAGAGTACCTGCAAGCAACTTCCCTTTTTATACCTGCATTCCATAAGTAACCACTAAACTCATTAGAGAAATACTCTCCCCTTCCATCTCACCTTAGTGTCTTCAATTTTCACCCTGTGATTCTCTCTGCATACACATGATAATGTTTAAATGTATTGAATACCTCTGACTTATCTTTGATCACATATATGGTGATCCACCTAGTAGCGTCATCAACATAAATCACATAATATCTTGAACCATTAATGCTAAAGTCCTTTGATGGTCCCCATACATCTGTGTGTACCAATTCAAGCTTCTCTGAATACATGAAACCATGCTTATTATATAATTGCTTATGAGCCTTACCGTATGCACCTTAATTTGGCAAGATGTGGTATGGATACACGTCATTCCTTGACTCCATGATAATTCATAACATGCTTCACTTTAAACATATGACCATGAAATTAATCTATGAATTCTTTGGATAGCTTGTCCATCCATCTAGCACTATTTTTCATCCAAGTATGGGTGTATAACTGATAACTATTTGTTTTAGGATAGATTTAGTATTATTCTTCACTTTATTTGCATATTCTAGGTGAGATTTGTTGTAATATGGCATGGATCCGTTTCATACAATTGACTTCAAAGCATTTCTAAAAATTAGGTTATGAATAACATTGGAAGGGATGACACATGCAAAAAATGATTGAGTGCGTTTAAGATGAAGCTCAATACAACCATGCTTCTCAAAAGCTACATGTATTGTCTTTTTTGGTTGAATATGAGAAATATTAGGCGATACATTATTAGATCCACTTGTTCTACTAGATTTTCATGTTCCACTCTTTATTGACATATCTGGACAAAGCATAGTACACATATCTAGATTATTCTATAAAAGTCTTTGTGATACTTAAGTAGACATTTCACAAATGTTTTCTGTTGTCATTGCTATATCTACTAGCTCTTGTTCTATAGTTTGACTACTTCTTCAAAAATATTGTTAACTATTCATGCTTTTATATATTTTTGATGTGATACCTTGAGTTTTACACTTTTTTCATAACTTGCAAAATGTACCCATTTATCACTATTTCGATTAGAGCATCCTACAACATTGTTGCATGAACTAAAAGGATTCTCCTTTATCCAAGTCGCATTTCCTACATAGAAATGTCTACAATATTTGCATTGTATTGCAGATATTCTTTTACCTTCATGATGAATAGTCACATATGAACATTATTTTACCTTTCCCATAATGCTTGATTTAATGTAGAACTTTTTATCTACAAAAGAAACATAAATCCATATGAGATAGGATACACATTACACAAAATGTATATGTTAAAGTATATATAAAAAAATTTTTGAATTGTTCTCTTAACGTTTTCAAATCTATTAATGAATGTATTTATGTATGTATCTATTTATATTTCTAACTCTCTTTATAATCCATTTCTTATCAATATTGTTAATCAAACAATCATAGTAGATATTAAATCGCAATCGTACTCAAAAAACTACACACAATATTCTGAAGTAAGAATCAATGTTGAGTTACACATTTACAATAGTTCTTTGATAAGAATTATACACACATGCATAGACATACACATACTATTGTGAACTAAGAATCAATGTTGAGTTAGACAATGACAATATATTTTCATTCACGATCACACATGCACATACACATACTATTGTGAAATAAGAATAAATGTTGGTTCAAACTATCACAAAATATTTTTTAACCCACAATAATACATCGACATACACATACACATATTATTGTAAAGTTATACTCACTATTGAGTCAGGGAATCAAAATAGTATCTAATTCACAATCATACATGGACATACACATAAACATACTTTTGTGAAGTAAGAATCAATGTTGAGTCACACAATCACAATAGTTTTTAACTCACAATTATACACACACATATATGTACATTGTTGTAGGATCTTAAGAAATGCATACATACACATATGAAATCTGAAAACACACAAAAACAAAGTTGCACAATAGACAAGAAAATAAAAAGTTGTTATCTTATATAGAGAGCCTTTGATTTTATTTACCAAAAATCATTATCTACAACAATCGTTATCGTAGCCATCATTTTTATAACTTTCTAAAAAGAACTCTCTATTTGGGATTTTATTTGCTTAATATATAGAAATTGTATTTTCTCTTATTTGTGTCTAGACACATCCAAAATGTCCAATCCTATCCACACGTTAAAAACTATTGAGATTTTCTTACTCAACATGGATTCTTACTTCACAATAGTATGTGTATGTGTGTATGATTTTGAGTAAAAAACTATTGTGCTTGTCTCACTCATCATTGATTCTTACTTTACAACAACTAATGTGTATGTGCATCTATGATTGTGAGTCAAATAACTGTTGTGATTTTCTCAATCGACATGGATTCTTACTTCACAATAGAATGTGTAAGTATATGTGTGTATGAATGTGTGTATGATTGTGAGTTACAAATTGTTGTGATTGTCTAGCTCAACATTGATTCTTACTCAACAATACTATGTGTAATTGTATGTGCATCTATGATTATGAGTTAAAACTATCGTTATTTTATGCTCAACATTGATTCTTACTTCACAAGTGTGTGTATGTGTATGTGTGTGTATGATTGTGAGTTAAAATATATTGTTACTGTCTGGCACAACTATGATTCTTACTTCACAATAGTATGTGCACATGTATTTGTGTATGCATGTGTGTATGATTTTGAATTAAAATCTATTGTGATTGTTGGACTCAACATTAATTCTTACTTTAAAATAGTATGTGTATGTTATTACTTATAGAATGTTGAATTTTGGAGTTTAATTTATTGAGTTATTAATGTGTTTTGTGTTTTGATACAGCAGTTGAAGGTTTGTGAGGGTGCACATTCATATAGAAATATTATTGTGAAGTAAGAATCAATGTTAAATCAAATAATAACATTAGTTTTTAACTCACAATCATACACACATACACACACATACTATTCTAAAATAAGAACCAAGGTTGATTTTGAAAACCAGAATAGAGTTGAACTCACAACCATATATGCACATACATATACACATACTATTGTGAAGTAAGAATCAATGTTAAGTGAGAGAATCACAATATCTTTAATTCACAATCATGCATGCACAAACACATTCACAAACTATTGTGAAGTAAGAATCAATATTGATTCATACAATCACAATAGTTTTCAACTCAGGATCATACACACATGCATACACACACACATACACATACACATACTATTGTGAAGCAAGACATGTTTAGTTAGACAATTACAAAAGTTAGAACTCAAAATCATACACACGTGCATAAGCACATACACATACAGGTAGAAATACTATTGTGAAGTAAAATTAAATATTAAACCATACAATCAAAATAGTTTTTAAATCACAATCCTAAACATGCACATGCATATACACATACATACACTGAAAAGTCCACTTGCATATCCCAATGCTAGAATATCTGAAACTTATTGTGAACTAAAAGACAATGTGATTCAAACAATCACAATAGTATCTAAACTATAAAAATCCTAACAAAATTTAATTCTTAATTATAAAATTTAAATGTAATATTCTAAATAATGTTATATTTTAGAAAGAATTGTTAATTATAAATAAACCTAGAAATTTAAACTATTTATTATTACTTATACTTTACCTATAAGATTCCAGTTATTTAGCTCTAAGTCGATAATTATCTTGGCTTTTATAATCCTCAGAACTTAGTTTTTTAAAAAAAGACTTTATACCTTCCTTTTCATATGAACTCACTTAACAAAAAACCAATTCAACTCTGGTGATAGTACACCATGGGAAATTATTTTATGGAGAATGCTTTTGGCTTTTTTAACAAAAGTCTCTTTTGATAAAAAAATCATTCGATCAAAAATCTTTTGAAAAAGAAAGTTTTCAATTGAAAATCTTGTCGATCGAAAAGCTTTTATATAAGAAAATACCAAATTTCCATCCAAAAACAAATCAGGCTTATCCAAGTAAGCTAACATGGCATGAAATAATTTAGTCCAATAATAGGGGTACATCGTAAAATTGCATAATTATTCACAAATAACCAAATTAAAAAATAATGAATAATGTAGCGTACGCATGGATTGAACCATTGCAAACAAAAAATTTACCACCTTCTTTGTCCATCTAGCAATTAAAGAATAACGCCAATTCATCAATTTGAAAAGAGGATATTTAAAATGATGATCAAGCCACCACTTTTGCTAAGGTTTAGCTTTTTATAGCAATAAAGAACTTTTTTAACATTATTTTTTTTTATATTGTAACACTTGACATCTATCTTTCAGGAAGAAGGTTATGCCGAATGGTGACCTATAAGGTAGGAACCACAAGTCCATTGGGGAAATAACTTCTTTTCCAGCTTTTAAGAAGCTCCACATGCCTAGAGATTCAAAGGAAGACACATCCCACATATATTTATAAATATCAATCTTCTTTTAATCATAGTCAATAACATCTTAATTATATTTTTTTCTAGTGCATATTTCTTAGGGTGATAGGGATGTGATTCTTTGTGAACAATGTGCCAAAATTCATAGATGTGAGTGATCCAAGAAGTATATAAATGTTTACCATAGCCAAGGACAATGTCAAGAGGAAAACCAAACTTAGGGAAGAATTCATAATAGAGACACTATACAAGTATTTGTGTAGTGGACTCTCAAATTTCACAAGCTTTTTCCCATTGAATAGCATAATACTTACACATAAAAATTATACTCCTTCTTTGTGCCAGTAGTGGGTGGGTTGATGTGACCAATGAAATTTTTGAAATGGCTACAAGGGTGCTATGGGTTTCAATAGGCAATAACTCTCCATAAGGGAATGCTAATCAACTTACAAGCATTGGATAAAGACACAAGATCTTGTACGTACTTGTGCAAAAGGGACCACCCTAATTTGGATGAAGAATTTTTGTCCATACGCCCAACATACAAATGGCCATCCAAAGTCTTGAAATGTGTTTCGAAAATAACCACAAGGGTTTCCACTTCAATGACACACCATACCCAAGCACCAAACAAATCTTTAGAATACAAAATATTAAAATATTACAAAATATGTGGCTTGTATGAAAAAGAATCATTTGCATCAAATGAGATAGGTGAGTATGCATCCCTATACACAAAAAGTGAATATTTCTTCGTACCATGTCCAAACAAGAGCATTAGATGTGTTTGTTACTCATATATGTTAAATGTGGAAAAGGAGAACATCTAGGAAATCATCATTAACACCATAGCAAGGTTCCTTCCTGTTGAGATATCAAGTTCAACATGTGATGATCCAGGATGACACGTACCAGTTTTTTGTTTCTCTGACATGTATAGTGGTCACGTCGGTATATGTCAGTGACACTTTATTGAGATTTATTAGATCTATCTACCGAGAGTGATGGCACATTTGTTCCTTGCGAGCTCACTCATTCGCACACATTAGGTTTCTCCTTATGTAGTGATCTTTATATATTGCACTTGTATTCTTGTTTTTTAGGTCATTCTTTGTTGAGGCTCCAAGTCAAGGACAAAGGACAGAAAGGTGGACACACAAGGAAAGGGAGCAAGTAGGGAGCTCCAAGAAGTGTATGTCAAACTTTCAGAAGAATCCCCTACAAAAATAGTGATTTTCATCACTAAAAACCATTGTAAATACCATTATCTATTTTTAGTAACTCCATTTTGTTCAAGCCGAGGAGTCCTCGAGCTTGAGGAGTATTAGAAGTACCATCATACCAATTTTCATAATTTTTAGACTTCGTTCGAGCCCTCAAATAAGCCCTGGAACCTAATTTTTAACTAGGCCGGACACTAGGTCTGGACAGGGCCAAAACTAGTCAAAAAACTATAAAAAGAGCTAGAGAGCTCATTTTTGGCGTTAGCCGGTTAGAGAATAGAACTTTTGTAAGAGAACTCTTTGGCAATCTAAGCTTTCCATTGTTCCGCTCTTTGATCTTACTTTGCGCGCGTGTGTGTGTATGTGTGTGCATGTTTGTGTGCTTTCACTCACGCACTTGTGCCTTCACTTGCTCATGGTCTTCATACCAGTCCTCACGTCTCCGCGGATTGACAATTAAAGGAGGTGGTGCTTACGCTTGAGCTACACCAAATTTTGGCGCCGTTGCCGGGGAGAGAGCTTGGAGGACGAGCGTGTGACGGTAAGACGTAGAGTAGCGACGTTGGAAGGTAAAAAAATCATCATTTTCAGTTCAGTTTTTGAATTTTCCTTCTTCTTCATCTTCTTCATCATCTTCATCTTCAGTGCATCAGGAAAGCTTGGAAAAGGTAGAATTTTCAGTCTCTGTCAGAAAATTCCGAGTGTGTCAGACCATCGCGATGGTCTGCAAAGTTCGGAATTTGGAAAAGGCGACCACACCAGCGTGTAGAGCACACTTGCGCCACTAGGAATCCATACTTGCATTGCAAAAAATCACATTTTTGTGGACCATCGCGATGGTCTCTGACCATCGCGATTGTGTCACACCATCGCGATTGGCTCACGCCATCGCGACGGCTTGGCCGGACCATCGTGACGGTCTCTGACCATCGCGATTGTGTCACACCATCGCGATTGGCTCACGCCATCGCGACGGCTTGGCCGGACCATCGCGACGGTCTCTGACCATCGCGATTGTTTCTCGCCATCGCGATTGGCTCACGCCATCGCGACGACGGTGCCACGTGGCAGTCAGACCATCGCGGTCAGACCATCGCGACGGTGCTCTTCACGCCATCGCGATTGTGTAACCCCATGCCATCGCGACGGTCCAAGTCCACGCCATCGCGACGGTGCACCCTCACGCCATCGCGACGGTCCCACGCCATCGCGACGGTCCAAGTCCACGCCATCGCGACGGTGCACTTTCAGACCATCGCGATTGTGCAATTTCACGCCATCGCGACGGTCCCAGACCATCGCGATTATCTCAGACCATCGCGATTGTGCACCCCCAACGCAAATTTTAGGGTTTCAATTTTTGGGAAATTTTTGGGTGATTATACTCATAGGAGACCCCTTAGCTCATATTTGGAGAAAAACCTGTTTGTCAGTTTTTACCCCCCAGGGCCTGAACGGTCATAACTTTTTCATCCGAAGTCCGTTTTTTGAGCTTAATAGCTCATTAGAAAGCTCTTGACGAGTACTACGTGACCTCAGCTGTTTTTTTCTTAAAGGATACGTCTATTTTTTTATAAGTTATTTTGAGGTTGACCTAGTTTGGGACTAGGAAGCCAGGGGGCAAACATTGAAAAATTGGGCAAAAGGGAAGGGACTTAAAAGGTGTATATACTCAAGTGCTTGATCATCCAACTGTGAATTGGTCTAATATCGGATTTTTCCAGGTCTAGCGAGGACAATCAAAGGCAATCCAAAGCAAGCTAGCAAGGGTGAGTACCAAGCTTGGGAGAAGGCTTCCTGGGCTTGTGTAGCAGTTTGGTCAACCAGCTAATTGAGGTTGGAAGATCTCTCAACCCTCCTTTGTCAATTCCTAGCCTAGGCTAAGTACGACTTAGGTGTGGTAATTAATTAGGGCAACGTTAGGCACGAATCAAGTCCAAGAGTATTAATCTACCAAGTGCAAGAATTAAGTAGGTCTTAAGTGCGAAAACTCTAAGGGACAAAAAGTAAACTGGAGTCGATCACTCATCAAGTGCGGAAATTCACTTAAGTACTCCTGACGAAGCGATTTCAGACAAGACCATAAACATAATATTCAACTCAAAAAGAACAAAGTGATTGGTGCAAATTAACCTGCAACGAGAGTGTGCCTAGGTTCAAGGGGGTAGGTAAATCAGGCATATGAACCTTAGATCAGGCAGGCACTTGGGCCGAGACAGACAAAGCCTCAGATCTTCTGAAGCTAGTGTCAACCACACAGCCAAGTCTTGGGCTCAAGAGCTTAGTGGTTGCCCTTACACACGAAGTTCAGAAACCAGTGACTCAGAAATGTCTTTTAGCATGGACAGACCCACACGTGGCACAGGCACTGCCTATTTACAGACACCAGAAGGTCCCTATAAGACCCAATTGGAGTTTATCAGGACCAACCAATTAGGTGCTCGCATCTATGAGGATGGTCTAAGACGATCAGTGGTCCAACTCAAAAATCCAGATCAATCCTTTGGACTTGAACACCCAGTGGTCAAGTTTGAAGAGGGTTCATACATTGATAAGGAAGGAACCATGTATGTGGTTACCAACTTACCAGATAGGACAGATGAGTTTGGAAATATCATTCCCGAGAATGAAATAGGAGACCTAGAACAAGGAAATGTAGGACAAGGACCCCAGACTCCTAGAGGTAAGTCAGTTTTGACCCGAGTGATCACTCCAGACTGGATCCCTCAAGATAACAAAAGCATAGAACTATTTTTGAATAGAGAAACAGAGGAAGCCTTTTGGAGATTCAAGCCAGATCAACCTAGCCAGTTGGGCATAGTCATCATCTACGAGTTCAAGGATCCAGAGATGCCAGGCAAAGTTGTTTACCTGGATAACACATCAGAAAAAATTTTCTTGGTAACAGAACATGATAGACATGCATATACTTGGAAGAGTGAATTGATCTTCCCTCCACCAAGATCTAATGTTTCCCAGGGCCTCCAAGGATCCGGATCATCCAAGGTTCATGAAACCCAGAGGGAAAGAACTAGAGAGAGACCGGAGGTAAGCTTTGCAGACACTATAGGCACAGATAGATTAGGATATGGGACGGAAAGACCTGAAAGGGAGAGACATAGAGTTTATAGGCATCAAAGGGATGATCATGATTTCCCATTGCCTAGACCACGAGAGCACTCAAGAACCCTTAGACCCTCTCAAGTGGTTAAGACAATGAAGAACTACTTTGATGGATTTGGAGATCCTTATGATCATGTGGCGGAGTTCAAACAAGTGCTAAGAGCTGAACAGGTTGAAGACTTATTCACCCAGTTTGAGGCATTTGGTTTGACTCTTAAGGGTACTGCTTTAGCTTGGTTTCAACCTCTAAACAGTCGCAACTATAGAGAGATAGGTCAACTGCTAGAAGAATTCATTGTAGAATTTTCCAAGAGTGGTATCAGGCATAACACATCATCCTTGATCCACAGTTTCAAGCAGACACCCCAAGAAACAGTGCGACTAGCAGGAAGAAGGTTCAGACAATACCTAGAAAGATGCCCTGCTCCAGAGTTACCCACACCAGCCAGACAAGTGGCTTTGTTCTTAGATGGCCTACTGAGCACAAAGTTAAGATCATATGTATATCTGAAAGAGCCTAGATCCATAGAAGAGTGCGTGCGGACATGCATTGACATAGAAGAAAACTTGGGAGAGGAGCTAGAACTATCCAAACTCTATAAGGACTCTGATAGTTCCACAAGTCATACCTCTAGAACCTCCACTGAAATAGAGGAAATAGTTGAGCAAGTTGCCAAGAAGCTGGAAGTCCAAAATAAACAAACACAGAGAGTCACTCCAGTGAATCGGTGCTATACTTGTGGGGGCGATCACATGGCTAATGTATGCCCAATGCAAAACCAAAACATTAGAGAAAGGAATGCTCCATATTGCACTATTGAGAGAAAATACACAAACCACACGGCTCAAGATTGTCCCTACAATAGGCAGGCTGTTAGACAAAATTATCCGCAACCTTACCCACAAGGTAGGTATCAGAATCAGTACCAACAGCCATATTATATGCCACAACAATATCAACCTCAATACCAGCTGCAATATCAGGCACCATATAGGCCACAACCAGTCCTAGGAAACCAACCGCCAGCTCCTGCCAATGTGATCCCAGTTAAATATACGATGGTGGAGGAGAACCCTAATAGAGCATTGGTTCCACTAACCCCATTGATACCAGGAAATGACTCTCACGCTTATGGTTCAGACTACTCCCATGAAGGTAGTCCACATGCGTATTACACAGAGTCACCTGAACATAGTGAGATTTACTCGTATCAATATGAGGCACCACCTATGGAACAAAATTGGGAGCCAGAATACTCCAATGTCATGTATACGAATCCCAATACTAGGCCCCAATTGAGACAAGTAATACCACAAGCCCCTAGAGGACCATGCTTTAGATGTCAGGGCGATCATTTCATTCGTGAATGTCCCCACCAACCAGCTCTGGGACTAGGACAAAACATCACAATACAAGGCTTTTGTCCTGAGTGTTGCAAGGAACATCTTCTTAGAGAGTGTCCCAGGAATCCCTCTAGTGCACCCAAGATTACACCCATTAATGTGGTAGGCTTAGTGGCAGATTCAAGTTCAAGAAGTAGCAATGTGGCTCCTATACAAGCTGTCACTAGAGCACAAGCCTTAAAACAGGATAAACCAGTAGAACAACCAGAGTCGAGTGAATCGGGAGAACCTAGTAAGAGGAAAACAAGAACATGGAAGGATACCAGAGAGAAGGCTAATCGCAAGTGGAACAAAAAGCTATCCGAGCTAGAAGAAAGCCTAAGGGATACCAAAACAAAAATAGAAGACATTGCATCTCAAAGCCCCTTACATACCGAAACTCCATCCACTCCACCTCATTCCACCCCACCACCCATTGTAAATAACCCACAACCAGGGTCGGTTCTTGCAGATCCAACCCCAGAAGGCTTGGACATGATGTTCAAGGCCTACCAGGCTCGTCTTCAAGAAGGGCCAACAGCTGCAAACCTAGACAAGAGTTACCCTAGAGCGGATTTAGAGATTGAACGAATGAAATTTTGCACGAAAATGGTGGAACAAGCTCAAGCTATACTTGAGACTAGTCAAAAGTTCAATCAGACAAACTCTGTCAAAGCAGATTTGCATTTCCAAGGCTTATTAGAAAGATTAGAGCAGTTGGTAAACAAACCACAAGTTTCTTTACCTCCACAGGCTCAACCAGTTATTGAAAGAGGAAGCTCACCACCAATGGGAGCTTATGTTCCTAATTCCACGGATTCAGGAATACCTCCTTCAATTCAACAGTACTCTCAAGAATTCTTGCGGGAAATACAAGAAGAGAAATGGGCCAAGGAGAAGGGTAATTCCCCTCCTATTCCTGAGATTGATGATCTTCAGGATCAATTTCCCCAAGACATTCCATCTATTTACGGAGATGAAGCAGAACAACAAGAAGACGAAAAGTTAGATTTTGAATCAAATACCTTAGAAGAGCTGCCTCAATTTCCAGGCCCATGGGAATCTGAATCTATCCAGATCAGAGCTCCCACAATATTGGTAAGAAATGAAGACTCAGTGATTCCAAGAAACACTGATGTCGTGAAGAACACTAAGGTTCAATGTCATCTCACGGTGGAAGAGCTGCTCAAAGCAAAACCTGAGCTCTGGAATCATGTGAAGGATCAAGTTCCAGAACTTGATTCCAATATGCCAAAAGCAGGCTCTAAGCAGAAAGTACCAGAGATACCTCTAGACAAAATTGGGGATGTGAGTGAAGGTGAAGAAGGTAATACTTATCTTCCAATCACCTGTCAAGGTTACACAACCAAAGCAATCATAGATTCAGGTGCTGGTGTTGCTATTGCGACCACCTCCTTGTGGAAACAATGGGGCAAGCCCACATTAAGACCAACTAGAATGAAGCTTCAAATGGCTGATGGCCATTTTGAAAGACCTCTAGGATTGCTAGAAGGGATAACTCTAACCACTTGTGGTGTAGAGTTTGAACATACATTTGCTATATGTGACTTTGAGAAAAATAATGTCTATGAGATGATCCTAGGAAGGCCCTTCCTACGACAATTGCAAATAGTATAGGATTGGGGAACTAACTCCTTGTACTTACAGCACTTAGGGGTCACCACCAAGGTCAATTTGAAGGATTACACCTTCAGAGATGTGCCACCCCTACAGTGGAATTCTATCCACAAAGCGAAAGAAGATTCCATCTCTGTGCATTCTGAAAGTTCACCTGATCCATCATGGCTGCATGAAGATACTCATTTGTGGATGTGCAAGGTCGCAGAGGAAGAGGAAAAGCGCCTAAAAGCGAGAGAAGAAGGAACTCCCCCAGGAGATAGACCAATAAAAGACCCAGCCTATACACCAATGATATTTCCAGATGAGGAATTTGAGCCTCATGGTTGGGCAGAAATCCTAGCTACCATGGACATAGCAGTCAATGAAGAACAATGGACACCTCACTGTGATGAGGAGGGTTATGATATTTCAGTGTTCATGTGTCAACCCCTGTTGGAAGAGTGTGATCCTAGTGAGTTCATAGAAGAAGAAGAGAATGACGATGATCTAGAATCCATTGTGATGGATACTTTCTTTGACTCAGAGGAACACTATTTAGAAGACATAGGAGTGTTAACCCAAAAAGAAGAAGAACCCCTCACGAGCATTAAAACGATAAATTCAAAGGAAGGAAGTGAAGGAAGTCAAAAGAAAAAGAAAAGAAAAGAAGTGAAACAAGAAGAGGAAGAATCATTGTTTGAGGTACCAGAAAATTTCAAGAAATATGAAGTGGAAGACCGAAAAATTTTGGTACGGATGCCTAAGAGAGAGGCCATTGTAGGAGAAGTATATGACAATAGCTCTGATAAGGGAATATAGGGATGTGTTCGCATGGCACTATAGAGACTTGAAGGGAGTAGACCCAAAAATTTGCTCTCATACTATACCCATGACGGCTGATGCCAAGCCCACCAAACAAAAGCCCTACACATATAATGACAATTATGCAGCCAAAATAAAGGAGGAAATTGATAGGCTGATTGAAGCTGGATTCATCTATGAGATTGAGCACACTGAATGGGTGTCCCCCATTGTGGTGGTGCCCAAGAAGAATGGGAAATTGCGAGTGTGCATTAACCTTAAAAAAGTTAATGCCGCTACGATCAGAGATAGTTATCCACTTCCAATCACCGAACATCTTTTGGAGCGTGTTGTAGGCAAGGAAGTTTATAGCTTCCTTGATGGATTTTCGGGTTACAATCAAGTAGCCATTGCCCCAGAGGATCAACACAAAACGGCTTTCGCCACAGAATGGGGAATCTTTGCATTTCGTGTGATGCCATTCGGTCTCACCAATGCACCCGCAACTTTCCAAAGGCTCATGTGTCATGTCTTCAAGGAGTTCTTGCGAAAGAACTTAGAAGTATATGTGGATGATTTATGTGCTCATTCCCAACAAAGAAGATACCACATCCCTGAGCTCAGACAAATCTTCAACAAGTGTAGAGATTATCGAGTGTGTCTGAACCCAGAGAAGTGTGTGTTCATGGTACGACAAGGTAAAATCTTAGGTCACATCGTTTCTAAGAATGGAATTTCAACAGATGAGGACAAAGTAAGAGCAATAGCAGAGCTGCCCAGGCCAAGGAATGTTAAAGAGGTACAAGCCTTTATGGGCCATTGTGGATATTACCGTAGGTTTATCCACATGTATGCCATCATAGCTAAACCTCTTTATGGGCTGCTAACAAATTTTGAGTGGAACGAGGAATGCGAGAATTCCTTCAACGAGCTGAAAAGACGTTTGTGCACAGCACCCATATTGACTACTCCGGATTGGAGCAAACCCTTTCATGTCCATGTAGATGCCTCCAATCATGCAATCGGATGTGTGCTAGCACAACCCACAGGTGAAGGAAACCTAGACTTGCCGATAGCATACGCTAGTAGGCAATTAAATGCAGCTGAACGAAATTACACCACAACGGAGAGAGAAGGCTTAGGCATGGTATATGTTGTGAAAAAGTTTAGACACTATCTATTGGCCAATAAGTTCAAGTTTTTCACTGATCATCAAGCTTTACTATACTTGGTCAATAAACCTTGCAATACAGGCCGCTTAGTAAGATGGTTCCTCTTGCTAATGGAATACGACTTTGAAGTTGTTGTCAGGAAAGGTAGAACCCATCTTAGGGCAGACCATCTTTCTCGCATCACTTCAGGAGAGCCACCGCAAGGAGTGTTTGATGAATTGCCCGACGCTTATCTGTTCAATTTAGAAGTTGCTCCTAAATGGGCAAATAAGTTGATACCCGTCCTAACCTTTGGGCCTGCAAATAAAAAGGTGAAAACAAGCAAAGAAGAAATTGTAAAATCACAAAAGTATCAAATATTGGCCGGAAGTATGTACAAGCAAGATACTGAGGGCGTATTAGCTTGTTGTGTCGAGGATGATGAACATATTAGTTGGTTGCAACAAGCCCATGAGGGACTGCTAGGAAATCACTACCCTAAACAATGAACATTGCAGAATCTAAAACATTTAGGAGTGTATTGGCCTAGCATGGACAAAGAAATACAAGAGTGGATCCAGAATTGTCCAGTGTGCCAGAAGAGACCCCCAGTGGAGCATGCCACTCTTTATCATGTGTCATTAATCCCAGATTGGAGTGCTCCATTGGTTGAGTTCATGAGATCGGGAACATTACCCAATCAGGCTAGTCTTGCAAGAAAACGGAGCATGGATCAAGAGGCTCAAGACTATGCCTTAGTAGGAGACAACTTATATCGAAGAGGCAAGGATGGTTACCTAAGACTGTGCGTTCATGAATCAGACTATTTGAAAGTCTTAGAAGCTACACACAGCGGTGTTGCAGGTGGACACTTTGGGCCTGACAGAGTAATTAAGACCATTCTATTCTCAGGACTTTGGTGGCCCACTCTTCATATGGATGCACATACTTATGTGAAGAAATGTGACACATGCCAACGTGCCCAATATCCGATAAGAAAAGATGAGATGCCTTTGAGGCCAATGATGGGAGGACGTGCATTTTCAAAGTGGGGTATAGACTTTGTAGGTCCCATCAACCCCCCAGCTAGAAACTCCCATGCAAAATACATTATTGTAGCCACAGATTACCTTACAAAGTGGGTGGAAGTAAAAGCCACGACAAAGAATGATGCACAAACGACAGCTAAGTTCTTATTCGAAAATGTGTTCACTAGATATGGGTTACCAATAGAGTTGGTTAGTGATAGAGGTACGCACTTCTTGAATGAAGTCATTGAAAATCTTCTTCAAGAATTCATGGTGATACATAAGAAATCAGCCCCCTATCACCCACAAGCCAACGGACAAGCCGAGAGTACCAATAAGATCCTCTGTAACGTATTGACAAAACTAGTAAACAATAAACGCTCTGATTGGGACAAACAACTTCATCATGCTGTTTGGGCATACCGAGTTGCCTACAAAACGGTACTCAATGCCACCCCATTTCAGATGGTCTTCGGACAGAACGCTGTGCTACCATTGGATTTCTTAATCCCTGCCTTAAAAGTAGCACAAGAGTATGAGTGGAATGGGCATGAATTGTCCTCTAGAATCTTTGATCTAGAACGCTTAGGTGAGACGAGGCTACGAGCAGCAGCAGGCATTTATGCTGCAAAGAAAAGGCAAAAGGCATACTTTGATGCCCATGTAAAGGATAAAGGATTGAAGGAAGGAGATCTAGTGCTGGTTTATACGCTAAAGCAACATGCCCGCAAGCTGGAGAAACGAGGATATGGACCCATGATCATTAATAGACTCTCCACTAGTGGTGCAGTTCAATTGGCCACTTTAGAAGGTGATATCTTACCAAACTATATAAGTGGTTGTCGAGTCAAGTTATATCAAGAACCTCTTACAGAGGAAATGCTCATGAGACTCAACACTGCTAAGAAGCGAAAAGAAGAGGAGTTAAGGGTTAGAGAAGAAGCACAAGCAGAGGCTAGAGAGCGCATCAGGAGAAATAAGTTACGACGACTAGGCCTAGATATCAACACAAAAGCTCCCAAATACCACCTGGACATGTGCCAATCTACTTCTCGAATAATTGACCGACGTCCCTTTGTGACCATAGAGATGGGACAAGGGAAGGGTGCAAGGACGGTGAAAGCATTGATTGACTCAGGTGCAGCAAGCAGTGCAGTTAGACTTTCCTACTGCCGAGACTTGCAGTTGAATATCAATCCCATAGAAGCTTATCTCATAGGATTGGGAGGTGTGGAAACCCCTTGTTTAGGCGAGGTGGAACTTCCCATCTACCTTCAAGATGTTCCAATGAAAGTCAAAGCGCTAGTATGTCAAGATGAGAATCTTACAGAACCACTTGTCTTGGGTCAAGATTGGATTTACGATAATGCTGTCAACTTGAACCTAAGAAGTCAACTTCTTCATGTTTGGGCACATGAACAATGCATTACATTAGCATTGGAGAATTGCATGGCCACGGACCAAGACACCACATGCTCTCTTCTTTCCTCTAAGGCTAATCTTCTCGAACAAGATGTTGTAAATATCAAAAGATCTATGATCCAGACGGACACAATCATGGAAGGACAGTCACAAAGGCAAGAAGAACCTTCTTCTTTTCGTAAAGCATCCACATTAGTCCAACCTCAGAAGCAAACAAAACAGTGCAAGATAGCCAATCTATCGAATAGACAAAGAGCCTTCAAGAAGAAAGAAGTTTTGGGCATGAAGCAGATTTGGGTAAAGAAAGGAGTCCAACCATCAATGTTGCCTCAAAGATTCCCACCCAACCAGATCGACCATGAAAAAAGAAGGACCAAGCACCTACGACAGGCTCAAGCACGAAGAATCCAACAAATTTGGGTACCGAAGCTATCAAAGAAGGCCGACCACAATCATGAACAAATCTGGGTGCCTAAAAAGTTAGCTATAGCTCAACACGGGCGATTACAGATGTGGGTACCCAAGAAGCTCTTACATGCACACCGGCCTATGCTCCCCACCATGCGAAAGGCCTCAACAAAGAAGCCAAGGAAAGCAAAGGGTAAGAACGGAGCACAAAGACCAAAAGAAGATAAACTCAACCCTTCTACAAACAAAGGCATGTACTCACCCAGGATATGGGTTTGGAAGCCCAAAGCACAAGCAACATCCACAGAACCAAGGGGCCAACCACACTGGATACCAAAGTTTGGACAGCATCCAAAGAAGAACTGGCCTGAGGTGATCTCTACAGGGCCAAATACTATTCGGAAATGGGTTCCCATTAGGAGGATTACATCATTTCGAGATCCAATCGACACCTCCAAACAAAGAATACATCAACTATGCGAGTAACATCAAAAACCTCGACGTGCAGCAACCATGTGCCTTTGGCATAACCTTGTCTTTTGCACCATTCAGGTCATGCATCGCCAAAGTATGCATCAATATAGGGCCACCTTACATGGCCGTGCATAGACACAATTGAGAAATCCCGTGCACATGAGACACAATTTTCACATGCAAAATATGTTATTGATACTAACATCTTTCTTCTTGTTTGATGACATCGTGTTCCAAAAAAAAAAAAAAAAAAAAAAAAAGGAGAGCGGGAGAGAGCCTGTTCCCAGGGTTGGCTTATGAAACATGAATGAGTCATGCTTAGTTGAAGATGGAACTGTTGATTACTAGGCATTTATCAAGTTGGGTAGAAGTGTGTCTCGGCCAACAGTGAGATGATTGCTGCCTTCTCTGGTAAATGACAAGCATTTGGCATGAACAGGGCATCTACAACTATGATTTTCTCTTACCATGGTAGGAATGCAGAGTTTGAAGGTCCGCAACTTGAGTGATGCTTGATTACTTCATGTACCAGAGCATCCAAGGAGATATCTGCAAAGGGTAGTTCTAGAGGAGAAGACTCCTGCATATGGTGAGCTAAAGAGAATATGTGAAACTCAGCTTGGTGTAGTTACCCGATGTTGCTTGCCTAGGAATATAAAGCAATTCAATTCTCAGTATCTCCTGAACCAGTATGGAACAGTAGCACTGATGAATGGTCTATGTCAATCAGCATGGTAATCTCTTAGAAACCGGCTCGTGTCCAACATTCCTCTGAGTGTCAATATAGGGAAGTGAACGTGCATGAGCCCAAGCTCAGAAATGCACATTGCTACTGACAAAGGCTGCTTTGAAAAGAGGAGCGGGGATCCACCACTCAAAAGATCTCATCAGTGGACAATCAACATGGACATTCATCAACAAAGTTCCATCCCAAAGGCCGAGTGTACAACACGAAGAGACAAACATCCATCAACCTTCTCCATGGTAAGTATCTTTACTCTAGAAACACCATAACCATGCTAGTTTAGGAAACCTCTTCGTCAGCATACCCTTGAGCACTTTTTGCACCATACTTCTTCCAATGCATTTTCCAAGTAAGCATGCGTAGGGCTACATTACAAGGCCGTGCACAAGGCACATATTTTTTTCAACCCACGCACGAACACACTTACCCATCATTCATCATGGGTTATGAGTAGTTGGCATGACTGCTCTCAACATCTTCTTTGGAAGAGCTAGCGGACATCTTGGGAACAACATCCATCTCTCGGAAGCACATTGAAGCCAGTAGTTGCTCCAAATCACTCTTGACAACCTCTTTTGAGCAACTTGCAGTCTTGAAAGCTCACAACGACACATTCTTGCTGGAATCCAAAGAACCAGCTCATACAACGGATGGACACCACCTCTCAAAGCACTACATAGAACAGCCCTTCCAACAAGGGTCTGTCAGGGACGACAGACTCGAGAGGGGGGGGAGTGTTGAGGCTCCAAGTCAAGGACAAAGGACAGAAAGGTGGACACACAAGGAAAGGGAGCAAGTAGGGAGCTCCAAGAAGTGTATGTCAAATTTTCAGAAGAATCCCCTACAAAAATAGTGATTTTCATCACTAAAAACCATTGTAAATACCATTATCTATTTTTAGTAACTCCATTTTGTTCAAGCCGAGGAGTCCTCGAGCTTGAGGAGTATTAGAAGTACCATCATACCAATTTTCATAATTTTTAGACTTCGTTCGAGCCCTCAAATAAGCCCTGGAACCTAATTTTTAACTAGGCCGGACACTAGGTCTGGACAGGGCCAAAACTAGTCAAAAAACTATAAAAAGAGCTAGAGAGCTCATTTTTGGCGTTAGCCAGTTAGAGAATAGAACTTTTGTAAGAGAACTCTTTGGCAATCTAAGCTTTCCATTGTTCTGCTCTTTGATCTTACTTTGCGCGCGTGTGTGTGTATGTGTGTGCATGTTTGTGTGCTTTCACTCACGCACTTGTGCCTTCACTTGCTCATGGTCTTCATACCAGTCCTCACGTCTCCGCGGATTGACAATTAAAGGAGGTGGTGCTTACGCTTGAGCTACATTCTTGTACATTCCTTTTTATGTAATAGAAGAAGAAGAAGAAGAAGATTATTCTTCCTTGCCTTAATCTATGTGTGTGCTTCTCCTTGAGAGTGAGAGTGTGTGTGCGATCTCTCTTCCTTATCTATTTCCTCGTGACATGGTATTAGAGCGAGCGTGGCTGTAGAGAGCTCGTGGAGAAGGCAACGGTGAAGAGTACGTAGCAAGGCACGGAGAAAATGTGATTCACAAATGACCTCTGTTTCCTACAAAAATTGGCGTGAAGATAGAAGACCTTAAAATATTTTCGAGAGTTATCCCTTTAGGATCAAGTGTTTTTGTCATATCAAAGTTTCAGAGCCATCTCCACCTGCATTTCGAGCTTGCAAGGTGGGGCTCACCAAAAAACCAGGTCTGTTTCAGAAACTCTAACTTGCATTGTGTTCAGCGACACTTATATATTTCAGATCCAGAACTTGAAGTGATTCTGTGTACTGTTGATACACGAAAACTGTGTTTTCCAAAGATCAAACTGTCACGTCATAGTGCGATAGTGTTCAAGCAGAAGTGCTGCTTGTAGTGTTTTGTTGTGTTGTGAATTGCTGTAGAAATGGCAAACACAGATGTAATGAGTCAGCTTATGAGCAATAAGCTGAACAAGAACAACTTCCATGCTTGGAGATTCAGAATGATGAATTTCCTAATGGGAAAAGGCTACTGGAAGTACATCAAAGGAGGGAATGAAAATGCTCCACAGTTACCAGAAAGGAATTGGACTGTAGATCAAGTAAGAGCATATGAGGAATAGAATCAAGGAGCACGAAAGGTAATGTACTAGCTATCTATTAGCATACAAGATAGCCTGATTGGACACATACAGGATGCCAAGACTCCAAAAGAGGCTTGGAACAGTTTGAACACATTGTATAAGACCAATACAGAGGCATAGAAATTACAACTCAAGAACGAGTTGCATACATTGGAGAAGAAGAGCATGTTGGTAAGTGAGTACAACTTGAAAATCAAAATCATATATGAGTCACTTGCATCTATTGGCATGAATATAGATGATGATGATAAGGTGGAAGTGTGTCTTCATGGTTTAGGAGCTACATATAAGCAGTTCAGAACTTCTATACAGACCAGGGAAAATATTCTGAATTTTGTTGATCTGGTATCTATGCTGATTATTGAAGAAAAGAATCTTGGTGAGGATTCAAACTCCCAAGAAAAATCTAGTTCTGAGTAGGTATTCTACTCTGGTTGGATGAATGGTTGACCAATGGTTCAATGCTAGACGAATGGTTGACCAGGGATTACAATTCAGGTTCAATGCTGATGGATTCTATGTAGAAGAGTACAAGCAGCATGGATGATTGGTTACCAAAGGAAACAAAGTGGGTAGGATGTTCACCTTAAATGTGAAGATTCCTGAAATGAATGCAGCCATGTTTGCAAAAGGTGCAAGAGTTATTGTAGATATAGAGATGTGGCACAAACGGATTGGACATGCAAACTTGCAAAGATTGAAATTGATGTAGTCAAAGGAGATTGTCCATGGAGTACCAAATTTCAAAGTTGCAGAAATGCAAAAGGTATGTGCAACATGTCAATTTGGTAAATAGTCAAGAGCATCATTTCCACATGACAAGCATGTTAGTGAGAATGTACTAAAAGTAGTACATACAAATGTTTGGGGTCCAGCAACGACCACATCTATGGGCGGTTGCAGGTTTTATGTTACTTTCATTGATGACCATACACACAAAGTATGTGTATATTTCATGAAAGAGAAGAGCGAGGTGTTCACTCGCTTCCAGATTTTTTAAGGCTATGGTGGAAAAGCAGACACGGAAGTACATTCAGACATTAAGATCTGATGGAGGAGGTGAATACATGTCAAATGAGTTCAGCAGTTTTCTTTAAAAGCATGGAATTTGTCGTCATTTTTCATGTAGGTACACACCACAACAGAATGGCGTTGCTGAACACAAAAATAGATAGATTGCAAAAATAGCAAGAGCATTGATGGCTGAGAAGAATATGCCACATTGTTATTGTGCAGAAGCTATGCATACTATTGTATACATCATGAACAGAACTTCGACTACCGTTGTACATCAAGTTACACCTGAAGAGAAGTTTACAGGTAAAAAGCCAAACTTATCACGTCTGAAAGTTTTTGGCTATATTGCATATGTACATGTCCCAGATGAATTGAGGAGGAAGCTTGATCCAAAAGCAAAGAAGTGTGTCTTCATTGGATACTCCCTCGAGCAAAAGGAATATAGATGTTATAACCCACTCACACGACAGGTAAGGTGAACAGAGATGTGGTATTTGATGAAATCTCAAGCTTCTATGCACATGCCAAAGAAGGACTGACTCTTGAACCAAAAGACAAAGAAAATACTAAAAAAATAAGTGCAGAATCTCAAGTTTTGAATGGACGGGATGCATCACCAAGCAATAGGTCCAACTAAAATCCATGGAGTGGAAGATTGCATGGAAATTTCAGTCCAGAAAATTCATCAAATACATCCAAGAAAGGTAAAGAAAAGCTTTCTGCAGGTCATAAAACATGTGTAGGTTTTGAAGACATTGATGGAGATTCAAGCAGTTCAGAAAAGAGTCTTGATGAGGAACTTGGACTGCTCTCTATGAAGAATCCAAGAGTAAGAAGGGCACATGCAGATGATACAAGGAGAAGTGACCCAGGACCAAGAAGATCTGGGAGGATGCAGAATTGAGTGCAATGATTGACGTATGATAGTTGTATGGCTTGTCATTGTGCCTACATGACAAAGGTAATACAAGATGTTGAACCTTCTTGCTTTGAAGATGCAATTGGAATTGCAGATTTGGAAAAAGCTATGGATGAGGAGATGGTTGCACTTTATGGAAATGATACATGGAAGCTGGCTCCATTGCCTCAAGGAAAGAAACCCATAGGCTGCAAATGGGTTTACAAGGTAAAGCATAATGCTGATGGTAGCATAAGCAGGTATAAAGCACGATTGGTAGCTAAAGGATATGCACAGACATATGGCATTGATTATGAGAAAACATTCAACCCTATAGCTAAAATGTCTACTATCGGAAAACTTGTTGCATTAGCTACAACAAAAGGATGAACTTTGCATTAGATAGGTGTGAATAATGCTTTCCTACAGGGTGAGTTACAGAAAGAAGTATATACGGACCAGCCACATGGATATGAAGATTCAAAGCATCCAAAATATGTTTGCAGGTTGCAAAAGGCTTTGTATGGGCTGAAGCAAGCCCCTTGTGCATGGCATGCAAGGATTGCTGATTACTTAACCACCATTGGGTTTTCTATGTGTGATGCAGAACACTCACTATATGCAAGGAAGGCTGATGATGGCATCACTATCCTGGCTATTTATGTTGTTGACCTGATTGTAGGTGGTGATGTTTAAGGAAGCATCAAAGAGGTAAAGCAACTTCTTATGCAGGAACTTGGCATGAAAGACCTTGGTATGTTGTGTTATTTCTAGGGCATTGAGTTTATACATACAGAAACAAGTATATGGATGTCACAAAGGCAATATGCCTTGAATACGCTGCAAGAGTATGGTATGGATGATTGTAAGCCAATTCCTATGCCATTAGATCAGAATTTGAAGTTGGATACTACATCAGGTGAAGCATTGGAAAATGTTACTAAGTAGAGGATTCTTGACCTCGTGGTGGCGGGGACATCATCTAGTCCAAGAAGACAAGAAGGTAACATGATGACGAGTTGGCAGAAGTCTATGGAAATCTACAGAATTCTTATTTTTGACGTTGCAAAAGCATCCACAACACATCAAAAGGAGATAAAGAGGAACTGTTGTCACACGCAGGGCTTGAACCCTCAACGTCAAGGAGATTTTTCACTAATTTTTTTTGCCTTATCCACGAGCACAGTCGCTTCGTGTGTAAGAATCTGCTCACAATTTTTTATAGCTTGTTTACTTGCAGCGGATGTCAAATTGTAAGCCAAAAGAGCTTCAGATATTCCATAGTACAGCTCCGGCTAATGGGGCAAAAGGCAAGAAAATATAAGCATCAAAGGCATATACAGACAGTATGCATACGGGGATCGAACATGCAAAACGATGAATATTGTTCTAAATTGTTCCATGTATCCAATAGAGCAAACCTGGTCTGTGAGCTTCAACAGATAACCAAATACAAATCAGCATCTATAATGAGTGGCGGTCTAGTTTCCATCCCGTGACACCCAGCGGATTTGATCGGTAGACAATTCTAGTATGAAAGAAGCCCACATAACAGAGGCAAAAAGGCGCGAGAGGCCGGGATTGAACGCAGAACCTTTGGGTTCATTCTCACTCACTATAACCACTATATAAAAGTGTCTCGATAATGTGCTTTTACATTTTGTTCTAGTTTGGTCTAAGCCTTGTTAATCTCGAGACAAGATCCTTTTGCTTGTGTATTCTCTGGATCTTGCTTTCATCCCCAATCAAGCCCGATTGTATATCTGTGGTAATGAAAGCCAAAGTGAAGCAATGCCCGATTGGAGCAAGGATGATCGTGCTTTTGATTTTCATTTCTTTTCGATCGACAAAATAAATCTCTTTTCAAGTTCTTGGAGAGAGGTGAGCATGGCTATGAAGGTTAGCTTCTCGCGAGAATTAAAGGATAGCTATGATCAAAGCTAAGTATTTTCCAGTTTCTACTTGGCCTTAATGCGTGATTTATCTTGTTTTCATTATTCTACATTTAATCCTAGATGCACATTGAAATAGTTAAGATTTCAATCGATTAAGTCTAGATTAGGATAATGAAACAATCCACTTCTCATTCCAAGCATTAATTTGCATAAAGGAAAGACTTGATTTAAAAAAACAAAAAAAAAAAGGATCCTTGTGCATCAAAGAATGTATTTTGGTAGTTTAATTCCAGATTTCCTTTCCATTGAGTAAGCTTTTTATTGCACCAAGGATATGTTTTTATATCATAGTGCATTAGGACAAAGGAGAGGATATACATGCATCAAGATTGCATGATATAGATTCTTAGTACAAGGAAAAGTCATGCATCAAGCTCATGCATGATTGTTGCATTATTTTTAGGGCATGCAAAGAACATGCATGCATACGCATATGAGCATATGGATTTGCATGTAGATACATGCATTTGCATGATAGAGCAGGATGCTGTTTGCAAGTAGATATGAAAATGTACTCTCTTAGTATTTAGCTTACTTTATAAAGCTCACTGTTTGACATTAGGGAAGACAGAGGACTAGTTAATTGCAAAGACATGCAAGTTCTGGTTTGCACCTCAAGTAATTAGTCGATTCCTTCCCAAGTTGATACTCCGCTATCAAAGACAAATACTTAATGAAAATTAAGTATGTTTGATGTCTTACTAGGTATAAGTAGGCACTAGGAGAAAGTTAAGTATTAAATTTTCTTGATGACCAAGAAAATTTAATTACTTGCAAACCTTTGTGATGTATGATGACTCTAAGTCCCGGATGTACTTAGGGAGTCATGAAGATAAGCTTATAATGATTACTCTAAGTATAAGTGATATTTAGAAAGTCATGCAGATAAGCTTTAGTTGATTAGTTACGTAATTTATGTAACTTCTCAAGCATCCCAAGATTGGATGATAACTTCAGCTATTTTTCAAGTTCCATGAGCACTCTTCAATTCCATGGAACTCAACCACCAAACTGATGAACTTAAATACAAATTGAATTTTGAACTTCAATAGATTTGTGTTTCGTTCATGTTCTGCATCTCTGGTAATGATGCATAGGGCCATGAAAACATGGAAAGTTTGGAAGCACTCTTCTATTTAGAAGATTTTGAAAGCTCTAAGAAGTTTGTTTGTGGTTTCAACATTCGTATCTCACGATTAAAGCTTGGTAAGGGACTTTTAGGAATTAAGATATTTCCTAAACGAGAAACAATAAAATGAAATAATCAAGCCTTCTATTCCACGTGAGATCATTCTCCTACCATGTTCGAGATGAATTTATTTTTAGGAAGGCAGACATTCCAAGTAGAGGATCTTAGTTGATTCATGAACTCTTCCCAAAATACACATAAATTCATAATAAATGATAGGATCAAGGAATGATGATGTTTTAATAAAAGGTGTATAAAGAGATAAGCCATTGGAAAAATGATAGCTTAGACCTCTTGTTAAGCACATCTTTTCAAAAGTGGACATACCCATCAATCAGGATAGAAATTGATGGACTGGATAGATAAGTGCAAAACATCTAGTTGTTATGGATGTTTTGCTGAAAGATTAAGAAGGCAAAACCTATTTAAGATATAGATGTTTTGCCAAGATATAAAGTATCCTTGGTTTTGTTTAAGCTAATTCGAGCTTAAAGAAGAAACCCAAGTCAAATGAATTTTTGGGAATCAAGATATTTTCTAAAAGTTATGTCAAAGTTATCTTTAGGGATTAAGCTACTTCCTAAAAGTTAAACCAATAAAGGAAATAGCCTAGTTAACTATTTCCTTAGTTAAAAAGGAATATCTTTTGGACAAGCAACAAAGCCTTAAGTTGTTCTTGTTCAATAGTCAATATTTCTTTTAGAGAGAAGATTCCAGTAAAATTAAGGATTCCTAGATGAATCATTGGACTGGAAAGCAAAAGATTCCAAGATGAATCATTGGCTTAGTGTTATTGATTCCTTGACAGGAATCTAAAGTTCTTGAAAGAAAAATCTCCCTAGATGTGAGACTAGAATCTTTCAAGAAAAGTCTAATAGCAAGTAGTTCCTAGTAATTCCCAAACCACTAGTATTGGTAATTAAGTCCAAATACTAATATAACCTAAAGTAATATCAAAGATTCTTAGCTTTGGAATCTGGGAGGCATCGCTGTTCGATCGCTTGGACTTAAGTTGGGGAAAGATCTCTGAAAAAAATCCCACGGGTAAGCAAAGAAGCTTTTTTGATAGTTCTGGAGATCTTAAAAATAAAGACTCTTAGTCTTTATTTTAGTCACAAGATCAACTAAACTTGATCAAGCCTGGCCATGATTGTCCAAGAACATGTGATTGGTACATTATAGATTGCCCAAGTATTGGCAATAAAATTCCTTTTGGGAATTATTCACTCAGGTTCCATTGATCCAATGGAAAAATGTGAGAAGGCTAAGCTATTCCAACTCTGAACTGAGTGAAGAAATTCCAAGAATGTAGTCTGCAACCGTGAAGACGGTACTTAAGTCTGTGGAAGGTAAAACATAAGTGTTTGCCTATCCTTAAAGGGATTTTGGTACAAATCCAAAGAGCATGAGCGGATGCTTAAGACTTAAGCAGTAGAGAGATTCCTATAAAGTCCTAGCTCGGGTAGGTACCTAAAGCTTCAGTAAGAAAGGAATCTAAAGACAAGAAGTCAAAAGCTCTTGTCACTACAATTTGTTCAAGGATAAACCAATTGAACTTGAATCTATGAACATTCAAGTACTTGGAATTCTGATTGGTTTTCATTTGAAAATCCTAACAAAGAAGGATGGATGCTCCATCAAAGTGTTTTTAAGTTCCTCAAGGAAAACACAAAACTCATCAACAGAACCTCAGTGGGTCGACACACTGATGTTGGTTACCACACTAGTATCTTGTGTTTGGATGATATTTTTGGATTTGCTTTGAAACGTTTTGAGAATGTAGCTTATTTCTCTTAAAAATAGAGAAAATGCTTGAATACCCTGTTGAGACATATCTTTGAGAAGTTAAAGTCCTGAGTCATCTCGACTTTGACTCATAGCGAGCTTACGTATCTTCAAAGTTTGAATTGGTTGTACTGAGTTTGAGTTATTTCTTTCAGCTTTTCAAATCTTTTGGAATTGGCTCAGATATGGTATCTGATTCCTTTTGCAAAAGACCACGGTTAGTTGGTTAGAACTAGATAACTAAATTAAAACATCCTAGATAGATGTTATGTACAAGAACCTTTTCAATCTTCAAAAGATAATAAGTCTAAGTGGACTCATTTATTTGAGTTTGCTTCAAGTTATAGCATAAATGATTTCCTAGAGTCCAGTATACTCTAGAATATAGAAGTTAGGAATTGCTTAACAGATTGACAATTCCCAAGAACTTTTAGCTAAAAACTATTCTTTGAGAAAGTGTCCTAAGTTGGACAAATTTCATTGAAAATTTTGATTGGGCAACTTATAGTATGGTTGACTCAAAGAAAATGGTAACTTTCTCTTACAATTTACATAGGATTTTTAAATTCATTAGGACAAAGTAGTCGTCTAGTCGGGTGAAAAAATCAAGTAACTGTTGGATCAAAGTAGACCATTGTACAAACATCTAAGTTAGATGTTTGGGACAACCAAACTTCAAGTTCTCCAAAACAAATTCAAGTGAATCAATAATTCTCAAAGTCTTGTAAGGGATAAGAATCCTACCTTAATAATTAATTCCATGCACCACTTATGCCTAGAAATGGACTAGTAATTTGAATCCACCTAGTTCACATATTTGTGCCTATATCGCACATCTTAAAACTGTGAATTGTCCAAGGATGTGTTTAGATCCACCCTTATTATTCTTTCACTAGTTTGTACTTTGTCAAGTTCATCAAAGTGCAAAATGAGATAGTGATTTGAATCATTTGGGTAGGGACGCCACCACAGAGATGAGACATGTTCTTCCAGTTTTAGAACATGAACATGTTCTTCCAGTTTTAGAACATGAGGCTTGGGGGTTGCCTACAGTATGTATATAGCTCTATTTTGAGGATGACAATATTTTCCAAGGGGGGAAGAATGTAATAAAGTAAGTTAATGATCCAAGGGTCTGGCCGGTTATATAGATCTAAAATCGGACACCGTTTGGTCATCCGTATCTATGACCAAAGATCTCGAGTTTAGATTTACTAGGAGGTCTTGTGCTCTTGTGAACAAGTAATCCACTTTGCTTAGTGGTTAAGTCTCAAGGATGTGAAGGAGGAGGTCTTGGGTTCAATCCCCATGGGGAACATGGGGAGAGTATTTTGCCCAAAGAGTTCTAGAGCCTTCTAGAAGCATCCACGAGTTAGCTCGAGTTAACTAGGACACTTGGCGCACATGCAGTTACATGGCCGAAACATGGCTGGCTAGTATCCACCTACCCAAGAAGGCAGTCCCCTGGAGAGAGCTATATATAGAGGCATTTGGTTGGGAGGAGAGTCATCTTTCTAGCATGTGGTGGTTGTTATAGTCATTCTCTTGCATCAAGCTCAACATATGATGATCCAGGATGACAGGTACCAATTTTTCATTTGTCTAACATGTATAGTGGTCATGCCGATATATGTCAGGGATACTTCATTGATCTTTATTAGATTTATCTACAGACTGTGATGGCACATTTGTTCCTTGCCAGCTCACTCATTCACGGACGTTAGGTTTTTCCTTATGTGCTGATCTTTATATATTGCACTTGTTGTATTCTTGTTTTTTAGGTCATTCTCGTACATTCCTTTTTATGTAATAGAAGAAGAAGAAGAAGATTATTCTTCCTTGCCTCAATCTATGTGTGTGCTTCTCCTTGAGAGTGAGAGTGTGTGTGTGAGCTCTCTTCCTTATGTCCTTCCTCGTGACACTTCCAATCCAAATGAGATAAAAAAATTCAAAATGATGTCTTGAGAGCCAAATCGGGGCACTATCTCATATTTGAATTTTTGAAGCAAGACCACCCACTTTGCCAGTTTTCCCACTACATTATGGCACTTTACCAAGTAGAACAGTGTAGATTGATCGACATGAAAAACAAAACAACTTTATATCGAGTAGATAATAATGAATTTCTAAATGGAATAAATGAGATTATGACATTCACAACCAATGGTGGAATAATTCTCTCAATAATAAATAGACATCGGCTCATAGAAAAAACTAGACATTACCACATTTTTTAGGAGATCTCTATCAAGACACTTCCAATGTCTATGGTAGAGACATCATTGAATACATGGAATGGTTAGGATTGCATTTTGAATCTTTGCAATGCAATTTCACACTCATTAATCGAGACAAAGTTGATAGGTTGAACACGAGTCACTTTGTTCAATGGAAAAAAAATATGGGCTAGGAAGCAAAGATGAAAACCATGCTAATTAAATTGTCCGATGAACCAAATGACTTCCTTAATATTCTTAGGTGTTGGGGCCTCAAGTAACTCTGATCTTATTAAGATCAAATGCTATCCACTTTTGAGAGCTGAGATGCTCTAATAGTTTTCCACATGGAACACGAAAGACAAACTTTGTAGGGTTCACATAGAGAGAGAGATAGAGATAGAGAGAGAGATGAACCTCTTGACATTTAATAATAACAATTTCACATATAATAGATTATTCTTTTGGATTTCTAAAATTTAGAAATCATCTAAGAATATTTTCATGAAGCATGTCAAATAAGAGCCAATAATGATTCCCATTCAATGTTGGAATGTACTAAGACCATTCCTTAGGTTGAACCACGTGATTTGGCAAGCAAATAACCAGTTGAATATGCTGAAAAGGACATCCCAATCAATAATCAATGTGAGCTTTGGGATATCATATTCGACCATTAAAACTTGGTAATAACTGCTATATCCATCATTAAATGATTACATCTCCCCTATAGATATACCATTCAATAATGTCTAAGAATGGTAGCAAGATTGGATCTAGACTTGTGGAAATGTCGAGGTTTTAATAGTTAGCATAACTTTGAAGTTATTTGTTCCTCTTGGGCACCACCACTATAGGGGACATGAGCTCTTGATACTTAATGGGAATGATAGAACTTTAAATAAGGATATGATCCAAATTTTCTTAGCCTTTTTTTATAGTGTGGATAACATTTTTTGTAAAGTAGGAATGGTAGCTATATTTAAATTAATTCAATGTTGATAGATGCATGGGTGTAACATTTTCATTTGATAACAATAAAGTAGGAATGGTAGCTATATTTAAATTAATTCAATGTTGATAGATGCATGGGTGTAAACCTTGTGCTAGAGATTTGAAGGAAAGACTCAAGGTATGAAGACGCCCACCAAATTTTCAGATTTGGAACATGAAGAACATAAAAGATCTCTTATATTATGCCATTAAATATTAAAGCGTCACATGAAAGAGCTTCGAATGACAAGAGGCACCAATTGTTAGTATATGTCTATTTGTGTAACATTCACTTGTAAATTTTACCTAATCTAAAGGTTTTCAAATGTATTCCAACTCTAGTCTTGTAAATGGCAATAAATCCTTGGCTTATGGCGTATCTAGAGAATTTTATAATTCACAGAATTTTTTAGCACTTGTTCTCATGTTCTAACAAGGCCGAGGACTTAATTTTGTATGTTTTTGGAGAAACGTATGGAGCGATGGTTGCATGGATGTTTATTGAAGTTCTTTAATAGTGAATGAAGTGCACATATAACATAAGGAGTGAAGTGAATGAGAATTTCAATGAAAAAGTGAAGAATCCATTAAGTCTAGAAAAATCAAAGGCTCTAGACTCTTGAAATTCAGGGAATGTAGTAGTTGCAAAGTGGTTAATACATGAGGTTTAGGGATGATTTAGATGCACAAAAGTGAATGGATTAGGAGACATAGGATGTAGGCATCCCAAACCTTCAAGTTCACTTATATCTACAAAATGAGAACTCCCCAATAGAGACATCATTCCCCTTAGGTATGTTTTTTTCCAATTTAGTGAGGTGTCTAGAGATTGAGGGGTGCAACATGAATATCGTTGCATTAAAAAAAATAGGGTTTTGGGCTTCGTTGCATTCAACATAGATTGTAGCTCATGTGGAATGCAAAGAAATAAAAAAGTGTAAGAGCACACATTCTTGGCGTGTTGAGTGTAATGTTGCATATAAAGCATTAGGAAATTGATTCAAGTTCATGAGAGTAAAAAGAGTCCAGATTTGAGTAATTTCCAAACATAGACTTTTGTAGGTAAGCAAATGTGCAGAGACATCGTTCTTTGCAAATGGGCCTTTGTGAGTGCATTAAGGGTTCAAATTTGAAGGTAGAAGACTCAAGGAAGTAAAAAAAGAACCTAAGTGATAACAAAAAGAAGGAATATCAAGCTTTACATTTAAAAACCTTCATACGTTAGGCATACTAAAGAGAAGTTAAGAATTGCATATCCTTGACTTTGCAAAGCTTTTTGGCTTCCTCGAAGCATAGGAACTGTAAGAGAAGAACCTAAACATCTTGGACCTAAGAAGTCAAGTTTAGAAAGGTTTTTTCAACTTTCTAGTTCCATGGCATAGCAATTATGTAGAGACGGCATAAATTGCAAAAGTGTGTTCTTCTTGAAGCTTGAGCTCCCTTCGCCTCACGCAAGTTATAAAGAACTATCAAGCATAACATATCAAGATGTCCAACTCATGAGTCACCTTCTGTGGAAATGATGGTGTCTTTGTTCATAGATTGAATAATTAGTAGCAAAATGTGAAGGTTAGTATGCATAGGAAGACCATCCACAATGGATGAGTGCATAAAGGAATGTATTGACTTGGAAGACAATCGCGAACTTCCAAAGGAATCTTTAAACCATTACAACACTACTAGTCTAGAGTCAGATTCATCCTTAGATGACCTAGTAGAGAAGATTTTCAAGGAATTGAATCTCCCTACGAAGTGCTCACTAACATCATGGTAAGTCACACCAAAGTAGATGTTTTCACAACTATGGTGGTGACCATTATACTAATTTTTACGCAAGGATATAGATCTCCTCAACACCATAATAACTCTCAAATGTATGATATAATACAAAAGATATGCAATTATATCACTATTGGGTGTTATAACCATCGATAAGTTGTACATAGGCCATAGTCAAATCAAAGGCCTCAAACACATCAAAACGCATTTCAATTCTAATGTACATAACCTTAATTCTAGTAGGGATTGAATAAAATCCACAAATGCAAAGACAATATCAACGTAGGGATTTTTCGTATGGCCAAAGACAACAATAGTATGCTCAAGGGCCACAACATAATTAGTATGGGCATAACTAATAATTAGTATGGGCATAACTAGGCACGTTTGTTACTTGGTAAAAACCTAATCACCATAATTAAGTCATTCTACTCAAGTAAATAGAAGATAAAGACCTTGAGAGGCTTTTAGTGATGGTTGCACAACCGATGGATTCAAGGAGTAATGGCATAACTACAACCATAGTCATGGGAATTATAATGAGGAGAAATCATATTTAAACATGGGAAGGAACCCTCAGTGGGATAAACGCCAAGATTCAAATGAGTAAAACAAGATCATGGTGTTTGGTATTTGTTGGGAAAGGGCAAGGAGGAGCATCAAATGGCCACAAGTAAGTCACAATACAAGTAGAGATAGAATAGCCTCAAAGACTCATTCTAGAGCCTTGGCTCCCCCAAGCTCTAGTCCTTGACCCAACTATGGTCCTCAACCAAATGCAAGACCAATGGTAGACCATGGAGTTCTGAATAAATCTAACATTTTACATGTAGATTTAGAGCTTTTTCAATGTTTCTTGGGCCTACATTGTGCTATTGTTTATAATAAAGACAATGATGAAATAAATCTCAACTTTCAAAACATGTAGCCCTATGAAGAGAGAAGCATGATGCTCATGGAATTCATATTTTCATTAATAATCACTACTTTATTTGATTAATGGAGCTTAGAAGAAAGGATTACACTCATGGAAGCATGAAACACTCAAAGAACTACTGACCACAAAGATGAAACCCTGCAAAATACCCACAGAATCCACTTCTAATCATCATCAAAGCTTGATGATGAGAATTGGAAAAGGGAAAGAGTTCTCAAGCTCTCATTACTTCCAAAATACAAGATTGTCCTCAAAATGAGACATATGGTGACTTTTAAACCTTCTTAAGTGTCCAAGTTCACACTTAAAAGGTCCTTCAAAGTTTCTATTCTAAAAATCTAATATCTCAAGAGCTCGAAAAAATCTACAAAAATTATATATGCTACAACTCTTACAAGGAATAATCTTCCTCATTTTTACAAGCTTTGGGATATTCTACGCTACTATATCACAACGTTTACCATCTTCTCCTTGCAAAAAGTTGCTTCTTAACATCTCCCTCTACTTGACTTTTGTCATCCTTGAACAAACTTGGTGGTGGGTCTAATCAACACTTTCTTTTTATATGATATACATGGGCCATTAAGTCATGGCTCTTCGTCTCAGTCCCATTTAGATCATTTACCACCTCAAAAAGATCTTTTGTCCACTTTATTGGAGTTGCAAGTCTATCTATTACATCTTTCTTTAGGTATTTTGTATACATTTCTTCATATGTTGTTAATCTGACTTTCATGACTGGGGATAATCCGCCAAGAATGTGTGAATCTCTTTTGAGGATTCCATAATCAAAGGCATCCTCAAAAATTTGTACATAGTAGCTACCAATGAATATGATCCTATTGTAATAGGTGATTAAACAGATTCTATCTAGAGTTTCACTTAGATAAAAGAGGTGTATCTGAAGGTGAATTGAATCCTATGTAGTTTAGGGTGCTAATCTAGGTATTTGTATCGGTTTCTATATAGGCTATGATTAGTTTCAAAACCTTCATTGTTAGTAAAAAGCACAATCATTGACATCCTTCAAATCTTTATCCATTGTTTTACATGTTAGAGGCATACATATTTTTGATTACCATGATCCCTTCCTTTGACCTACTTGTTGGAGTTAGACGTCTGCGGAAGCCCGCGAACAGCACAAGGAAGAAGAAGAAGCTTGGAGCACAAACACACAATACTGAATGTATTACTAGAGAATGTACAAAGATAAGTAGCCCATTAGGGCAATAGGCGTATATACAAGCCGGGGGCAAAAAAACCTCCTAAAGAGGGAAAAAAGTGCACCGACGGTCCTAGAGTGTTCACACACATCACTACCTAAATATATCAACAAATCCCCCCTGGGAGTGATGCGGTGAACAAGGAGCTGGCACTCATGTATAAGGAAGTGCCAAGCTATGTGGCAATCACTCCACAAAAGGAAGTAAGCCCAAAGCTTTGCGGAAAGCTTCAAACTTCTCCCTAGGCAGAGCCTTTGTGAAAAGGTCTACAATGTTCTCCTGCGTGGGCACATATGCCAAGCTGATCTCCCCAGCAGAGAACCTTTCTCTGACATAGTGATAATGCACCTCAATGTGCTTAGTGCGAGCATGGAACACAGGGTTCCTCGCAACTGCCAATGCGCTCTGACTGTCAGTGAAGATGGTGGTGGCAGAAGACTGGCCAAGACCCAAATCAGCCATAAGGCATCTGAGCCACACACACTCAACAGTCGCTGTGAAAGATGCCCTATACTCAACCTCACAACTGGAAGTGGCCACAGTAGGCTGCTTCTTGCTCAACCAAGATATACATGAGCTACCAAGCATGAAGCAAAAACCACTGGTGGACACACGAGTGTCATAGCAACCAGCCCAATTTGAGTCAGAAAAAGCATGCAAATCTGGCGGTAGTGATCCCCCCTTGGGATAAAACAACCCAAGTAGCCGAGTACCACTCAAGTAGCGAAAGATGCGCTTAACCGCCTTCCAATGTGTGACTCCTGGGCAATGCATAAACCTGCTCATCTGTGAGACAGCAAACTGAATATCTGGCCGAGTAATGCATAAGTAAATCAGGCATCCAACAGCCTGCTGATAGAGAACAGCATCAAATGCATCTCCAGCATCATGAAGACTCAATCGTAAACCTGTCTCCATAGGAGTGGCAATAGGCTTACAGTCTTCAAGGCCAAAACACTGCAATAATGTGTCAATATATTTCGTTTGACACAAAGCCATTCCAGCATCAACGTGCATAAACTGAATGCCCAAATAGTGATGCAAATGCCCCAAATCACACATCTCAAATGAGGCATGCAAATCAGCCTTAAAATCAGCAATATGTGTCTCAATAGGACCAATGAGCAGCATGTCATCAACATAGACAACAATGATCAGAAGCACATCATTAGCACGTTTAACATATAAGGTGCTTTCAGTTGGATTGTTCTCAAAACCATGTGCAATCAGATAGGCATGTATCTTCTCATACCAAGCACGTGGTGCTTGCTTTAAACCATATAACGCCTTCTTTAACCTGCACACCTGGTTTTCATGCCCTTTTTGCACAAAGCCACGGGGCTGAAAAACATACACTTCTTCATGCAAGTCACCATTCAGAAATGTTGTTTTAATGTCCAACTGATGTACATTCCAACCATGATGGGCTCCAAGTGCACAAATGCTCTGAACAGTAGTCAAACGGCATGTAGGTGCAAAGGTCTCATCAAAATCAATGCCTCTTTATTGTGCATAACCCTTTGCAACAAGCTTAGCCTTATACCTGTCAACTGTACCATCAGGTTTACGCTTCAGCTTGTATACCCACTTAGTGCCAATGGCCTTCTTGCTAGGAGGCAAGTCACATAAAGACCATGTACCATTCTTCATTATAGCATCATATTCAGATTGCATAGCAGCCATCCAATTTTCTGAATTTTGTGCTTCATCAAAAGAAACAGGCTCATTCTCATCACAGAGACTAGATGCAGCCATAGCATAGCAATCTGATGCAAAGGAGGCACTATGAGAGCCTGAACGAGTACGATATGACAAAGGTGCATCTAATTTGCTGTCACGCAAAGTCTGCACCAACCATTTTGGCATAAGTTTTGCCTGCTCAATATCAGCTCTCTCATCAACAAGTGCATCATGTAAATCTGCATCAGAAATGGAATGATCTACATCATCATATGAAACCTGCAAAGGCTGAGAAGTTGCCTCATTAGGACCAGCACTAGACTGTCCACCTATAAAAAGAGGCATCAAAGTATCATACATGTCTTCGGAGATAATAGATGTCTCCTTAGTACATGAAAGCAATGGCTGTATAGCATCTTCCACAAAGACAACATCACGGCTAACCAGAATGCATTTAGTCTGTGGATGATACAGACGATAGCCTTTAGTTTCAGAACTGTACCCAACAAAAATACATTTTACTGCCTTATCATCCAATTTTCTACGATGTTGTTCAGGCACTAATGCATATGCCAAACAACCAAAAACACGCAGATGAGAAACAGATGGCTTGCGGTCATGCCAAGCCTCATATGGAGTGATAGACTGCAACGCTTTAGTGGGACACCTATTCAATACATATGCTGCACACATGACAGCCTCAAGCCAAAAACTATGAGGTAAACCCTGACTCTTGACCATACACCTCGCCATCTCCATGAGAGACCTGTTCTTCCGTTCAGCAACTCCATTCTGTTGAGGTGTATATGGCACTGTACACTGGTGTTTTATCCCACGTTCAGCTAGAAATGCATTAAAATCTGAAGACATATATTCCCCCCCTCGATCAGAACGGAGGGTGCCCATTTTACATGCTGACAGATTTTCAGCCAAAACCAAAAACTGTTTGAAGCACATGAACACTTCGGACTTTGCTTTGAGTGGATATACCCATGCATGCCTGGAAAAATCATCAATGAAAGTCACGAAGTAAAGGTAATTTCCAAAAGAGGGTGTCTGCATAGGACCACAGACATCACTATGTACAAGCTGCAATTTTTGCGTAGCCCGAACTGAACCATCTTTTGGAAAGGAAGAATGCCGCATTTTGCCCAAAATATAGCCTTCACAAACATGTTTTCCAGGTGCCTCAAGTTTGGGCAAAGAGGACACCATTTCAGATTTCTGCAGGCGTAACAAACTAGCAAAATTCAGATGACCAAAGCGTGCATGCCAAAGCTTTGCATCTGACATAGCCTGAGAATCATGAACTGAACATGCCGAGTCATTCACAGATTTTTCATAGTCTATGAGCTTATACAGCCCACGACATAAAATGCCAAAAGCAATAATCACATCGCCATTTGAGAGATCATGGACTGTACACCTGTCATCAACGAATTTCACAACCAAGCCAATCTTGGCTAATGCAGAAACTGATAACAGATTCTTTTTTATCCCTGGCACAAATAAAGCATCTGACAAAGTGAAAGAACTACCATCAGCAGTAGTCAGAATGATCTTACCAACTCCCATAACAGGATAAGAGGAGGTATTGGCACATGTGACAGTATTCCCTGTAGGGGCAGGCTCGAGTGAAGAGAAGAAACTACGTTGCGAGGTAATATGTTTGGTCGCCCCACTGTCAAAGTACCAAACATCTGAGTCTACTGCAGACATGCACTGATCATGAGAAGATGGGTCAAAACTGCAGACAGTAGTAAACGCCCATTCTTCTTCCTGCACAAGATTTGCAAACTCTGTTTTTGGTGTAGAGGCCTCTGCAACAACCATTCCAGCCTCTTTCTTCTTTGCCTCTTTAGCAGCCAGTTTTGGACAGTTCTTTATAATATGATCATTTCCTTTACAGTACTTGTAGAACAATTTCTGCTTTTCTGAGTTCTTCTCATCTTTATCCTGGTTCTTCGATTGTGCAACATTTGCAGATTTCTGCTTACTAGTAGAAGAGCTCCATTTTCCTTTGCCCTTCTGACTAGCCAGGAAAGCTTGATCTGCAACACACATAATGGACCTGTTCTGCCTGGACTGATCTTCCCGCAACAGAACAGAGACTAATTCCTCAAATGACAAGGCATTCAGATTGCCTTTCATCATCAACCGAAGAGTAGAGGCAAAACTCTGATATGAATCAGGAAGACCATTCAGAACGGTCTGCACAAGTGAGCTATCTGGTATAACCTCATCAGCAAAAATCAATTGTTCCTTCAGGTCTTTGATCTTTGTAAGAAAACTGTCCATAGAATCACCTTCAATCATGTGCTCACTCAAGGCATTTGGATTGCCTTTCATCATCAACCGAAGAGTAGAGGCAAAACTCTAATATGAATCAGGAAGACCATTCAGAACGGTCTGCACAAGTGAGCTATCTGGTATAACCTCATCAGGAGAAATCAATTGTTCCTTTAGGTCTTTGATCTTTGTAAGAAAACTGTCCATAGAATCACCTTCATTCATGTGCTCACTCTCCAACTGTTTTCGGAGGTAAGCAACACGAGCCTCATTCCTAGCCTGGTACAAAGTGGTAAGTGTATCCCAAGCATCCTTTGCTTTTCTACAAGAGCGAATGTGAGGAATAATGGCACGTTTGACAGACAAAGCTATCAATGCATGTGCCTGGGCATCTCTGCCATCCCAACGAATCTGCTCTACAGTAGGTGCAACAGAAACAACAGCACGAACAGGAATCTGCGGAATATCATCTTCGACAACTCCAACACCTATATTTGCAGTACCTGTCGTTACAGGTGTAACAGGACGTCTTTCAACACCCTACACAATGTTCCACAATCCTTTTGCAACTAGTACATGTCACATCATATAAGCCCATAATGGGTAGTTGGTACCATCCAACTTATCCTCAACAGCCAACATACGGAATACATCACTGCTTTCAGCCATGGTCGGTGACTAAAATACCTTGATGCAGAAAATTGACTGTAACTCAAAAAGTTGAACGGAACCACCTAGACGAGTTTTGCTAGACCTGTAGCAGACTTTGAGACGCTTAAACTGGCGAACAGAAATTGGTATATACCTTTGGCACAAAAGGATGAAATAGCTTGCACAAGCGCTGCGATAGTGCGTTTGGAGGTCGAAACGAGCTCAGATCGCGATTTCGGCACCACAAAGCGAAGATGTTTTGATCTCGAAAACACCCTGAGTATGCTCACCAAATTTCGTGCGAATCTGAGACTGCAAACGGAGGAGTGTCGACGGCGCCCTAGAAGAAGCGACAACCTGCTCTGATACCAATTGTTGGAGTTAGACGTCTGCGGAAGCCCGCGAACAGCACAAGGAAGAAGAAGAAGCTTGGAGCACAAACACACAATACTGAATGTATTACTAGAAAATGTACAAAGATAAGTAGCCCATTAGGGCAATAGGCGTATATACAAGCCGGGGGAAAAAAAACCTCCTAAAGAGGGAAAAAAGTGCCCCGGCGGTCCTAGAGTGTTCACACACATCACTATCTAAATATATCAACACTACTATCTTTGGAAATTTCAGCTATTTTGAGGTAATGTTTCCATCCTTTCTTAGTTGCCAAAATTTCTAGCGCTCCATTCTTCTTGTAGTAGGACAAAAAGCTAGATTAATATTTAACTGGATAGGAGCTTCCATCCATATTCTCCTGCAAACCTTGCTTCTATCCAACAATTTGTTCCTCCATGAAGGATTAGGTTTTTCAAATAGATCTTCTATTATTTCCATGGCTTCTTCATATTCTAGGAACGCATTCATCTTATTTCCAACTCTAGATATCGGATAATTACTTATGCTTTATAGAGTCATGTAGAATGGACTTCCCAATTCATCTACCATCAAATGGTGGTGTGTTGGATTCACACCCCTCTCCAAAGGAAATTGTAGACCTTTGTTCTCATATTGATTATGAGTTTTCCTTATGTATCTCATTCTTGCTTCTCTGTCATCGAGCAGTTACTCGATAAATTCATCTGACTCATCATCCTCTTTTTTTTTTTTTGTTCTTCTATTATCTATTCTTGAAGGGGAGAAGGTTGCCCTTCTTTTGTTATTTATATTTCCTGAAGCACATCTTCAATCCTTGCTTATTTTGGGTTGATGTGTGACTAGGATTTCCATAATTCAATTTCCTTTAAGAGCCCCGCTCTTTTTTGTTGCCAATCAACTCTTTCTTTCTCAATCTCCTCATTCAATTTGCTACACCTTCTCACCACATTAGTAGCATGTTTACTTGCTTGCTATTTTGAATCCTTGGCATCTTTCAACTCATCTTTTATTTTTTCTAATTCCTCCTTCATAGATATCAATTTTGAGCTTTCAGGGATTTCTCACTTCTTTATTCTTGCTGATTCTTTCCTTAGCCTGTTCTTGAGCTTCTTGCCTTAGTTTTCTCTCTTCTTTCCTTTTTTGGAATTTTTGCAATCTTCTCTATGCATCTACTATTAGAGGTTGCATATATCTTTTGATAATATATAATTTGGCATATATTCTCAATCCATATTTGCCAATTGGACTAATCCATTAGAACTAATCCTATGAAGAGTATATGGAACATGTCCTCTTTTCTTGAGCTTCTTATTATGTTCCTTCAATGTGTAAGCTAGAACTAAATCTCCTTCTTGAAAATCTTTCTCCTTGATATGCAAATCATAATATGCCTTCTGTTACTAATGATAGCCTGTAATCTAGATGCTCCTAATTGCTCTAGGTCCACAATATTTTCAAATCATTCAATCATATTGATTCCCTATTCTTAAAGTAGGTATGAGAAATTCCATTGGTAAGATCGCATTTAGTCCATGGATTAGATTGAATGGAGTAGTTTCAACTGATGTTTTGTATGCAACTCTATATTTGCAAAGGACGTGATAAAATTTCATATATCAATCTATTCTTTTAGTATTTAGAAATTTGGATAGCATAGTGAAAATATGACACTTCTTGTGTCCACAGTGGTTTTTACTTCATGCTTGCTAGCTCACACATTTCTTGGTTGAGCAAGAAACAGCCTACTATGGCCACTTCTAGTTATGGGGCTGAATATAAGGCAACATTCACAGTGATTGTTGAGTGTATGTGGCTTAGATGCCTCTTGGTTGATTTGGGTGTTGGTCAGTCTTCTGCCATCGCCATCTTCACTAATAGCTAGAGTGCATTAGTAGTTGCAAGGAACCCTATGTTCCATGCTCGCACAAAGCACATTGAGGTGATTATTATTATGTTAGGGAGAGGTTCTCTACTTGAGAGATCAGTTTGGCATATGCGCCTTCACAAGATAATATTGTAGACCTTTTCACAAAGGCTCTTCCTAGTGTGAAGTTTGAAGCTTTCCACAAAGGTTTGGGCTTACTTCCTTTTGTGTTCTGATCTTTTTCCACATAGCTTGGCACTTCCTTTTACATGAGTTCTAGCTCCTTGTTCACCACATCACTCCCAAGGGGGGATTTGTTGACATATATTGGCAGTGATGTGTATGAACACACTTAGTACCATTGGGGCATGTTCTTCCCTCTTAGAAGGTTTTTTTCCTCTAGCTTGTATAGATGCATATAACCATAATGGGTTACTTATCTTTGTACATTCACTTGTTAATACATTCAGTATTGTGTGTTGTGCTTCAAGCTTCTTCTTCTTCTTCCTTGTGTCGTTTGTATGCTTCCGAAGACCTCAAAATCCAACAAGGTCAATTGTTATAGGTGTGGGGGAGATCACTTTGTAAGAGATTGTACCAAACCAACTACTCTTAGAGTAGAGGGAGGGAGCACATTATAAGCAGTGTGGGAAAGAATATCTAATCAGAGGTTGTCGGAAAAATCCAAATAGGAAAACTGTAAAAAATCACATACCTTTGAAAGTAGTGGATATTTTATCATCTTCAAGGAGTGATCAAGATGAGATAACATCTAATATGCAAGTGATAACAAGTGATAACAAGAGCTTAAGCAAAACATCAGCAAGTAAACATTGATGAAGAGAAGAAAGCCATGGAAAAGAATTCGTCATGGAAAGAGAGAAGATCTAAATAGATATCAAAATGGGAAAAAATGTAGACGAATTGGAGAAATCATTATAAGAAAAATGGAAAAGAAATAAGAAGTGGATATGCATAAACAAGAAGGTGAGTGCAAACAAATAAAGGAATTTTCAAAACAATGAGACACTTTTATTAGAGAATATAAGGCAAGAATAGAGGAAAAACCTATACTAGCTGATGAAAAAAGATATATATCCTATGGCAAAACTAGAAGAAAAGGACGTAGATGTGTAAAAACATTACTGAGGAAACACAAAAGTTTTTAGAAGAAGATCCTCTAGAGATTAACCCTTGAAACATAGAAAACTTGCAGGAGAATGTGTGGAAGGAAGTATTGGAGAACAAAATGGAATCATATAAAATTGATCAAGTGCCCTACTCATAAGCCAAAGAGGAGAAAGAAAAAATCATGGAAACTAACGTAACAAAAGAGATACCATTGAAAATGGAAGTTAGGATGGATGATCAATGTAAAATTACTTGTCAATGGACTTCAAGAGAATTAATGAAGCAAAACCCTCATGTATAAGAATATCTAACCAAGGAGAAAAAAACTTCAAATTTAAAGTCTTCCAACTGAGATATGGAATCATTAATGCAACTACAAATAGAAAACTTGGAGGATACAATGAAAGAGAAAAGGTAAAACAATAATCTCAATTCAATATAAAGATAAACAAGAAAATGGCATACTAGATATTGCACTTGGAGTAGCCATATGACAAGGAAAACTTGGGAAGAATGGGGATCTCAACAACTTAAACCCACTAGAATGATCCAACTTGCACATGGAGATATAGAGAAACAGTTGGGTATTTGGGAAAAGGTAATAATAAAAACCTGTGGAATTGAAACAGAACATACATTTGCAATAGCAAAATTTCCGTATCTAACATCATATGAAATCATCTTAGAAAGACCATTAATGAGACAACTACAAGTAGTTCATGATTAGGGAAAATATTGTCTTTACCTAGAAACCAAGAAAATGTAACTAGAGTCAACCTAAGGGGAGAAAATTATCATGGAATACCTCCAAGAGAGTGGAATAAAGTGCATAATGAACATGACAATACAAATAAGTCAATGGAAGTGTCAAGTCAAGAAATTGAAAGTGAAGTACCACTCCCGGCATATGGTCCAACAAGAAGGAAACTACCAAAGATATTTCTCTTGAGAAGAGAAGATTACATAAATGACAAAGCTCTAGAGGATGAAAGATATATACCCCAAAAACTTAATGACGAAGATTTTGAACCTTATGGATGTACTCACTATAGCATGAGATGCTAAACCCAATAAGAAAAGGCATTATACATTTAATGATAAATTTTCTACAAGAATTATGGAGGAGATAGATGAATTATTGGTTCCTCATTTCATTTATGAAATCCACTAAACTGAATGGATATCCCAATAGTTGTGGTTCCAAAGAAAATTGAAAACTTAGGGTTTTTATAAACCTTAAGGAAGTTAATGCTGCAACTTTTAGAGATACCATTGCCAATAACATACCTTCTCCTAGAGAAAGTACATCTAAAGGAGGTCTATAGGTTTTCTGATGTCCTGTCAAGATGCAATCAAGTGTGAATTGCATTAGAAGATCAACATAACGCTACCTTTGCAATATTGTGGGGTGTTTATGCATTTACGGTTATGCCTTTTGGCTTAACATATGCATCAGCCACATTTCGGAGGATGATGTCTCATATGTTTAAAGTTTTTCTAAGACATATAATGGAAATCTATGTGGATGATTTATGTAACTTTTAAAAAAAATGGAAGATCATTTACAAGACCTGAGAAGTATATTCAAAAAAAGTAGAACTCATAGAGTCTAATTGGACCTTGCAAAATGTGTCTTTTTTGTTAGACAAAAAAGAATGTTCGGACATATAGTATCCAAAAATTACATCTCTATCAATGAAGAGAAAATCAAAGCCATAGTAAACTTGCCCAATCCATCAAATATGAAGGAGCTACAAACATTCATCGGACACTATGATTATTATAGAAAATTTGTATACAAGTTTGTTGACATTACAAAACATCTATGTAATTTGATTACAAAATTTGAGTGGAATGATGAATGTGGTAAAGATTTTGAAACCATAATGATTTGTTTAGTCACTACAAAAATACTAAAAACACATCAATGGAAGTTGATATTCCATGTACATGTGGATGCTTCAAACTTTGGATTAGGATGCGTTCTTGCACAACCTATAGAAGGAAGAAAAGTAGATTTTCCTATAATCTATGCAAGTAGACAAGTGAATCAAGCTGAGCAAAACTATACCACAAATGAAAGAGAAGGATTAGGTATGGTGTATGGAGTGAAGGAATTTTGACATTATTTATTGGATAACAAGTTTAAATTTCTTGGATCATTAGGTTTTATTATATTTTGTGAATAAGCCTTGTCAAACTAGAAGAACAGTAAGATGGTTCTTACTATTGATGGAATTTGACTTTGAAGTAGTAGCAAGAGAAGGGAAAACATACTTGAGAGCACACCCTTTATCTAAATTTTGATTGGAGATAAACCAAAAATTATAGATGATGATCTACCTGATGTTTACATATTCAAAATAAAGAGAATACCAAGTTGCACAAAATCTTTGGTACCAATATTGTCATTTGGACCTAAGAATAAAAGTATGGTTTCAAAGCATGTGATCTTGCAAAGTAGAAATTTCATTCTACTATCAAGACACTTATATCATTTGAATTCCATAGGAGTATTAGAATATTTTGTACCTAAAGAGGAGTAACAGAATTATCTAGAGAAAGCACATCTTTGGAATCCATGTTTACATTCTTCAAAGAATGTTACTCTGAATAATTTCGTAAGAATAGGAGCTCATTCGCCAACTAAGGAGTAACATGTGGATAGCTACGTATCTCAATGTGAGAGAGATGTTGGAATTGGCTCAGTTAGGTGTAGCAAGAGGTTGCTTTTCAAGTGAGAGAATTGCAAAGCCAATCCTTTATTCACGATTCTAGTGGCCAACATTATTCCAAGATCCTAAGCTTATGCACAAAGATGTGACACTTTTTAGAGAACTAAACTCAAATAAGAAAAGATGGCATGCCTCTGAAAACCTTGATGTTTGTCTTTATAAAATGGGATTGGACTTCATAGGATCTATACATCCACCAACCAAAAGCTCTCATGTATAATATAATATAGTCACTGAAGACTATTTAATGAAATAGGCTAAAGTAAAAGACACTATTGAGTTTTTAAGTGATAGAGGGACTAATTTCCTTAATCAAGTAATTGAAACTTTAACATATCAATTTATGATAACTCATAGGAAATGTGTACCCTATCATCCTCAAGCTAATAGCTTTACCTAAGAGTACAAGTCTGAGTGAGAAAAAGCATGTAAATCTAGCAAGAATGATTGCCTCTTCAGTTAAAACAATCAAAGTGATCGGGTACCTCTCAAGTAGCAAAAGATGCACTCAACCTCCTACCAATGGTTAACAGTACTTGGGCAATGCATAAACCTACTCAACTATGAGAGATAAAACTGAATATGAGACCTATTTATGCATAAAAGTAAATCAAGCATCCAACAACTTCCTTGTATAGAACAACATCAAGTGCATCTCCTGCATCATGAACTCTCAATCTTAAGTGTGTGTCCATAGGAGTTGCCATAGGTTTGCAATCTTCAAGACCAAAATGCTTCACAATGAGTCAATATCTTTTGTTTGACACCACTATTCCCCCATCAACTTGCATAAACTGAATACCTAAATAATGATGCAAATGCCCTAAATCTAACATCTCAAAAGAGGCATGCAAATAATCCTTAAATTCAGGAATATGCTTCTCATTAGGAGTAGTGAACATGTCATCCACAAAGGCAAGAATGATAAAAACATACATTATTTGCATGGTTAACATATAAGGTGCTCTCAATTGGATTGTTCTCAAAAGCATGTGCAATCAAGTAGGCTTGTACCTTTTCATACCAAGCATGTGGTGCTTATTTCGAACTGTATAATACCTTTTTCAACCTACACACTTTGTTTTCATGCCCTTTTTACACAAAACCATGGGGATGAAACTTTTTCCATGTAAATCACCATTTAAAAATGCAGTTTTAATGTTCAATTGATGTACATTCCAACCATTATGAGCTCCAAGTGCATAGATGCTATGGAGAGTAGTCATTTGGAAACTGGGTGCAAAGGTCTTATCAAAATCAATGCCTCTCTCTTGCGCATAACCTTTTGCAACAAGCCTAGCCTTATACTTATCAACTCTTCCATGGAGCTTATGTTTTAGCTTCTATACCCATTTAATGCCAATGGCCTTTTTTGCTGGAGGAAAATCACATAAAGACCATGTACCATTCTTCATAATACAATCATATTTTGATTTCGTAGTAGTCATCCTCTTTTTTGAATTCTATGCTTTATCAAAAGAAACATGCTCATTCGCATCACAAAGATAAGAGGCAGCCATTGCATAGCAATCTGATGCAAAGGAAGCACTATAATAGCCTAAAAGAGTATGATATGATATAGGTGCATCCAATTCCCTATCTCTCAAAGTTTTCACAAGCCATTGATGCATATTTTTTGCCTCCTGTATATCAACTCTCTGATCAACAAGTGCATCGTGTAGATTTGCATCAGAAATGGGATGATCTACTTCATCACGTGGAACCTATAAAGGATGAGAAATTTCCACATTTGGACCAACACTGGACTACCCACCTGTAAAAGAGGCAAAAAAGTGTCATATAGATCTCAAGAGCTAACTCAAGTCTTCTTGGTACATGAAAGTAATGGTTGAATTGCATTGTCCACAAATACATTTATCATCCAATTCCCTACATTGCTTTTCATGCACTAATGCATATGCCAAACAACCAAAGACATGGAGATGAGCAATAGACTTAAGTACATATGTTGCACAACTAACAACCTCAAGCCAGAAGCTATGTTGTAAAGCTTGACTTTTGACCATACACCTGGCCATCTCCGTGAGAGAGTTGTTCTTCCTTTTACAAAATCCATTTTTTTGAGGTGTATATAACATTTTATAGTGATTTTTGATCCGCACATGCATCCATAAATGCATTGAAATCAAAAGAGTTATCTCCCCCTTCCATGAGAATCGAGGGTGCCAAATTTAAATGCTGAATTTTTTTTGTGATAACCCAAAACTGTTTGAAGCAGATAACCACTTAAGACTTTTCTTTTGATGGATACACCCATCCATGCCTAGAAAAATCATCAACAAAAGTCAGTAAGTAAAGGTAGTTCTCAAAAGAAGGTGTCTACAGAAGGCCACCGACATCACTATGAACAAGCTACAAATTATGAGTAGCTCGAAGTAAACCATCTTATGGGAAGAATGAATGTTGAATTTTGCCTAGAATACAACCTTTAGAGACATGTCTACAAGGTGCCTCAAGTTTGGGCAGAGAGAGTACCATTTCAAATTTCTTGCAAGCATAGAAAAGTAGAAAATTTTAGATGACCAGATCGTGCATGCCAAAATTTTCATCTAAGATAGCATGAGAGTCTTGAATTGTGCATGCTAAATAATTTTAAAATGTTTCATAATATATGAGCTTATACATCCCATGACATTAAATTCTAGAAGCAATAATAATATTGCCATTCGAGAGATCACGGACCCAACATTTGTCATCAACAAATTTGATAGCCAAGCCAATCTTGGCCAATGCCGAAACTAAAACCAAATCTTTCATGATCCCTTGTATATACAAAGCATCTGACAATGTGAAATAACTACCATCAGTAGTAGTTAAAATGATCTTACAAAATCCCATTACAGGATAAGAGGAATTGTTAACGCATGTGATAGTTAGGGGAGGCTCAATTGAACTAAAGAAATTACACTACAAGCTAATATGTTTGGTTTCCCCACTATCAAAGTAACAAACATGTGCATCTACTGAAGACATACAATGCTTATGAAGAGATGGACCACAACTACAAAGAGTAGCCAATGCTCATTCTTCATTCTTCAAAAAATTAGTAGACTTTGTTTTAGGTGTAGAGGCCTCTGCAAGAAACATTCCAACCACTTTCTTCTTTGCCTCTTTTGCACTGACTTTTGAACAACTCTTAATGATGATCATTTCCTTTACAATATTTTCAAAAACTATTTCTACTTTCCTATTTTCTTCTCATCTTTGTCTTGCTTCTTTGGTTGTGTAGCATTAGTCAGATTTTTGCTTAGTATTAGATGAGCTCCATTTACCTTTGCCCTTCTCATTAGCTAAGAAAGCTTGATTTTCAATACTCATAATGGACCTATTCTACTTGGACTGGTTTTCCTACAACAAAATAGAGGATAACTCCTTGAATGTTAAGGAAATTAGATTTCCTTTCAACATCAATCAAAGAGCAGAAGAAAAAATCTAATATGAATATGGAAGATCGTTAAGAACAGTCTATAAAAGTGATCTTATCTAGAAAGACTTCATTATTGGAAATCAATCGCTCCTTCAAATCTTTGATTTTTGTCAAAAAAGTATCCATAGGATCTCCTTCATTCATATGCTCACTCTTTAACTATTTTTGGAGGTAAGCAACACGAGCCTCATTTCTTGTCTTTTATAAAGTGGTAAGTGTATCCCAAGCATCCTTTGCTATTTCGCAAGAGAAAATGCGAGTGATATTGTCACATTTGATAGAAAACACTATCAATGCATCTGCATGGGCATCTTTGCCATCAGAACAAAGTTTCTCTATAATATGTGTAGTAGGAACCATAACGTAAATAGGAACTTGAAGATCCTCATCTTCAACGTCATCTACATCACCTTCAATAATTGTATTTGTAGGTGTAGTAGGTTGTTTTTCAACACCCTACACAATATTCCATTGTTCTTTTGTCTACTAATACATGACGCATCATATATGCCCATAATGGGTAATTCGTACCATCCAATCTATCCTCAACAACAAACATATGGAATACATTATTGCCTTCTGCCATGGCCATTGTCTAAAATACCATGATGCAAAAAAAAGAGTGTATCTAAAAAATTTTAACAGAACCACCCTATCAAGCTCTGCTAGAACCGTAGCAAACTTCGAGCTGCTTGTAGTGGCAAAACGAAACCTATATATATGTTTGGCACAAAAGGGCAAAATTGCCTACACAAGTGCAGTGATAGTGCATTTGGAGGCCAAAGCAAGCTCAGATCAAAGTGTGACCCAATGATCCTAAGTGTGTTTAAACACTTGAATTGAGGTTTTGGATTCACATATAGTTGTTGGTTAGTACATGAATGTGGATCAACCATTTTCACTCTCCATTTCCCAAATCCAAGGCTTGAAGATTTGGTTTTTTGTTTTATACATAGTCCCATTTGTGTCCTCAAAATGATCATCTAAATCTCTATTATAACTATCAACATACTCTCTAGTTGGTACTAAAGATCTTTCCAATTTCTCTTCTATAGATGTGTACTTCACTAGAACAACATTGGTTGGTATAGGTGGTTGTTGCCCTAATACATGTCTATGTTGCTCCATAAAATCATTTTCTCTTAGTTGTACTGGCTAGTTTTGATACTTCCTTTCTCTCATTAGTTTTTTATTACAGAAAAACTCATTCCTTTTGTGATTTATCCATCTTTTCTCTAGAGTGCAATATTAATGTGTTCTTTTATCTTAAAGGTGTGATAGTTTTTTATAATTGCACATGTGAGTAGGATGGTTTTTTCTAGACACATAAATTTCCTAGCTTGTGTTATTATGGGGTTGCCTATAGATCCTAAACCATTTGCTATGGCTTGAGAAATTTCTCTTATGTGAGTGATATTTTAATCTCCCCATTGACTTGTTGATCATAGGCTAGAAGAAGAGTTCCTCTATTATCTTCTAGATCAATTACTTATTTGATTCAAGAGTATAAGTCTAGACATCTCCTATAATAAACCATTGTTATCAGTTGTGTGTTATTTAATCCTTCAATGATTAATGAAACTCTTTTAGCATAGATGGTTTTCATCATTTGGAAATCTACCTAGATATTGCTCAAATCGTCTTGCAACTATCCTCACACTTTCCTCTAGTTTTTTGCTTAATGTAGCAGTATTATGTTTGATGTGTGTTTTTGGAATTTCCCCTATAAACTCTTCAAAGAACCTTTCTATATTTGCAAACATTTCCTTCCTTGATGGTAAAAACCATGATAAGGGATGTCCTATTAGGGTTAATCCAAAGGCTTCAAATTGACTCGTTAATCAACTACCTCTTTTGCTCTTAAAATTTGTTTGTACTTAGCTACTTGGTCATGAGGATATGTAGATCCTTCATATTGACTTATCATACATATTCCTACATGACATGGTCTCAATCTTCACCCAAGATTATTCCATTGATTTCTCCTTCTAATTGGGAATGCGTCCACTGCTTCTCCTTCTTTGAGAAAGGGATTAGGTGAAGTTTGATACCTTCTCTCTTTTTGTGGCTCTACAGGTTTGTGATGTTTGCTATTTCTTGGATTATCTTATTGTTCTAGGTTTTGATCCCAAGTTCCTTTCTCTAAATACTAGCCTAGATCATTAGTTTCATCATGGTTGCTTGAAAATACATAGACATATCCTTATCTATCCTCATATCTAGCATCCTTAAACTGAGCCATAGGCATCAAGTTTAAGGGAACTTCTAAGTTCCTAAACCTAATGTGTTCATTATGAAATCCATCCTAATACACATAGGCTCAAAACCTATTTGTATACAGGCACCTGAGGATATTCTTATAGTCTCCTTGTTGAGATGTTCTTGCTTCCCCATTATGTTGTTCCATGTTTATTTGTGAAAAATGTGTATTTTGACCCTATCAACTCTCATCTTGGTGTGCTACATGTTTTCATTGTCTAGGATTATGTGTAATGAGAAGTCATGATCTTAGTCTCATCAATTTAGGGCTTTTTACAAGTTAATCCTAAATTTCCCCTTCCTTCTTGAGAATTAGGGTTTCACTTTTCCTTCCTCTTTCTATGAAATTTGCTTGTAAAGAATACCTCACACTAGAGAACATTTGAATATGCACAAATTTGATTTGAAAAACTTGAAAATTTGACTTCAATGTAAAAATCATGATTCTGTCCATAGAATGTGATTTTCACCAAAAGTTAGAATGTCAAGTTTTCACTTTCCTTTTTTGTTTTTTCTTTTTTTTTTAATTTGGAAAATCATGATTCTATGCTGAAAATTGTGCTTTTCACATGAAAATCACAGATATCTAAAAATCACGATTCTCTATTGAGAATTACGTTTTCTTTATCACCCATAAAACCACCATTTCCTTCAAAACACGATTTCTTAGTGAGAATCACGTTTTTTTTCCTAAAAATTGTGATTTTGTGTAGAAAATTGTGTTTCCTTGTAAGGAGAAAATCACGATTTCCTATACAAAATCACAAAGAAATGTTAGAAAATGGGTGTTTTCTCTTAGCTCTCAAAACCACAATTATGAATCACTTTGACTTGCTCACACACACTCTCTCTCTCTCTCACACACAATGAGGATTGTTTTTTTTCCAACTCTTATCTTTATACGCTTAACCCACAATGGCAATTTTCAACTTTTTGAATGGAAAGTTTTCTTTACCTTTTGATAGGCCTTTCACAGCTTTACTTACACTCAGTCCATTCCTTGCAACTTCAATATCTCAATTATTTTTCAATGCTCACCTTTCACAAAGAATCATGATTCTCTATAGAAAGTCATGTTCTTTTTAACCCTTGTTATTGGATTTCTTATCAACTTCTCTTATGGAAATGCTTGAATTGAGGTCCAATAATCTTCCTCATTCTTCTTGTGCCTACAAATCAAGAGAACTTCTAATTATGATGAAGAAAACCATTTTTAAGTCAAAATAATTTCCACAATAATTCATCCTTCAATCTTTTCCATTTTTTTTCTCTTCCTTATCCTAGAATTTATTTCCCAATGCATGTTCATGAAATATTCAAAAATTTTCTTTTGCAACCTCATATATGAATTTAAAGAGCAATTATCTTACTACTTTATCAACAAGATGAATGAAAAAATCTATTTTCAAGATTCAAACACAGTCACCTTTCCATCATTGCCACACTCAGTGATTCAAACGTACTTTGAAAAAAACATTTGTTACCATCAATTTGGAAAATCCAACAAGGTTCAATGCTTTAGTTCAATTGATCCTCAACAACGATGCCAAAAAAACATCTGTTTTGCTTTGGAGTTGTCCTCTCCAATCATCATAGCATAAAGGACCAAAAAGCTCAAACACTTAAATTGTCAATCTAGGGAGTATGTTAAGACTCTAGCCCCTTATTTATGAATCGACTTCAAGAGTTATCATCACAACATTAGTAAAATTAGTGATTTCACAAAATTTTTTGATATTTCTCCTTTTACATGTAGTTTTAGCTAGAATTAGGGTTGTTCAATGTTTCTTGGGTCTAAATTGTAGTTGTTTTTATTATAAAGACAATGGTGAACTAAATTTCAACTTTTAGAACTTGTAGCCATCTAATGAGAGAATCAATTTTGAAGGATTCACATAGTCACTAAGAAACAATACTTTAATTGATTAATGGATATCAAAAGATAGGATTAAACTCATAGAAGCCTACAATTCTCAAAGAAGTAGTGATCGCAAGGAAAAATGCATCCAAAACACTCACAAAATCCACCACGATGTCAAGAAGCACATTCGAGGATCATAAAAAGAAATGGGTTACTCTCCAATTGCATTGTTGGGATTTGAACTTGCAATGTGTGAATAAAAGGTGCATGGACTATCCATGGACACAAGATATGTTCATAGCCATATATCTCGGCAAAATACTCATTCATGTTCTAAAGAAGAAAAGTTCAAATCATGCAAGAGGGCATCTTTGATCCCTCCCAAAAGGTATCATTTGTTGTCAAAATTTAAACTTTAGATTTGTCTCCGAATTTTAGAATTTTTCTCCAAATTTACTTTGGGGAGCATCCAAAGTAGGCACTTCAAACATGTTTCTAGCTGTTGACAACCTCGCAGCTAGTTAACTTTGGATGCATGTTGCTCTTCACTCGGGTGTCTAGCTCTGATGATTTTTAGCTTGTTCGAAAGCTCTTCTCCAACGATAAGAAGATCAGTAGAAAAGTAGTAAATTTAGCACATTCGTATAGTAGATTCGTTCTCAATAGACATCTCTTAGGCTCGTAAAAGTAGGAAATTCCTAGTTAGCCTTGTAATTTTGTACATCTACCACATGATGTGCCTTAGGAAATTTGGTAAATGTACATTTGGCACCTGTAGGTGGCTTAGGGACATTATATATGCACATGTTTGTACTCTTTTAACATTCATGTCATGCCCTAATGTTGCGGGGAAACACGATGTTTGCCTTGTAATAAAGAAAGAGGATGGTGGAAGTAGCATCTCAAAGCATCAAGGACTACATGAGGCTTGATGCTAAGTGTCTCCTACAACATTGAAGAGCTAATAGATTATGGATCATCATAGGGAAGTCCCCTTTACTCTTCATTTCTTGTTTTCTCTTATTTGATTAGGTTGTAGGATGCATGGTTTAGTACATATGCATGGTTACAAAGATGAATTTAGGAATCTTTAACTCCTTTTTATTTAGGAATTGATGAAAGACTTGTAGATCTTCATTTAAGGAAGGAAAGGAACAAAATGCATATCCATTTCCATGCATCTTTGCAATGTCATCCCTGGTATGCTAATTTAAGGAAAGAAGAAGCAGTAGCATACACAAGTATTAAGTAGAGGGAGATAATTTAATATCCAAAACTAGTGTAGAAACTTATTAAGTAAGGGGATATAATTTAATAGCCAAGAGTTATTTTAATATGATGGGATGTAATCCTATTCATTTCCACTTGGGAGAAGATCATCAAATCTTCATTAGAGTTTCATGCATTATTTCATGGAGACTAAGGGGCACATATGATATGAGTCTAAAGAGCAAGTAAGTTAAATCTATATTTAGTGAAGGTAAGGAGGCTTCAAAGAGAGTCTCTTAGTACAAGAGACAATGGGGTGTTGAGGGAAATCCCACATGAATTCCTATTTTAATTTTTGGAAGGAAATGTGGTCAATTGGGATAGCTATTCTAGATGGCATAGTCTAGATGGATACCACTTATGAAAGTTGGCATCATACCTGGTTATCACAAGGAAAACTTATAAATGCTCACGTGACTCACCTAGGGCTTAGTATTTACCTTAGCTCACTTATGAACCATGGATTCCACTTAGAGAGGAAGTTAGATAGGATTCCATATAGTAAGGGAATCCAACAAGTACCTTGGTACTTCAAAACTAGCTCCACTTGGTTAGGTTAATGATCTTAGAGTCATCTAAACCAAGATAGTCTAGTTATACCACATGGGATTCATGAGAATCCATCGGATATGATATATAAGAGTTCCATCTCTATGATAGGAACTATGTATATGATATGTTTAGCGATTTTATGCTTCACCATGTTTATATATACATGCTTAGAAATATGATTGAAATGCATTCATCAATAGTTGTTCATTGTTTTGAGTATAAAGTATGGATCGCCTTATTAGGGATACACTTTTTCATGGTTTCCAAGAAAGATAATTGTAGGAACAAGGTTATGCAAAAAATATGTTGTTGCTAGCATTTCTTTTTGCAAGTTGTCAAGTTCATACATGAGTATATGGCTTCTATGCCATGGACTTGCCAAGCCTTATGCTATAGTGAATGGCTTGTGTGCCATTTGCTCGCAAGGCCTTATGTTTAATATTATGGTTAAAATCTTTTGGAACTCCATTTCCTTGAGGAAATGCTCTTAAATGTTTCCCCACCTCATGGTGTTATATATGCACTTACCTTAGGCAAGACTTTTGTGTCATAGTAATATGCCTAATCTGTAAACATCACTAATGTATAAGCATGTATTTGATGGAGTTATGGCCATCAAATTGTCATAGATGAGGCAACTTCAATAGGAATTGGATCCCTACACATAATCCTTTGGATTTAGACCATAAGATTGCTAAGGGAAAGGAGATATACCTTTACTATTAGGAATGTGCACAAGCAATCCTATAGGTTTTAGGAAGTTGAATAGAGGATTATGAGATATACATTCTGATCATTTACCATTTACTAAAGGTTTACTTACCTTCAAAAGAGTCTCAATGTATGATTAGAAGACTATGAGGTGTTATGAGGAATACCCAAAGAGTGACTAGTTCACTCATGCACATTACTTGAGTAAGTGGTGAAGCATTTATGCTACACTACTAAGGAAACAAATTAGATAGCATCATAGAGATGGCTTTCATGAGAGAGCATCGATAGGTGCTAATGTGATTCAATTGATGGTTAGGAAGGCCATAGTCATGGAACTAGCTCTATAATTTAGAGCATAGAGCCCTCAATAAGAAATATTTGGGGTACCCAGTAGATATACATATGTTGAGATCTAGAGAGAGGTACTTAAACTCAATATTGGTACCTAGGAACTATCAGATTTAGACGTCTACAGAAGCATGCGAACAACATAAGGAAGAAGAAGTATCTTGGAGCACACCACCAAATAATGAATGTATTACCACTAGAATGTACAAAGATAAGTAACCAGTTAGGGCTATAGGCGCATATACAAGTCAGGGGAAGAAAACCTCCTAAAGATGAAAAAAACTCTGATGGTCCTAATGTGTTCACACACATCACTACCTAAATATATCAACAAATCCCCCTAGGAGTGATGCAGTGAACAAGGAGCTAGCACTCATGTATAAGGAAGGGCCAAGCTATATGGAATCAATCGACAAAAGAAAGTAAGCCCAAAGCTTTGTAGAAAGATTTAAACTTCTCCCTAGACAAAGCCTTCGTGAAATGATCTATAATGTTCTCCTGCATGGGCACATATGCCAAGCTGATCTCTCCAACAGAGAACCTCTCCCTGACATAATGATAATGCACATCAATGTTGAGGCATGTAAATTAGCCTTGAAATCAGCAATATGCTTCTAATGAGGATTAGTGAGGAGCATGTCATCAACATACACCACGATGATCAAGAGCACATCATTAGCACCCTTAACATATAAGGTGCTTTTAGTTGGACTGTTCTAAAAATGATGTGCAATCAGATGGGCATGTATCTTTTCATACCAAGCATGTGGTGCTTGCTTTAAACCATATAATGCCTTCTTTAACATGCACACTTGGTTTTCATGCCCTCTTTGCACAAAGCCATGGGGCTAAAAAACATACACTTCTTCATGCAAGTCACCATTCAGAAATGTTGTTTTAATGTCCAAATGATGTACATTCCAAGCATGATGAGCTGCAAGTGCATGAATGCTATGAATAGTAGCCATTTGGCAAGTAGGAGCAAAGGTTTCATCAAAATCAATGCATCTTTTCTGCACATAACCCTTTGCAACAAGCCGAGCCTTATACCTATCAATTGTTCCATCAAGTTTAAACCTCAACTTGTATACCCACTTAGTACCAATGGCCTTCTTGCTAGGACGCAAGTCACATAGAGACCAGGTACCATTTTTCATGATAGCATCATATTCAAATTGCATTGCAACCATCTAATGTTCAGAATTTTGTGATTCATCAAATGAAAGAGGCTCACTCTCATCATAGAGACTAGAGGCAGCCACAGCATAGCAATCTGATGCAAAAGAGGCACTATGAGAGCCTAAATGAGTAAGGTATGATAGAGGTGCATCTAATTTCCTATCACGCAAAGTCTCCACCATCTATTTTGGCACTTTTTGCCTCGTCAATATCAACTCTCTCATCAGCAAGTGCATCGTGTAAATCTGCATCAGAAATACAATGATCTACATCATCACATGGAACCTGTAAAGGTTGAGAAGTTGTGTCACTAAGACCAGCACTAGACTCTCCACCTCTAAAGTGAGGCAGCAAAGTATGATACATGTCTTCAGAGCTAACAAATGTCTCCTTTGTACATGAAAGTAAAGGTTGAATAGCATCTTCACAAAAACAACCTCACAACTAACCAAAATGCATTTAGTTTGTGGATGATATAGACGATAGCCTTTTCTTTCAGAATTGTACCAAACAAAAATGCATTTTACTACTTTATCATCCAATTTCCTACGATGTTTTTTAGGCACTAATGCATATGCCAGACAACCAAAAACACGCAGATGAGCAATAGATTGCTTGCGACCATGCCAAGCCTCATATGGAGTGATAGATTGTAGTGCTTTAGTGGGACACATGTTAAGTACATATGTTGCACACATGAGAGCCTCAAGCCAAAAACTATGTGGTAAAGACTGACTCTTGACCATACACCTGGCCATCTCCATGAGTGATTTATTCTTTCATTCAGCAAATCCATTCTGTTGAGGTGTATACAACATTATACATTGATGTTTTATTTCAGGTTCATTCAAAAATGAATTAAAGTTAGAAGATATATATTAAGGAGGAACGTTGCATTTTTCTCAAAATATAGCCTTCACAAACATGCTTTTTGGTTGCCTCAAGTTTGGGCAAAGAGGAAACCATTTCAGATTTCTGTAGGCGTAGCAAACTAGAAAAATTTAGATGACCAAAGCATGCATGCCAAAGCTTTGTATCTGACATAGTCTCAGAACCATGTACTGCACATGCGAAATCATTCAGAGATCTTTCATAGTCTATGAGCTTATATATCCCATGACATAAAATGCCAGAAGCAATAATCATGTCGCCATTTGACACATCATGAATTGTACTTATGTCATCAACAAATTTCACAACCAAGAGGGTCTTGGCTAATGCTAAAACTATTTACAGATTTTTCTTGATCCTTGGCACAAATAAAGCATCTGACAAGGTGAAAGAAATAGCATCAGCAGTAGTAAGAATGATCTTACCAACTCTTATGACAAGATAAGAGGAATTGTTAGCACATGTGACATTATTCCCTTTAGGGGAAAGCTCAAGTGAAGTGAAGAAACTATGCTGTGAGGTAATATGTTTGGTTGTCCCACTATCAAAATACCAAACATCTGATTCTACTCCAAACATACACAACTCATGAGAAGCTGGGTCGAAATTGCAATTAGTAGTAAATGCCCATTCTTCATTCTGCACAAGCTTGGCAAACTCAATTTTTGATATGGAGGCTTCTGCAACAACCATTCCGGCCTCTTTCTTCTTTGCCTCTTTAGGAGCCAGTTTTGGATAGCTCTTAATGACATGATCATTTGCTTTACAATATTTGCGAAACAATTTATGATTTTCTGATTTCTTCTCATCTTTGTCTTTCTTCTTCAAATGTGCATCATTTGTAGATTTCTCCTTACTTGTAGATGAGCTCCATTTACAGTTGCTAGCTAGGAAAGCTTGATCTACAACATGCATAATGGACCTGTTCTACCTAGATTGATCTTCATGTAGTAGAACAAAACTAACTCTTCAAATGATAGGGCATTTGGATTGATTTTCATCATCAAACGAAGAGTAGAAGCAAAACTCTAATATGAATCAGGAAGACCATTCATAATAGTCTGCACAAGTGAGCTATCTAGTATAACTTCATTAGTAGAAATCAATTGTTCCTTCAAATCCTTGATCTTTTTCATTAAATTGTCCATAGGATCACCTTTATTCATATGCTCACTCTCGAACCGTTTTTGGAGGTAAGCAACACGAGCCTCATTCCTATCTTGGTACAATGTGGTAAGTGTATCCCAAGCATCCTTATCTGTTCTACAAGAGCAAATGTGAAGAATAAAGGCACGTTTGGAAGACAAGGCTATCAATGCATATGCGTGAGCATCTCTACCATCCCAACGAATTTGCTCAATAGTGACTGCAATAGAAACCACACCAAAAACAAGAATCTGAAGAATATCAGCATCTTCAAGGCCATCTACATCAGCTTCAATACCTATATTTGCAAGTGTAATAGGATGTTTCTCAATACCCTACACAATGTTACACAGTCCTTTTGCAACCAATACATGTTGCATCATATAAGCCCACAATAGGTAATTGGAATCATCCAACTTATCCTCAACAGCCAACATATGGAATACATCACTGCTTTCAACCATTGCCACTAACTAATATACCGTGATGCAGAAAAATGATTGTATATGAAAAAGTTGAACATAATTATCCTCACGAGTTCCACTAGACCTGTAGTAGACTTTGAGATGCTTATAGTGGTGAACCAAAACCTGTATATATCTTTGGCACAAAAAGACAAAATAGCCTAAAGTGCTATGATAGTGTATTTGAAGGCCAAAACGAGCTCAGATCACGATTTTAGCACCACACAACGAAGCTATTTTGATCTCTAATCACTCTAAGTATGTTCACTAAATTTCATGCAATTTTGAGATTGTGACTGGAGGGGTTTCGACGACACCCTAGATGAAGCGAAAACCTGCTCTAATACCAATTGTTGGAGTTAGAAGTCTGTGGAAGCACGTGAACAGCACAAGGAAGAAGAAGAAACTTGGAGGTACAACACACAATACTAAATGTATTACCATTAGAATGTACAAAGATAAGTAATCCATTAGGACTATAGGCATATATACAAGCCGAGGGAAAAAAACCTCCTAAAGAGGGAAAAAAGTGCCCCGACACTCCTATTGTGTTCACACACATCACTACCTAAATATATCAACAAGAGCAAGTTATTTTGGAGTAGAAAGAGATATCCACTATCACGTGTTGATTAGAACCAAACTACAGTAGTTCAAGGATATGGGACTATTTAGACTCCACCTATATGTTCCATTACATATATATGGAATATAAATTCCATTTAGTGTAGGTGTGACACCATGAACTGGAAGAAGGTTCCACTAGTATGGGATGGTGGAAATGACTTCCCTTTGAGCACTCTTCTTCTATGGCTAGGGAGAAAAGGACTCCTCATTCATGGGGGCATATCTCACTAGATCATAGGAGAGGTTTTAGTAGACAATTCCTTAGGATTGGGAGTTATCCTTCATAGTTTATGGAAGATTTACTCTTCCAATAGAGTATGTGATGGGTGATTTTATCTTCATAAATATCACATACTCACTTCATAGTTATCAGGAAGGATAATTCCATTAGTATGGATGCATCATACAGATCCATGTATAGAGGATGGTTAGCAGAGATAGCTTTGTTTGTTATGGTATCATGTCATATCATTGTTGACCATTTTAGTAGAGGGCTTTGACACTAAGAAGGAATTTATTTTCTCCACTCTTCACCATATACACCTTCATTATTTATGGGATATTTCTCCTTCAACTTCAAAGGAATTTATGTAAATGAGGGATTATGCATTAGTTTATGGAAGAGAGGAGCAAATGACTTCATAAATTCTCTTTGAAGGGAAGGAGAAAGTGGGAATCAGCTCAGAGTTCCAAGAATGGTCTCACTTTAGCTCCTATTCTTTTAAAGAAAAAATGGAAAGAAAAACATGATTTCTTTATAGGAGAAGAATAGAATATGTTTTCCTTTAGAGAAAAGAGTTATTTACAAAACATCTATTAGTATACATTTCAAAAGGAATTCATTTACTCTAATTTTTAGTATCATTTTCCTCCACATGTGATTTTCATTCTCCACTATTTTAGAGGGAAAACCATGGAGAACTTATGTGAAAATTTTCAGTTATGGATGAGTACAAAAATTGGATTCAATAGATTCTCTTTCAAAGTAAAAGGGAAAGTGGAATAGATTCCGCTACTAGAGCTATTTTTCTTACATGAGATTAGAGAGAGAAGGAGTGAGTTTCACTTTCTCACTTTAGATTGTCTAGATAGGGGTGGCACTCTTCTATCTATGCAATAGGGAGATCAGTTAATCATGGTGGCTAGATTGAGACTTGCATGGAAACTTTAGAGAGAGCTAGTCATGTTTATTTCCAATGATGGTCCTTGACTAGATGAGATAATATTATCACTAGTGAGACTAGAAGTAGAATTATGAATCCTCTTTTTGGGATTACTAGGAGGCAGGGATACATCTAGCCATGGGGTTACCAAACTCCTAGTTGATGTTTCTTCATGAGGATGATGATTGAACGTCAATTAAGAAAATGGGTCCTTAGGGATTATTTGAATCTAAAAAATAATGATTTTTATATTCATATGGAAAATTAGAGAGAAGATATTTGCATTATTGCTAATAAATGTTCTTCCAAGAGAGCTTAGCCCATTAGTAATGGATGAGAAAACAAAGAATTCTTGGTTAGTGGAATGTAGAGATTCATTTTACTTCCAAGAAATATTTTTATTAGAGCTAGGATGATGGATATATATAGATCACAAGAATGGTTTAGGTAAAAAACTACCACTTGCGAGTACACTCAAGGTTAGGAAGACCTAGAGTGTTGAGGTAAAATCTATCATTTGACCCTAGATGGGTTTGGAATCACTTTTCATGGGACTTTTTCTATATTTCAGAGGATTCTATGTTTTATTATCTCCATTTTGGTATGACCAAGCCTATAAGCTTGGCACTTTACACTTTCTTTTCATACTATTCCTCCATACAAGATACATCATATGTATTTATGTCATTTGATGATGTTCTATGTCATGGGAGTGATAGTTTGGAAGTTGAGTGTACATGGGAGATAGTAGGCACCACTCAAACGGTTCCCCACCTTTACGATGATCTCATATGGGACTTTCTAAGGGCAAGGATATGTTGGAGACCTCTAAATCTCTAAAGATGATCTATACTGATTTAAAAGCACCTCTATATAATTTATAGACCAAACTTTACACAAACATTACCTTGATTTACCAAATCATTAACTATCACTTCTTTGAGTGAAAACTTTTCTTCTTCAAGAAGTCTGCTTCAGAGATTAACTTTATTACCTGCACATATCTTCAAATGTCTTCAATCTAATGATACACGTATCTCCATGCTACCTTTGTGCAATCATATCAACTATTAGACCTTCAAAAGAATCATTAAAACTCTAATTGGATCTTTAAGATCAAAGGTATGTCACAAACTGTCTTCTTGAACAAGCGACTTTGACATAGTCAACTTCTAAGGTTGATTTCTCATAGCACAAGTCCTGTTTTGCTAAATGCTTTTATCCATAGCTTCCTTACCTTCTATTGAATGCTCGTTCATAAAAAACTTTACAATGTGCACTGAGATCCAAGCAAAACATTGACACAAAAAAGTGTGTGAGTCTGAGAGGTCTACCTGTAGATTTTACATATACATGTTCCTATTGATCATACACACAACTTGAAAGAAATTAGATGATGAAACTTTGAACATAGCTTTATTAGCTTCTAAATTAGATGTGTACAAAATATTTCTTGATCCACATGATCAAGCTGAGAGAAACCAGAGAAAGACTCGATGCTAACTCCTCAAGATGACTCTCTACACATCTATCTCATGGACACTTGGCTTCTAATGACTCTCTCATTTATTTCTTTACATCATTGACTCATATACATATGATTCTAGACTCATCCCACATCTATTACATTATTCCTTATCATTCTAATGATCATCTAAACTCATAGTACAAGAATTTCATCTGTAATATACATATGTATACAAGCTACATTTTTGAGCTCTTCACTTTCTTCACTGACTTCTTTGGCATCATTTTGATTCTTGAATTGCTTCAAATTCTTCATTATCATCAATTTGAGATTGCTCTGTTCCAACAACTCCCCCTCAATCACTAATTGTGATTATAGCATCCTTGTTTATTCCTGCCATCTCTTTGAACTTCTGTAGCTTAGGTCCATCTAAGCTTTTTGTTAACATATCTGCAACTTGCTCTTTTGTTGGTGTATACAATACTTCAGTTTCTTTGTCAAGTACCTTTTCTCTCAAAAAATGATACTGAATCTCTATATGTTTAGTCCTGGCATGAAAAATAGGATTAGCTGCCAAATGTAATGAACTCATGTTGTCTCCAAAAATAATTGGAGTACTCTTATCAGTTCCAAAACTCTTCAATAAGGTCTTTAACCATATCACTTCTTTTGCAGCCTCTACCATTCCTTTATATTCAGCTTATCTAGATGACAAAGCAACTGTATGTTGCTTCTTTGAGCACCAAGAAACTAACTTATCTCCAATATAATAGAAATAACCATGATTAGACCTTCTATCATCTGAATTACTTGCCGAATCTACATCACTAAACACTTTGATTCTTGTGTCAGAAGTAAAACCATAATACAAACCTTCACTTAAAGTTCTCCTGATATATCTGAGTACCCTTTGAGCTGCAATCCAATGAGTTTTCTTTGGACAATGCATAAATGTGATAAGAAACCCACTACATATGATAGATCTGGTCTTGTTAAGGTAGCATAGATCAAACTACCTACCAAACTCTGATATTTCTTCATGTAATTAAATTCTTCACCTCCATATCGGCTCAATTTATGATTTACCTCCAATGATGTGGTTGACGACTTGCAATCTTCCATGTTGAACTTGACCAGAAGATTCTTCAACTATCTCTCTTGTGTAACATATACTCCATGCTGAGTATACACAATCTGCATTCCTAAGAAATAAGACAAGTTTCCCAAATCACTTATCTTAAACTCCTTCTCTATTTGTTTCTTAAGCTCCTTGATTCCTTGAGCATATGTTCCTATGACAATAATATCATTAACATAAATACACATGTATATATACCCATCTTCACTTGCCTTCACTAGCAAGCTACTATCTGCTTTTGAAGCTTGATATCCACATTCATTCAAGAACTTAACAAGCCTCTAATTCCATGCTCTTGGAGCCTGCTTTAGACCATACAAAGCTCTCTTGAGCTTACACACGTAATCTGATCCAATTAAATCCATGAAACCCTTTGGTTACTCCATGTACACTTCATCTACAATATATCCATTCAAAAATGCATTCTTCATATCTAATCGTGATAACTTCTATCCTTTACAAGCAGCAATAGCAATTAGAGTTCTAATTGTAGACATTTTAGCAACTAGACTAAAGGTTTCATCATAATCTACCCCATAAGTTTGGGCATAACCTTTAACCACAAGTCTTAGCTTTGTATCTAGACACCTCACCATTTTCAAACCTTTTTGTCTTATACACCCACTTACATCCAATTACCTTCTGGTTCTTTGGTCTTGGCACCAATTCCCTTGTGTCATTCTCAAGTAGAGCATCATACTCTTCTTGCATTGCCTTCTCCCAATTCTGTTCACCTTTAGCTTCTTCATATGTGATTGGATCTTCTTCTGTCTTCACAATATAAGCATAATCTTTTGTTGTTAAGAAAGATGTATCATAAATATACCTGATAGGTTCTTTTCTTTGTCTCAAAGATCTCCTGACCTCTACACTTCTTGAAGTCTCAGCCACATTTGATTCTGGATCAAACCTTGGCCTATCTTCATCATTGCCCTGCAATTTACTTTTACAATCAACATCATTAATGTCTTCTTCATTCACCTTTACTTTGGTCTTCCCTTTCCTTTGAACTTCTTCAACATTTGCATAATCATTTGTTGACCTTGTATACCATGTGCTTTGCTCATCAAATGTAAGATCTTTTGTAATAAGAAATTGCTTTGTAGATGGACTCCACAATCTGTAACCCATTTGTCTATCATCATACCCAATAAACACATACTTCTCTGCTTTGGGCTATAGCTTATGTCTTAGTTGAGAAGGAACATAAGCATATGCCAAACATCCAACTACCTTACAATGATCAAGAGTAGGTTTCTTACCCCACCATGCTTCATAAGGTGTTCTACCATCCAAAGCTATTGAGGGTAACCTATTCACAAGGTATGTTGTAGTGTTGATAGCTTCTGCCCATAAGTAGTTTGGACAATTCTTCTCTTTCATCATTGATCTTGCAAACTCTAAAAGAGTTCTATTTCTTCTTTCTGAAACTCCATTTTGTTGAGGGGAATACCTATAAGTTACTTCTCTTTTTATACCTGCATTCCACAAATAATCATCAAACTCTTAAGAAAAATAATCTCCCCCTCCATTTGATCTCAACCTCTTGAGCTTTTTTACTGTGATCCTTTCTGCATAAGCATGATAATGCTTGAATGTCTTGAACACTTTAGATTTTTTCTTGATTACAGAAAGTGTAATCCATCTTGTTGCATCATCAACAAACAACACATAATATCTGGGTTCATTTATGCTATAGTCCCTTGAAGGACCCCACACATCTGTATGAACCAACTCAAGCATGTTTGAATACTTATACCCTGATTTATTGCATGAACGTTTGTGTGCTTTACCTAATTGACAAGCTTCACACTTGTATACCATGTGTTGACCTTCAACATTTGGCAATCCAAGCACTACATCATTCTTTGATATTTCTTTTATGGCTCTCTCATTGAAATGACCTAACCTTTTACGCCATAGGTCCAACTCAGACATCTTTTGACTTCCATAAGTAAAAAATGCATGTCCCACATTACCTTGGACCTTGAGAGTAAAACGTCTTCCTTCTTTTTTACCTGCAATGATGCTTCTATATCCTTGATTTGGATCTTGCACATAAACACCATCATTTGTGACTCTAACTTCATATCCTTTCTCCACAATTTGTCCTACACTTATCAACGTTTTAGGAATCATAGGAACATAAAGTACCTTGCTTAAGAGTGTGCTTCCACTCTTTGTCTTCACTGATCCACTGCTTTCCACTTTACGCTTGATGTTATCTCCTGATTGAACTGTATGTCCCCTCACCTTTGCTTCCATATCAATCATCAATGATATGCTGCCACTCAGATGATTGCTACATCCTAAGTCAATATAGAATACCCTTTGATCTTCTCCTACTACTTCATGTGTTGCATTCAAGATGAGAGTCATTTCATCCTTCTGATCTGATGCATAATTATAATAGTTGTTGTTGTAGGACTAAGGTTAAAAGCTTCTTCCACCTCCTGTAGCATATGAAGTCCTACCACCTCTTCCTCTCAATTTACCTCTTTGATTTCTGCCTCCTCTACCTCTTTGATTGAAACTCTAATTATGGCTTCCATCATTTTGATTGTTATACCAACAATCATTTGCCAAATGATTTGTTCTACCACAAATTCAACAAGATCTAACATTATCTTTATTCTTACCTCCTCTTCCTTTACCTCTTGAATTCATCTTTCCTCTTGTGAAATTGACTTGGCTTGAAGATCCTTAATCATCAGTTGACTGCTTCCCTTTGCCATTCTTTTTCTTGTCCTTGGAGTACATAGCTTGACTTGCACTCCTATCATTATCTCCCTTAAGGTCCTGCTCAAAAGTTAGCATGTGTCCTAGCAATTGAGTAAAATGATCTAATGACAATTCTATGGACAATATGAAAGGCTTCCATTTCTCATCTCCTCTCAGACCTATAAGTATTTGTCTTACCAACTTATCCTCTTCAATATCTTCATCTACTGCTCACAAGCTATCTGCAATATCCTTCATTCTTGCCACATAATCAGAAATTGATTGTGAGCTCTTCCTCTTGAAGGTTGTTAACTCTGCCCATAATAAGAACTTCTGTGACTTGGTTGTATTTTGGAAATGCTCTTCCAAAGCATTCCACACATCTGTTGCACTTTCTAATCCTCTAATATGAGGTAGAAGATAGTCATTTACAACCATGTAAATGATGCTCCTAGCTTGAGCATCCTTCTTCATCCAGTTCTTCAAATCTGCAAGCTCTTCCCTAGGATCTTCAAACTGAGGCTTTTCTTCTTCTCCTGTGATGAATGCCATCAAATCTTTGCTCATGAGGTGTTCCTCAATCCTCATGGACCAATCTGGATAGTTCTCTCTATCTATCTTATCAATCTCCAAGCTTTCTCCCATCTTTGATCTTTGACTTCTATAAATATTAGCATGAATGAATATAATTTGTACCTTTACTGTAAAGCTTCAATCTTTCAAGTCCTTTCGAGCTCAATCTAAACACTTCTTCAGGTTGTCTTCAAACCTTTGATCTTTTCCACCTTCAATTTGAAGAAACTTCAATGTCTACAATAGTCGGGACTTTCAATGCTCTTTACTTCACTTTATATTGCACCTTTTGCTCTCATACCATTGTTGGAGACCTCTAAATCTCCAGAGACTTGATCTATACTGATTTAAGAGAACCTCTATATTAGTTATAGACCAAACTTTACACAAATATTACCTTGATCTACCACATCATTAACTATCACTTCTCTGAGTGAAAACTTTTCTTCTTCAAGAAGTCTGCTTCAGAGATTAACTTTATTACCTGCACATATCTTCAAGTTTCTTAAATCTAATGATACACATATCTCCATGCTACCTTTGCACAATCATATCAACTATTAGACCCTCAAAAGAATCATTAAAACTCTAATTGGATCTTTAAGATCAAAGGTATGTCAGAAACTCTCTTCCTAAACAAGCGACTTTGACATAGCCAACTTCTAAGGTTGATTTCTCACATCACAAGTCTTGTTTTGCTACATGCTTTTAGCCATAGCTTCCTTACCCTCTAACTTAGATTTTGAATGCTCATTCATAAAAAACTTTACACTCTGCACTGAGATCCAAGCAAAACATTGAGACCAAAAAGTGTGCGACTCTGAGAGGTCTACGTGCAGATTTTACATATACATGTTCCTATTGATCATACACAAAACCTAAAAGAAATTAGATCATGAAACTTTGAACATAGCTTGACTAGCTTCTAGATTATATGTGTACAAAAGATTTCTTGATTGTTGATATATTTAGGTAGTGATGTGTGTGAACACACTAGGACCGCTGGGGCACTTTTTTCCCTCTTTAGGAGGTTTTTTCCTCCAGCTTGTATATACGCCTATTGCCCTAATGGGCTACTTATCTTTGTACATTCTCTAGTAATACATTCAGTATTGTGTGTTGTGCTCCAAGCTTCTTCTTCTTCCTTGTGTTGTTCACATGCTTCCGCAGACGTCTGACTCCAACAATTGGTATCAGAGCAGGTCGTTGCTTCATCTAGGGTGCCGTCAACACTCCTTCGGTTGCACTCTCATAATTTCATGAATTTCGGTGAGCTCGTTTTAGCCTCAGAATGCACTATCGCAGTGCTTGTGCAGGCTATTTCATCTTTTTGTGCCAAACGTATATACCTGTTTTGGTTCGCTAGTATAAGCATCTCGAAGTCTGTTACAGGTTTAGCAAAACTTGTCTAGGTAGTTCCGTTCAACTTTTTGAGATACAGTCAATTTTCTGCATCAAGGTATTTTAGTCACCGACCATGCGTGAAAGTAGTGATGTATTCCGTATGTTGGTTATTGAGGATAAGTTGGATGGTACCAACTACCCATTGTGGAATTATATGATGTGACATGTATTGGTTGCAAAAGGACTATGGAACATTGTGCAGGGTGTTGAAAAACATCTTATCACACTTGCAGCTGTTACAACTGCAGGTACTGAAGCTGATGTAGAAGGTGTCGAAGATGATGCTATTCAGCATATTCCTGTTCGTGCTGCAATTTCGGCTGCACCTACTACAGAGGAGATTCATTGGATGGCAGAGATTCCGAGGCACATGCATTGATAGCTTTGTCTGTCAAACATGCCATCATTCCTCACATACGCTCTTGTAGGATAGCTAAGGATGCTTGGGATACTCTTACCACATTGTACCAAGCTAGGAATGAGGCTCGTGTTGCTTAAATCCGAAAACAGTTGGAGAGTGAGCACATGAATGAAGGTGATTCCATGGACAGTTTTCTAACAAAGATCAAAGACTTGAAGGAACAATTGATTTTTGTTGATGAGGTTATACAAGATAGCTCACTTGTGCAGACTGTTTTGAATGGTCTTCCTATTTCATATAAGAGTTTTGCTTCTACTATTTGATTGATGATGAAAGGCAATCCAAATTTCTTGTCATTTGAGGAGTTAGTCTCTATTATGTTGCAGGAGGATCAGTCTAGGCTGAATAGGTCCATTATGCTTGTTGTAGATCAAGCTTTCTTGGCTAGTCAAAAGGGCAAAGGAAAATGGAGCTCTTCTACTAGTAAGCAGAAATCTGCAAATGCTACACATTCGAAGAACAAGATAAAGATGAGAAAAAAAATCAAAAAAGCAGAAATTGTTTTGCAAGTACTGTAAAGGGAATGATCATATCATAAAGAACTGTCCAAAAATGGCTACTAAAGGGGCAAAGAAAAAAGAGGCTGGAATGGTTGTTGCAGAAGCCTCTACACCAAAAACAGAGTCTGCTAATCTTGTGCAAGAAGAAGAATGGGTGTTTACTACTGTCTGCAGTTTTGATCCATCTTCTCATGAGCAGTGCATGTCTACAGTAGATTCACATGTTTGGTATTTTGACAGTGGGGGTGACCAAACATATTACCTCGGAGCACAGTTTCTTCTCTTCATTCGATCCTACCCCTATAGGGAATACTGTTACATGTGCCAACAACTCCTCTTATCCTATTATGGGAGTTGGTAAGATCATTTTGACTACTGCTGATGGTAGTTCTTTCACTTTGTCAGATGCTTTATTTGTGCCAGGGATCAAGAAGAACATGTTATCAGTTTCTGCATTCGCCAAGATTGGCTTGGTTGTGAAATTTGTTGATGATAGGTGGACACTTCATGATCTGTCAAATGGAAATGTGATTATTGCTTCTGGCATTTTATGTCGTGGGTTGTATAAGCTCATAGACTATGAAAGATGTGTGAATGATTTGCCATGTGCAGTACATGATTCTCAAGCTATGTCAGATGCAAAGCTTTGGCATCACGCTTTGGTCATTTGAATTTCGCTAGTTTGCTACGCCTCAAGAAATCTGAAATGGTGACCTACTTGCCCAAACTTGAGGCACTTGGAAAACATGTTTGTGAAGGCTGTATTTTCGGCAAAATGCAGCGTTCCTCCTTTTTGAAAGATGGTTTAGTTCGGGCTACTCAGAAATTGTAGCTTGTACACAATGATGTTTGTGGTCCTATGCAGACACCTTCTTTTGGAAATTATCTTTACTTTGTGACTTTCATCGATGATTTTTCCAGGCATGCATGAGTATATCCATTGAAGGCAAAGTCTGAAGTGTTCATGTGCTTCAAATAGTTTTGGTTTTGGCTGAAAATCTGTCAGCATGTAAAATGGGCAACCTTTGTTCTGATCGAGGGGGGGAATATATGTCTTCTGATTTTAATGCATTTATGGCTGAACGTGGGATAAAACACCAGTGTACAATGCCGTATACACCTCAACAAAATGGAGTATCTGAACGAAAGAATAGGTCACTCATGGAGATGGTGAGGTGTATGGTCAAGAGTCAGGCTTTACCACATAGTTTCTAGCTTGAGGCTATCATATGTCCAGCATATGTACTTAAGAGGTGTCCCACTAAAGCGCTGCAATCTATCACTCAAGATGAGGCTTGGCATGATCACAAGCCATCTGTTCCACATCTACGTGTTTTTGGTTGTTTGGCATATGCATTAGTGCATGAACAACCTCAGAGCAAATTGGATGATAAAGCAATAAAATGTATTTTGTTGGGTACAGTTCTGAAAGTAAAGGCTATCATCTGTATCATGCACAGACTAAACGCATTCTGGTTATCCGTGATGTTGTTTTTGTGGAAGATGCTATTCAGCCATTGCTTTCATGTACTAAGGAGACATCTGTTAGCTCCAAAGACATGTATTGTAATTTGCTTCCTCTTCTTACAGGTGGAGAGTCTAGTGCTAGTTCTAATGAGGCAACTTCTCAGCCTTTACAGGTTTCATGTGATGATGCAGATCATTCCATTTCTGATGTAGATTTACATGATGCACTTATTGATGAGAGAGCTAATATTGAGGAGGCAAGAACTATGCCAAAATGGCTAGTGCAGACTTTGCATGACAACAAATTAGATACACCTCTACCATATTGTACTCGTTCAGGCTCTCATAGTTCCTCTTTTGCATCAAATTGCTATGCTATGGCTGCATCTAGTCTGTGTGATGTGAGCCTGTTTCATTTGATGAAGCACAAAATTCAGAAAATTGGATGGTTGCTATGCAATCTGAATATGATGCAATAATGAAGAATGGTACTTGGTCCTTATGGGACTTGCCTCTTGGCAAGAAGGCCATCGGCACTAAGTGGGTATACAAGCTGAAGTGTAAACCTCATGGTAGAGTTGAAAGGTATAAGGCTAGGCTTGTTGCAAAGGGTTATGCATAGGAAAGAGGCATTGATTTCAATGAGACCTTTGCCCCTACATGTCGTATGACTACTGTTTGGAGCATTTGTGCACTTTCAACCCATCATGGTTGGAATGTACATCAATTGGACAATAAACTTGCATTTCTGAACGGTGACTTGCATGAAGAAGTGTATGTTTTTCAGCCTGTGGCTTTGTGCAGAAAGGGCATCAAAACTAGGTGTGCAGATTAAAGAAGGCATTATATGGTTTAAAGCAAGCACCACGTGCTTGGTATGAGAAGATACATGCCTATCTGATTGCACATGGTTTGAGAACAATCCAACTGAAATCACCTTATATGTTAAGCATGCTAATGATGTACTTCTGATCATTAAGGTTTATGTTGATGACATGCTGCTCACTGGTCCTCTTGAGAGGCATATTGCTGATTTTAATGCTGCTGGGGAGATCAGCTTCGCAAATGTGCCCATGCAGGAGAACATTGCAGACATTTTCACGAAGGCTCTGCCTAAGGAGAAGTTTGAAGCTTTCCACAAAGCTTTGGGCTTACTTCCTTTTGTGGACTAATTCCACATAGCTTGACACTTCCTTATACAGGAGTGCCAACTTATTATTCACCGCATCACTCCTAGGGGGGATTTGTTGATATATTTAGGTAGTGATGTGTGTGAACACACGAGGACTGCTAGGGCACTTTTTTCCCTCTTTAGGAGTTTTTTTTCCCCTAGCTTGTATATACGCCTATTGCCCTAATGGGCTACTTATCTTTGTACATTCTCTAGTAATACATTCAGTATTGTGTGTTGTGCTCCAAGCTTCTTCTTCTTGGTTGTGCTTTTCGCATGCTTCCACACACATCTAACTCCTACATTGATCCACATGATCAGGCTAAGAGAAATAAGAGAAAGACTCAATGCTAACTCCTGAAGATGACTCTCTACAGATCTATCTCATGGACACTTGGATTCAAATGACTCTATCATTTATTTCTTTACATCATTGACTTATATAAAAATGATTCTAGACTCATCTCATGTCTGTTACATTATTTCTTATCATTCTAATGATCATCTAAACTCATGGTACAAGAATTTTCATATGTAATGTACATATGTATACAAGCTACATTTTTGAGATCTCGATCTCTTCACTTTCTTCACTGACTTCTTTGGCTTCATTTTGATTCTTGACTTGTTTCAAATTCTTCATAATCATCAATTTGGGATTGCTTTGTTCCAACAGGATAGGAGGAAACAACACACAGATATGATCATGTACAATTTGTACATGAAGCTTAGAGGATGCCTAGAGTATTTATATAGCTTTATTTTTGAGAAAAAAATATGCTTCCAAGGGGTTAAGAATGCTATAAAGGAATTCACTAGGATTTGAGATATTCAGATGAATCTAAGGTCGGATGTTATTTGGTCATTCAAGTGTTGGGAAGGAGTCTCGAGAATAGACTTAGGGGAAGGTGCTTATGCTATCTAGGCAAGTGAAGGTGCTTCGCCTAGTGGTTGAGTCATATGGATGGGAAGGAAGAGGTCTTGGGTTCAAGTCCTGCAAGAGGCATGGGAGAGGTTTTTGGCCCACTCAAAGGAAATTCACATGACATGCTTTCTAAGTATAAAATGGAAAATATTAAGTGTACAAGTACACCCATGGAGTTGAACCATAAGCTAAGTGCTTATGAAGGAGAATCCATTGAAGATATCACAAGCTATGAAAGCTTGGTAGGAAGTTTGAACTATGCAACTCTCACAAGGATGGATATATGATATAGTCTTAGCATACTCAGTTAGTTTATGCACAAGCCAAGGAAGCAACACATAGAAGCAGCCATCAAAGTGCTCAAATACTTGAAGGGTACCATCAATGAGGGGATTTTCTATCCCTTTACTTAAGAAATTGATCTTAAACTCTACTTTTGTTGGTGCAATTCACAAGCCTACACATTCGGCTTGAAGGATACCTTGAAGTCCATACACACATGGAGAAGCATAGGAACATATGCTAGTGGTTAATTACCACTTTACTTCTTTGTAAAAGTCACATTTGAATTGGAATCTTTGTAAACACCTATCAAAAGAAATTCATGGAGAAAGGTTAGCTTTGATTGATAGAATATCTCCTAGGATATAGGAGCTTGATCATAGGGAGCCAAAAGTTTGAATTTGAATTCAAATTTTTACTTAATCACTATAAAAGTGATCATCAAAAAGTCACTGCTAGAACTTATCACTCCCGAGCTTCTCATTACTGTTTCTGAGTGTGTGTGAGGCTTACACTCTAGCCCACACCTATCTACACCATTAGGCAATGATCTTCATGCCAATGGTACTGTACACAAGGGTTCATTAATACATATATCTTCATTGTTCATTTCTGAGTTCTCTGTCATACTACTTCAAAGTTTGTCAACTTGTGGAGAGCATATCTCAGTCATTTCTCCACCAAGTTCAAAGATCTAAAGCTTGTTAGAACCATCGCAAAGTTATCTACATTCTATCAAAATTTGAAGAGATTCTATTCAGCCATTTGAGAGAAAAGCTCGTCGAGGTGATCACTAGTCAAAGTCTACAACAGTCCTAAAAAATCGGGGGTAAAGGTTTACTTGCTAAATTGATTTCTCTGAGCATAGTTAACCTTTTTATATCATTCCACTTGGAATAGTTATTTGGCTAAGCTAATTAGATACCCCTAAAAGAAACTTTTCCAATTCTTACTGTGTTGGTCATACTGAGCAAAAGATCTAGCAGGTGTAAAGTCAAAAATGGAAGGTTTTCCTTGAAGCTTGAGATTCAAAGTTGTCTGTTTTGATTCAATCTTTACATACATCATTTCCAAAGTACATAGGCCATTTTATGGTGTCATTGGAAAGCTAAGGAAGTCCACTTATCAATTCTGAAGCATCAAAGGGCTGGTACAAAGAAGGATTTGGGAGTACCTACTCAATCTCTTGGAGTGTCCATCCATCTTTCCCAACAGTAGTATCAGAGCAAACTAAGGTAAAATGGGAGTGGGTTTTCCTTCATTTATTGACAAATTGGACAGGAACAACTATCAGGCATGGTCTCTAAGGATGAAGACATACCTACAAGGAAGGAATCTTTATGGATACATCTCAGGAGATGAGGAATTTCCCTCATTCAAAACAAGAGGATTGCCAACAAACGAAGAACATGAAAAGCTCAACACATGGTGTGATAAGGATGCATCAGCAAGGTCTTATTTACTCAAATCCATCTCTGATTTTCTTTTGCCACATATTAGGAACTGTAAGACATCCCAAGCGACTTGGGAAACCTTGTCATCTTACTTCTCTTCCAACACAAGGGCTAGAAAAAATCAGTTGTGGATTGAATTCACCACATTAAGGAAGCAACCTAAGCAAGCTATTTCAGAGTTTGTAACCAAGATTAAAGATGTAGCAGATCAGTTAGCAAGCATAGGAGAAGAAATTGAAGAAGAGCAGATTATAAGGCAAGTGATCAATGGGATCAAAGCTGATGACAAATGGGAAACCTTCACCACTGCCATGGACCTTTACATGGACATGCAAATTCCAGATCTTACAACTCTCATGGGACAATTGTTCATTCATGAAGCAAAGCTCAACAAGAATGGAGACACATCCAAAGGTAATAACTCTTCTGCCCTATATAGTGATAAAAAGTCTAAAGATAAAGGCAAGAACAAGAAGGTGGAAGATGAAGGCACTACCTCCCGAGCCAACTATGTAGGGAGAGGTAGATCATCAAGAGGAAGGGGTAGAGAAGGTACGCAAGGTAGGGGGAGATCCTATAACTCCTCACCATGCAACATTTGTGGATTATCAAATCATACTACAAATGAGCGTTTTAGGAATTACAAGAATCAGAGAGGAAGAGGATATCAAAGAGGTGGATAGTCACAGTCAAGAGGAAGATTCAACCATCACCAAGGCTACAACAACAACTACACAAACAATTACAACAACAACTACAATGGCAATTACCAAGGAGGATTCAAATCTAGAAAGGACTACAACAACTATACAGAAGAGCAAGACGATTCTCTTCTGATCATGAACATGACTTCAAAACCAGGTACAAATGATGACCACCTATTCTACATTGACTCAGGATGCTCAAATCATGTGGCTGGCAATGTAGCACTACTCTCTGATCTTGAGGAACCAAAAGGTAAGCATCAAGTACAAACAGGTGATGACACCAGGCAAAGTTGGAAATGTTAAGACTTGTGATGGAAATTAGAACTTGTTGAGTAGGGTACTCTATGTACCAACCATTACCAAAAATTTAATGAGTGTTGGACAGATTGTGGAGAACGGTTTGTAGGTCAGATTCAACCAATTTGGAGCATTTGTGGAGGATCCAAGGCATGGGTTCAAGAGAATTGCTAAAGGAGAAAAACCAAGTAGACTTTTCACTTTTGAGCTAGAAGACACAAAGAATATTGCACTCTACAGTTATAAAGATCAAACACTTTCAGAGCCTGAGATTTGGCATAAAAGATTAGGGCATGTAGGAGAAAGAACCTTGAAACAGATATGCAAGGATCAATGTGTAATTGGAATACCCAACGTTTCCAAACAACATATGATATATAAATGTAGTGCTTATCAATTTGGGAAGTCTCACAGGTTACCCCTCTCAAGGAAAGGCTACATGCATGAAGACTACCTAGAGCTTGTCCATATAGATGTATGGGGACCAAGCAAAGACCCCTCAATTTCAGGATCAAGGTACTATGTATCTTTTATTGATGATTATAGTAGGTGGACTGTATTGTACTTCATGAAGCACAAGGATGAGGTGTTTAATTGCTTTAAAAAATATCTTGCACTTGTTGAGAATCAGACAAGGAAGAATCTAAAGAGGCTAAGGTTAGATGGAGGAGGTGAGTACTTCTCCAATGAGTTTGAAGACTTCTTGCAGGACAGAGGCATTAAAAGAGAAATCACCACAAGGTATACTCCTGAACAGAATGGGGACGTAGCTGAGAGAAGAAGTAGGCTGATTGTTGAAATAGCTAGGTCTATGTTGAATGAAAAAAATTTACCTAGTTACCTATGGGTAAAGAGTGTTTCTATTGCCACTTACCTCATAAACAGGTTACCATCTAAGTCCCTTGATGGGATGACACCCTATGAAGCATGGCATGGTAAGAGACCCTCAGTAGACCATTGCAGGATATTTGGATGTGTAGCATATGTACACATTCCTTCTCAGATAACAGGCAAGCTAGACCCTAAGGCTAAGAAGTTCATCTTTATTGGATATGATCTAAATCAGAAAGGCTACAGGTTTTATAACCCTTCCAATAAGGGATTCATGGTTAGTAGAGGTGTTGTCTTTGATGAAAATGATTCTTGGTATGAGAATGAATGCAGGAAATTTAAACTACCTTATGACTTAGAGGAGGAGTTTCCAAGTCTTGCTAAGGAGGAACCTACTCGGAATGAAGAGTCAAATTCAGATGATGAAGACATTTTCAACCTCGAAGCGTTCAAGGCACAGAATTCCAAGGCAAAAATGAAGATGAAGAAACTTGAAGACATACCTGAATCTTCAACTCAATGAATCAGAAGATCACAAAGAGAGAGAGCAAAAAACCTATCAAATATGGGTATGATACATCTCTTGTTACTAAACACTTTGTTTATCTTTCCAAAGATTTATGAATTGAAGAACCAGGATCATATGAAGAAGCCATAACCAAGACAGAATGGAAAGAAGCTATGGATGAGGAGATTGAAGCACTCAAGGAAAGTGACACATGGGAGCTAGTACCCAAGAAGGAATCCATGAAGGTAATAGGATCCAGATGGATCTATAAACTCAAAAGAAATTTTGATGGGTCAATTAACAGGCACAAAGCCAGATTGGTAGCCAAAGGTTTTGCACAAACCCAAGGCATTGAATATGAAGAAACAGTCTCTCTTGTGGCCAAGATGCCAACCATCAGAGTATTGGTAAGTGTGGCTACATCAAAAAATTGGAACATGTATCAATTGGATGTCGAAAATGCTTTCTTGAATGGATGGATTTCAGAGGAGGTATATATGTAACAACCTCCTGGATATGAGGATCCAAACAAGGTAACATATGTGTGCAAATTGAATAAAGCCTTATATGGATTAAAGCAAGCACCTAGAGCATGGAATCACAGATTGAACACCTACCTTCAAGACCAAGGATTTGTCATAAGCAAGGCACACACTTCTCTATTCATCAAGAGAAGTAATTTAGAGGTAATATACCTATGTGTTTATGTTGATGACATCATACTTACAGGTAATGATGTCAATGGAATCAGACAAATCAAGAGCCAGATGATGAAGGAGTTCAAGATCAATGATCTTGGTCTACTAAAGTATTTTCTTGGGCTTGAGTTAGTCTATACTAACTCTAGAATATACATTACTCAGAAAAAGTACATACAGGATATGTTGAAGAAGTTTCATTTGCAGGATGCCAAAGTTGCAAGTACTCCAATGGAGGTAAACCTAAAACTAAGTGCCCATAAAGGTGATGAAATTAATGACATTACAGGTTATCAAAGCATGGTGGGTAGCTTGAACTATGCTACTTTAACAAGGATAGATATTGCATATGGAGTTAGTGTGCCAAGTCAATTTTCTACACAAGCCAAGAGTACCTCACTTAGAGGCTGCTAAGAGAATATTAAAGTATCTCAAGGGTACACAACATCATGGTTTGTATTTCCCTTACACTTCAGACATTGATATCAAGATCTATTCAAATGCAGATTGGGCAGGATGCTAGGATGATAGGAGGAGCACTTCTAGATACATTTCATTTGCAGGTGACAAGCCAATATCATGGTCTTCAAAGAAGCAACCTACTATTTCTTTATCTTCTACAGAAGCAGAGTATAGAGGATTGGCTAATGCCACTCAAGAAGCCATATGGATCAAGCTATTGTATACAGAATTGGGTTTATATACTAGGTCACCAATTATCTTTGGAGATAATACAAGCTCACTTCACCTTGCAGCTAATCCTATCTATCATGCAAGGACCAAACATATAGAGGTCCATTACCATTATGTGAGAGAGAAGTTATTGAGCAAAGACATTCAACTAACCTATGTATCAACCAACATGCAATGTGCAGATTTGTTGACAAAAGCTTTGGATGGAACCAAACTTTGTAGGTTCAAAACAATGATTAGATTGTAAGATATACATGAAGATTGAAGATGAAGACCAAGCCAAAATGTTTGGCTTGAGGGGGAGCTGTTGGTGCAATTCACAAGCCTACACATTTGGCTTGAAGGATACTTTGAATTCCATACACACATGGAGAAGCATAGGAACATATGCTAGTGGTTAATTACCACTTTACTTCTTTGTAAAAGTCACATTTGACTTGGAATCTTTGTAAACAGCTACCAAAAGGAATTCATGGAAAATGGTTAGCTTTGATTGATAGAATATCTCCTAGGATATAGGAGCTTGATCATAGGGAGCCAAAAGTTTGAATTTGAATTCAAATTTTTACTTAATCACTATAAACATGATCATCAAAAAGTCGCGGTTAGAACATATCACTCCCGAGCTTCTCATTATTGTTTTTGAGTGTGTGTGAGGCTTACACTCTAGCCCACACCTAAATACACCATTAGGCAATGATCTTCATGCCAATGGTATTGTATACAAGTGTTCATTAATACATATATCTTCATTGTTCATTTCTGAGTTCTCTGTCATACTACTTGAAAGTCTGTCAACTTGTGGAGAGCATATCTCAGTCATTTCGCCACCAAATTCAAAGATCTAAAGCTTATTGGAACCATCCCAAAGTTATGCTAACAAAATTTGAAGAAAATTTGAAGAGATTCTATTCAGCCATTTCAGAGAAAAGCTCGTCGAGGTGATCACTAGTCAAAGTCTGCAACAGTCCTAAAAAATCAGAGGTAAAGCTTTACTTGCTAAATTGATTTCTCTGAGCATAGTTAACCTTTTTATATCATTCCACTTGGAGTAGTTAGCTTGCCAAGTTAATTAGATACCCCTAAAATGAAGTTTTCCAATTCCTATTGTGCTGGTCATACTGAGCAAAAGATCTAGCAGGTATCAAGTAAAAAATAGAAGGTTTTCCTTGAAGCTTGAGATTCAAAGTTGTCTGTTTTGATTCAATCTTTACATAAATCATTTCCAAAGTACATAGGCCATTTTATGGTGTCATTGGAAAGCTAAGGAAGTCCACTTATCAATTCTGAAGCATCAAAGGGCTGGTACAAAGCAGGATTTGGTAGTACCTACTCAATCTCTTGGAGTGTCCATCCATCTTTCCCAACAACTTTGATTTAGATTGGGTTGGATCAAAGGATGACAGGAAAATTACATCATGTTATTTGTCTTTTGCAGGTTCAAAGCTAATCTTATGGTCTTCAAAGAAGAAACCAACTATTGCTCTATCATCTACTGAGGCTGAATACAGAGGATTGGCCAATGCAACACAAGAAGCAATGTGGTTGAAAAGTCTATACTCAAATTTGGGGTTACATACTCTAACTTCTCATATTTTTAATGATAACACTAGATCACTTCACTTAGCAACTAATAGTTTTTACCATGCTAGAAAAAAGCCTATTGAAGTCCACTATCACTATGTAATAGTGTTTACCATGCTACAACAAAGCATATTGAAGTCCACTATTAATTATCCTATGTGTCTACAAATCTTCAATGTCCAAACATGTTGAAAAAACCTTTAGATGGTATCAAGCTAAGCAAATTCAACAGAATGATTGGATTGCTAGAAATCAAAAAGGAATGAAGACTCAAGCATGCTAGGCTTGAGGGGGAGCTTTTGGTGCATGTTAATCCAAGCCTAGGGCTTGATCACTCATCATTTTTTCATGCATACTCTCAATGAGAGAAGCCATAAAACAAGCTCTTGCAAAAGTCATTACTTGAAAAGTAATCACATCAAAAGTAAAACCTTCTTGAGAATCTCGTAACCTTGTTAGGTAAAAATCACAAAGCTCAGTTGGAGACATTGACTAGCCAAAGATTCCCTTAACTTGTGGAAGCTTTTAGGTAGAATCCCTCCAAGGTTTTGAATTCAAAATATTTTATATATACACTCAAAAAAAGTCACAGATAAGAGCAGACTTCGGAGCTACACTCTGATGCGATTTTGACCAAGAATCATAATATTTTTTAAGCACGCATTGTGCTCATCTTTCTAAAACTTGATCCCCAATAAATTCATGTATCTTATGTGTAATACACATTTATTTGCAAGATACATCTCAGAGTTCACATCAATTGCTGTTATTGGTCTATGTGTCATTTTCAATCAATGTTAATCATTGATTTCTCTCCGTACAATAAGTCTTTTGATGAGATTTAAATTGATATACGTAAAGTGATAAGTCTATTTGCAGCATATCAATTTTAAGCCTCATTAGATAAATATTCTATGAGCTAGGTCTATTTGAAGTGATCTATGTATATAGATAGATATTTTGTGAAATGTCATGATGATGTCCAAATGTTCCTAAATTAATTTCTCTCAATATGGTTCATCACAATTCATCAAATTTGTTGCTTTAGATTCATCATATATCTATTTTAAAGTGTGCAAAATATCTCTGGGAAATTCTGAGGAGGTTGTGAGCTCTGAGTGGAATTCTCGAGACCTCCTCATCCCAAAATAGCAAGTTTTAAGTCACCTATTTTGAATTAAGTTAGATGTTTTCATGTATGAATTTGAGATTGATCTTCCAAAGCAATAAGGTGGTCTATATGCATTTGTAGCAAGGTCAAGGTTTCTACTTACTATCCCTGAAGCTATATTGGGAGGTGTAAAGTAGGATTTCTCAACACTAGGCACATCTTTGGAGGTATCCACCATCTCTTCTCAGAGCGGTATCAAAGCAAAGTTAAGTCAAAATGGGAGATTGTTTTCCTTCCACCATTGACAAATTTGATAGAAACAACTACCCGGCTTGGTCTCTAAGCATGGAGGCCTACAATCAAGGAAGAAATCTATTTGGATACATGTATGAAGAGGAAGTGATGCCAACAATGAGACGCAAAGGGCAACCATCACATGAAGAGCAAGAAAGGCTTACAACTTGGTGTTCAAAGGATGCACTAGTCAGGTCCTATATCTTAAAATCAATCTGTGATTTGCTTTTACCTCATGTGAAAGGATGCAAGACCTCAAGAGAGACCTAGAATGCACTTGCTGCCTTCTTCTCCTCAAACACTAGAGTTAGAAAGAGCCAGCTATTGATGAAGTTCACTACCTTGAATAAAAGCTCCAAGTAAGGTGTGACTAATTATGTCTCCAAAATTAAGGAGATTTTTTATTAGTTAAGAAGCATTGAAGAGGTGATTGAAGAAGAGAAAATCATAAGGCAAATCATCAATGGCATCAAAGCTGATGACACGTGGGAATCATCCACAACGACCATAGATCTATACCTTGCTGGGCCAACTCTTCACACATGAAGCAAAGTTAAACAAGAATGGTGAATCCTCAAAAGTTAATCAATATTCTACCTTATAATCTTATAAATCTAAAGCTCAAGATAGGTAAAAGCCTAAGATGAATGAAGATATGGAAGATCTTTCCAAAGTCAAATTCACAGGTAGAGGAAGAGCTAGAGAAAGAGGCACAGGAGGAAAGCAAGGCAGGGGAGACCCGAAACATCTCATTAATATTTGTGGTTATTCTAATCATACCACTGAAGAGTGTCACAAGAACCCAAGAAATTCCAGAGGAAGAGGATTCAATAAAGGTGGCTATGGATCAAATAGAGGCAGATACAATGGAGGATACATATGTTGCTTTGTGATGTTGGGCAACCCAAGTGCACTTTGATCCCTGCATATTTGTTTCAAGGTTCTTTGACCAATATGAGCAAGCCTTTTATGTCATACCTCTAGTTCAAAGAGTGTTCAAGATCCATAGCTAAACAATGCGATGTTCTTGGTGTCCTCTACCTAAAAGTTGAAGAGTCTTCCTATCTTATCTCCTTTGGAGATCCTTATATATCCTTGCTTGGGGTCTTCCACATATTCTCTATGTCTTGTCAATCTAACCTGCAATCCTTTCTCCACAATTTGTCCAACACTTATCAATTTTTTTGTTATTGTAGGTACATAGAATACCTTTCTTAGAAGATTCAAGTTGCCATTTGATGTCTTGACATTACCTATCTTTTCCACTGAATGCCTTCTATCATCAGCTGTCTTCACTTCATGTTTATTCTTGGGATCTTCTAAGTCAAAAAGCAATGCTACATTTCCTAATACATGATTGAAGCATCATAAATTGATATAGAAGAAATGATCATTATCCTTACCCTGCTTCATTCATAGGTTCATGAGAAGGAGTGAATATTCTTGACTTTGATCCTCAGTGTAGTTCTTGTAATCCGTCCTTCCTCTGTATCCATTTTGATGGTTGTTATTGTTGTTGTAATAGTTCTTGTTGTATCCTCCATTGTATCTACCTCTATTTGATCCATAGCCACCTTTATTGAATCCTCTTCCTGTGGAATTTCTTGGGTTCTTGTAACGCTCTTTAGTGGTATGATTAGAATAACCACATATATTACAAGGTTGATATCATTGGGGTCCCCCTATGCCTTGCTTTTCTAGTCTACTTCTTCCTCTAACTCTTCCTCTACATGTGAAGTTGACTTGGAAAGAGCTTCCTCCATCTTCATTCTTCTTAGACTTTGACCTATCTTTAGATTTAGCTTTATCACAGTATAAGGCAAAAAATGATTACCTCTCAAATGCATCCAAAACGATCAAAGATCTCCATTTTGGTGACATAATCAGCACACTTTGCTTGGAGTTTTTTTGCAAGGTAGTGAACTGCATTAATAGTTGGCTCTTCATAGCTCTAGTGTTTGAGGAGAAGAAGGCAAAAAGTGCATTCTAGATCTCTCTTGAGGTCTTGCATTATTTCACGTGAGGTAAAAGAAAATTAGAGATTGAGTGTAAGATATAGGATCTAGCTAGTGCATCATTTGAACTCCAAGTTGTACGCCTCTCTAGGCCTTCATGTGATGGTTGCCCTTTGCTTCTCAATGTTGGCATGACTTCATCTTTAGATATGTATCCAAATAGATATTTTCCTTCAATGTAGGCCTCCATGCTTAGAGACCAAGCTCGGTAGTTGTTTCTATCCAATTTGTCAATGGTGGAAGGAAAACCATCTCCCATGTTGACTCAAGTTTGCTTTGATACCACTCTAAGAAGAGATGGTGCATAGCTCTGACAATGTGCCTAGTGTTGCAAAATCTTGCTCTACACCTTCCAATATAGCTTTAGGGATAGTATATAGACACCTTGATCTTTCTACGAATCCATATAGAACAGCTTAGTGCTTTGGAAGATAAATCTCAAATTGATACATGAAAAGAGAACTTAATTCAAAATAGATGACTTAAAACTTGCTATTTTGGGATGAGCAGCTCTCAAAAATTTCACTCAAGGCTAGAGGTATTTTGCACACTTTAAATTAGATATATTATGAATCTATAGCAACAAATTTGATGAATTTTGGTAAACCATACTCAGAGAAAATAATTTAGGAACATTTGGGTATCATCGTGACATTTCAGGAATATCTGCCTGTGTACATAGATCAATTCAAATAGATGTAGCTCATAGAATATTCAACCAATGATGATGAAAATAAATATAATGCAAATAGACTTATCTCTTTACCTATACCAATTTAAATCTCATCAAACGACTTAGTGTACACAGAGATATCAATGATCAACATTGACTGAAAATGAGAATAGACCTCTAGCAACAATTGAAGTGAACTCTAAGATGTGTCTTGCAAATCAATCTATATTGCCCATATGATACATGAGTTTATTGGGGACAAATTTTGGCAAGGATATATTATGATGCTTGGTCAAAATCCCATCAGAGTGTAGCTCCAAAGTTTTCTCTTATTTGTGACTCTTTTTCAGTGTATATATAGAATTTTCTGAATTCAAAAGCTTTGAGGGATTCTTCCTTAAAAATTTCACAAGTTAATGGAATCCTTTGCTAATCAATCTCTCCAACTTAGCTTCATGGTTTGTACCTAACACGGTCACGAGATTCTCAAGAAGGTTTTACTTTTGATGTGATTATTTTCCAAGTAATAACTTTTACAAGATTTAGTTTTATGGGTTCTCTCATTGAGAGTATACATGAAAAAATGATGAGTGATCAAACACTAGGCTTGTATTAACATGCACCAACAGCTCCCCCTCAAGCCTAACATGCTTGAGTCTTCATTCTTCCTTGATTTCTAGCAATCTAATGATTCCTTTGAATTTTCTTGGCTTGATACCATCTAAAGGTTTTTTTAACATTTCTGCATATTGAAGATTTTTAGACACATAGGATAATTGAATATCCTTGCTCAACAACTTATCTCTTACGTAGTGATAGTGGAATTCAATATCTTTGTTCTAGCATGGTAAAGTGGATTAGCTGCTAAGTGAAGTGAGTAGTGTTATCATTAAAAATATGAGGAGCTAGAGTATGTAACCCCAAATTTGAATAAAGACCTTTCAACCACATTGCTTCTTGTGTTGCATTGGCCTATGCTCTGTATTCAGCCTTAGTAGATAGTAGAGAAATAGTTGGTTGCTTCTTTGAAGAACACCTTCAATGGATTCTCCTCCATAAGCACTTAGCTTATGGTTCAACTCCATGGGTGTACCTGCACACTTAGTATTTTCAATTTTAAACCTAGAAAGCATGTCATGTACATACTTCCTTTGATTTATATAGATACTAGAGTGTGTATAGACAAATCCAAGTCCAAGATAATAACTGAGTGGTCCAACATCAATAATCTTGAATTCATCCTTCATTCTAGCCTTCACTTGTTTGATTCGTTTGATGTCATTCCTTGTGATTATAATGTCATCAACATACACACAAAGATATATAACTTCTAATCCATTCTTCTTAATGGACCATGATGTATCTGCTTTACTAGCTTTGAAGCCTTGATCCTATAAGTAGGTCACTAACCTGTGATTCCAAGCTCTTGGAGCTTGCTTCAAACCATACAAAGCCTTCCTCAATTTTCATATATAATTTGAATAATGTGCATCTTCATAACCTTACAATTGTGCCATATAAACTTCTTTTGAAATCCACCCATTGAGAAATGCACTTTTTACATCTAATTGGCATAGCTTCCGATTCCTAGATGCAGTAATGCTAACAAGTACTCTAATGGTAGGAATTTCGGCAATAGTTGAGAAGGTTTCTTCATAATATATCCCATGGGTTTGAGCAAACCCCTTGGCTACTAACCTTGCCTTATATCTATTAATACTACCATATGGGGTCTTTTTAAATTTATAAATCCTCCTTGATCCAATTATGTTCATTGATGGTTTGTGTGGAACAAGTTCCCATGTGTCATTGTCCATAAGAGCTTCCATTTCTTCATCCATTGCTTCTCTCCACTCCTTCTTGATTTGAGCTTATTCATACGATGTAGGTTCTTCATGGTTCAGATCCTCGGCCATATAGATTGAATGCTTTGTGACCAAAGAGGTATCAAATCCACATCTCTTTGGTTTCTTCTTCTCTCTTATTGACCTTCTGATTGATTGAAGAGAGCATTATAAGCCATGAGCTAGGTCTTGAACCTTAGCTTCCCTTTTGTTCTTCCATAGCTTCAATTTTCCTAAATCTCTCAAGTCATCTTTAGAATCACTATCTTAAAGATGCTTGGGTTCCTTTGTTGGAAGAGATGAAAAGAATTCTTCCAATTCATACGGTAGTTTCACTTTACTGTCATCATCAAAACAAGATTTATTTTCATCAAAGACTACATCCCTACTAACTAAGAAGCCATTGTTAGTGGGATTATACAATTTGTATCTTTTTTTATTTTGAGCATAAGTATTAAAGACACACTTCTCTGCCTTGGGATCCAATTTGCCTCTTACTTGAGAAGGAATATGAGCATAGACTAAACGTCCAAAGATTTTGCAACGTTCTAGACTTGGTGTTCTACCATTCCACATTTCATAAGGAATCATACCTTCTAAAGACTTTGATGGAAGTTTATTTATAAGGTATGTGGCAATTGATATAGCCTTTGCCAAAAGATAATTAGATAGGTTCTTTTCATTTAGCATATATATCTGGCTTCTTCTACTATAGTCCTTTTCCTCCTTTCAGCTACTCCATTGACTTAAAGTGTGTATCTGGTTGTTACCTCTCTTTTGATGTCCTTTTCTTCTATTAAAGCACCAAACTCATGTGAGAAATATTCTCCACCACCATCTCATCTGAGTCTCTTGAGACAATTTCTTGTTTGGTTCTCTACAAGATCAATATACCTTTTGAAACAATTGAAAACTTCATCGTTATGTTTCATGAAGTAATAAATTGTCCACCTGCTACAATCATCAATAAAAGATACATAATATCTTGAACCTGAAATAAAATATTCTTTGCTTGGACCCACACATGTGTGTGAACAAGATCCAATAGCTCCTAATGGATATAGCATTTCTTGTTGAAAGGTTGTCTATGTGCCTTTCCAAATTGACAAGCTCAACATTTGTAGATCATATGTTGCTTTGTGATGTTGTGCAATCCAAGTACACTTTGATCCTTGCATATTTGTTTCAAGGTTCCTTCACCTATATGAGCAAGCCTTTTATGAGCTACATCTATTTCAAAAAGTGTTTGAGATCCATAGCTAAACAATTCTATGTTCTTGGTGTCCTCCACTTCAAAGGTGAAAAGTCTTCCTGTCTTATATGCTTTGGCAATCCTTTTAAATCATTGCTTGGGGTCTTCCACATATTCTCCATGTTTTGTAAATCTAACGTGCAATCCTTTCTCCACAAATTTTCCAACACTTATCAAGTATTTTGTATTGTAGGTACATACAATACCTTGCTTAAAAGATTCACGTTGCCATCTAATGTATTGGCATTACCTATCCTTTTAACTAAATGCCTTGTGTCATCACCGTCTGCACTTCATGTTTATTCTTGGGACCTTGTAAGTTAGAGAGCAATGCTACATTTCCTGATACATAATTGGAGCATCCTCAATCAATATAGAGGACATGATCATCATCCCTACCCTACTTCAATCATAGCTTCGTGAGAAGGAGAGAATCTTCTTGACTTTGATCGTCACTATAGTTGTCATAATCCTTCCTTCCTCTGTATCCACTTTGATGGTTGTTATTGTTATTGTAGTAGTTGTTGTTTTATCCTCCATTGTATATGCCTTTATTTGATCCATAGCCACCTTTATTGAATCCTCTTTCTTTGGAATTTCTTGGGTTCTTGGAACACTATTCAATGATATGATTATAATAACCACATATATGACAAGGTTGAGATGTTTGCAGTCTCCCTGTGTCTTGCGTTCATCCTCTACCTCTTCCTGTAGCTCTTCTTCTACTGGTGAAGTTGACTTTGGAAAGAGCTTCCTTCATCTTCATTCTTCTTAGGTTTTGACCTATCTTTAGCTTTGGCTTTATCAGAGTATAAGGCACAAGATTGATTACCTCTTGAGGAACCACCATTCTTGTTTATCTTTGCTTCATGTGTGAAGCATTGGCCCACCAAGGTGTTACGGTAAAGTACTTGCATGCCCATGTATAGATCAATATTGGCCATTGTGGACGATTCCTACATGTCATCAACTTTGATGTCATTGATGATTTTCCTTATGATTTGCTCTTCTACAATCACCTCTCCAATGCTTCCCAACTAATAAAAAATCTCCATTTTGGTTACATAATCACTCACACCTTGCTTGGAGATTTTCTTCAAGGTAGTGAACTCCATCAATAGTTTGGTCTTGCTAGCTCTAGTGTTTGAGGAGAAGAAGGCAGCAAATGCATTCGAGGTCTCTCTTGAGGTCTTGCATCCTTTCCAATGAGCTAAAAGAAAATCAGAGACTAAGTTTAAGATATAGGATCTGGCTAGTGCATCCTTTGAGCACCAAGTTGTAAGCTTTCTTTCTCTTCATTTGATGGTGGCCCTGTGCTTCTCATTGTTGTCATGACTTCATCTTTAGACATGTATCCAAATAGATTTCCTTTGTGAGCGTAGGCCTCCATGCTTAGAGACCACGTTGCATAGTTGTTTCTATCCAATTTGTCAATGGTGGAAGGAAAACCATCTCCCATGTTGACTTAACTTTGCTTTGATATGACTGTGAGAAGAGATGGTGGATACCTCCAAAGATGTGCCTCGTGTTGCAAAATCCTGCTCTACACTTGCCAATATATCTTCAGGGATAGTAAGTAAACACCTTGATCTTCCTATGAATGAAGATCAAGGTGCTTAGTGCTTTGGAAGATCAATCTCAAATTGATACATTGAAAAACATAACTTAATTCAAAACAGATGACTGAAGAATTTCACTCAGAGCTCATAGCGTGCCAAGAATTATCTAGAGATATTTTGCACACTTTAAATTAAATATATGATGAATCTAAAGAAACAAATGTGATGAATTGTGATGAACCATACTGAGAGAAATTAATTTAGGAACATTCGGGTGTCATCGTGACATTTCAAGAAATATATACTTGTATACATAGATCACTTCAAATAGATGTAGCTCATAGAATATTGCACCAATGATGATGAAACTTGTTATTATGCAAATAAAATTTTCCCTTTACCTATACCAATTTCAATATCATAAAAAAGACGTAGTGTACGTAGAGAATCAATGATGAACATTGACTAAAAATGAGACATAGACCTATAGCAGGGAGGGATGAGCACAATGTGTTCTTCAAAAATATTATGATGCTTGCTCATAACCCCATCAGAGTGTAGCTCCAAATTCTACTCTTATCTGTGACTCTTTTTGAGTGTATATATAGAATATTTTGAATTCAAAAGCTTCGAGGGATTCTATCTAAAAGTTTTTTACAAATAAGGGCATCTTTTGCTAAGCACGCTCTTGAACGTAGCTTTGTGATTTTTACCTAACAAGGTTGCGAGATTCTCAAGAAGGTTTTACTTTTGATGTGATTACTTTTCACGTAATGACTTTTACAAGAGTTAGTTTTATGGCTTCTCTCATTGATAGTATACATGCCAAAATGATGAGTGATCAAGCACCATGCTTGTATTAACATGCACCAACAGCTCCCTCTCAAGCCTAGCATGCTTGAGTCTTCATTCTTCCTTGATTTCTAGCAATCGAGTCATTCCTTTGAAGTTTCTTAGCTTGATACCATCCAAAGGTTTTGTCAACATTTCTACACATTGAAGATTTGTAGACACGTAAGATAATTGAATATCCTTGCTCACCAAATTCTCTCTTACATAGTGATAATGGATTTCAATATGCTTTGTTCTAGCATGGTAAACTGGACTAGCTACTAAGTGAAGTGAGCAAGTGTTATCATTAAAAATATGAGGAGTTAAAGTATGCATCCCCAAATTTGAGTATAGACATTTCAACCACATTGCTTCTTGTGATGCATTGGTCAATCCTCTGTATTCATCCTGGGTAGATAATAGAGCAACAATTGGTTGCTTCTTTGAAGATAATGAAATTAGCTTTGACCTTGCAAAAGACAAATAACCTGATGTACTTTTTGTGTCATCTTTTGATCCAACCCAATCTGAATATGAGTAGAGTTTGAGATCAGTTTCTGAAGTAAAGGGGTAGAAAATCCCTTCATTGATGGTACCCTTCAAATATTGGAGCACTCTCTTGGCTACTTCCATGTGTGGTTTCCTTGGCTTGTGCATAAATTGATTGGGTATGCTAACACTATAGCATATATCCACCCTTGTGAGAGTTGCATAGTCCAAACTTCCAATCATGCTTTGATAGCTTATGATATTTTCAATGGATTCTCCTTCATAAGCACTTAGTTTATCATTCAACTCCATGGGTGTACCTGTACACTTAGTATTTTCCATTTTAAACTTAGAAAGCATTTTATGTACATACTTCCTTTGAGTGATATAGATACCAGAGTCTATATAGACAACTTCAAGTCCAAGAAAGTAAGTGAGTGATCCAACATTAGTGATCTTGAATTCATCCTTCATTCCAGCCTTTATGTGTTTGATTCCATGGATGTCATTCCGTGTGATTATAATGTCATGAACATACACACACAAACATATAACTTCTGATCCATTCTTCTTAATGAACAATGGTGTATCTACTTTACTAGCTTTGAAGCGTTGATCCTATAAGTAGGTCACTAACCTGTGATTCCAAGCTCTTGGAGCTTGCTTCCAACCAGAAAAGGCTTTCCTCAATTTGCATACATAATTTGGATGATCTGCATCTTCATAACCTTGTGGTTGTGCCATATAAACTTCTTCTGAAATCCACCCATTGAGAAATGCATCTTTTACATCTAATTTGTATAGCTTCCAATTCCTAGATGCAGGAATGCTAACAAGTACTCTAATGGTACACATTATAGCAATAGGTGAGAAGGTTTCTGCATAATCTATCCCATTGGTTTGAGCAAACCCCTTGGCTACTAACATTGCCTTGTATCTATTAATACTACCATCTGGGTACTTTTTCGCTTTATAAATCCATCTTGATCCAATTATCTTAATTGTTGGTTTGTGTGGAACAAGTTCCCATGTGTCATTGTCCATAAGAGCTTCCATCTCTTCATCCATTGCTTCTCTCCACTTCGTCTTGCTTTGAGCTTCTTCATAAGATGTAAGTTCTTCATGGTTGAGATCCTTGGCCATATAGATTGAATGCTTTGTGGCGAAAGAGGTATCAAATCCATATCTCTTTAGTTTATTCTTCTCTCTCATTGAGCTTCTCATTGGTTGAAGAGAGCTTTCTAAGCCATGAGCTAGGGCTTTAACCTTATCTTCCCCTTTGTTCTTCCATAGCTTCAATTTCTCCAAATCTATCAACTCATCTTCAAAATCACTATCTTCAAGATGCTTTGGTTCCTTTGTTGGAAGAGATGAAAAGTATTCTTCCAAGTCACAGAGTAGTTCCATTTTCTTGTCATCATCAAAAAAGGATTTATTTTCATCAAAGACTACATCCCTACTAACTAAGAAGCCTTTGTTAGTGGGATTATACAATCTATATCCTTTTTTATTTTAGTCATATCCATTAAAGACACACTTCTCTACCTTGGGATCCAATTTCCCTCTTACTTGAGAAGGAATATGAGCATAGACTAAATGTCCAAATATTTTGCTATGTTCTAGACTTGGTGTTCTACCATTCCACATTTCATGAGGAGTCATACCTTCTAAAGACTTTGATGGAAGTCAATATATAAGGTATGTGGATGTTGATATAGCCACTACCCAAAGATGATTAGGTAGGTTCTTTTTATTTAGCATAGGTCTCACTACTTCTACTACAGTCCTTTTCCTCCTTTCAGATACTCCATTGAGTTCAAGTGTGTATCTAGTTGTTACCTCTCCTTTGATGCCCCTTTCTTGTAGGAATGCATCAAATTCATTTGAGAAGTATTCTCCACCACCATCTGATCTAAGTCTCTTGAGACATTTTCCTATTTGGTTCTCTACAAGATCAAGATACCTTTTGAAACAATTGAAAACTTCATTTTTATGTTTCATGAAGTAAAGAATTGTCCACCTACTACAATCATCAATAAAAGATACATAATATCTTGAATGTGAAATGGAAGATTCTTTGTTTGGACCCCACACATTTGTGTGAAAAAGATCCAATAGCTCCTCACGGATACAGCATTTCCTATTGAAAGGTTGTCTATGTGCCTTTCAAAATTGACAAGCTCCACATTTGTAGAGCATATGTTGCTTTGTGATGTTGGGCAATCCAAGTACACTTTGATCCCTGCATATTTGTATCAAGGTTCTTTCACCAATATGAGAAAGCCTTTTATGCCATACCTCTAATTCAAAAAGAATGTTTGAGATCCATAGCTAAACAATGCTATTTTCTTGGTGTCATCCATTCAAAGCTGAAGAGTCTTTTTTGTCTTATCTCCTTTGGTAATCCTTCTAAATGCTTGCTTGGGGTCATCTACATATTCTCCATGTCTTTTAAATATAACCTACAATCCTTTCTCCAAAATTTGTCCAACACTTATCAAGTTTTTTGTTATTGTAGGTACATACAATACCTTGCTTAGAAGATTCATGTTGCCAACTGATGTCTTGACATTATCTATCTTTTCCACTAAATGCCTTGTATCCTCACTTGCCTGCACTTCATGTTTATTCTTGGGATCTTCTAGGTCAGAGAGCAATGCTACATCTCCTACTACATGATTGGAGGATCTTGAATCAATATAGAAGACATGATCATCATCCTTACCCTGCTTCAATCATAGGTTCATGAGAAGGAGTGAAGCTTCTTGACTTTGATCCTCAGTGTAGTTGTTGTTATCTTTCCTTCCTCTGTATCCACTTGTATGGCTGTTATTGTTGTTGTAACATATACATATACATATACATATACATATACATATACATATACATATACATATCCATATCCATATACATATACATATACATATACATATACATATACATATACATATACATATACATATACATATACATATACATATACATATACATATACATATACATATACATATACATATACATATACATATACATATACATATCCATATACATATCCATATACATATACATATACATACACATATACATACACATATACATACACATATACATATACAGATACATATACATATATGCATATACAGATACATATGCATATACAGATACATATGCATATACATATACATATACATATACATATACATATACATATACATATACATATACATATACATATACATATACATATACATATACATATACATATACATATACATATACATATACATATACATATACATATACATATACATATACATATACATATACATATACATATACATATACATATACATATACATATACATATACATATACATATACATATACATATACATATACATATACATATACATATACATATACATATACATATACATATACATATACATATACATATACATATACATATACATATACATATACATATACATATACATATACATATACATATACATATACATATACATATATATATACATATACATATACATATACACATACATATCCATATCCAGATACATATACATATCCATATACATATACATATACATATACATATACATATACATATACATATACGTATACGTATACATATACATATACATATACATATACATATACACATACATATCCATATCCAGATACATATACATATCCATATCCATATACATATACATATACATATACATATACATATACATATACATATACATATACATATACATATACATATACGTATACGTATATGTATACGTATACATATACATATACATATACGTATACGTATATGTATACATATACATATACATATACATATACATATACATATACATATACATATACATATACGTATACATATACGTATACATATACGTATACATATACATATACATATGCATATACATATACATATACATATACATATACATATACATATACATATACATATACATATACATATACATATACATATACATATACATATACATATACATATATATATATATATATATATATATATATATATATATATATATATATATATATATATATATATATACATACATATACATATACATATTGTTACTCTAGCACAATGGAAAGTACCTATGTGAGGATCTTCACCTCATAAATGTTAATCCATGGAGACATGAGGACCAGTATGAAGATGGTGAGCAAGTGATAGCACAAGTGCATGAGTGAAAGCAGACAAGCATGCACACACATGCGCACAAGGTAAGAGCAAAGAGTGGAACAATGGAAAGCTTCTATTACAAAAGAACTCTCTTACAAAGCTGAACTCTACAACAAGCTGACCTCAAAAATGAGCTTTCCAGCCCTTTTTATAGTTGTTGAGTGGTTTTGGCCCTGTCGAGACCTAGTGTCCGGCCTAGTTAAAAAATAGGTTCCAGGGTTTATTTGGGGGCTCAAATGAAGTCTAAAAATTATGAAAATTGATAGGATGATAGTTCTAATACTCCTGAAGCTCAAATCCTCTCGGCTTGAACAAGATCGAGTTACCAAAAATGGAAAATCGTATTTGTAGTATTTTTTAGTGATAAAAAATCACTATTGTTATAGGAATTTCTTCTGAAAATTTGACAGGTGCTTCTTGGAGCTCCCTACTTGCTCCTTCTTGTGTGTCCACTTCCTTGATGCGCTTCCATGCTTGTCCTTGATGTTGAGCTTCAACACTCCCCCCTCTTGAGTCTATCATCCCTGACAGACCCTTGTTGTAGTGGTTGGTTCATGTAGTACTTTGAGAGGTAGAGTCCCTCATGCGGTATGTCCTCCACATGTAGCAAGGTAGCTTGTCTCATTCTTCATGTTTAATCCCTCTATATATATGTCTTCCTTGATTCCAACATGAGAGTGTATTGTTGAACTTTCCAAAATTGCTAGCTGCTCAAAAGAGGTGGTCAATATTGATTATTAGCAACAGTCAATGGTCAATTGCTTCCTTGCTCTTGTTGTTGTCACTTGGATGAGAGCTCGTTCTTCCAAAGATGGATTTCATTGTTTTCATGCCAAGTACTTGTAACCCATAATGGATGATGGGTAAGTGCATTAGTGCATGGGTTGAACAAAATATGTGCCTTGTGGATGGCCTTGTAATGTGGCCCTATGCATGCATACTTCGGGAATGCATTGGAAGAACTATGGTGCGAAAGATGGGGTCTTGAGCTAAGTGCTCAGGGGTATGCGACGAAGAGGTTTCCTACTCTATCATGGCTATAGGGTTGTTGAAGTAGGCGATTCTTACCATGGTGAAAGGTTTGTTGATCTTCATCTCTTTGTATTGTGTTCCAGCATGATGATTGACTATCCGCTCGTCTCCCATTGTAGATGGATGTTCTTGTTGATGGTTCACATTAGAGATTCTTCAAGCGCATGGTTGTTTTTTTGTTTCCTTCCTTCTTTCTTTCTTTCTATTTTTTTTTTCTTTTTTTGGAATAATGTCACAAAACAAGAAGAAAGAGGTTAATATCAACAAAATATTTTACATATGTCATATGTGTCTCATGTGCTTGGGATTTCTCAATGGTGTCTATGCACGGCCATGTAATGTGGTCCTATATTGAGGCATACTTTGGAAATGCATGACCTGGATGGTGCAAAAGACAAGGTTATGCCAAAGGCACATGGTTGTTGCTAGTCGAGGTTTTTGATGTTACTTGCATACTTGATGCATTCTTTGTTTGGAGATGTGGATTGGATCTCCAAATGATGTAATCCTCTTGATTGGAAACCATTTTAGAATAGTATTTGGCCCTGTCGAGATCACCTCTAGCCTCTTCCTCTTTGGATGGGTGCTGAAACTTGGTGTCCAGCGTGGTTGGCTCTTCGCTTATGTGAAAGTTACTGGTACTTTTGGCTTCTGAACTCATATCCTTGATGAGTATCTTCTTACTTTTGCCAAAGGTTGAGTTTACCTTCTTTTGGCCTTTGTGCTCTATTCTTACCCTTTTCTATCCGTGGCTTCTTTGTTGAGACCTTTTGCATGGTGGGGAGCATAGGCCGTTGTGTATGTAAGAGCTTCTTGGGTACCCACATCTATAATTGCCCTTGTTGAGCTATAGTTAATTTCATAGGCACCCAGATTTGTCAGAGATCTTTTGGTTGAGGTGGTCCTGGTTGCTTGTTTCTCATTAGGGGAAAAAATGAACCCTGAATGGGCCTTTTAGATTAAGGAGTGATTAGTGATGGACCAATCAGAAGAGGGTGGTGGCCATAGTCTATGCCCTATAAAATACTAGGCTGAAGGAGGAAGAGAGGACATATTTCTCCCTTATTTAATGAGCTGCCTCTAGAGAGAGAAGGAATCTCGTAACTCAATTGGGCCCAAAAATTCAAAATTTTTAAAAAGAAAAAAAACTCATCATAACACTTGAAAATGGACCCCCCATTACTTTTTAGGGTCAAAAGTACTCTTTTTGACCCCAAATTCAAAATTCGTGCATGTTTTGAGCTGAAAAAAATGGGTTTTTAAAAAAATACTAAAAAAAGAGTTATTTCTCTCCTAAACCTCACATTTTCATACCCAGGTCCCAAAAACTCATCTTTTCCCACTACTTTCACTCCGTAGCACACCATTGAAGCTCCTATTTCTACACTCCAACCTACCTGCATCTCCTATCTTGAATTACTATTGTAGCTTGAAGACCTTTAACTTCAATGGCAACAACTAAAGCTTCTAGGCGATCGAAAGATGAAATCCTCACATTAAGATGTCACAATATCAAAGCCACAAATGGATAGTGGCTATCACATGAGTACTCCAAAGGTGCATGGGTGTACATGCAACCCTCTAGAGTTGGGCCTCATCGAGTTAGAGATCGTGGAAACTTAGATCTTCATTGGAAGGGAAAGTTACTATGCTTCAAAAAGCACAGAAACAATGGGATGGTTGTTATTGTACAACATGTTTTTACAATGGCAACTATGAAACTTACAAACTCTAGTAGAATGAGATATTTGAATTGTAAGTATTACTCTACAATATTTTATGTTTTCTTGTGTCGAATATATTTCTGAACTATTTAGATATGTTTTTGTTTGTTTGAGATATATTTCCTTCTACTTTGGTGGAAGAGCAACCACTCATAGTCTTAGAGATACTTTCCAGGTATTGCATGCAGATGTTGGTGCACTAATCTTTCCATAAATATCTCTTGCTCAACTTTACCATGATAGAGTTTTCTTTTACACACATAGATATGTTGTACCCTCTACAATGAATGGTTTTGGAAGGTTAGAGAGAATTGAAGTACATTCTCTTCTTAGCTTGGAGTGGCCAAAACCTGATATATGGTCCGTATCATGCGAATACTCCTTTATGTAATCCATTTCCTCCCAAGCATCAATGATGGCTTGGAGGATGGATCTATCTTTGATGAATTATTTCTGGTCTTCCTTGATCCGTGGGTGAAGATGACCTAAAATGTGGTTGGCAAGGACCTTGGCAAAGACATTGTGGCCCATCTTGAGCATTGTGATATGCGCCCATTCTTATGGATGAGCTTAATTACACCTTCATTCAAGCTCCTTGACAATGCAACAATGCTAAATGGCTCATGAACTAGGCAAAGAGAGACCACTATAACATATCTAAGGGTTTTTAAAAAAATCATTACTGACGTAATCAAGCCGAAGTCTTATAACTTTGAGGAGGGTTGCAATCCCTTCAAGGATGTCCGATCTTGTGACCTCTCTCTTCTATGGTATTGTAGATCAAAGGCCATTATAGTACGAATAGGTGCCTTCTATAGTCAACTTGAAGCTATTTTTGCATGTTTATGAGGCACCAATGCAAATGCCCTCAATTTTTCAAAGATAATTCCATGGGCGTTGATGCTACAACTAAGGTCTCTTCTACACACATTGAAGCTCTCTTCATTTGTCATGAATGATTCTTGTCAATGCCTTTTCTTTTCTAGAGATAATACCATGGCCAAACATGGTGTGAAGGCACTCCTCTTTCTCGCCTAAAGATATCCCAAGGTCATCACAATCTGGATAATGATCTCGTCATGCTCACCTTGAAGTTTTTTTATGATTTACAAGCTTAAAATCCCTCAATTAAGCATATGGGTCACCATAAGAAATCTTCATATATTCATGACCCACTCACTCAGAAACTCTTACTTTTGTAGAGAAGAGTTAACGAGTTTCCATGGTGGAATTCATTGCCTTGATGTCCGTATTAATGTCCTTTTCATGTGGCCAAGACCCTCTCGCCCGATGTTCCTACCTTCCAAGGCTAATTAAAGTGAAACTGGGGTCTCCTATAAAACTAAAAATCTTGAAGCTGAAGCAATCACCCAAAATGTTTCCCTATTTTATAGAACATTCCACGCCCCAATGCACTCAGCCAAACGGCTTTACTTTACTAGAAATACGTCCACATGTCACCATGGCTCAATTGATCACATACTATAATGTTTTTGATGATCTATTTGTGCAATTTCTACCCAATTTTCCCTCAACCATATCTTTCATAGAGATAAACCATGTATTATAATGATGCAACGAGGATGGTCATGTTGTCACTAGTATTGTAAAATTTCTGTGAAAAAATCCTTGCTCTATGGCAGAAATATAACTCAACCCCCAAAATATAGAGTTCCCTTATAAACATTTTTAGGTTCTCTTCACATGTTTATGCCCCACATGAACATAGCCAAATTGAATGTGTTGTTCTTTTTTTGCCATGTTAGGCATTATGATTGTTGTCAGGATCTTGCTCACGCTCAAACAGAGGTTACGAACGCAGAAAAACACATCCAAGAATAAACGCAACAAGAGACGAGAAAGTATGTAGATTGGGTGCAATCTCCCCCCATGCACTCTGTTTCGACAGTCCACAGAGTGTATGTATTTATAGGACTTTTGATTACGTCGAAAATAGTGGTTACATGAGGGCAACTTCGAAAAGCAAGCGTGAAACTAAAAGTTGGTAACTTTTACAGAAAGCCATTACTTTGAATAATAGAAACTGCGGTCTACAACGACCCTTATTCTAACCATTACTTTTCTAACAATAGAACCTTCTACGCAGGTTTATTTACAAGCTAAATAATAATTATTCGGATTATTGATGTCCGCCCTTTCACGCCTTGCACGCTCCTCACGAACCTTCAGCGGATATATCAAAAACATCAAAAACATATTAATACATTAATAATTTAACATTTTAACAATGCCTTGTTCAATAATATACAACATGCCTCTCAGTTGACAAGCAACTGACCTCAGTTGATAAAATAATTCAACACTCTAACAATTATAATGCAGTGTTCAACATATTCCATATTACTGTTACAATCCAACAATGCATTGGCCAACATATTTCATGTTACAATCCAACAATGCATGGGCTATTTGATATTTCAATCCAACAATGCATTGGCTATTCTATATTGCAATCCAACAATGCATTGTCCAACATCTTCCATAATACATTAATAATTTAACACTCCAACAATTACTTGTTCAACATATTCCATAATTCATAACATGCCCCTCAGTTGAAAAGACAACTGACCTCAGTTGATAAAATAATAAACATGGATAGCCAGTCACATGTTTCATCACTGAACGAAAAGAAAAAAAAAACATAGGCATGTTCCATGTAAAAACACATGCATGGAAATGTTCATGGAGGTGTTAAGTTATTAAAAGTATCTGTGAGATGCGGACATAGTCTTTCTAATGAATTTGGGCAAGAAAAACTTGAATATGCTCCTATAAACTAAATGCAATATGTAAATGCATCACAATTATCAAACATGTAAAGTAAACTTTAAAGGTAGAAATGAATCCTTAAACTCTTCTTGAAAAGCTTTCCAGGTGCGTGGACAATCTGCAGTATGACAAAGATCATTCCACCATTGCTGCGCTCTGCCTACCAAATAATTAGTGGCGAACTCGATTTTCTGATTTTCTGAATATAACTCGTCGGAAAAGAAATCGTTGAATAGGGATAGCCATGATAAGACCAAGCGGCCATCTATTCGTCCGTCGAATTGAAGCATAGCATAACGTCCTTGTATGGCTTGTTGAAGTGCTTGAAGTTCTTGGTTCATAATCTCTAACTCTTGCTCGAATGAAACTCCAGGTAAAGGTGAATTACTGTGATCCTCCATGGTGCTCTTGGATCCTTGCTCTCAACCTTGCTTGGTATCTTGAACACTCACTCAAGTGCCACCCAATGATTTTGAAGGAATTCACACTTCCAACCTACTCATTGGAAAGTTCGTTCCGAGAGCTTTCCAACGGTATATTACACGCCTCAATCCGACCTACAGATTGAAAGTTACACTTAATTCTTTGTTGGGTCCATCCTTGAAATCGCCGCGAGCGCCTTCCATAAGTAAGAGAGAGAGAGAGAGAGTTGAGTACAACTCCAAGAGATGGTGGAGTGGTCAAAGTACTTCCCTTGAAAGTAGGAGGTTGTGGGTTCAAATCCTCCTATCTTAGGGACTCTAAACCTCTCTATTACCACTCAAAAATTAAAATTGCCTCGCGCGTAGCCAACGGTCGCCAAGGGAGCCTTGGGTGCCAATGTTGCCAATGTATTGCCTAAGTTCTTTGCCTTAGAATCGCGAACAGAGAACAGAGTCCTCTGTATTGACGCGTGCAGAGCTCTGATACCACTGTTGTCAAGATCTTGCTCACGCTCAAACAGAGGTTACGAACGCAGAAAAACACACCCAAGAATAAATGCAACAAGAGACGAGAAAGTACGCAGATTGGGTGCAATCTCCCCCATGCACTCTGTTTCGACAGTCCACAGAGTGCATGTATTTATAGGACTTTTGATTACGTCGAAAATAGTGGTTACATGAGGGCGGCTTCGAAAAGAAGGCGTGAAACTAAAAGTTGGTAACTTTTACAGAAAGCCATTACTTTGAATAATAGAAACTGCGGTCTACAACGACCCTTATTCTAACCATTACTTTTCTAACAATAGAACCTTCTATGCAGGTTTATTTACAAGCTAAATAATAATTATTCGGATTATTGATGTCCGCCCTTTCACGCCTTGCACACTCCTCACGAATCTTCAGCTGATATATCAAAAACATCAAAAACATATTAATACATTAATAATTTAACATTTTAACAATGCCTTGTTCAATAATATACAACAGTGATTGATCCGTTTTTGTACGTTTTTATGCCAATAATATGTATCACATAAAAGGAATAATTCATACTTACGTGCTCTTGTAAATTTCATTGCTAATGTTATGTATCACATTAAGAGCAAAAAAATAAATAAATAAATCATCTTTGTTCTCATTCCTTCTTCATAGGTCATTATAGCCCGCAAGATTTTTTCACCGAAAATTTTGTGCCATCTCCTTTGGTATTTAAAGTAGGCTTAGAAGGTATTCAGGTGAACATCCTATAAAATGAAATGTGAAGAGGTGAATGCATGTAAAACATGATGACGTGGCATGTGCTTATGTAAAAACCAATGTAATCGAAAATTTGATGTTGGACCGCCGCACTACGAGCACCAAGTCTCTCTCTCTTCTCTCTCTCTCTGTGTAAACGTGATGCTGCCATCTCTCTCTCGTAGTCTGTGTAAACGTGATGCTGCCATCTCTCTCTCGTAGTCTGCCATCTCTCTCTCGTAGTCTCTCTCTCTCTCTCTCTCTCTCTCTCTCTCTCTCTCTCTCTCTCTCTCTCTCTCTCAGTCTGTGTAAACGTGATGCTGCCATAGCTGCACGCAACCTCAGTGTGGTATCAGAGCAAGTTGCTATTCACTGAAGCATCAGCAAGGCCGAATTGTTTACATCAAAATGTCATGGAAGCATGTAGATCTCCCATCGGAGGGCGCACAGCCATCAATCCATGCTGATCAGAAGTGGTCACTCTGCCTCTATTTCGAGAATTCTTTCGTATGGGTGTAGGGATCTGAGGATCCGACGTTTGCTCAGTCCTCTTTGGCATTAGCTCTTTCCTCGGTTCCATGGACTCTTTCATCAAAGTCCAATCTTTGAAGTCGAATCTGAAGACGAACTGAGTATTCACAACTTGCTCATGATCTCCTGCGTGAGAGCCCCTAGACCGTTCAGCACAAGTAGGCGCATACTTGAACACTACAATATGTTTTCCGTCCTCTTCTTGAAATTCTTTTAAGGCTTCAAAGGAGTAAATCAAGAAAATTATGCACCACAACTCTAGTGCATGAAAGAGTATTGGAAGGTCTTCTTACAGCCAGGTACACATTTGATTTAGTTTTTTCTTTTGAGTGCATGTGGCAGGTGACGTCATGTACTCTCTTGCGGGTCCTTGAATGGACACTACTCACATGCTGTGAGACAAATGTGTGATATTATGGGTCCTTAATTGGACAACTCACACACCTTGTGAGGTTTTATATTACCCTACTGAAAACCTTGAATTTAAACAAAAACTGAGGGACGTGGTAAGGTTTTTAACTAAGGTATTCTCATGCTTGGAGATGCTCTAGTGATATAGGTGGAAGGCCAAAGAGAAGACAGTCCAAAGACCTCGTGTACTGATCAGGGGATGAATGTATGATTTCAGAGACCTCTCGTCATAGATTATTTGCTTATGTTACGTGCTGTTATTGATGCTTTTACCTAGAGTTTGGGTTTTTGGAGTGTATTCACTATAGTTGACCTGGCTCATACATACTTTGGACAAAGGAGACTTTGGTGAAATTTTTTGGAGAGTTAAAAATTGAGCATATAAGGGCATAGAGACGCAGGGAGTGCTTAGAATAAGAGGAAAACCATTGAGATTACTTGTGAACGTTTAGTTTTTGGTGCATATATCTAAAAAAACAACCAAAATGCTATCAAATTTTTTCTAGGCCTCGCCATAAGATTACCATTGCATATAAACATGCTTAAATTGCAAGGATGGGTGATAACATTGTGCAAATAGTTGGTGATAAGCTGAATAAAGAAAATTACTATATATGATCATATAGGATGGATAATTTCTTGATGGGACAAGGTCTATGGGGATTAGAGAATGGAGAGGACAAGTGTCCTGAGTTGCCAGAGAACCCGAATGCAGAAGATAAAGAAGAATAAAAAACATGGATAGAAAAATCTAGAAAGCTTCTCCATTGGATTTCGATATGTATATTAGAGAGCCTAATTCCATATATTATGAAGGCTAGCACACCGAAGGAAGCTTGGAACATAATTCACAATATATATGGTACATCGATAGAAAATTCATTTAAAGCAAAAGTTGTATAGAATATGGTGTGGAAATAGGTCCATAATGGATTATGTGGCCGAAATTAGGAAGATCACTGATGATTTAGCTTCCATAAACTGCACGATCGATGATGATGATGATATGGTTTCAATTATGCTAAATGGTCTAGGATCGTAGTATAAGAGCTTAGATACTTCTATCTCAATGAGAGGCACTATGCCTGATTTTGACAAGCTAGTAGCTCTTTGCATGACAGAAGAAGTAAAGCTTGGTTTGAATACATCCGGAAGTGGCAATTCAAGAGATCATGCATTCTTTCAGCATAGAGGAAGAGGTTCTAGTTATGGACGATCATCTTCTAGAAATGTAAATACAATGGATATGTCGAGAGATAGAGGAAGATTGCAGGCACCTAGGAACTGTTACCATTGTGGCAAGTACAACCATTTTGACAGATTGTTATTATAAGTAGAATAGTCAAAGAGAAAGAGGTAGAAGCCATTATGCAGCACATGGAAATTTCTCTGCTAAAAGTTCATATAGAGACTATGGCAGAGATAATATGTTTGCAATGGAGCATGTATTGAATAGTATGTCAAAACTTGGAAACGATATGAACTGGTACATAGACTCTGATTGCACAAATCATATGATGAGAATAGGAAATTGGTTTGAATCAAAAGAGGCTTTAAAGACTAAAGAATATGTGGCAACTGGTGATGATACCTTACAAGTGATTAATGATGTTGGCAATGTACCGTTAGTATAAAGAAATGGTGTTAGAAACACATTAAGTGATGTCTTACATATGCCTAGCATTACAAAGAACTTAGTTTCGGTTGGTCAGCTAGTGGATCAAGACATGGAAGTTATTTTCAATAAACTTGGTTGTTTTATACATGATTTCAAGTATGGAAAAAGAGGAAAATTGCTTGGTCATGGAAAGAACATGGGTAGATTATTCACGTTTGACATGGGTACATCCCTTTATGAGAATATGTATGCCAAGAATAGTGAATATTCAGATATAGCTGAATTATGGCATAAAGAAATTGATCATATCAATTTGAGAAAATTGAAGTCCATGGAAAAGAAAATGTTAGTGTGTGGGCTACCAAGATTTGGTCATTTAAACTTTGAAAGAATTTGTGAATCATGCAGATTTGGAAAACATCAACGTGTGAAGTTTCGAAGAAGAGAAATGCACAGGAGGAGACATCTAGAGCTAATCCATAGTGATGTGGTTGCACCTGCTAGAACAAAATCAGTTTATGACTCACTATATTTTTTGATATTCATTGACGATTATAGCCAATATAGATGGATTTATTTTCTGAAGCATAAGAGTGAAGTTTTTGAGTGCTTTGTGAGGTTCTAACATATGGTTGAAAAGCAGTTGGGAATGTATACAAAATGCCTATAATCAGATTCAGTGGAGAATATATCTCAAGAGAATTTGATCAATACCTTAGTGATCATGGAATCAAAAGGCAATTGTCTTATAGATACACACCACAACAAAATGGTGTTGCAAAACATAAAAATCATGTGATTTAGGAAGTTGCTAGAGCCATGTTGAATGAAAAGAACATGCCAGATATGTTTTGGGTAGAAGCTTGTTATACGGTTATGCATGTTATAAATAGAGCTCGCACAAACATGGTTCATGATCTCACTCCTTATGAGAGGCTATGGAAGCATAAGCCTAATGTTAGCTATTTACAAGTTTTTGGAAGTATTTGTTATGCACACGTGTAGTCAGTTGAGATACAAGTTTGAGGCAAAATCTGAAAAGTGCATATTGGTTGGATACTCAAAAGAGAAGAAAGGATATCGATGTTATAATATTGATACAAAAGAATGTATAGTGAGTAGAGATGTTATATTCGATGAAAATGCATCATGGTATGCACCCAAAGACATGGCTGTTGTAGAGAATAATATGGATGATTCTATGCATAATATTCATAATTAACTAGGAACAAGTCATAAATACTTTGACCAAGAAGAAAGCCAAGAATATGGTTCATATGAATTTCCTACACCTAAAACATCATGGAGTGAAAGTGCAAAAGAGTATGCAAGAAGAGAGGAGAAAGGGAAAGATACGTACATGTCTAATTCAGATATTGATGATGAGATAGTTATGCTTGGCATGTTGAAGAATATGAAGGAGAAATATGTTCCCTCACACGCAAGGAAAGAGACTCGTTGAAGATCATATGAAGAAACACCTTTGAGACGATCTACGAGAGTAAAACATTATGTGGATACATTGAGTATATACAATAAGTTTATGAAGCTTCACTATGCATACATAATAGAGAGAATGAAGCATGAAGAACCAAAGAATTTTCATGATGCGTCACAAAGTGAAGATTGGTGCAAAGCAATGGATGATGAGATGAATGCATTGAAGAAGAATGATACATGGGAATTAGTGAAATTGCCACCGAATAAGAAAAGCTATTGGATGTAAATGGGTATATAAAGTGAAGTGCAAAAGTGATGGTTCATTGGAAAGATTTAAAGCACATTTAGTTGCAAAAGGATATGTACAAGTATATGGATTGGATTATGATGAAACATTTATGATGAAAATAACAATGATGAGAAGCATGATTGCATGGGCTGCTATGAACAATTAGAAATTGTATCAAATGGATGTTAAGAATGCATTCTTGAATGGAAAATTTCATAAGGAAGTCTATATGCAGCAACTAGAGGGTTATGTGCACCCAAAATATCTTGACTATGTATGCAAATTAAAGAAAGTGCTTTATGGTTTGAAACAAGCTCCAAGAGCATGGTGTGAACGATTCACTAAGAAGTTATTGGATCTGAAATTTATGCAATCAAAAGCTGATTATTCACTGTTTGTATGGAATCAAGGAAGCAAAACATTTCTATTAGTGATTTATGTCGATGATTTGATCATTACTAGCAATGATGATAAGAGGATTGATGGTTTAAAAAGGAAACTAAAATCTGAATTTTTGATGTCGGATTTGGGTGCGCTAAAATACTTTTTGGGAATTGAAGTAATTTCAATGAAAGAGGGAATTTGGATGATACAACACAATTATATGCTAGAAATGCTTGAGAGATTTGGTATGAGTGCTTGCAAACCTGTTGATACGCCACTTGATGCTAATGTTAAGCTTATCAATGAGAGGAAGTACTTGCATGATGCCAATATGTATAGGAAAATGGTTGGAAGTTTAATTTATGTAACAAAGAGAAGACCGGATTTGAGTTTTGTAGTTGGTTTGGTGAGTCAGTTTATGCATAAACCATGTAGTGTGCACTTGGATGCAGTGCGATGCATATTGCAATATGTGAAAGGAACATGCAACTTTGGATTTTTTTATGAGAGAAAATTTCAGCCATGTATATATGCATATAGGATGCCGATTGGGTAGGAAATGTCATGGATCGAAGGTCAACTAGTGGTTTTCATTTTCTCTTGGAAGTGCAATCATTTCTTGGAGCAACAAGAAGCAACCAACTATCGCTTTGTCAAGTACCGAAGTTGAATATAGAGGCATTACACAAGCTGTTTGTGAAGCAACATGGATTAAGTACCTACTCAAAGATATGGGAGTCTACATCGATGAAAAGATGGTAATCTATTGTGACAATGTGTGCCGCATAATGTTATCAAAGAATCCAATTTATCATGCGAGCTCAAAGCACATTGAAGTTCATTATCACATCAACACTGGAGAACAAGTTAAAGATATCTTCACCAAAGCTCTTCCCAAAGACAAGTTCATCTACTTTAGAGAATAAGTGCCTTTTGCTTGTTTTGACTCCCAAGAGCCTAAACTCACATAATGTTTTGGTCAAAAATCCATTTTCTGAGCTCTAGAGCTCATTGTAAAGCTCATCTCAACTTGAGACATGATATTTTGAATTTGACCTTAACATGGGAGTAGGAAGTCAAGTGAGCATCTTGATATTTCCACCACAAAAAGGGACCAAACGATGACCAAAAGAGATATGAAACTAGATAATCCCTAAAGAGCATTTGGGTGGGGAAACTAGAGTGCTACACTATATAGTTCTCTTTTCTTCTTGCTTGAGGGAGTGTATGTATGATTCTTAGATGACAAAGATTACTAAGAATGAATGATCAACATGTTATAACATCTCCACTTTTAAAAGTGTTATAGGTTCAAATAGGAGCATGATTTATTACACATGAAGTGATTCAGAAAACAACATTGAAGTGATGGTCTCATCAAGTTTTCACCATATGCAAAATCCTAATCCCAATACACAAGTAGAGTGAATGTCTAAGTCTAAGGTTGAATTCCGAATTCAATTCACCTTCATGCACACTAATACATTGGGAACCACCATCTAAGAAGACAACTATGGACAATCTATTGTTAGACTTTCAAAGCTTAGGGATGTATACCTCAAAAACATTATAATGATCAGACTAGAAGGAGAGGTTCTAGCAGACAAGATGGGAGCATATAACATGGTTTTGGATAAACTAGATAGAATCACTTCACAAGGGGTAGAATTCATGGACAATGCATGTACCACTCTAGAGTCAAAACAAGCTCAAGGTAGTGTAGGCCCAAATACCTTATCATACTTATCTAGGACTATCCATGTGGGAAAATTAATTCATGAAGCATTATCTCTTGAATTTTATTTTGAGTGGACTCGAAGAAATCATTTTGGTCTCTACCATTGCATATAGCCTAATTTCATTATCCATTAGAAGTTCATGAGTATAAGTATGCGGATCTAAATCCACTTCCTATGTTTGAAGACGAAATGAATGAGCCATATTTTCTAGTAGAGGCAAATGGCCAAGACCTATTTTCACACCATGACTTGCTAGTTTTGGTAAATGGCATTTGAAGTGCAATAGTCACTTTGACTCGAGGTTCGAGTCCCAAACCCTTGAGTTAATTGGTTCCAACCAACCTTGTAGTCTCTTGTAGCACCTAGTTCAAGTGTGAAATTTTTCAATACTACTATAGTGAAACAAACTACTCCTATCTGTCTATCTTAGACAATGGTAATCTCAACTCCATTGACCTCAATTGCATATGTACCATTGAACACAATTTCCCCCCGAAAACTATGCCTACTTCATCTCTTGGAACAATTCCAGTAACTATGATAATCCTAGGTATGCCACTACCATCACTAACTCAACCTACCATTCCTCGTACATTTTTTCAAAATGGCCACCTCCAACGCTATATCTGATAAATGCCCTAGGACAACAAGTGCCTAATGTGTGACTGCCTTCACCCATTCTAAAGGCTTGACACAACCATGAATGCAACAAGTGCAAATTGTATGAGATCTTGGGAGAAGGCGTAGAACTTCCCAAGTGACCAAATGTATGTAAGGGTAATATGAGCAATAAGGTTATCCTCTAGCACATGAGTTTGAATTTAAAAAAGTGTTACATGCTAAACAAGCCCATTTTTTCTTTACTTAGCATGAGGCATTTGGTTTCACCCCTGGAATTGCATTAGCATGGTTTTAATCATTGTGTATAAAAACTTTCCAAAACATTGATCAACTCTTGGAAGCCTTTATTGGTGAATTTTCCAAGATGGGACATGTCACTTAGCAATGATTACAAAATTCAAGAAAAAAAACTAGTGAGGACTTGAGGTTAGTTGTTCATCGCTACAAAAAATATGTAACACGATGCGCTATAGGGGATTTACCATCAGAGGCCAAATTAATTGCACATTTTCTTGATGGATTGAAAACTACTTAGCTATATATTGTGGCCTATTTAGTTAACCCCATGACTTTGGAAGACTACATTGATAAGTGCATCTATGTAGATAATGACTTGGGTAATTACATTCAAGTCATCTCATCAGCCATTGATTCTAATCCAAATGTAAAATCAAGTTAATCAATGGTTGATGAAATGGTAGACATTTCTCTCTCTCTCTCTCTCTCTCTCTCTCTCTCTCTCTCTCTCTCTATATATATATATATATATATATATATATATATATATATATATACACACACAATAAGAATTTGCCCAAGACAAAAAAGATATTAGAGGATGTGAAATTCATTGCATTGATAAACATATGATAGTTACATGCCTTGTCATTGTGCCTACATGAACAAGCTAATACAAGATGTTGAACCTTCTTGTTTTTTTGATGCAATTGGAAATGCAGGTTACGACAAAGCAACGGATGAGGAGATGGCTACACTTTATAAAAAAGAAACATTGAATCTAGTTCTATTGCCACAAGGAAAGAAATCCATAGGTTGCAAGTGTGTTTACAAGGGAAAGCATAATATTGATAATAGAATAAAGAGGTAGAAAGTAAAATTGGTAGTAAAAGGATATGCATAGAAATATGGCATTGATTATGAGGGAATTGTCATTCCAATAGAAAAAATTACTACTATAGTGTTGAAAATCAAGTCTCAATCATGCAAAAAGGCTCAACCATGAGTTTTGCAAGTGGAACAATAAAAATGGAGGACCCAAATTCATGGAATAAAGTTAGAAGCTCCACCAAACTCAATCAAACTCAAATCTCATCAAATCAGTAGACAAAAAGTGCATCTACACTGATTAGTGGGTGGTTAGCTAGATTGTAGGAAAATTAAAATTCTATATACGCATCATCCCACCTTTTTTTCTTGCATTTTATGCATTCCAAAAGTTTCCCACTTAGTTTAGTGAATTCATAAACTCCAGCAAGCAGCCCCCTTGCTTCCTTATCTCATTTTCTCATGATTTTGCTCCTCTCTATCTAGAGGTGTAGTTAGGCTTTTCCAAATCTGATTCTACTAGATTGAAGAGAATTGTTTGATCTCTTGTTTTACTCATTTTCATTGATTTCAAGATTCATTTGGTCTCTCATATTGAGCCCTGAACTTCTCCAAAGTTTCAATTTATTTGGCTAAGTGTGTTGTGAGAAATTGCCAACTTTGTGAAGGTATAGCTCTGCACATAGGCAAAGAGTGTTGCAAACAAGTAGCCTGATTTGTAGAGGGTAGTTCTCCCAGCTGGAATATCCATTTGGGATGATTTAAAGCTTCTTGGGTAGCTCTTATATTCTAATACAAGTATAAAAAATTTCATTTTAAGTCTCTGTACTCGTGTAGGGAAATGTTTAGAACCGTGAGCATATATCACTGCTCGTGGACCTAGTGGAGGGCAGCCATCTTCCATTTTTGCATTGGGGTGTTAGAATCATCCCACATCAGTGGTATAAGAACAATTTTGAAGGCTTGGAGAAATCACTAGCATCATATTCAAGAATTGAAGGGATCAAGAAAACTCGTGGAAGCACAAGGAGGACTCATCAAAGCAAGAAGACATTGAAAGGGGGTTACGTCGATCGAGATCTCAACTAGTCGAAGGTTAGCAAGGAGGAGGCTATCAAAAGGTAATATCCACACCTTCTAAAGCATAAAAAAACTTGAGGAGAAGCTATATGAGCATCTTAGAACTCAGTATGGCTGAGTATAATGCAAAAATAGAGAAGTTAAAGAAAGACAATTATCAACCATTGAAATTTAAAGTTAGCAACTACCTTATGAAGGATTGTGGGGATTAGTGAGTGGCATGGAGCCAATGCCTCATGTACATCATCCACCACTTAAAGGGCAGGTCAAGACACTTAATGAATGGATAGAAAGGTATAGGAGAGTCATATTCATTCTATCCCAACACATAAGCAATAGCATGATAGGGCATATACAAGACTTGGACACATCCAAGAAGGTTTGGGAGATCTTGGAGAGATTGTACTCTTCATCAACCAAGGCAAGGAAGATTCAGCTCAAGAATGAGCTGAATAATCTTAGGAAATCACCAAGTACTAAGATAAATGAATACATTTTGAAGGTTAAGGAGCTTGCAGATGCTTTAGGATCAATTGGGAGCCCAATCAAAAACGATGATATTGTTGCACACACTCTCAATGGCTTGAGAGAGGATGAAAGGTGGAAATCATTCACCACATCACTTTATGTGAGAAATTCCCTGCCAAAATTTGATCAATTAGTCACATTGATGGTGATCGAGGAGATGAACCAAGGAGGTTCACAATCGAAGGGCAGCCAAGCCCAAGTTTTCTATGCAGGTAGAGGCAAAGGCAAAAGAGGTGGACAAGACTCCCAAGGCAAAGGGAGAGGAAGGTCAAGGTCAAGCTCAAGCAATGAAGAAGGCTCCAACCAAAGCTATGGATCAAGAGGAAGAGGAAGGAGTAGAGGAAGAAGAGGAAGCACACATGGAAGAGAAGCATCCAATGGAGAATGCTACAATTGTGGAAAACCGGGCCATTATGCAAGAGATTGTTGGTCCAAAGGAGGAGGCAATCAAGGATACAAAAGGAACCAAGGTAATTATGCTAGTACTTCAAAAAATTCAGAAAACGAGAACTTGGTTATGATGTATGGTTCAAGTGAAAGAGTCAATTCAGATTTTACATGGTACATTGATAGTGGTTGTAGCAACCATATGAGTTGCAATAAAGATGTTTTCTTTAATTTACATTCACCCATCACTCAAGGACATGTAGAGATACGGGATAACACTAAGCACAAGATTACACATGTGGGATATGTTGCATTGAATGGATCTTAAAGCTCCAAGGTGTTGAAGGATGTGTTGGATGTGCCAACCATCACAAAGAACTTGGTTTCGGTAAGTCAAATGGTTGAAAGAGGTTATGAGGTGAGGTTCAATGAGCAAGGATGTGTTGTTGAAGACCCCATGTAGGACTAAAAGCTCATAGAAAAAGGAAAGAAGCAAGGAAGACTCTTCACCATGGAGGTAAATCCATCAACCCCTCACACTGTCTACTTGTCAATTGGAAATAAATAGATTGCAAAAATCGACTGATGGCATAAAATAATTGGGCACATAAACTTACAAAGGATGAAGGAAATGCAAAGGAAGGGCTTGGTAAGTGGTCTACCTGATCTTACATGTTAGAATATGCAACATTTGTGCCATGCTTGTCAATTGGGAAAACAAAGAATATTGCCATTCAAGAAGGGAGCACATGTGAGCAATGAAGTGTTGAATCTCATACACACAGATGTATGGGGACCTACAAGGGAGCCATCCATTGGAGGTAATAGACATTTTGTCACATTTATATATGATCATTCAAGGTTTGTTTGGATGTATTGCATGAAGTCAAAGTCAAAGGTGTTTTACCACTTCAAGAGGTTCAAAAAACTAGTGGAGAAGGAAATAGGGAAGTATATAAAGACTCTCAGATCGGATGGAGGGGGAGAGTAATTTTCAAATGAAATTTCAGATTTTCTACATGACCATGGCATCAAAAGGCAATTCACTTGCAGGTATACACCTCAAAAAAATGGGGTGGCAGAAAGGAAGAATATGTACATAACTGAAGTGGCTAGATCTTTGTTAAATGAAATGAATCTTCCTAACTCTTATTGGGCTGATGCAACAAATACACCCATATACATTATGAATAGGTTTTCAACCTCAGGAGTACATGGAGTTACACCTTATGAAGCTTGGTGTGGTAAGAAACCCAAACTTTCACATCTCAAAGTATTTGATTGTGTGTGTTATGTTCACATACCTCAAGAATTGAGACACATGCTAGACCCGAAGACAGATAGGTGTATATTTCTTGGATATTCTTAAGAGAAAAAGGGTTTTAGATGCTATAAGCCTTGCACCAAAGAGCTTAATGTATCTAGGGATGTAATATTTCATGAGTTTCTGCCTTGGTATGGTAGGAAAGATGTGTTACAGGTTGACGATGCATGTGAAGATGAGATGAAGTTCAAAGAGCAACAACAAAGCATGGAGATAAGTGGTCCATCCACTTCAAGCACACCATCAAAGGAGAGTACTACATCATCTTGGCTTGGAAGGACAGGGAATGAAGCTCATACAAGTGAAGGAAGTAGCAAAGCAAAGGAAAAGGCAAATGACGAAGACCATCGATGGGTAGACATGGAATCTACAAGTGATGAAGATATGGAGAAATTGGAAACTCCAAGATTTAAAGCATCTAAACCAAGGTGGAGGAGATTCCTACCACCTAATGGTGAGGTAAGATCATCCAATAGGGTCAAATACCCTGTTCAAAGGTTAACTTATGATTCATTCATTGAAAGACACTATGCCTACATGAGTCAAGTTATAGCTTATG
>CM035411.1:175573262-175625762 GCA_020310875.1 Ceratopteris richardii
ATTTTTTGTTGCCTCACATTAGGAGTTGTAAGACATCTCAGGAAGTGTGGGATGCACTTGAAGCTTTCTTTTCTTCAAGTACCAAAGCTAGGAAGCATCAACTATGGTTGGATTTCACAACTCTTAAGAAGGCTCCCAAACAAAATGTGACTGATTTTGTCACAAAGCTCAAGGACATAGCGGATCAATTGGGAAGCATTGGAGAGGTAATAGATGAAGAGCAAATTGTAAGGCAGGTCATCAATGGCTTGAAGGCAGATGACAAGTGGGAAGCATTCACCACAACTATGGATTTGTACATGGACATGCATGTACCTGATTTCAACACACTCATTGGACAACTACTTACTCAAGAGGCAAAGCTTATCAAAAATGGAGAAAGCTCTAAAGGTAATCAATCTTCAGCTTTATACACGGATAAAAGCAAGTATAAAGATAACAAAGGAAAGGCAAAGAAAGTGGATGATGAAGCAGGTACATATCAAGCTAACTATGCAGGTAGAGGAAGACATGGTAGAGGTAGAGGAAGAGGAGGTAGACAAGGCAAGGGGAGATCCCAAGACTCCAACTCATGTTCTATTTGTGGATTAACTAATCATACAACTGAAAATTGCTTTAGGAATTCCAGGAATCAAAGAGGCAGAGGATACAATAGAGGAAGTTATGGCTACTCAAGAGGAAGGTTCAATAACTACCATGGCAACTACAACAACTACAATCATTCAAACTATCAAGGAGGCTACAAAGGAAGGAGAGACTACAATAACTACACAGAAGACTCAAACAAAGAGGATTCATTATTGATCATGAACATGGCTATGCCACAAGGTAAATCTGATGAGCATGTTTTCTACATAGATTCAGGTTGTTCAACTCATGTGGCAGGAAATGTGGCACTCCTATCAGATTTAGAAGATCCAAGGAATAAGCATGAGGTACAAACAGGAGATGATACAAAACATCTTGTGGAGAAAATAGGCAATGTCAAAGCACCTGATGGAAACATCAACCTACTCAGTAAGGTACTCTATGTCCCTACCATTACAAAGAATTTGATAAGTGTTGGGCAAATAGTAGAGAAAGGGTTGCAAGTCAGGTTCACAAAAGCAGGAGCATTTGTTGAAGATCCAAGTCAAGGATTCAGAAGAATTGCAAAAGGTGAAAAGACAGGTACATTGTTCACATTTGAATTACAGGACACTAGAAACATTGCTCTCTTTAATTATGGTAGTCAGACACTCATAGAATTGGAAGTATGGCACAAGAGGTTAGCACATATTGGTGAAAGGTCATTAAAGCAAATCTGCAGGGACCAAAGTGTACTTGGACTTCCTAATTTGTCAAAACAACATATGATTTATAAGTGTAGTGCATGTCAATTTGGAAAGTCTCACAGGTTACCATTCATGAAGAAAGGTTATATGCATGGAGATCTCTTGGAGTTGGTTCATACAGATGTATGGGGACCTAGCAAGGAAGCTTCAATATCTGGATCAAGGTATTATGTTTCCTTTATTGATGATTGCAGCAGATGGACTATCCTATTCTTTATGAAACACAAAGATGAAGTTTTTTCATGTTTCAAAAGATATTTGGCTCTTGTGGAGAATCAAACAGGTAAATCACTAAAAAGGCTAAGGTCAGATGGAGGGGGAGAATATTTCTCCCATGAGTTTGATTCTTTTCTTCAAGAAAGAGGAATCAAAAGAGAGGTAACTACAAGGTACACTCCTGAGCAAAATGGAGTGGCAGAAAGGAGGAATAGGACAATTGTTGAAGCTGCAAGGTCTATGTTAAATGAAAAGCATTTACCTAATTACTTATGGGTTGAGGCTGTATCTACAGCCACTTACTTGAGTAACAGGTTACCTTCAAAATCCCTTGATGGGATGACTCCATATGAGGCTTGGAATGGAAGAAGACCAAGCTTAGATCATTGTAAAATTTTTGGATGTATTGCTTTTGCTCATGTTCCTTCACAGGTTAGAGGCAAGATGGATCCAAAGGCAGAAAGGTGTGTATTTATTGGATATGACAACAATCAAAAGGGCTACAGGTTATACAACCCTACCAACAAAGGATTCTTGGTAAGCAGAGATGTAGTTTTTGATGAGAACAATTCATGGTATGAAGATTCATGCAGGAAGATCAATTTACCATATGATCTTGAAGAAGATTTTCCAAAGCTTGGTAGAGAACAATCAAAGATTGAAGAACAAGACACCTCAGAGGATGATGAAGAATCTCACATGGAAAAGATCAAAGCATGGAAGTCTAAAGGTAAAGCAAAATTGCAGGAACTTGGACATGAAGCAGAATCATCACATCATAGCCTAAGAAGATCTATGAGGGAAAAGAAAAAACCAGAAAGGTATGGGTTTGATACCTCATTAGTAACTAAACATTCTATCTACATAGCACAGGACATAAACCAAGAGGAGCCATCATCATTTGAAGAGGCCAAAGCAAAAACAGAATGGAAGCATGCAATGAAGGAAGAGATTGAAGCACTTGAGGAAAACAACACTTGGGATTTGGTGCCCAAGACTTCATCCATGAAGGTAATAGGCTCAAGATGGGTCTATAAACTCAAGAAGAATTCTGATGGTTCCATTAACAGGTATAAGGCAAGGCTTGTAGCAAAAGGCTTTGCACAAACTCAGGGAATTGATTATGAGGAGACCTTCTCTCCTGTGGCAAAGATGCCTACTATTAGGGTTTTGCTTAGTATTGCCTCTTCCAAGAATTGGAAGATACTTCAACTAGATGTAAAGAATGCATTTTTGAATGGTTGGATAACAGAAGAGGTATATATGGCACAACCACCTGGTTTTGAGAATCAAGTTTATCCTGATTATGTGTGTAAACTTAACAAAGCATTGTATGGTCTCAAGCAAGCTCCAAGAGCTTGGAATTTCAGGCTTGTTTCATTCTTGCAGGACAAAGGCTTTCAACCAAGCAAGGCAGATCCTTCACTCTTTATTAAAAAGAGTAATTCCGAGGTCATCTATCTATGTGTATATGTAGATGATATTATATTGACAGGAAATGATGCAGATGGTATGAAGAAGATCAAAGATCAGATGAGAGAAGAGTTCAAGATAAGTGATTTGGGTTCACTTACCTACTTCCTAGGTTTGGAAGTTGTCTACAAAGATCATGGTTTGTTTCTCACTCAAAGGAAGTACATTAAGGACATGTTGGCAAAATTCAAGATGCAAGATTGTAAGATTGCAGGTACTCCAATGGAGGTCAATCACAAATTGAGCTCACATGAAGGTGAACTCATAGAGGACATCACATCATATCAAAGTCTAGTGGGTAGTCTCAACTATGCCACATTGACAAGAGTATATATATGTTACAGTGTGAGTGTGCTAAGCCAATTTATGCACACACCAAGGAAACCACATATGGATGCTGCCAAAAGGATTCTCAAGTATCTCAAAGGAACCATAAATGAAGGACTTTATTATCCTTATGTATCTGATTTAGGTTTGAAGCTATTTTCTGATGCAGATTGGGCTGGCTCCAAGGAAGATAGAAGGAGCACTTCAGGTTATCTTACCTTTGCAGGTTCAAAGCTTATTTCATGGTCATCCAAGAAGCAACCCACAGTTGCTCTCTCTTCTACTGAAGCTGAATATAGAGGTCTTGCCATAGCTACACAAGAAGCTATGTGGATGAAGACATTATTCAAAGATCTTGGATTGGAGTTTGGAACTCCAACTATTTTTGGTGACAATATGAGTTCTATTCACTTGGCTGCTAATCCTATTTTTCATGCAGGGACTAAACATATTGAAGTTCATTATCACTATGTACGATAAAAGGTTCTAAGCAAAGAGATTCAAATATCATATGTGTCCACTCATCAACAATGTGCAGATATTCTAACCAAAGCATTGGATGGTACAAAGCTTTGCAAATTCAAGGCTATGATTGGTTTGCAGGTAATCTTGGAAGATTGAAGACCTCAAGCATACTTGGCTTGAGGGGGAGCTATTGGAGCAAGTCTATGACAAGCCTAAGTATTGGCTTGAGTCTCACAAAGTCTTAGAAGAAGCTTTAAAAAAAGGGACTACGTAAAGTTCACTTGTGAACTACCTCTTGTAACTTTTGAAGAGTTTACTTAATGTAAAAGTAAGAGAATCTTAAGTGGTTGAGTCCACTTGATCAAGAATGGAAAGAGGAGCCACGAATTCGTGATTTGTGGTAGGTAGAGAATCAAATCAATCATTGATTGATTGGAGAGTGATTGAGGGAAGTTAGCCTCCCAAACTCAACTATAAATAGATGGCAGTTTTAGTCGTGGTTAGAGAGACCTATGTGAAGACCTCCAAGAGCTGAGCTTTATGCCATATCAAGGTGTGATTACAAGGCACACATATGTATCAGTAAGTCATTGTATTGTACAAGCAATATACTTTCATTTTCATGATTATTTGAGTTCATCTTTCCATGTTCTTGTGAAGTGTACTACTCACTGCCATTACTCTCAGTTTTCTCAGTCAGCTTGCAGAGATGTTTTCTCTGAGCTTGGTGCATCATTTTCAGTGATTTAACTTGGTAAAGTTAGCTCTATAAATCTACTATATGCTCATAAATTTTCATGTCATTTGGATCTTGTAATCTTCAGTTATGTTCATTTGAAGTCAATAGGGTCTGTTCATCTTCACCTCTCTGTCAGGTACCCAACTTTTTTACTCATCTTGTCAGAGGTGTTTCTCAGTGGTTACTTATCCCAATTCAGTGATTTAAAGCTTGTTTGATTAATCTTACTGTCTAGTATAACCATACAAATTTTTATAATCATTGGATTTCTAGATTTTGAGTTATGGTGATTTTTCTGCTCACTGGTCTATTTCTATAGCAGCCCGTGAAAATCGGGATGATGTCATCACTTGTTAAAACTCATTCTCAGTGTGTGCTTTGTTATTTTTTATGAGATTACTCTTTAAAGTTAGCTCTTTAAGCTAATTAGACTTCCCCAAAAGGAATTAAGCTAATTGCTGCTGTGCTTAGAGAATTATGTAAAACACTGGACAGGTGTATGAACCAAGAATAGCAAGTTTTCACCTCTGAGCTAACTCCAACTTATCTGTTTTGATCTATCTTTTTGAGAGTGATCTTCCAAGGTACATAGGGTGTCTAATACATCCATTGGCAAGCTAAAAGGGCCCACCATCTACTCCTGGAGTTCATTTGGCTGGTGTAGATCAAGGATTTTGCAACACCTCTTCATCTTCAAACACATACTTATCCATCTCTTCACAATAGGTATATGTATATGTATATGTATATGTATATGTATATGTATATGCATATGTATATGCATATGTATATGTATATGTATATGTATATGTATATGTATATGTATATGTATATGTATATGTATATGTATATGTATATGTATATGTATATGTATATGTATATGTATATGTATATGTATATGTATATGTATATGTATATGTATATGTATATGTATATGTATATGTATATGTATATGTATATGTATATGTATATGTATATGTATATGTATATGTATATGTATATGTATATGTATATGTATATGTATATGTATATGTATATGTATATGTATATGTATATGTATATGTATATGTATATGTATATGTATATGTATATGTATATGTATATGTATATGTATATGTATATGTATATGTATATGTATATGTGTTGAAGCTCGACATCAAGGAAAAAGCATGGAAGTGCATCAAGGAAGTGGACACACAAGAAGGAGCAAGTAGGGAGCTCCAAGAAGCACCAAATTTTGAAAAGAAATCTCTATAAAAATAGTGATTTTTATCATGAAAAACCACTGTAAATACCATTTTCCATTTTCAATAACTCCATTTTGTTGAAGCCGAGGAGTCCTAGAGCTTGACGATTATTAGAACTATCATCCCACCAATTTTCATAATTTTTAGTCTCCATTTGAGCCCCCAAATAAGCTCTGGAACCTATTTTTTAACTAGGTCGGACACTAGGTCTAGACAGGACCAAAACCACTCAGAAACTATAAAAAGGGCTAGAAAGCTCATTTTTGAGGTCAGCTTGTGGTAGATTTCAGCTTTGTAGGAGAGTTCTTTTGTAATCGAAGCTTTCCATTGTTCCACTCTTTGCTCTTACCTTGTGCACGTGTGTGTGTATGTGTGTGCATGGTTGTGTGCTTTCACTCACGCACTTGTGCCATCACTTGCTCACGGTCTTCATACGGATCCTCACGTCTCCACGGATTGGCATTTATGAGGTGAAGCTCCTCACCATCTCCACCTTCATATTCTCAATTTTTTCCATTTTTTAGAGTACATTCACCTCAGTTTTCATTTGTGGCTAGGAGAAAGAAGCTTAGAGGGGGTGTAGAGCTGAAATGCTAGAGAAATACTACCAAAATACCCTAAAAATTGAGTGATCAAACTCGGATGTGACAAGACCTGCACCAAATGTCATGAGTATGATATCATGGGTTTGAAGAGAGATTTTGCATCTACAGACACATATGAGTGACAAGGAGGACACAAGGTACTCATATTTGCAAAATTTTTTGAATTTGGACTCCAAAAAATCCAAATGTCATGATTTCCCATGGTTGAATGTCGCGACATTTAGGTGTCGTGATTTCCCACGGTTGAGTGTCACGATATTTACCCTTGTCGAATGTTGTGCTTGCCTTGTGACATTTGACAAGTGTTGAGTATCATGGTTGCATCGCAACATTCAACAAGTGTCAAATATCTTGTTTGCCTCGTGACATTTGAACTGTGTCGAGTATCATGGTTGCATTGCGAAATTCAATAAGTGTTGAATATCATGTTTGTCTCATGACATTTGACAAGTGTTGAGTATCAGGATTGCATCACGACATTCAACAAGTGTTGAATATCATGATTGTCTCGCGACATTTGACAAGTGTCAAGTATCGTGGAGATCAAGTGTCATGATACCTGGCAAGTGTTGTGTGTCGTGTGGCAAAGCGTTGTGACATCTTAGAAGTGGCAAGTGTCGTGACCACTTAGGAGTCAAGTATCATGATAGTCAACAAGTGTCAAGTGTCGTTTGAAGCAAGTGTCATGGAAATCAAGTGTCGCGATGTCTCAACAAGTATTGTGTGTCATTTGCTTCCAAGTATCGCCGATATTTACTAAGTGTCGTGTGTCACCTGTTTTGAAGCAATCCCAGAGAGGTCTTGTTTCCCTGTTTTAATCCCCAGAACTGGCATAACGTTCTCATACAAAATCCATTTGGAGTGATTTTGGTTTTGTTGGAAAGCTCGTGGGGAGTTCTACCAAAAATTCCATTGGTTATGATAAATTTAATATGTGAATTATTAGATATAATATTTTGAAGTTGACCCTCAGGTGGACTAGGAAACCAAGGAGTTCCACAGGATTTTGAGTAATACAAGAGAACCTTGGGGCTAGTAGACAAAGCTTATGAACCTAAGATTTGGCAAGCACTTAGACAAGGATAGGCAAAGCATTAGATCATCTAAGGCTAGTGTCAACCATACAGCTAAGTCTTGGGCACAAAAACTAAGTGGTTATCCCTACGTGCTAAGTTCTAACAGAAGTGACTCAGAAATGTCATTCAACATGGAGAGACCTACACATAGCTCAGGTACTTCCTATTTACAGACACCAGAAGGTCCTTATAAAACACAATTGGAGTACATCAGGACCAACCAACTAGGTGCATGCACTATGAGGATGGCCTAAGACAATTAGTGGTCTAACTCAAAAATCCAGATGAACCCTTTGGACTTGAACATCTAGTGGTCTAGTTAGAAGAGGGATTGTACGTTGACAAGGAAGGAACCATGTATGTGGTTACCAACTTACTTGATATGACAGATGAGTTAGGAAACATCATTCCCAAGAATGACAGAGTGATCACTCCAGAATAGATTCCCCAAGACAACAAAAGCATAGAGCTATTCTTGAATAGAGAAACAAAGGAAGCCTTTTGGAGATTCAGGTCAGATCAACCCAACCTAGTAGCCACCATCTATGAATTCAAGGATCGAGAGATAACAGGGAAAGTTTTCTATCTAGATCACACATCAAAGAAACTGTTCTTGGTAACACAGCAGAATAGGCATGCATACACTTGGCAAGGTGATTCAATTTTCCCTCCATCAAGATTTAATGTTTCACATGGTCTCCAAGGAGCAAGATCATCCAAGGTTCATGAAACCCAAAGGGAAAGAACTAGAGAGAGACTAGAAGTAAGCTTTGCACACACTGTGGGCAGAGAAAAATCAAGACATGAGGGTGAAAGACCAGAAAGAGAGAGACACAAAGCACATAGGCATCAAAGAGATGAACATGAGTTTCCAGTGCCCAGACCTAGAGAGCATTCGAGAACCCTTAGACCCTCTCAAGTGGTCAAGGCCATGAAGAACTATTTTGATGGATTCGGAGATCCTTATGATCATGTGGCCAAGTTCAAACAAGTGTTAAGAGCTAAACAGGTTGAGGACTTGTTCACATAGTTCGAGGCATTTGGTTTGACTCTTAAGGGTACCGCCTTAGCTTGGTTTCAACCCTTGAATAGTCGCAACTATCAAGAGATATGTGAATTGCTAGAAGAATTCATTGTCGAATTCATCATCCTTGATCCACAGTTTCAAGAAACATCGTGACTTGTAGGAAGACGGTTTAGGCAATACTTAGAAAGATGCCCTGTGCTAGAATTACCCACAACATCCAAACAAGTTGCACTGTTCTTAGATGGCTTAATGAGCACAAAGTTAAGGTCATATGTGTACTTGAAAGAGCCTAGATCCATAGAAGAGTGTGTGTGCATGTGCATTGACATAAAAGAAAACTTGGGTGAGGAGTTAGAATTGTCCAAACTCTATAAGGACTCGGACAGTTCTACTAGTCATACGTCTAGAACCTCCACGGAGATAGATGAGATAGCTAAGGAGGTGGCCAAGAAGCTAGGAGTTCAAAATAGACAAATGCCAAGGGTCACCCCATTGAAGCGATGTTATACATGCGGAGGAGATCACATGGCTAATGTATGCCCAATGATGGCTCAACCCCAAGGAAACTCTAATGCTCCATATTGCACCATTGAGAGAAAATACACAAACCATATGGCTCAAGATTGTACATACAATAGGCACGCTGTTAGACAAACTTAATAGCAACCTTACCAACAAGGTAGGTATCAGAACCAATACCAACAACGATATTATAGGCCACAACAACAATTTCAACCTCAATACTAGCAGCAATATCATGCACCATATAGGCCATAACCAGTCCTAGGAAACTAACCACCAGGTCCTGCTAATGTGATCCCAGTTAAGTATGCAATGGCAGAGGAGAACCTTAATAGAGCATTGGTGCCACTAACCTCATTGGTCTCAAAAAATGACTCTCATGCTCATAGTTCAAACTGCTTCCATGAAGGTAGTCCACATGCTTATTACACAGAATCACTTGAGCATGGTGAGGCCTATTCGTATCAATATGAGGCACCACCTATGGAACAAAATTGGGAGCCAGAATACTCGAGTATCGTGTACACGAATCCTAATCCCAGGCCCCAATCGACACAAGTAAGACCACAAGCCCCTAGAGGACCATGTTTTAGATGTCAAGGTGAACATTTCATTCGTGAATGTCCCCACTCACTCACTCCGGAACAAGGACAAAACGTCATAATACAAGGATTTCATCCTGAGTGCGGCAAAGAAAGCTTGAATGATACCAAAACAAAAATAGAAGACATTGCATCTCAAAGCCCCTCGCATGCCAAAGCTCTATCCACTCCACTTCATCCCACCCCACCACCCATTGTAAATAGACTACAACCAGGGTCTGTTCTTGCATATCCAACCCCAAAAGGTTTGGATATGATGTTCAAGGCCTACCAGGCTTGACTTCAAGAAGGGCCAACAACTGCAAACCTAGACAAGAGTTACCCTAGAGTAGATTTAGAGATTGAACAGACAAAAATATGCATGAAAATGGTGGAACTAGCTCAAGCTATGCTCGAGACTAGTCAAAAGTTCAATCAAACACACTCTATCAAGCCAGATTTGCATTTCCAGGGCTTATTAGAAAGATTAGAGCAGTTGGTAAACAAGCCCCAAGTTTCATTACCTCCACAGACTCAACCAATTATTGAAAGAGAAATCTCATTGACAAGAAAAGCTTACGTTCCTGATTCCATAGATGACAGAACACCTCTTTTAATTCATCAATACTCTCAAGAGTTCTTGCGGGAAATACAAGAGGAGAAATTGGCCAAGGAGAAGGGTAATCCCCCTCCATTTCTTGAAATTGATGACCTTAATGATCAATTTCCCCAAGACATTCCATCCATTTATGGAGAACAAGCAGATCAACAAGAAGATGAAAGATTAGATTTTGAATCTAATTCTTTACAAGAGTTGCCACAATACACACGCCCATGGAAATTTGAATCTCTTCAGATCAGAGCTCCCACAATATTGGTAAGAAATGAAGACTCGGTGGTTCCAAGAAACACTGATATCATGAAGAACACTAAGGTTTAGTGTCATCTCATTGTAGAAGAACTCCTCAAAGCAAAACCTGAGCTATGGAATCATGTGAAGGATCACGTTCCAGAACTTGATTCCAATATGGCAAAAGTAGGCTCTAAGCAAAAAGTTCCAGAGATACCTCTAGACAAAATAGGGGATATGAGTGAAGGTGAAGAAGGTAATACTTATCTTCGGATCACCTATCAAGGTTAAACAACCAAAGCAATCATAGATTCAGGTGCTGGTGTTGCTATTACGACCACCTCCTTGTGGAAGCGATGTGGCAAACCCACATTAAGACCAACTAAAATGAAGCTTCAAATGGCTGACGGTCATTTTGAAAGACCTCTAGGATTTCCCGCAGGGATAACTCTAACCACTTGTGGTGTAGAGTTTGAACACACATTTGCTATATGTGACTTTGAGAAAAATAATGTTTATGAGATGATCCTAGGAAGACCGTTCCTACAACAATTGCAAATAGTACAGGACTGGGGAACCAACTCCTTATACTTACAACACTTAGGGGTCACCACGAAGGTCAATTTGAAGGATTACACCTTCAGAATGTGCCAGCCGTACAGTGGAATCCTATCCACAAAGTGAAAGAAGATTCTATCTATGTGCATTTTGGAAGTTCACCTGATCCATCATGGCTACATGAAGATACTCACTTGAGGATGTGCAAGGTCGTAGAGGAAGAGGAAAAGTGCCTAAAAGCGAGAGAGGAAGGAACTTCTCAAGGAGATAGACCAGTTAAAGACCCAGCCTATACACCGATGATATTTCCAAATGAGGAATTCAAGCCTCATGGTTGGGCAAAAATCTTAGCTACCATGGACATTGCAGTCAATGAAGAACAGTGGACACCTCATTGTGATGAGGAGGGTTATGATATTTCCATGTTCATGTGTCAGCCCTTGTTGAAAGAGTGTGATCCTAGTGAGTTTATAGAAGAAGAAGAAGAGAATGACGATGATCTAGAGTCTATTGTGATGGATAGTTGCTTTAATTAACAGAAGCACTATCTAGAAGATATAGGAGTATTTACCCAAAAAGAAGAAGAACCTCTCACAAGTATTAAAACTATAAATTCAAAGGATGGTAGTGAAGGAGGTCAAAAGAAAAAGAAAAGAAAAGCAGTGAAACAAGAAGAGGAGGAATCATTGTTCGAAGTACCAAAAAATTTCAAGAAATACAAAGTGGAAGACTGAAATTTTTTTTTACGAATGCCTAGGAGAGAGCCATTATAGTAGAAGCATATGATAACAAAGAAAAGACCAAAAAAATTGTAGTAACCATTGAAGGGAACAAAGAGAGATGTACATACGTAGGAGACGAACTAAGTGCAAAAGAAGAAGCATAGATTGTAGCTCTATTAAGGGAATATAGGGACGTGTTTGCATGGCACTATAGAGATTTGAAGGGAGTAGGTCCAAAAATTTGCGCTCATACTATCCCCATGACTATTGATGCCAAACCCACCAAACAAAAGCCCTACACATATAATGACACTTAAACAGCTAAAATCAAAGAAGAAATTGATAGGTTGATTGAAGTTGGATTTATCTATGAGATTGAGCATATTGAATGGGTCTCCCCCATTGTGTTGGTGCCCAAGAAGAATGGAAAGTTGCGAGTGTGCATTAACCTTAAAAACGTTCATGCTACTACGATTCGAGATAGTTATCCACTTCCAATCATTGAACATCTATTGGAGCGTGTTGCAGGAAGGGAGGTGTATAACTTCCTTGATGGATTTTTAGGCTACAACCAAGTAGCCATTACCCCAGAAGATCAACACAAAACAGCTTTTGCCACAGAGTGGGGAATCTTTGCATTTCGTGTGATGCCATTTGAGCTCACCATTGTACCTACAACATTCCAAAGGCTCATGTGTCATGTCTTCAAAGAGTTCTTGCGAAAGAGCTTAGAAGTGTATGTGGACGATTTATGTGCTCATTCCCAAGAAAGAAGATACCACATCCCTGAACTCAGACAGATCTTCAACAAGTGTAGAGAATATCAAGTGTGTCTGAACCCAGAGAAGTGTGTGTTCATGGTACAACAAGGTAAAATCTTAGGTCACATTGTTTCTAAGAATGGAATATCAACAGATGAGGAAAAGGTAAGAGCCATGCAGAGTTGCCGAGGCCAAGGAACGTTAAAGAGGTACAAGCCTTTATGGGCCATTGTGGATATTACCGCAGGTTTATCCACATGTATGCCATCATAGCTAAACCTCTTTATGGGTTGTTGACAAATTTTGAGTGGAACGATGAATGCGAGAATTCCTTAGTGAGCGAAAGAGGTGTTTGTGCTCAACACCAATACTAACCACTCCTGATTGGAATAAACCATTCCATGTCCATGTGGATGCATCCAATCATGCTGTAGGATGTGTGCTAGCACAACCCACAGGTGAATGAAACCTAGATTTGCCGATAGCATATGCTAGTAGGCAATTAAATGCAGTTGAACGAAACTATACGACAACTGAGAGAGAAGGTTTAGGCATGGTATATGCTGTGAAAATGTTTAGAAAAAACTTATTGGCAAAAAAGTTCAAGTTTTTCACCGATCATCAAGCTTTATTATATTTGTACAATAAACCTTGCAATATGGGACACTTAGTAAGATGGTTCCTCTTACTAATGGAATACGACTTTGAAGTGGTTGTTAGGAAAGGTCGGACCCATCTCAGGGCAGATCACCTTTCTCGCATCACTTCAAGAGAGTTACCGCAAGGAGTGTCGGATGAACTACCTGATGCTTATCTGTTCAATTTAGAAGTTGTTTTTAAATAGGCAAATAAGTTGGTACTAGTCCTAACTTTCGGCCTCGCAAAATAAAATGTGAAAACGAATAAAGAAGAAGTAGTGAGATCCCAAAAATATCAAATATTGGCAGGGAGCATGTACAAACAAGATACAAAATTAGCTTGTTGTGTTGAGGACAACGAACATAGTAGTTGGTTGCAACAAGCCCATGAAGGACTGCTAGGAAATCAATACTCTAAACAATGAACATTGCAAAATTTGAAACGTTTAGGAGTGTATTGGCCTAGCATGGACAAAGAAATACAGGAATGGATAAAAAATTGTTCGGTGTGTCAAACGAGACCCCCAGTGGAGCATGCTACCCTTTATCATGTGTCTTTAATCCCAAATTGGAGCGCTTCATTGGTAGAATTTATGAAATCAGGAACACTACCGAACGAGGCTAGTCTAGCAAGAAGACAAAGCATGGAGCAAGATGCTAAAGACTATGCCTTAGTTGGAGACAACCTATACAGAAGAGGAAAAGATGGTTATCTAAGATTGTGCATTCATGAATCAGACTACTTGAAAGACTTATAAACTGCACATAGTGGGGTTGCAGGTGGACACTTTGGGCTTGACCGTGTAATTAAGACCATTCTATTCTCAGGACTTTGGTGGCCCACTCTTCATATGGATGCACATACTTATGTGAAGAAATGCGACACATGCCAACGTGCATAATATCCATTACAAAAAGACGAAATGCCTTTAAGGCCAATGATGGGAGGATGTGCATTCTCAAAGTGGGGTATAGACTTCATAGGTCCTATCAACCCCCCAGCTAGAAACTCCCATGCAGAGTACGTTATTGTAGCCACATATTACCTAACAAAGTGGGCAGAGGTAAAAGCCACAACAAAAAATGATGCTCAAATGACAACAAAGTTCTTATTTGAGAACATGTTCACTAGATACAGGTTACCAATAGAGTTAGTCAGTGATAGAGGTACGCACTTCTTGAAGGAAGTCATTGAAAATCTACTTCAAGAATTCATGGTGATACATAAGGAGTCTGCCCCCTATCATCCCCAAGCTAACGAACAAGCCGAGAGCACAAATAATATCCTATGCAATGTATTGACAAAATTGGTAAATAACAAACGCTCTCATTGGGATAAACAGCTTCATCATGTTGTTTGGGCATACCGAGTTGCATACAAAACATTACTCAATGCCACCCCATTTCAGATGGTCTTTGGATAGAATGCAGTGCTACCATTAGATTTCCTAATCCCAACTTTGAAAGTAGCACAAGAGCATGAGTGGAATGGACATGAGTTGTCCTCTAGGATCTTTGATCTAGAACGCTTAGGTGAGACAAGGCTATGAGTGGCAGCAAGCATTTATGTTGCAAAGAAATGGCAAAAGGCATACTTTGATGCCCATGTAAAGGATAAAGGCTTAGAAGAAGGAGATCTGGTGCTCGTTTACATGCTAAAGCAACATGCTCGTAAGTTGGAAAAATGAGGATATGGACCCATTATCATTAATAGAATTTCCATTAGTGGTGCGGTTCAATTGGCTACTTTAGAAGGTGATGTCTTGCCAATCTATATAAGTGTTTGTCGAGTCAAGTTATATCAAGAACCTCTTATAGAAGATATGCTCATGAGACTCAAGACAACTAAGAAGTGAAAAGAAGAGGAGTTAAGGGTTAAAGAAGAAGCACAGGCTAGAGAGCGCATAAGGCGAAATAAGTTAAGAGGACTAGGCCTAGATGTCAACCCAAAAGCCCCAAAATATGACATGGACATGTGCCAAAAATCAAGCATAATTACTCCTTGCATAATTGATCGACGTCCATTTGTGACGGTAGAGGTAGGACGAGGACAGAGTGTAAGGACGGTGAGAGCCTTGGTTGACTCAGGTGCAACAATTAGTGCAGTTAGACTTTCATACTACCAAGACCTACAACTGAACATCAAACCCATAGAATCCTATCTCATAGGTTTGGGAGGTGTGGAAACCCCTTGCTTGGGCGAGGTGGAACTTCCCATCTACCTTCAAGATGTCCCAATGAAAGTCAAAATGCTAGTGTGTCATAATGAGGATCTTATAGAGCCACATGTCTTGGGTCAAGATTGGATTTACGACCATGTAGTCAACTTGAACCTAAGAAGTCAACTTCTTCAAGTTTGGGTACATGAACAATGTATTACATTAGAATTAGACAATTGCATGCTCATAGATCATGGCACCACACACTCTCTTGGTTCTTCTAGGAGTAATCTTAGCAAAAAGGATGTTGTATGTGTCAAAAGCTCTATGTTCCACAAGAACTCAACCATGGAAGTACAGGCTCAAAGACAAACCACCTCCTCCTCTAACGCAATAAATAAAGCCATCACAATATCTCAACCAAAAAGGAAAGCGAGACAGTACATGACCACCGCTATATCAAATAGACAAAAAGATTTCAAGAAGAAAGTAGTTCTGGGCATGAAGCAGATCTGGGTATGAAAAGGAGATCAACCACTAGACTTTCCAACACAATTTCCACTCAGGAAAGCCAATCATGCAAAGACAACATTAGGGGAAAAAATGAACCCTGCATGGGCCTTGTAAGGATCCCTAATTTTTAGGGATTAAGCTTAATTCTGTTCTTGTTTAAGGGGATGAAGTGCATTTAATAGGGCACATTTTAGTAGGCTAGAGTAGGCTTCTTTTTTGGCTTCAGTAGGCCTCTCTCTTTCTTCTTCTAGAAAGAGAGAAAGAGAATTTACTTTCCACATCATCAAACTCGTACATGTATTTGAATTAAAAAATGCTTTTTTTTTTAGTCTTATTTTTAGTCTATATTAACTCAAAAGGGCCTATTTTTTAATATATATGTTAGAAGTCACTTTTTTGGGCCAATTTTTTGAAGTTTCTTTTAGAAAAAGTATAATTTTCAAACTCCCTCCAAAAGTAAGTGCCACATCATCAAATCCGTGACTATGCTTCCCCCAAAAGATGACTTTTTTCAAATTTCATCATTTTCAACCATACATAGTGGAAAAATACACTTTAACCCATACACATATAAGAAAACACATTTTTTGAGCAAAACATATGCTTTAGAGTCCCTACCAACCAGTTTTTCATCTTTGTTTTTGATATTGTTGGTCATTAGCAAAGATGGTGTTGACATGTATCACAAACTTCACAATAGAAAGTCCTCATGCTCCTGCATCAACAAGTATCCATGTTCGTGTGCCTAGAGAGTTTGCTCCAAATACACGATGCAACAATGATGCCAATTCTCAAAATGAACGTCGTGCAGTTGGAGAAAAAAGTATTGATCTTTGGACTCATGGTTCACTATATACTTTTGATCCAATATCTTCTTACCATCCAAAATTCCATAACCTCTCAACTTTACTTCAGTTCATTGGTGCGGGTGAAGCTAGACTATTAGATTATTGCAAGCGATTATCTACACATTCACTTGCTATTGCTAAGTATTGGTTCCAACAATATCACATCCATCATATGAGGGTGGTCACTTTAGAAAGCACAATCATATCTTTACAAAAACAACTTGCATATTTGGAACAGGATATTGAAGCAAAACAAACCACAATTTCAAAGTTAACTACCAATCTCCAGCAGTTGAAAGAGACTCCACTTGGTATGAGACATAGGAAAAGAGCATTGTCATCCTTTGAAGCTCTTTTAAAAGGTGACGGAGCACACAAATGACGTATATATGCAACAGGGTGAGTTTTTGTTTTACTTTTATATGTTTTAATGAAGATTTGTAATGGAATCTTTCATTGTGTAGGTCATTTATTCAAGGCATAACTGCTTCATCAACAACACAAGACCAATTCAAGCTGATGAATAGCTATATAAACACCAAAGAAATCACTTCTGCTTTAGGCTCACCCATAGGAAAGTGTATTAGAGTTGTTATTGAAGCTGAGTTTTCAAAGAAGTTAAAAAACCTTATCACAGTGCAAGATGTGCAGGCAATATGTGACGAAGCAGGCATTAGTAGAAATGGGTATACTGCAATGCACACCCTTCTCAGGCAAGCCTTACAATCACAAGGTATTTCTCAAAGTATATTTCCATGCCCATATAAAGTGTCTATCAATAACAAAACTTCAAATGAGGATTGACTCATACTATTGGACAATATTTATTCAGAGAAGACACTATGCCTGCCTCTGTTTATCATCCAAATATTCCCAAGAAGCAATAAAAAATCCTATGTACACAAGGATTTACTTACACTAAATTCAACAATATATTTGTGGATCTTTAGAAACTTCAACAAGCAATGGTTCACTTTTATAATTCAACAATCAAAGGTACCCCTACTACATTTTATTTGGTGTTTAAGTTTTATTGCATTCAAGTGTCATATTAAGATAATGTTTTCTCTTTCGTGTAGACTGTAATGTTAAGTTAAAGTTCATACTAAAGCTTGATAAGTGTCAAATCATAAAGGATCGGCGACTAGAAAGGTTGAGTGTGACGCTAATGAATGAAGTTATGGACCATGCAATGAGTGATGAAACTTTAGGAGGGAGGGACCATTTGACTTATAGTGTGCAATCAGAGAGAGATATCTGGTGGTTAAGTGCTATAGAAGTTCCCAAAGAAACAAGCAATGTTATTTCATGGATTTTTAGTAGGACTCCATGGATTACGGAAGTAATCTCTTCTCAAATACATGGGCAAAAGCTTTTTGTAGATGATATAGGTGATTTTGAGGTAGAATGGCATTTGGGTGGAGACCTTAAGAGTATAAAATGCATGTTAGGTTGGAAACAAGGAGCATGTTCTCTCTATCCTTGCCCATATTGTACACAAGGTTACAAAGGATCTAAGAAACAGTCTAAACCTTTAAGGGCATTGATGAGAGTTGATGACTATGAAGAAATTGATGAAACAGACTCATCGAATCACAGGGAATGGGAGATATCACTTTTGAGGTATCCAATGTTACAGGAACCGACTCGTGATAAAATAAGCAATGATTGGAACCCCATTATTCCATTTCCATTAGTCAATGTTCACTTTTGTACTTTGCATGCATTCATGAGGATCTTTGATAGGCTTTTGAAGCTCCATGTTGAATATGCATTTGCAATGAAACCACTAGAGAGTTCTACAACAGCAATCCAAAAATCAAAAGTTCTTTTGAATTCTGTAGGTTGTCATGGTGGCCACGTATCTTTAGTTGTTAGGAAGTATGGTGAGTCTCAAGATATTTTACAACAAGTTTCAATGGCTAGGAAGAAGGCAAGATGTTTCTTTAAAAGAGATGTGAATAGTCAAGATGATGGGAAATGGGAGCTTTGGAAGGACCTCTGTTAAATTACAATAGACAATGATAGTCAGGTTGATCTCATTAACAAGCGAAAGAAGGTTTGGTCATCATTCGATCAATTGTTACATTTGATGTGTTTGGTTTCCACTAATGCTTCACAATGAGAATTATTCCAAGTGACTTTGAAGGAGTTTACATAGTCATTCATCTTATCTTGGGGAGAAACCAACATTACACATTACATAGTAAGTTTCGCTTACATTTTTTTATTTGGTCTTAAACACTATGTGTATATCTTATTGACTAGATCATAGCATATTCTTTTTGCACATGGAGCATATTTTATGAACCGATATGGTTCATTGGATATTTTTAGTACACAAGGAATGGAGAAGTCACATTACAGGGCTAGAGGTGTTTACTTTAAAAACACTCATCATGGGGGTGGTCTACTCCAATCAAACTATTTAGAAGAAATGTTCAATTGGTTTTTTTGTGCGACATTCGCTAGAAAATATGTAATGGAACGAGCATGTGAGTCACGAATAGCAAAGATTACACGAAAGCTAAAACATGATATTACAAGAGAGAAGTGGATGTCATCGTCAGGACTCGTACATCATGCCCAATGGCATGCACAAAGAGTCCGTGAGGCTTCTGCTTGGAAATAGTTTCCAAACTCTTAAAATGCATTATTCTTTTCAAGGTTTTTATAACTCCTTTCACTTCAAATAATATTTTAGTGTTTTTGTGAATATACTTTTAATGTCTTAAAACTAATTTTTATCCATTTAAATGTGAACAAGACAATTCTTAAGTGAAAGCCTACAAATAGAAGTGTCCTTCCTCATTTTACCACTTTACAACCTAAGAGAATGGAACACACAAAGCAGACTGCTAGAAAGGATCATGTTGTCTATCCTAGCCATGTGCAAGGTACACAACACCTAACATGGCTGACATCCCACAAGAAGCGTCGAACCACAAGCCACTCTTCTAGATGAAACTTGGGTGCAAGGACACAGTCTGGTAGCATTCCATCATGGGGGGATGAAGCTTCACAAGAGAGAGATGTATCACAAAAAAAAATTATTCCCCTCCCACATCTGATGATGAGCCCCCAATTAGGACACCACTCAAGGCAAGGCCCAAACAACGAGGACATAGGCAAGTTGTGATTGAGACATCAAATTTATTGAGTTCCTCAGATGAAGAAAGTATAAATGAGCCACCATGGAACAATGATGATATCCTCGTGAACCATTGTTGAAGCTCAAAGTCAAGGACAAAGCATGGAAGCACATCAAAAGGTGGACACACAAGGAAAGGGAGCAAGTAGGGAGCTCCAAGAAGTGTATGTCAAATTTTCAGAAGAATCCCCTACAAAAATAGTGATTTTCATCACTAAAAACCATTGTAAATACCATTATCTATTTTTAGTAACTCAATTTTGTTCAAGCCGAGGAGTCCTCGAGCTTGAGGAGTATTAGGAGTACCATCGTACCAATTTTCATAATTTTTAGACTTCGTTTGAGCCCTCAAATAAGCCTTGGAACCTAATTTTTAACTAGGCCGGACACTAGGTCTGGACAGGGCCAAAACTAGTCAAAAAATTATAAAAAGAGCTAGAGAGCTCATTTTTGGGGGTTAGCTTGTTAGAGAATAGAACTTTTGTAAGAGAGCTCTTTGCAATCTAAGCTTTCCATTGTTCCTCTCTTTGATCTTACTTTGTGCGCGTGTGTATGTATGTGTGTGCATGCTTGCGTGTGCTCTCACTCACGCACTTGTGCCTTCACTTGCTCGTGGTCTTCATACCGGTCCTCACGTCTCCGCGGATTGACAAGTAAAGGAGGTGGTGCTTACGCTTGAGCTACACCAAATTTTGGCGCCGTTGCCGGGGAGAGAGCTTCGAGGACGAGCGTTGTGATGGTAAGATCGTAGATTTGCGATGTTGGAAGGTAAAAAAACTGTCATTTCAGTTCCTTTTCTGTTTTTTCCTCTTCTTCTTCATCATCATCATCATCTCCACCTTCTTCCATCTTCTTCTTCATAGAAATTTCTTGTTTTTTAGTGCATTTTCACCATCTTCATACCATTTTTCATGCATTATTGTGTGGGAAGGAGTTAGGAGAAGCAAGGGAGAGCAAGCGCTGTGTTTTTTTCATGATTTTCTACTCATACGGAGCTCGCCATAGCCGGCGCTCAGAAATTTGAATTTCCCGCCAAAAAACGCGATTCTGTGATGAAAATCGCGATTCTGTGAAAATTCAAAATTTTTTGAAAAATCACGATTTTCAGTTTTCCCGCTTAAAAGTTGGCTGAAAAATCACGATTCTGTGGTCATTCTCAGAATCGCGATTCTGTGATTGTGCTCAAAATCGCGATTTTCACAAATCACGATTTTCAGCAAAAAACACGATTTTGAGAAAACACGATTCCCTACTCAAAATCGCGATTCTCAAAAAATCACGATTTTCAGTAAAAACACAATCTTGTGAAAAAAGCGATTCTGTAAAAACACGATTCTCTGCTCAAAATCGCGATTTTCTAAAAACACGATTCTCTGCTCAAAATCGCGATTTTCTAAAAACACGATTCTGTGCTCAAAATCGCGATTTTCATGCCAAAAACACGATTTTGAGAAAACACGATTCCCTACTCAAAATCGCGATTCTCAAAAATCACGATTTTCAGTAAAAACACGATCTTGTGAAAAAAGCGATTCTGTAAAAACACGATTCCCTACTCAAAATCACGATTCTCAAAAAATCACGATTTTCAGTAAAAACACGATCTTGTGAAAAAAGCGATTCTGTAAAAACACGATTCCCTACTCAAAATCGCGATTTTCTAAAAACACGATTCTGTGCTCAAAATCGCGATTTTCATAAACACGATTCTGTGCTCAACATCGCGATTTTCTAAAAACACGATTCTGTGCTCAAAATCGCAATTTTCATAAACACGATTCTGTGCTCAACATCGCGATTTTCTAAAAACACGATTCTGTGCTCAAAATCGCGATTTTCATAAACACGATTCTGTGCTCAACATTGCGATTTTCATGCCAAAAATACGATTCTGCAAAAACACGATTCTGTGCTCAAAATCGCGATTTTCATAAACACGATTTTGTGATCAACATCGCGATTTTCAGAAACACGATTTTGTGATCAACATCGCGATTTTCTGAAACACGATTTTGTGATCAACATCGCGATTTTCTGAAACACGATTTTGTGATCAGCATCGCGATTTTCTGAAAGTTCACAAAATCGCGATTTTCTCCAAAGGTCCTGTTTGCCTGTTTTGACCCCTAGGAGCCTGAATTGGCATAACTTTTTCATCCAAAGTCCATTTTTTGAGCTCTATAGTTCGTTGAAAAGCTCGTTTCAAATCCTACACGACCTCAACTGTTTTTTATAAGAATAATGCGTTGATTTTCAGATAGACTAATTTGAAGTTGGGCCTCAAGTGGGACTAGGAAACCAAGGGGACTCCAAAGAATTTTGAACCATACCAAAGGGAAAATTTGGACTCTTGACTAAAGCTTATGAACCTGAGATCTGGTAGACACTTAGGCAAGGATAAACAAAGCATTAGATCTTCTGAGGCTAGTGTCAACCATACATCCAAGTCTTGGGCACAACAACTAAGTGATCATCTTTTACTAAGTTCAGACACCAGTGATTCAGAAATGTCTTTTAGTATGGGAAAACCTGCAGGTGGCTCAGGGACTGCCCATCTACAAACACCAGAAGGACCCTATAAGACACAGTTGGAATATATTCGGACCAACCAATTAGGTGCTCGCATCTATGAGGATGGTCTGAGGCGATCAGTGGTCCAACTCAAAAATCCAGATCAATCCTTTGGACTTGAACACCCGGTGGTCAAGTTCGAAGAGGGTTCATACATTGATAAGGAAGGAACCATGTATGTGGTCACCAACCTACCAGATAGGACTGATGAGTTTGGAAATGTCATTCCTGAGAATGAAATAGGAGACCTAGAACAAGGAAATATAGGACAAGGACCCCAGACTCCTAGAGGAAAGTCAGTTTTGACCCGAGTAATCACTCCAGACTGGATCCCTCAAGATAACAAAAGCATAGAACTATTTTTGAATAGAGAAACAGAGGAAGCCTTTTGGAGGTTCAAGCCAGATCAACCTAGCCAATTGGGCATAGTTATCATCTATGAATTCAAAGATCCTGAGATACCAGGCAAAGTTGTCTACCTGGATAACACATCAAAGAAGATATTCTTGGTAACAGAACATGATAGACATGCATATACTTGGAAGAATGAAATGATTTTCCCCCCACCAAGATCCAATGTTTCCCATGGCCTCCAAGGTGTAGGATCTTCCCACGCTCATGAAGCTCAAAGAGAAAGAGCTAGAGAGAGACCTGAGGTAAGTTTTGCACACACCGTGAGCAGGAATAGATCAGGATTTGAAAATGAAAGACCTGAAAGAGAGAGACATCAAGCACATAGGCAACAAAGAGATGAACATGATTTTCCATTGCCTCGACCCCGAGAGCACCCAAGAACCCTTAGACCTCATCAAGTGATCAAGGCAATGAAGAATTATTTTGACGGGTCAAGAGATCCTTATGATCATGTGGCCGAGTTCAAACAAGTGTTAAGAGCTGAACAGGTTGAGGACTTGTTCACCCAGTACGAGGCATTTGGTTTGACTCTTAAGGGCACTGCTTTGGCTTGGTTTCAACCATTGAGTAGTCGCAACTATCGCAATGTAGGTCAACTGCTAGACGAATTCATTGTAGAATTTTCCAAGAGTGGTATCAGGCATAACACATCGTCCCTGATCCACAGTTTCAAGCAGACACCCCAAGAAACAGTGCGACTAGCAGGTAGAAGGTTCAGACAATACCTAGAAAGATGCCCTGCTCCCGAGTTACCCACACCAGCCAAACAAGTGGCTTTGTTCTTAGATGGCTTACTAAGCACCAAGTTAAGATCATATGTATATTTGAAAGAGCCTAGATCCATAGAAGAGTGCGTGCGGACGTGCATCGACCTAGAAGATAACTTGGGTGAGGAGTTAGGATTGTCCAAACTCTATAAAGATTTGGATAGTTCTACTAGTCATACTTCAAAGATCTCCACGGAAATAGAAGAGATAGCTGAGCAAGTTGCCAAGAAGCTGGGAGTCCAAAATAGACAAACACAGGGAGTCACCCCATTGAATCGGTGCTATACTTGTGGGGGCGACCACATGGCTAACGTATGCCCAATGCAAAACCAAAACATTAGAGAAAGGAATGCTCCATATTGCACTATTGAGAGAAAATACACAAACCACACGGCTCAAGATTGTCCCTACAATAGGCAGGCTGTTAGACAGAATTATCAGCAACCTTACCCACAAGGTAGGTATCAGAACCAATACCAACAACCATATTATAGACCACAACAGCAATATCAGGTACCATATAGGCCACAACCTGTCTTGGGAAACCAACCACCAGCTCCAGCCAACGTGATTCCAGTCAAATATGCTGGGGGAGAAGAAAATCCAAGTAGAGCATTGGTGCCACTAACCCCATTGATACCAGATAATGACTCTTATGCACATTGTTGAGACTACTCTCATGAAGGTAGTCCACATGTGTATTACACAGAGTCACCTGAACATAGTGAGATTTACTCGTATCAATATGAGGTACCACCTATCGAGCAAAAGTGGGAGCCAGAATACTCCAATGTCATGTACACAAATCCTAACCCTAGGCCCCAGTTGAGACAAATGAGACCACAAGCCCCTAGAGGATTTTGTTTCAGATGTCAAGGTGACCATTTCATTCATGACTGTCCCCACCCACCATCTCCGAGTCAAGGACATGCTATCACAATACAGGCATTTTGTCCTGATTGCGGCAAAGACCATCTCCCCAGAGATTGTCCAAGGAACCCCTCCAGTGCACCCAAGATTACACCCATTAATGTGGTAGGCTTAGTGGCAGATTCAAGTTCAAGTAGCAGCAATGTGGCTCCTATACAAGCTGTTACTAGAGCACAAGCCTTAAAACAGGATAAACCAGTAGAACAATCAGAGTCGAGTGAATCGGGAGAGCCTAGTAAGAGGAAAACAAGAACATGGAAGGATACCAGAGAGAACGCCAATCGCAAGTGGAATAAAAAGTTATCAGAACTAGAAGAAAGCTTAAAAGAAGCGAAAACAAAAATAGAAGACATTGCATCTCAAAGCCCCTCGCATGCCGAAACTCCATCCACTCCACCTCATCCCACCCCACCACCCATTGTAAATAGACCACAACCAGGATCTGTTCTTGCAGATCCAACCCCAGAAGGCTTGGACATGATGTTCAAGGCCTACCAGGCTCGACTTCAAGAAGGGCCTACAGCTGCAAACCTAGACAAGAGTTACCCTAGAGCGGACTTAGAGATTGAACGGATGAAAATGTGCATGAAAATGGTAGAACAAGCTCAAGCTATACTTGAGACTAGTCAAAAGTTCAATCAGACAAACTCTGTCAAAGGGGATTTGCATTTCTAGGGCTTACTAGAACGATTAGAGCAATTGGTAAACAAACCACAAGTTTCTTTACCTCCACAGGCTCAACCAGTTATTGAAAGAGGAAGCTCACCACCAATGGGAACTTATGTTCCTAATTCCACGGATCCAGGAATACCTCCTTCAATTCAACAGTACTCTCAAGAATTCTTGCGGGAAATACAAGAAGAGAAATGGACCAAGGAGAAGGGTAATTCCCCTCCTATTCCTGAGATTGATGATCTTCAGGATCAATTTCCCCAAGACATTCCATCTATTTACGGAGATGAAGCAGAACAACAAGAAGATGAAAAGTTAGATTTTGAATCTAATACCTTAGAAGAACTGCCTCAATTTCCAGGCCCATGGGAATCTGAATCTCTCCAGATTAGAGCTCCCACAATACTAGTAAGAAATGAAGACTCAGTGGTTCCAAGGAACACGGATGTCATGAAGAACACTAAGGTTCAGTGTCATCTCACTGTAGAAGAGCTGCTCAAAGCAAAACCTGAGCTTTGGAATCATGTGAAGGATCAGGTTCCAGAACTTGATTCCAACATGCCAAAAATAGGCTCCAAGCACAGGGTACCAGAGATACCTCTAGACAAAATAGGGGACATGTGTGAAGGTGAAGAAGGTAATACTTATCTTCCAATCACCTACCAAGGTTACACCACCAAAGCAATCATAGATTCAGGTGCTGGTGTTGCTATTGCGACCACCTCCTTGTGGAAGCAATGGGGCAAGCCCACATTAAGACCAACTAGAATGAAGCTTCAAATGGCTGATGGTCATTTTGAAAGACCTCTAGGATTGCTAGAAGGGATCACTCTAACCACTTGTGGTGTAGAGTTTGAGCACACATTTGCTATATGTGACTTTGAGAAAAATAATGTCTATGAGATGATCCTAGGAAGACCCTTCCTACGACAATTGCAAATAGTACAGGATTGGGGAACTAACTCCTTGTACTTACAGCACTTAGGGGTCACCACCAAGGTCAATTTGAAGGATTACACCTTCAGAGATGTACCACCCCTACAGTGGAATTCTATCCACAAAGCAAAAGAAGATTCCGTCTCTGTGCATTCTGAAAGTTCACCTGATTCTGATTCATCATGGCTGCATGAAGATACTCATTTGTGGATGTGCAAGGTCGCAAAGGAAGAGGAAAAACGTTTAAAGGCAAGAGAAGAAGGAACTTCGCTAGGAGATAGACCAATTAGAGACCCAGCCTACACACCGATGATCTTTCCAGATGAGGAGTTTGAGCCTCATGGCTGGCCAGAAATCTTAGCCACCATGGACATTGCTGTCAACGAGGAACAGTGGACACCTCATTGTGATGAGGAGGGTTATGATATCTCAGTGTTCATGTGTCAACCCTTGCTAGAAGAATGTGACCCTAGTGATGTCATAGAAGAAGAAGAGAATGACGATGATCTGGAGTCTATTGTGATGGATAGTTGCTTTGACTCAGAGCAGCACTATCTAGAAGATATAGGAGTGTTCACCCAGAAAGAGGAAGAACCTCTCACAAGTATTAAAACAGTAAACTCAAAGGATGGAAGTGAGAGTAGTCAAAAGAAAAAGAAAAGAAAAGCAGTGAAACAAGAAGAGGAGGAATCATTGTTTGAAGTACCAGAAAACTTCAAGAAATATGAAGTTGACGACCGCAAAATTTTGGTACGAATGCCTAAGAGAGAGGCCATCATAGGAGAATCATATGATAATAAAGAAAAGACCAAGAAGATTGTAGTGACCATTGAAGAGAACGAAGAGAGATGCACATATATAGGAGATGACCTAAGTGCAAGAGAAGAAATGGAGCTCATAGCTCTATTAAGGGAATATAGGGATGTGTTTGCATGGCACTATAGAGACTTGAAAGGGGTAGATCCAAGAATTTGCTCTCATACTATCCCCATGACTGCTGATGCTAGGCCCACCAAACAGAAGCCCTACACATATAATGATACCTATGCAGCCAAAATAAAAGAAGAAATTGATAGGTTGATTGAAGCTGGATTCATCTATGAGATTGAGCATACCGAATGGGTGTCCCCCATTGTTGTGGTACCCAAGAAGAACGGGAAGTTGCGAGTGTGTATTAACCTTAAAAAAGTGAATGCCGCTACAATTAGAGATAGTTATCCACTCCCAATCACAGAACACCTTTTGGAGCGTGTTGCAGGCAAGGAAGTTTATAGCTTCCTTGATGGATTTTCAGGTTACAATCAAGTAGCCATTGCCCCAGAAGATCAACACAAAACAGCTTTTGCTACAGAGTGGGGAATCTTTGCATTTCGTGTGATGCCATTTGGGCTCACCAATGCACCTGCAACATTCCAAAGGCTCATGTGTCATGTCTTCAAAGAGTTCTTGCGAAAGAGCTTAGAAGTGTATGTGGATGATTTATGTGCTCATTCCCAAGAAAGAAGGGTTCACATCCCTGAGCTCAGACAAATCTTCAACAAGTGTAGAGAATATCGAGTGTGTCTGAACCCAGAAAAGTGTGTGTTTATGGTGCGTCAAGGTAAAATTTTAGGTCATATTGTTTCTAAGAATGGAATCTCAACAGATGAAGATAAGGTACGAGCCATAGCGGAACTACCAAGGCCAAGGAATATTAAAGAGGTACAAGCCTTTATGGGCCATTGTGGATACTACCGTAGGTTTATCCACATGTACGCAATCATCGCTAGACCCCTATATGCCTTGTTGTCTAATTTCGAGTGGAACGACGAATGCGAGAATTCTTTCAACGAACTGAAGAAACGTTTGTGCACGGCACCAATACTCACCACTCCTGATTGGAATAAACCATTCCATGTCCATGTGGATGCATCCAATCATGCCATAGGGTGTGTGCTAGCACAACCCACAAGTGAAGGAAACTTAGATTTGCCCATAGCATATGCTAGTAGACAGCTCACTGCAGCTGAACGGAACTATACCACAACTAAGTGAGAGGGCCTAGGCATGGTATATGCTGTGAAGAAGTTTAGACACTATTTATTGGCCAACAAGTTCAAGTTTTTCACTGATCATCAAGCTTTGTTATATTTGGTCAATAAACCTTGCAATACTGGACGCTTAGTAAGATGGTTCCTCTTACTAATGGAATATGACTTTGAAGTTGTTGTCAGGAAAGGTAGAACCCACCTTCGGGCAGATCACCTTTCTCGCATCACTTCAGGAGAGTCACCGCAAGGAGTGTCTGACGAATTACCCGATGCTTATCTATTCAATTTAGAAGTTTTTCCTAAATGGGCAAATAAGTTAGTGCCAGTCCTAACCTTTGGCCCTGCAAATAAGAAGGTGAAAACATCACGAGAAGAAATTGTAAAATCACAAAAATATCACATATTAGCAGGAAGCATGTACAAACAAGATACTGAGGGCATATTAGCTTGTTGTGTAGAGGATGATGAACATAGTAATTGGTTGCAACAAGCCCATGAAGGAATGCTAGGAAATCACTATTCTAAACAACGAACATTGCAGAATCTAAAGCGTTTAGGAGTGTATTGGCCTAGCATGGACAAAGAAATACATGAGTGGATCAAGAATTGTCCAAGGTGCAGAGAGAGACCTCCAGTGGAGCATGCGACCCTTTATCAAGTGTCATTAATTCCAGATTGGAGTGCTCCATTGGTAGAGTTTATGAGATCAGGAAGATTACCCAAAGAGGCTAGCCTAGCAAGAAGACGAAGCATGGAGCAAGAGGCTCAAGGCTATGCCTTAGTAGGGGACAACCTATACCGAAGAGGCAAAGATGGTTACTTAAGACTATGCATTCATGAATCAGACTATTTAAAGGTCTTAGAGACTGCACACAGCGGTGTTGCAGGTGGACATTTTGGTCCTGACCGAGTGATCAAGACCATTCTATTCTCAGGACTTTGATGGCCCACTCTTCATATGGACGCACATACCTATGTGAAGAAATGTGACACATGCCAACGTGCACAATATCCAGTGAGAAAAGACGAGATGCCCTTGAGGCCAATGATGGGAGGACGTGCATTTTCAAAGTGGGGCATAGACTTCATAGGTCCTATTAACCCCCCAGCTAGAAACTCCCATGCAGAGTACATCATTGTAGCCACAGATTACCTTACAAAGTGGGTAGAAGTCAAAGCCACAACAAAGAATGATGCTCAGACTACGGCTAAGTTCTTATTCGAGAATGTGTTCACGAGATATGGGCTACCAATAGAGTTGGTGAGCGATAGAGGCACACACTTCTTGAATGAAGTCATTGAAAATCTTCTCCAAGAATTCTTGGTGATACATAAGAAGTCTGCCCCTATCACCCACAAGCCAACGGACAAGCCGAGAGTACCAATAAGATCCTCTGTAACGTATTGACAAAACTGGTAAATAATAAACGCTCTGATTGGGACAAACAACTTCATCATGCTGTTTGGGCTTATCGAGTTGCCTACAAAACGGTACTCAACGCCACCCCATTTCAGATGGTCTTCGGACAGAACGTTGTGCTACCATTAGATTTCTTAATCCCTGCCTTAAAAGTAGCACAAGAGTATGAGTGGAATGGGCATGAATTGTCCTCTAGGATCTTTGATCTCGAACGCTTGGGTGAGACGAGGCTACGAGCGGCAGCAGGCATCTACGCTGCAAAAAAGAGGCAAAAGGCATACTTTGATGCACACATCAAGGATAAGGGATTGAAAGAGGGAGATCTAGTGTTGGTATACACACTAAAACAACATGCCCGCAAGTTGGAAAAAAGAGGATATGGACCCATGATCATTAATAGAATCTCCACTAGTGGTGCAGTTCAGTTGGCCACTCTAGAAGGAGATATCTTGCCAAACTATATTAGTGGCTGTAGAGTCAAGCTATATCAAGAACCTCTTACTGAGGATATGCTAATGAGACTCAACACTGCTAAGAAGCGAAAAGAAGAAGAGTTAAGAGTGAGAGAAGAAGCACAGGTAGAGGCTAGAGAGCGTATTAGGCGAAATAAGTTAAGGCGATTAGGCCTTGATGTCAACTCAAAAGCCACAAAATATCACATGGATATGTGTCAGAAGTCAGGCATAGCAACTTCTCAGGTCATTGACCGAAGACCCTTTGTGACCATAGAGATAGGACAAGGGAAGGGTGCAAGGACGGTGAAAGCGTTGATTGACTCAGGTGCAGCAAGTAGTGCAGTTAGACTTTCCTACTGCCAAGACTTGCAGTTGAACATCAATCCCATAGAAGCTTATCTCATAGGATTGGGAGGTGTGGAAACCCCTTGTTTGGGCGAGGTGGAACTTCCCATCTACCTTCAAGATGTTCCAATGAAAGTCAAAGCGCTAGTATGTCAAGATGAGAACCTTACAGAACCACTTGTCTTGGGTCAAGATTGGATCTATGACCATGCAGTTAACATAAACCTAAGAAGTCACATTCTTCAAGTTTGGGTACATGAACAATGCATTACATTAGAATTAGAGAACTGCATGCTCTTAAATCATGGCACCACACACTCTCTTAGTTCTTCCAAGACTAATCATATGAAAGAAGATGTTGTATGTGTCAAAAGCTCTATGATGCAGAAGGAGTCAATCGTGGAAGACCAGATTCGAAGGCGGGTGGATCTTTCTTCTTCTCCAAAGAATCAAGTAGCCACAGTAGTGCATCCACCACACAAGCAAACACAACCGTTCACGACAACTGCTACATCAAATAGAAAGACACCATTCAATAAAAAAACAGTTCCGAGCATGAAGCAGATATGGGTACGCAAAGGAGAGCAACCACCAACCTTGCCCCCACAAATTCCACCCATGCAAACCAACCAGGCCAGAAGACGAAGGAAGCAGCTCAGACAAGCTTAATCACAAGGTATCCAACAAGTTTGGGTGCCTAAGAAGTTAGCTGCAGCTCAACAAGGGCAATTACAGATGTGGGTACCTAAGAAGCTCCTACATCCACAACAACCTTTGTTCTCCCACATGCAAAAGGTTTCAACAAAGAAGCCAACAAGAGAAAAGGGTAAGAACCACGTACAGAGACCAAAGGAAGATCAAATCAGCTCTTCAACATTAGTAGGAAGACATGCAAAAAGGATATGGGTTTGGAAGCCAAAGGTGCAAGTAACCTCCACCGAACCAAAGCGTCAACCACACTGGATACCACAGTTCAGAAAGCATCCAAAGAGAAAGACGCCTGAAGTGACCTCTACAGTGCTAAATGATGTTCTAAAATGGAATCCAATAAGGAGGACTACATCAGTTCGAGACCCAATGGATACCTCCACCAAGGTCGGCATCAACCTCCACAAATAACATCGAAAGCCTCGAACGAGCGACAACCATGTGCTCCTTGCACAACCCTGTCTTCTGCACCATTCAGGTCATGCATTTCCAAAGTATGCATTAATATAGGGCCACATTACACGGCCGTGCATAGACACACTTGAGAATCCCAAGCACAAGAGCACATTGACACATGTCAAATATTTCTATTGATACTAACTTTTGTGTTCTTGTTTTGTGCTATTTTTGCAAAAAAAAAAAAAAAAAAAGCTTGTTCCTAGATTTGGCTTATGGAACATGAATGAGTCATGCTTGGGTGGACCATTAACCAGGGCATTCATCGACAATGAGAACCCAACCAATGGTCCATCATGATGAAAGGTGTACAACACGAAGAGATCTGCATCGACTGACCTTTCCTTATGGTAAGAATCTTCTACTTGGACCACAACCATGATAGTTTGGGAAACCTCTTCGTCAGCATACCCTTGAGCACTTAGCTCAAGACCCGCAATTTTTGCACCATGCTCTTCCAATGCATTTTCCAAGTAAGCATGCGTAGGGCTACATTACAAGGCCGTGCACAAGGCACATATTTTTTTTCAACCCAGGCACGAACACACTTACCCATCATTCATTATGAGTTATGAGTAGTTGGCATGACTGCTCTCAACATCATCTTTGGAAGAGCTAGCGGACGTTATGGGAACAACATCCATATCTCGGAAGCAAATTGAAGCCAGGAGTTGCTTCAAATCACTCTTGACAACCTCTTTTGAGCAACTTGCAGTTTTGAAAGCTCACAACGACACATTCTTGCTGGAATCCAAGGAACCAGCTCATACAACGGATGGACACCACCTCTCAAAGCACTACATGGAACAGCCCTTCCAACAAGGGTCTGTCAGGGACGACAGACTCGAGAGGGGGGGGAGTGTTGAAGCTCAAAGTCAAGGACAAAGCATGGAAGCACATCAAAAGGTGGACACACAAGGAAAGGGAGCAAGTAGGGAGCTCCAAGAAGTGTATGTCAAATTTTCAGAAGAATCCCCTACAAAAATAGTGATTTTCATCACTAAAAACCATTGTAAATACCATTATCTATTTTTAGTAACTCCATTTTGTTCAAGCCGAGGAGTCCTCGAGCTTGAGGAGTATTAGGAGTACCATCGTACCAATTTTCATAATTTTTAGACTTCGTTTGAGCCCTCAAATAAGCCTTGGAACCTAATTTTTAACTAGGCCGGACACTAGGTCTGGACAGGGCCAAAACTAGTCAAAAAACTATAAAAAGAGCTAGAGAGCTCATTTTTGGGGGTTAGCTTGTTAGAGAATAGAACTTTTGTAAGAGAGCTCTTTGCAATCTAAGCTTTCCATTGTTCCTCTCTTTGATCTTACTTTGTGCGCGTGTGTGTGTATGTGTGTGCATGCTTGCGTGTGCTCTCACTCACGCACTTGTGCCTTCACTTGCTCGTGGTCTTCATACCGGTCCTCACGTCTCCGCGGATTGACAAGTAAAGGAGGTGGTGCTTACGCTTGAGCTACACCAACCATCGAGTAACACAAGGAGGCAAGACACTGCCCCCAGGACAAGGACAAAGACCAATCGATGAAGAAAGAGAGCAAGGTCGAGTAGAGGAAGTAAATGATGAGGCAGGACCATCTAGGCATGCTCCAAGAAGAAAGAAGGACTATCAACCATGTCATAGACCACAATGACCACAACCCAACATCCCCCCAAATGCAAGAGCACCACAAAGGCACACAAAGCAAACCAGAGCCTTTGTAGAGATTTGACACTATCAAAAGTTTGTGGAGCTTCTTATTCCACGAAGTTCATTTGCAAGAGTTGTGAAGGAAGAGATCCAACGCTATTGAGCTGGACTTCCTATCCAAAGGATAGCCATTGAAGCCCTCCAAGAAGCTGCAGATGCGTATGTTATATCAATGTTTGAGGAGTCTAACCTGTGTGACATCCATGCAAAGAGAGTGACAATACAACCTAAAGATTTGCAGCTAGCTAGGATAATTGGAGGGAATAACCCTTAAAAAAAATTTTACTCCCTTGTTTGGAGAACCTTTTATATATCCCATATGATGGATATTTTGTAAATCCCAAATGATGAATATAATCTTTGTCTTCTTATATTTGCTCTCCCAAGTGTTTATCTCTTAGTGTACATGTTTTGAAGTTTATTTCTCCTATGTTTCTAGGTGTCTTTTTCCAGTACCTCTTTGAAAGTGTTTTTCATAGGTGTATCATTCTTTTTTTTGTACTTCTTGTAAGTGATAATGCTATTTAATGCATTTCATGGCTTAGAAATGCCAAAAAAAGGCCTGCCACAGAAATGCGGGGATGGGCCCTGCAAAAGTTTTGCAGGGCCTATCCCCGCATTTTTGGGGGAGGCCTTTTTTTGGCATTTCCAAGCCATGAAAACACATGCCATGCACATTGGGGCATATAATTGGCCTTAGATAGAGTGCACTGCATGATAACCCTCTGACCAATAGCTAAACAATGTTTATGAACATACATGTACTTATTTACTGCTGCATGCTTATATGCACCCAAAGGAGTCTTAACTTTCTCTAATTATTGACATAAGATTGGTCTTCCACAAATTCCCAAGCGAAGGTGCTAATTGAGGGACATAGACTTGCAATATAGGGAACCTAGTGCATAGGATGGCCTAGGAGTGCAAAAAAAAGGCCTGCCACAGAAACGCAAGGATGGGCCCTGCAAAACTTTTGCAGGGCCCATCCCAGCATTTTTGTGGCAAGCCTTTTTTTTGCATTCCTAGCCAATCCCATGCATTGTTGGAAACAAAAATAACAAGATTCATTGGAAAAAGACTGATTACAGTATGCAAAAATTAAGACATTGTCAAAAACATAAAACTTGCACATGGAAGTTGGAAAAACAATAATAAGTATTATAAAGTTTTTACAATTGGCTCTTGACCTTGAACCTCTCCACTACAATATTCTTTCACACACACATAGACACATAAATATCAACACAACCAAACACACACATACTGACATACAAACATACACACGTATACACACATAAGCACACAGAAATATGTGAATACGTACACATACGAACACACATCATACATAAACATCAACGTATGACATACGCAAGTACATAAATTCATAAACATACACACAGACATAAACACGTAAACACGCACAGAAACATAAATATAAACACATGCTTACTTTCACACATCAATAAATAGTACCATCTGCCCTCCATTCATCTTCTCTCGGCTTGTGCTTCTCATAAACGGGACCATGCAAATACAATCAACCGTTAATGCACGACAAGAAACACTGTGTTTCATGTTCACCTAAAAGATACCATAATGAAGCATGTTGGGCATGTACACTTTTACATCCCTTGTTCTATCACTATATTTCACTAGTTTCTTTTACCCTTAGGTTCTTTTAGTGTGTCTTAAAGTACCCCAATGATTACATAGCTTTCAATATATGCATTAAAGCTTTAAGAGCTCACATTAATGCAATTCAAATAAAGAAGCTTCAAGTAAGTGAAAAAAATTCAATTCTTTACTTATTTTTCATTGAACTTTTTATTAATTCAATTTGATTTCAAAAATAAATCATGGTATTTAGATTTTTTAAAGAAAAACAATAGGGAACGTATTTAATTTCTAAAAATAATAAATAATAAATTACACATTCATATGCACACATACACACCCAATCACACATATATGTAGGCTTAGATACATATATACATAGATACACACACATGTATAAACAAACATACATATACACATACACACACCTACATACTCACATACATATATAAACACATATACACATGAACGCACACACACAAATATGCGTATAAGCATACACACATGCACACATATAGACATAGATACTGATGTAAACACACACAACATATACACACATACACACATAAACACAAACTCATACACACATACACATAAACACATACACATAGATACTGATGTAAACAGACACACACATACACACGTACACACATACACAAATAAACATAAACACATACGCACATAAACACAGGAACATAAACACAAACTCTTTCACACACATTGTTACATCAACATAAACACATACTTACTTACATATACACAAAAACACATAGACATAATTACATACATGCATACACATACACATACACACACACATATACATACATAGATGCACACTTACATGCACAAATACACACATATCCTCACACACATACAAACATATATACACACATACATGCAAACATAAGCATACAAACATATATAAACACATACACCCACACACATACATACACAGATAACTACACACACTTACATACACACACATACATATGCACACATAGATACACACATACAAAAATATACAGATAGAATATTTTTTTTGCAAGCAGAGTGTGTTTTTTGTGGGTAGAATGTGTTTTGTCTTTTTGTCATTTATTGCATGGATGCCCTTTTTACTTATGGCTTGTGAAATGTTTTTTGCTTATGCCCTTTTTGTAATTTATTCCCTTTTTGTCATTTATGGCGTGGACTTATCTATAAAATAGGGAAGCATTTGGAGTGATTGTTTTAGCTTCAGGATTATTATGGGAGACCCCTAGTTTCAATAAGGGAACCCATGGAATACCCTTGGAAGGTAGGAATATTGGGCTGCAGGGTCTTGGCCACATCAAGAAGACATTAACACTAATGTCAAGGCAATGAATTCCACCATGGAAACTGGTTAACTTTTCTCTACAAAAGTAAGAGTGTTTGAGTGAGTGGGTCATGAATGTATCAAGATTTCGTATGGTGACCCAAATGTTTATATTTATCAAAGTGTTGGATTTTAAGCTTGTACATCATAAAACAATCTTCAAGGTGACCATGAAGATGTCATTAGTCAGATTGTGACGACCTTGGGATATCTGTAGGTGAAATACTAACAACCACATCTCCCCAAATATCTATTTGAAGTGCTCTATATCAATTAACATTGCCCGCTTACCCCATTGATTTTTGCTATTGAAGTTGATGGTATCAACTACCTTCTTGATAATCAACTATGGTTGGGACATATTTGTATTCTCTCTCCCTTATAGCTAGGATAGGATGGTTATAAAATTGTTTACCTATGACACCAATGTGTTTCTTTAGACTGATATTGTATGTGTCTCTTGCGCTATTGCATTGCATTGAAATTTTTTGTTAGCCCTCTAGATCTAGAATCAAGCACTCTAAAACTACTCACAGATCCCTTATTGGTCTGCCCCACATCTTTTGAGGGCTCTAGTTTGTAAGGAGCTTCCCTGTGCCCAATTCCTTAGCTCTTCATGCATCCAAATCAGCTTTGGTAATTCCATGGGCCAATGATGGGATTAGGTGCTTGGCAAGCTTGATAATAAGCTTCCTTACTGGAATGGTATGAAGGTTAATGTGACTCCGGCGCATGTGGTGGTGCTCAACAATTTCTTATCTCTCCATCATCTACTTCTTGGCATGTTCGATCTCGTGCAACAAGGATATTCTAAAGTTGGAAAGGATTTTTAGAGATTTCCTTTGGACAAGGAATCACAATAGAAGCGATGTGCTGAAGATCAATAGGATATTTGATTTTAGCCCAAAGGACACAAGTGGACTAGATATTTTGGATGTCAAAGCCTTCGTCGCGAGTATGGTGGCCAAATGGATTATTAAATCTTGATATAATGACAAAGCTTATTGGGCCAAGTTTATTTTAAGAGACAATGACATCTTTTATTTCCTAGAGACCCCATGTGGAAAGAGATTGATTTAATCCTTTCTTGTTATCTCTATTCCTGGTTGTTCCTAAGAGTTTGGATCTTATGTGGTCCATGTGGAAGGGATGGAAAAAGATGAAACCCTTTTGCACCATTAGTAATGATTGGAAGTGGGTTTTTGGCATCACAAGCATGAATATATTTGGTTATTGATTTCTTGTATCACAAGTGGAATTTGAGAACCTCCAAATAGCTAAGAGCTAAGAGTTCGTTTTTGCTCATAGAAAGGTTTGAAGTCATGACCCCCCTTCTCACATTCAACTTGTTTGCAGCCCTGATTAAACACAGCTGAACAAATATATTTGAACAAGATTAATTATGCAAGAATCATTGATGACAAACGTATACTGTAAAGTGGACATGCGCTAGCTTGTTTGGTTGGTTCCCCTATCTCTTCGGTTATTGGCTATGGTGGAAACCCCTCAATACTTGAGTAAGATGAATTGGGATGCCCTTGGGCAGTTCAATGTCTTGCTAACCTTCACGATGTTCTAAACAATTTGATCAATCTTTGGGCTAGTTCAATCTAGTTATCTCGTTTGGCTTTAAGATCATTACTTTCTCAGCTCTACCTTAGCAAGCCTTCGGAAAGGCTCAACTAGTTCAAACTAGTTATCTATTTTGACCTTAGAGTCGCCCCTTTCCAAGATTTGCCTTAGTGGGCCTTCTTGTTTTGCATCTTGACAGTGTCAAGTGTGTAACCTTTGCTTTATGAGACACTGAGAGTCCCATGGATGCTAGGCTTGACTTCATTTGTACTTTTCTATTAATTGAAGCTTAAAGAGAAAAGAAGATCTCAATCATTCAACTTCCTTAAAAGAGAACATATACTGTAAACTCTTCAACAGTTCCCACCAGAACTCTCCCTACGAAACGAACAAGTGAAAACTTTTGAACGGAAAACCCCCTTCAGAAAAAGATCAAAGCTATGCAATATGAAGCTTCAATGGATGTACTGCTCAAAGGAACGAGGAGCTCACTACCCCCTTTGTGATACAACGATGTCTTTAACCAAAAACATGAAGTACAAATCTTTTGTAAACGCAAATAAAAGAAACTCATTTTCTGCCTCCACGGACAAAACATATTCTCATGATGTCTGCATCATGATTCGAAGTCTTTCCACAACACCACTCTCAACACACAGTGATTGATGGAAGGTTGTCTACTACACTACTAACCTAGTTGCTATCACTCTTTTTTGTTTTGGGGGTTTGATTTTACTTCGTACATGAATATATGTACATGCATGTTCTTGGTTTCTTTTCATTGTCGACTCACGTGCTTTCACACTCCTTGTCTCTTAAAGTTTCCGCATCCACGAATGCTCTTCCTATATTTACTTACAATGGAATAATCTTTCCGTTAAACGATCCCTTCTTTGTGCTGTATGCCAAGCACCACCCACAAAGTGCATCCTCATCTCTCTCTATGCTTACTTCCTCTCTCTCTCTCTCTCTCTACATACACACACATACATACATCTTAAATCATTAGTGCAGTTCAACCTTTGGGCTTCTCTTTTCTGGTGATTGCACATACTACCTTCTATCCTAAAAAGCAAAGCAATGAAGTACATATTCTAAACAACAAAGCAATGAAGTACAGTACTTGGAGCTTCAGTGGCATGAAAGCCAACTGGTAAGTAATCAAAAGGCTTTATGTTAAATCTCATGCATAAAATCCAAGAAGTCCTGAACTCAGGAGCTTTAAGATTTACTGCTACAAAACCATTGAATTCTAGTACAAAGTGCTACAAACTAAAAGATAAATTGGTTTGTAGCTAAAATTATGAGGTTCCAAGATTTTCACCGATTTGAAAACTAAATTTTCTTCTCATTAGGTATTTTGAGCTTCTACAACCTGAAGGCCATGATATCTCCCCATGACAAGATTTGAACTTCTGCTAGCCCTACCCTTGCTTTGTGAGACACAAGGGATCCCAAGGTCACTAAGCCCATTCACTATATAATTCTTCTTTTTTCAATTCAAGCATAGGAGATTAGGCCTTTGCCAAACTTCCTTTTATATCAAAAAAATATTTGAACCTCTGTTCCCATTTTTCAGAATTAAATATGCCTTCCATTATAGCCTAGATGACATCCATTGATCCAAAGCGATTCAACTACTAGCTCCAACCATTCATATGTTTTCATATCTAGACTTTACATCTTTTATTCTCCATGCAAACAATCGGACATGAATGTAGTTGCCTTTTTTAATTCTGAAATCACATGTTTTGACCGTAAGATGTTTGGTAAAGTCACAGCGACAAGAATCCTCTTGAGATATTTATTTATAATAGAGCAATCACTACTCACTGTTTGGTCTTGCTCGGCCATACTTCCTTCCGTGCTGGATCCTACAAAGAGGCAATAAGATGCATCTTTCATCCCTGCAAACTCATTTCGTATCTCTTCTTATGTTTTTTGTGAGTGTCTTATTCAAAGAACAATAGGACTTGCCACCCATGTTGATTTGTACGTAGTTCGTGGTCTGCCTTATGGAATCGCAACACTGTAGTTCGTTGTACGTAGGGCTATGGACCTCTCAATTCTCATCAGATCTTCAGACCCAACAATGGAAATTATGAATGCCTTTGGTTCAGGTTCATCATAAAGGAGAGTTGTAACGACGACACCAGATAACAACATAAAACATGCATATACTTTCATTCTTCTGTGTTCTAGTGAAGCGTATCAATCTTACTTTTAACATTATCCCTGTGTGTTTCAGTGTTTGTATGTGTACTTTTATCTCTCTCTCTTTTATTACTCATTCTGTATTTCTCTTATTACTCTCTCTCTCTCTCTCTCTCTCTCTCTCTCTCTCTCTCTCTCTCTCTCTCTCTCTCTCGTTCAGTCTTACTTATTGTATCAATGCGACTAAAACTTACAAGTTCACATTATTGCAATTCAAATGAAGGAGCTTCAAATAAATATGTTAAAAGTTTCAATTGTTTCACACACACCAATGAATAGTACCGTCTGCCCTCCATTCATCTTCTCTCCGCTTGTGCTTCTCATGAAGGGGACCATGCAAGTATAATCAACCGTTAATGCACAACGACAAGGAAGTCTGTGTTTCATGTTCACCTAAAAGATACCATAAGGAAGCATGTTCAGCATGTACACTTTTACAATTTTATGCGTTGTAATGTACTTTTCACCTTCACAGAAACTATGAGTATTCCTTGTCCAATCTTATAAGTAAACTAGCAAATGGGTTTCATGACTATTTCTTGTCCAGTCTTACAAGTATCACACATGACTATTCATAGTATGACACATGACTATTCCTTGTCAAATCGTACAAGTAAACTAGCAAATGGGTTTCATTTGAGGCATAAATTCACTCAATTTTCATTAAAAGTCTTACCTCATTAGTGTAGTTCAACCTTTGAGCCTCTATTTTCTGGTGATTGGATATACTACCTTGTATTGCAAAAAGCAATGAAATACAATGCTTTGAGCTTCAATGGCCTGAAAGCCAAAGGCTTAAAGATTTACTCATGCCTAAAATCCTAGAAGTCCTGACCAGAAGCTTTAAGATTTACTACTACAAAACGAATTGATTTCTAACACAAAGTGTTATTAACGAAAAAATCTATTGGTTTGTAACCAAAAGTATGAAGTTGCAAGATATCCACTGATTTGAAAACTCAGCATTTTCACATTTGGTGTTTTGAACTTCTACAACTTACAACCTGAAGGTTGCATTGTATCTCCATTACAAGGTTTGAACTCCTATCCCATTTTTAAGAATGAAAATTCAACTACTGACTTTAATCATTCATATATTCTCATGTCTATTCCTTTCATTTGTATTCTCCATGTAAACAATCGTACATGAATGTAATCGCTTTTGTAGCTCTGGTAAAGTTCCAACTATAAGAATGCTCTTGAGATATAAATTTATGATAGAACAATTATGACTCTCGGCTATACTTTTTGCATTCTGCATCGTACAAAGAGACCCACAAGACGCATATTTCGTCGCTCCAAACTCATTTCATCCCTTCTCTTCTTATGTTTTTCTATCGGTCTTGTTTAAAGAACAGTACAACATGCCACATGATTCGTTGTCTCTCTTATGTGATTTTCTTTGTACGTAGAGCTCTCAATTTGCATCAGATCTTAAGACCAAACATTGGAAATGAATGTCTGTCGCTCATCATAAACGAGAGTTGTAACGAGACCAGATAATGACATACAACATGCATATTTTTTCAGTCATCTGTGTTCTAGTTTAGCGTATCAGTCCATTTTTAACCTTTATCTATCTATGTCTGAATGATATATATATATATATATATATATATATATATATATATATATATATATATATATATATATATATATATATATATATATATATATATATATATATATATATATATATATATATATATATATATATAACTGCAAGAAAAACATGATTTATTGAGACATTTAAACTGAACTAAGGATGATGTGCATTTTTTTTCAAAGAGAATTGTAAAATGAAGTGCTAAATTGACCGTTGATACATATTATCATTAGTGTACTCGTCATTTAAGAGTCGGGTGCAATATAATATCTTTTTTGTTTATCATATTATTTGATTGTACATGTAATTTTTAGCATATTAGCATGTGTATCAATGGAAAAATAACAATTTCCGATGGGTATATTAACCATTTTACTGACCACCATACCAATGTGTGAGCTTACATAAAACAAAACCTACACACTATCAATGTGTCAACCTCTCGTCACCTGGCAAAAGTTGGAGGATCGCGGTTAGGAAGACTCATCATATCCTGGTCATGACCCAAAAAGGCTCTGCAAAAGGTTCGATGCATGCAAAGAGAAAAACTCTACCAAAGACTGAGGCATCTTGAGGAGGAAGTGAACAAAGTCAATTCTCAATATGAGACAGGGCTACGAAAAATCAGAGGCATGTTGAGATATGAGGAGAAAATTTAAAAGAAAAAACTACAAATATACTCTAAAGAGTGGTGACTAAAGAGTCTTCTCAAGATGTTATCTTCCTTATGATTGACTTCCACAAAGATTACGATAGGCTTGAATGGGACTTCATTCTTAGATCTCTTAAAGACCTCAGTTGTAGTCAAAAGTTCACTAAGATGATTTCTACCCTACTGGGAAATGCATCAACACAGATAAATATCAATGGCCAAATACCAAAGGCTATCAAATTAAAATGATCTATCAGACAAGGATGCCCTTTGTGCACAACAATATGACCAGCATTGATACCTTTTGGGGATGCTTGGACACATTGTATGTGGCATCAGGATCTAAAATTAAACCACTCTAAACTCACTTTCAGAGCCATTTTCGGGTTGCCACCCAGATTTCTTGTACGCCAGGGCTATCAGATGAACCCTAGGGGACAAATCTTTTTCCTATTAGGTATTTCGATTGGATTTTGGTATTTTGATGGACCAACAATCGAATTGGGTCCTCTCTAAGATCCACAACAAGTAGCATATTCGAAAGATATGCAGATCAACGTTGCAAGGCACACCATGTTAATTAAAACATTCCTTATCTCATTGACTATTTACATTCTCTCCTGCTAGAGATGGAAGGATCAAGAGTCTATCAAATTGGAAAGAATTTGTAGAAACTTTCTTTGGATGGGCGACTCCAACAAAAGAAGTGTCCCAGAAATTAAATGGACTACTTGTATTAGCCAAAAGGATTCTGGCGTTCTAGGCATTCAGGACATCGAAGGCATGGCAAATAAGATGGTCACTAAATGGCTTATCAAAGCTTGGTGCACCAGTGAGGCCTCTTGGACCATGCTTATCTTTAGTGTTGGAGGAGATGGTGGATAGTCTTCAGAGATGAAGTCTTGCTTAAACCTGTTTAACACTAGCCAAGAACAATTCTTGGAGAGTGTAGTGGGCCTCTTTAGGTAGCTAATGATCATAAATAATCACCGATTTTTTTTAACATAATCCACGAATCAATGCATCAAAACAGATAGGTAGGAAATTGATCCAAGGTCATATAAGACTTGCTATTTTAATCTCTACACTTGTTCAATATAATGAACAATGCTCTGAGCATAATAGCAATTAGCCTAATTCTTTTTGGTGATGTCTAATTGACTTAGACAGCTACCAATCATGAGTGATTTCAATAAAAAAGATGAACTACATGCTGAGTATGATGTTTAGCAAATCATAGGACTTGCTGACATTTTTGGGATGCATCAATCAACAGACCCGAGAGTAATGAAGTGAATATATCTCATGATTAAGAGAACCAATGATAATGAGGATTTTTAGCTATAGAGTAGACAATATACTTAATCTATGATGCTTTAAGTCATGAAAAATGATCAATCATACACTGAGAACAAGCTCTAAGAAGATAATTGTACTGATGTAGTCATGGCAGAGAACTGAAGTAGAGATCATATACCAAAATGTATGTATTAGATCACATATAATTACAATGTCATTGGTAATAATCTATTGCACAATGTGAGGGAAGTGATTGAGCTATGAAAGAAGCTCTTAAATCACATAGAATCCCTCTCTCTTGCTCTCCAAAAATCAGGATATCACGCGAGTCATTTGATCCTCTTTAATAGTTGAGTTTGGAGCCAATCTTTTGAATTCAAATTCAAAAGTCCACCTAAAACTTAATCCTAAACTATAGGATATATTCTCTTATGAATCATCTACCAAATGAATGGAGACTTGAGGCTTCCTAACTCCATGTGGAAGTAAGGCTCTTTTACAAAGGTAAATGTATTTGATTTTACAAGGGATTCATCACATAAGGCTCCATGAAAATATGCTAATCATCCGAGCATGTGGGCTTGGATTCTCTTACACCAAAAACTCCCCCCTCAAGCCTAACATGCTTGGTCTTCATTCCTCCTTGATTTCCTGTAAGCCAATAATCAAATATTTGAACCTCTTCGTCTTGCTTCCATCCAAAGACTTTGTGAGTATATCTGCACATTGTAAATGAGTTGATACACAGGATAATTGAATGTCCTTGCTAAGAAATTTCTCCCTTACATAATGATAGTGCACTTCAATGTGCTTAGTCCTTGCATGATATACAAGATTAGCAGCCAAATGAAGTGAGCTAGTGTTGTCTCCAAAAATTATTGGAGTGTAAGAGTGTAACCCCAAATATGTGTCGAGTTGCTTGAGCCACATAGCCTCTTGAGTTGCATTTGCTAGGCCTCTATATTCTGCCTCTGTAGATGACAATGCCACAATTGGTTGCTTCTTGGATGACCATGATATAAGCTTTGAACCTTAAAAAGACAAGTATCTTGAGGTGCTTCTCCTATCATCCTTGGAGCCAACCCAATCTGCATCAGAATACATCTTTATGTCCAAGTCAAAAGTGAAAGGGTAAAACAACCCTTCATTTATGGTACCCTTTAGATACTTTAGCACCCTCTTGACATCTTCCATGTGAGGTTTTCTTGGTGTATGCATAAATTGGCTTAATTTACTTACTCTATAAGCAATGTCAACTCTTGTTAGGGTTGCATAGTTGACACTCCCAACAAGTTTTTGATAACTTCTAACATCCTCAAGAAGTTCTCCTTCATGAGAACTAAGATTTTGATTGAGTTCCATGGGTGTAACTGCAAATTTGGTGTTATCCATCTTGAATTTTACTAACATATCATGGATATACTTTCTCTAAGTAATAAACACACCAAAATCTGTATACAAAAGTTCTACACCAAGAAAGTATGTTAATAAACCAAGATCACTGATTTTAAATTCTTTCATTAGTTGAGCTTTAACTTGCTTGATGCCATTCACATCATTCCCTATAATGATAATGTCATCCACATAGATACATAAGTAGATAACTTATGTGTTGGTATTCTTTATAAATAAAGAAGAATTTGCTTTGTTAGCCATAAAACTTTGATCCTGCAAATAAGTAACAAGCCTATGGCTTCAAGGTCTAGGAGTTTGCTTTAGGCCATAGAGAGCCTTCCTTAGCTTGCATACATTACCTGGTTTGTTCTTATCTTCATACCTTGGTGGTTGTGCCATATACACTTCTTCTGAGATCCATCCATTTAGGAATGCATTCTTAACATCTAACTAATATAGGTTCCAATTCTTGAAAGTAGCAACACTTACCAAAACCGTAATTGTTGGCATCTTAGCCACAGGTGAAAAGGTTTCTTCATTATGCTTGGTTCTTGCATGATAGATAGGATTGGCTGCTAGATGTAAAGAACTTGTATTTTCACCAAAGATCATAGGTGAGTGTGTGTGAAGTCCCAAATTTGAATATAGCAATCTAATCCATATGGCTTCTTGTGTAGCATTGGCTAATCCCCTATATTCAGCCTCTGTTGAAGATAAAGAAACAATAGGTTTCTTCTTGGAAGACTATGAAATGGGCTTATCTCCTGCAAAGGAAAGATATCCAGAAGTGCTCCTCCTGTCATCCTTACAACCTGCCCAATTTGCATCTGAGTATAGCTTGATGTCTAAATCTGATGTGTATGGAAAGTATAAACCTTGATTTTGAGTACCCTTGAGATACTTCAAAATCCTCTTGGTAGTTTCCAAGTACATTCCTTTCCCACCTCTACCTTAGTGGGCCTTCTAGTTTTGTATCTTGATAGTGTGAGGTGCCTAACCTTTACTTTATGAGACATGGAGAGTTCCATGGATGCTAGGATTGCGTTCACGTGTACATTTCTATTAATTCTATTAATTCAAGCTTAACTAGAAAAGTGGATCTCAATCACTTCCTTAAAAGAAAAACATATACTCTAAAATCTCCCACAGTTACCACCAAAACTCTCCCTACTAAACGAACAAGTGAAAAAATTTTGAGAGGAAAACCCCCTTCGCAAGAAGATCAAAGCTATGCAATATGAAGCTTCAATGGATGTACTTCTCAAAGGAACGAGGAGCTCACTACCCCCTTTGTGATACAACGATGTCTTTAACCAAAAACATGAAGTTAAAATCTTTTGTAAACATGAATAAAAGAAACTCATTCTCTGCCTCCACGGACAGAACATGATGTCTGCATCATGATTCAAAGTCATTCCACAACACCACTCTCAAAACATAGTGATTGATGAAAGGTTGTCTACTACACTAGTTAGATGCTATCACTCTTTTTTGTTTTGGGGGTTTTGATTTTATTGCGTACATGAATATATTTACATGCACGTTCTTGGTTTCTTTCCATTGTCGACTCACGTGCTTTCACACTCCTTGTCTCTTAAAGTATCTGCATCCACGAATGCTCTTCCTATGTTTACTTACAATGGAATAATCTTAAACCATCCCTTCCTTGTGCTGTATGCCAAGCACCACCCACAAAGTCCATCCGCATCTCTATCTATGCTTACTTCCTCTCTCTCTCTCTCTCTCTCTCTCTCTCTCTCTCTCTCTCTCTCTCTCTACATACACACACATAGACACATCTTAAATCATGAGTGCAACTCAACCTTTGAGCTTCTCTTTTCTGGTGATTGCACATACTACCTTCTATCCTAAAAAGCAAAGCAACAAAGTACATATTCTAAAGAGCAAAGCAATGTGCTACAGTACTTAGAGCTTCAGTGGCATGAAAGTAATCAGAAGGTTTATAGGTTAAATCTCATGCCTAAAATCCAAGTCCTAAGCTCAGGAGCTTTAAGATTTACTACTACCAAACCATTGATTTCTAACACAAAGTGCTAGAAACTAAAAGATACATTGGGTTGTAGCTAAATTATGAAATTCCAAGGTTTTCACCAATTTGAAAACTAATATTTTTTTCTCATTAGGTGTTTTGAGCTTCTACAACCTGAAGGCTATGATATCTCCCCATGAAAAGATTTGAACTTCTATGTCCCAGGATAGACGATAGATTACAGATGATAGACAACACATGATAGAGACCTGAAGGCAATGATATCTCCCCATGAGAAGATTTGAACATCTACTCAGGATAGACGATAGATTATAGATGATAGACAACACATGATAGAGACCATCTATCATGACAAACACCCATCTATCACGAGAGAGAGGACCCCATGACAAACAGTGTACTCTATTGCAATAGACACCTATCTATCGTGATAGACCAAAACCGCGATAAACACCAACTATCGTGACATACATCATCTATCGTGATAGATAGGACCCCATGGTAGATAGAGGCCACGATAGAAGAAAGATAGTGTCTATCACGATAGACATGTGTCTATCACGACAGACAACATCTATGTTGACCAACACCCATCTATCACGGCAAACAAGCACGCATGATAAAGATTGTCTATTGTGATAAAGACCCATATGTCATGACAGACACCCGTCTATCATGACAGACATCCATCTATCATGACAGACATCCATCTATCATGACAGACAGATCTATGGTGACAAACGCCATCTATCATGGTAGATAGACATAAAATATTAATCCTTGGCTGAAATTTTTCATTAAAAAAAATTTAAACTTATGTGCCCGTTTTTCAGAATTAAATATGCTTTCCACTATGGCATAGATGACATCCAATGATCCAAAGCAACTCAACTACTAGCTCCAACAATTCATATGTTATGTTTTCATGTCTAGTCCTTACATCTTTTGTTCTCCATGCAGACAATCGTACATGAATGTAGTTGCCTTTTTTAATTCTGAGGACCGTAAGATGTAATCGCAATGCTGTAGTTCGTTGTACGTAGGGCTATGGACCTCTCAATTCTCATCAGATCTTCAGACTCAACAATGGAAATGAATTTCGTTCGTTCATCATCATGCATATCCTTTCACTCTTCTCTGTTTCTAGTGAAGCGTATCAATCTTACTTTTAACATTATCTCTTTGTATGTCCGTGTTGTATATGTACTTTTATCTCTCTCTCTCTCTCTCTCTCTCTCTCTCTCTCTCTCTCTCTCTCTCTCTTCTGTGTTTCTCATGTATTTCTCTTATTACTCTTACTCTCTCTCTCTCACCTCGTTCACTCTTACTTATTGTATCAATGTAGAGACCAAAACTTACAAGTTCACAAATTAAGGAGCGTCAAATATGTTAAAATTTTCATTTGTTTACTTACTGTTTCACACACATACATACACACATAAGCAACAAAAATATAGACATATACACACACACATACAAACATAAACACACACGGACATAGAATCATAAATATCAACACATCAAAACACACACATACATACGCACATGCTGACATACACACGTGTACACACATAAGCACACATAATTATGCGAACGCGTACACATACGAACACACATCATAGATAAACATAAACGTATGACATACACAAGTACATGAACTCATAAGCATACACACAGACATGAACACGTAGACATACACACACACAAACATAAATATAAACACATGCTTACATTCATACACACATAAGCACACACACACACATCAATGAATAGTACCATCTGCCCTCCATTCATCTTCGCTCCGCTTGTGCTTCTCATAAAGGGGACCATGCAAGTATAATCGACCGTTAATGCACAACGACAAGGAAGTCTTTGTTTCATGTTCACCTAAAAGATACCATAAGGAAGCATGTTCAGCATGTACATTTTTACAATTTTATGCGTTGTAGTGTACTTTTTAGCTTCACACATACAATGACTATTCCTTGTGCAATCTTACGAGTAAGATAACAAGTAACATACAATGACTGCTACAAAACGCATTGATCTCTTACAAAAAGTGTTCCTAACCAAAAAATCCATTGGTTTCTAACTAAAAGTATCAAGTTCCAAGATTTATCCACGGATTTAAAAACTGAAATTTTTCGCATTTGGTGTTCTGAACTTCTACAAGCTACAAACTGAAGGTTTTATTGTATCCCCATTAGAAGGTTTGAACATCTACGCCCATTTTTGAGAAGAAAAATTCAACTACTGCCTCCAATCATTCATATGTTCTCATGTCTATCCCTTACTTTATTTTATTCTCCATGAATGTACTTGCCTTTGTAGTTCTGCAATCACATGCCTTCACCCTACCATGTCTGGTAAAGTTCCAACGATAAGCTCACACTCACTATTTCGTATATGTCGTCGCTCCAAACTCACTTCATCCCTCATCCCCATGATTCGTTGTCTCTCTTATCAGATCTTAAGACCAAACGATGGAAATGAATGTCCGTCCTTCATCATAAAGGAGAGTTGTAACAACGACAACAGATAATGACATCAAACATGCACATTTTTTCATTCTTCTGTGCTCTAGTGAAGCGTATCAGTCCTATTTTTAAGCTTATCTATGTTTGTATGAGTGCTATATATATATATATATATATATATATATATATATATATATATATATATATATATATATATATATATATACATATATATATATATACATATATATATATATATATATATATATATATATATATATATATATATATATATATATATGTATATATATATATATATATATATATGTATATATATATATATATATCCTTATGTATTTGTGTGTGACTACTATATACATACATACACACACACACACATATATATATATGTGTGTGTGTATGTATGTCTGTGTGTGTGCACGCTTGTAACGTTTTTTTTTGGGGTTTACCAACACCTATGGTGATGGGTGTATGAATGCCTATACTAACATCGTTTTTGTTTATCATATTATTTGATTGTAAGGGTAATTTTAGCATACTGGCATGTCGCTAGATACCCAAAACTTACTATTTTGGTCTTGACACCTGCTAGATGTTTTGCTCAATACTCACAGTACTGTAGCAATTAGATAAATTCCTTTTGAGATTATCTAATTAGCTTAGAGAGGTAATGTTTCCAAGTGGAATTACTTAAAATGATTGGCTATACACAGAGCAATGTTATTAGCAAGTAGAAGCTTACCCCCGACTTTTTAGGAGATGTGCAGAAAATGATGAGTGAGCACTTCGAGACAACTTTCTCCCAATTGCCTAAATGAAACTTCTTTAAACTTTGAGAGATTGTATTAAACTTTGAGCTGGTTCCAAGAAGCTATAGAGAATTGAGAATGATCGAGGGATTACTGAGATATGAGCAATAAAAGTACACTATTCTGAGTGACAATGGCAGAGAAGAAGATGAACATGATCAATGATATATTGTATTATAAAACAATGTTGTACATGATCATTCGCATGAATTTGATGCTCAATGATAGTGATAGGAGTAGGCTTTAGTGTAAGCTTCTCAACTTCAACAAATGATCTACAATATGCTCTGTAAGGGGGGCACTATGGCCATGTGATTACAAGTCTCTATTTATAGAGAAATTCTTCACATTTGAATTCGAAATTCAAATGATCTTTCACCTAAAAGTTATTCCACTAAATGTAGAGATATTATCTCATGAGAATTCGTAGCATATTTGTTCTCCTGACTCCACAAGTTTAATGGCTTTACTTGATTCCTCCAAGTCAAAAAGAATTTTACAGAAGTTTAATGCACCAACATTGGTACATTTGGCAAGCATAGATACTTGACCAAATGATCAGGACTTCTCACATATTCATTCGGTTGACATGTGTATAGCATATGAATACCTCTTGTAAAAGTATTGGACTTTACTTCACTAGATAAAAGTAAAAGGAAATGACATAAGGAACCTTGTGATGTTAGGAGCAAAGAACCATGAATACTTGGTGGTTGAAATCAAATCAATCAACACCTAAAGTGTAGGACCACTTTTAGGTGAGGAAAATTCAAATTTTCAAATTCTCTCTATGTGTATAGATAGAAGTGACTTTTATGTCACGACGAAGGAGATAAGGAAGAGAGCTCACACACACACTCTCACTCTCAAGGAGAAGCACACACACATATTGAGGCAAGGAAGAATGATCTTCTTCTTATTCTTCTATTACATAAAACAGAATGTACAAGAATTACCTAAAAAACAAGAATACAACAAGTGCAATATATAAACATCAGTACAAAAGGAAAAACCTAATGTCCGCAAATGAGTGAGCTGGCAAGAAAAAAATATGCCATCACTCTCAGTAGATAAATCTAGTACAGCTCAATGAAGTATCCCTGACATATATTGGTGTGACCACTATACATGTCAGAGAAACGAAAAACTGATACGTGTCATCCTGGATCATCACATGTTGAGCTTGATATCTCAACATTCCCCCTCAAGCTCAACGTCATGTCCTCTAATCCAAGCATCTTTCGAAACTTCTTCAGCTTCTCTACTCCAAGTGCTTTAGTGAAAATATCAGCAAGCTGCTCATCTTTTCTCACATAAACAAGATCAATATCACTTGCTAATACCTTCTCTTTGATGAAGTGATAATCTACCTCAATATGCTTTTTTCTAGCATGAAAAATAGGGTTTGGTGATAACTTTATACAGCTAAGATTATCACAATAGATAGTGATAGGCTTTTGCACTTCCACACCTAAATGTGCAAGTAGCATCTCTAACCATGATGCCTCACATGCTGCCATTGCAGCACCTCTATACTTAGCCCGTGTACTCGACAAAGCAACACTAGGGTGGTTCTTGTTGCTCCATGTAATAGCTGCACTCCCAAGTGAGAATAGAAAACTTGTAGTAGATCTTCTATATGGAATGCTACCAGCCCAATTTGCATCGGTGTATCCACAAACCTGCAAATCTACACCAGCCTCATAAAATTATGCATAATCCAAAGTAGCACTCACATAACGTAGAGTGCACCTCAAAACATCCAAATGTGGCTTCCTGGGAACCTGCATAAACTCACTTTCAAGTCCAAAAGTGTAGCTAAGATCAGGCCTCGTAATTGTGAGATATATCAAGCTTCCCACAATTTTCCTGTACATAGTAGCATTTTCCAATGCTTCACCTGACATTGTATCTAACTTCAAATTCTCATCTAATGGCATAGAAATTGGCTTACAATCAACCATACCATACTTTTGCAACATATTCAAAGCATATTGCCTTTGTGACATCCATATACTTGTTTCTATATGAATAAAATCAATGCCCAAAAAATAGGGCAGCACACCAAGATCGTTCATGTCAAATTCCTGCATAAAAAGTTGCTTTACCTCTTTGATGCTTTCTTCATTATCACCACCTACAATCAAGTCATCAACATAAATACCCACAATCGTGATGTCATCATCAGCCTTCCTTGCATATAGTGAATGATCTACATCACACATAGAAAACCCAATTCTGGTTAAGTAATCAACAATCC